>KQ964248.1:1200000-1800000 GCA_001566295.1 Microdochium bolleyi | reverse complement strand
CTCCGTGGCCGCCGCCACCGCCAGCGCCGCGGCCCCCTGGTCATCTACGACCCCGAGGTCGATGGCCGTGAGCTCGTCAAGGGCTTCCGCAACCTTCCCGGTGTCGAGACCAGCGACGTCTACGCCCTGAACCTCCTCCAGCTCGCCCCTGGTGGTCACCTCGGCCGCTTTGTCGTCTGGACCTCTGCCGCCTTCAAGGCCCTCGACTCCATCTACGGCTCCACCACCGAGCCCTCGGCTCTCAAGAAGGACTTCCTCATCCCCTCCAACGTCGTCAGCCAGTCTGACCTCACCCGTCTCATCAACTCCTCTGAGATCCAGTCCGTCCTCCGCGCTCCCAAGGGCACCTCGCTCACCAAGCGCGCCAGCGTCCAGAAGAAGAACCCCCTGCGCAACAAGCAGGTCATGCTCCGCCTCAACCCCTACCACGCCACCTTTGTCAAGGACAAGCTCGGCTCGCAGGAGGCCGAGGCTGGCAAGCCCAAGAAGACCCCCAAGGCCTTCCTGGAGGTTGTCAACGAGGAGTAAGTCTTTGTTTCCTCGACAGGAAAGAAGACGGACGACCCGGAACAAAATATGGTCCATTGCTGAGTGAGCAGCACGGGCCAGCCCAAAACAGGGGACGGAACAGCAGCAGAGGATGGATTGACGAATTAGCAACATGTTTTCGCGGCGTAATGGCAAGGAAGGTCAACCACGTTTTTCATGACATGACAGAACAAAAACTTCATTCAAAGAAATCAAGACTTCTCATTTCGAGCGTCTCTGTTCCTCCTCTGACCTCCATCATGTTCTCCGCTTTCCGTCTTGAGTGAATTGCTCGTGTGACTAGGGCAGTGTCCTACTCCCATCATGCATAATCTAGATACCCAACCTTTTGTGCTACACAGTGCATGTCAACAGATACTTGGAGAGGATCAGTCTAGCCTCGCCAGCACCCAGACACGGCAGCCATTGATCCCGTCTCACCCCGCCTGTCTTGCTTGACCGCAAGCTAAGCGCTGGTCGGTCAACAAAAGAAGCAAGCAAATGCAAGTCATGGATGCTCGTAATCTCATTGTGCCGTCCGATCATATGTCCAGCTACTTATTGCTGACCCCGGAATCTCGTATGCAAATCCTGAACCAAGGTATCGTCCTCCACTTGTGTCTTTCAGCCATCGTAGTATAGCCTGTCACTTAGGATCTTCCTCCCTTCTCCCTCTCTTAGCATCCCATCCATGCGCTCAAGTTCGTCAGCCCCTCCGCCGCCGCCGCCGCTTCAACAGAGTCGCTGTTCGCCTCGGCCACCAGGTCCTCGAGCTCCCGCTGGGTCTTGATCCGCCAGAAGCGGTGCACGCCCTCGACGAACCGCCGCGAGCACAGGTCGATGTTCTCGACGCTCTCGGCCGCGAAGCACAGCCGGAAGTACGCCCACCCGGCCGAGGCGCGGATCTCGTCCGACGCGCTGAAGATGGCCCCCGGGCTGACGAGCACGAGGTGCGGCTTGTGCGTGAGGTAGACCATGAGCGCGGCCGAGAGCATTGGCCCGTCGACGAGCGTGACGCCACCGCCGCTGCCGCCGTTCTGCGCCCTGGGGGAGCGCGGCTTCTTCCACAGCGGGTGCGTCTCGAACCGCATGTGCAGCCACAGGAACATGCCGCCGCGCGGCCAGGCGAAATCGTAGAGCTGCGTCTTGGTGATGACGCCCCAGTCCGCCTCGGCGTCGTGTCGCGGCGTCGACTGCTTGACCTGCCAGCACCCGTCCTCGAGAATGCCCGCCATCGTGTTCATGCGCCGCTCGTACTCGCCGCGCAGGCCGGCGACCCAGCGCACCCAGCCGTCCGTGTGCCAGCCGGAAAAGGTCAGCTGGTTCTTGGCCGCCGCGAAGGCCCTCGTCGCGGCCTCGGGCTGCCGGCCCATGAGGGCCTGGGCGATGAAGACCTGCACGAAGCCCGAGGGTGCCGCGGTGGAGGCCTCGGCGATGCGGAGGACCTTGTCCACGATGGCTGGCGCGGCGGTCAGGAAGCCCAGCCGGCAACCTGGCGCGATGGTCTTGGAGAAGGTGTCGAGGCGCACGACGCGGCCGTCCACGTCGATGCTCAGGTACGACGGGACGAGCGAGTCGACAAAGTCATATCCGGACTTCTTCTCGAGAGGATTGACGAGTTTGGACTCTGGGATCGGCCTGCTCCGGGCTTTGGCCTCCTCGACCTCTGCAGAAGGGTACTGGAGATACCAGTACGGATCATCCTCGATGATGATGATGTCGAATCTGCTGGCCAGGGCGTAAAGCTGCTTCCGTCTCGCAACGGACAAGACACCACCAGTAGGATTGTGGCCCATACTGTCGAAACACGTCAGCTATCAAAACACTCTTTGTTCTGGCTTCGGGTGGAGACGACTTACGTTACGGAGTACATCAAGTGCGGCCGTCTTCCCTTTGAGTAGTCCCAGTTGGACAAGACATCCTCCAAACCACCGGGACCATACGGCAGCATGCCCTCGTCATCCATGGTGACGCCGACGACATTGACGCCTCGCGGCCGAGCCTGTGAGAGAACCGCAGGGTACATGTACGTCTCCGTCACAAGACCAGGCCTGTCGCGGATATCGTTCTTACCCTCCACCCAGTTGTTGACAAACAGCTCGAGCACCTTGCTGTTGCCGTCGGTCGACCCCACGGTCAGTATGACCTCGGGTCCTCCCTTGTACGGGACGTTCGGGTGGAGAACCTCGCGCGCAAACTGCCGGACGAAGGACAGGAGTGGAGGAAATCCAGTGGCTTGTCCATACTGCAGCGCAGTGGCGAGATCGATCCTCTTGAAAGGGTCCTTCACGGAATCGTCGTGGGGCACTACTAGATGCGAAGCAGCCGGGGCATCATCCTTGCTGGCGGCTTTGGGAGAGATGTGTGCACGGGACAGCTGGTCTGGGAGGAGCTCAAAGCCCGAGTCGTCCTGACTGTCCCTGCCGGGGATCGGGTCATTCGGGGTCGGCTCCCATCGGTCGGGTGCTGCTGTCTGGGCTTCGAGAGTGTCGAATGGGAAGTATGAAGGGTTGGGCAGGCCTGATGGATACGAAACGTCAGTTGGCTACCCTATAGAAGGGTAGGTAAAGTGCCCGTGGCACTACAAGACAGCCTGCCCAGAGACAGAACCGGGGACACAGGACATACCGCCAGCAAACTGAGCAATGCCAGGGATGGCAAAGTACTTGTAGAGCTGCTTGAGCGAGTTGGGGACTCTGGCATTGGTGACATCTGAGTAGAGATGGCTCAGGTCCTTGGGCAGAGGCCGGGTATCCTCGACGGGAGCCATTGTGGCGGGAGTGGTGTTTCTGTCAACGATGACGACGACGACGACGACAACGACGAAGCTGCTGCTCTCGTGAGTTGTATGCACCGAGAATCAGTTGTCATCGACAAGAGGTCGTCGGCAGGTTCGAGCCGACGCCGACGGGCCTGTCGATAACGGCCTAGGTGGACCCAACATGGCTTATAAATCGGGCGGCGCCGAGGAAGAGGCCCCCCGGTCTTGACGACGCGATTCCGCCCTCTAATGACATGATGACACACACAATCACGCTACAATGGAGATGGGTGCGCCAGCCCTCCGGGGGCCTTGCGAATCGCGTTCAAGGTTCCGCGCAGGCCGACAGGGGGCGGCCGTAACGTGGAGGCGGAGAAGCCTGGGCTTCCGCGATAAGCTCCCGTTTGGGGCGCCGCGGCCTTCCTGATTGGGCCCCAAGGAGCGAGCCTCATCCTCTGCCCGCCATTGAAGCACCGTGTGGTCTGATATATTGCTGGGTTGATCTGGGGGTAGGAGATGGTGAGGCTGTCGAGGACATGAAGTTCCAACCTTGGTGCCGATGGACAGTAGGGTCTCAAGTTGTGACTCCCTGCCATCCCCTCCTCTTTCCCTGGCCTAAAGACGAACGCAGCGCATGCCCCACGAGCTCGTTGCTGGTCCAGGAGGGGGGTTCTGGCGACAGTACTGGAGTCGAGATAAGAACTCTGATGGATGCAGCATTTCGATTGCGGAACGCCATGTGCGTGGGGCAAGGATCCGACAGGTACGTACTCGGCTGCCCAGGTGGGATTTCAGTCTGGCAGCTCGCGGGGCCGGCATCGGCGCGTGCGGGCCAAAAACTTTGAGTTGGGGAAGGGGCATGCTTTGCCGTCGTCAACCCTGGATTCTCAGAACAGCCTGCTCTGCCCCGAGGGCGGGCAGAGCTCCAAGCTGTCGACTGAACACAATCCGGGGATGATTTACCTGCTCAGGTAGAGCCAATCACATCAAGTCCATCAACTCGACGGATGCCATGTCTCTGTCCCGTGCTTCACCTCGTCCACGACACGGCTCATCTGCCGATCCACTGCCGTCCTGAATTAGTGCCCACCCCGCCTTGGCCTGGACTTGCCCCTCTGTGCACCCATTCGACCTGAGCTGCTCCTAAAACTCGGCGATGCTCGGCATCTCTCCTCCGCATTCGACACCGACGACCCTGCCCAAGCATTGTGGTCTGCTGTGCTGTCACCCGCCATTGCCCCTAGCTGCTCCTTCAAGCTTGTCCAAGGACTTCTCTTCTCCGTACTTCAAACATCAAATCAAGCCAGCGAGAGCGGCCGTCGAATCGAGTATCGCCTGGCCCTGTCCAGCTGCCTCTCCATTCGATATAGAGTCAACGCGACGACGTCCTGTTGTCCAGGTCCACGCGTAGCCCTTCGCCATGGAGAGAATCACGGATAAGATCGCGGCACTGCCCGCGGACTCGAGCTACATCTCGCTCGAGTTCTTCCCGCCCAAGACGTCCATGGGCTTCTCCAACCTCCGTGACCGGCTTGACCGCATGGCGCGTGCCCTCCGTCCCCTTTTCGTCAACGTCACCTGGGGCGCTGGCGGCTCAACAGCAACAAAGTCCCTCGAGCTCGCCGAGATCTGCCAGAGAGAGCTTAACCTCACGACATGCCTCCACCTCACCTGCACCAACATGAGCCGACGCACAATCGACCGCGCTCTCGAGGACGCCAAGGTCCTGGGCATACGCAACATCCTCGCCCTCCGCGGTGACCCCCCGAGGGCCTCCGAGTATAGAGACGCGAACGGGAACCCAGAGAACGCGATCGACGAAGACTTCAAGTGGGCTGTGGATCTTGTCCGGTACATCAGGAAGACACACGGAGACTATTTCTGTATTGGTGTGGCGGCCTATCCAGAAGGTCACGCTGACGAGAGTCATCCTCTTGGCCAGAGCCTGGAACACGACTTGCCATACCTGGTCGAGAAGACACAGGCCGGTGCCGACTTCCTCATGACCCAGCTCTTCTTCGACACCGATGCATACGACCATTTCGAGCGCACCCTGCGCGAGCACCCGAGCGGCACGTTCAAGTCAATACCCATTATCCCAGGCTTGATGCCCATCCAGAGCTACCAGATGATCAAGAGAACCACCAAGCTGAGCCACGCAAAGGTACCGGCAGCCATCATGGACCGGCTAGACGAGGTCAAAAAGGACGACGAGAAGGTCAAGCGCCTCGGCGTGGACATCCTCTGCGAGATCATTGACCGGGTCAACACGATCCAGGGCAGGACACCCGGACCCAAGGGCTTCCATTTCTACACTCTCAACCTTGAGAAGGCCGTGTCTCACATTGCAGAACGGACAGACCTGATTCCACCAGAGACCGCCGAGGACGAAGAAGCAGTGCTGGAGGAAGTGGTGCCTCCTACCATCCATGTCAATGGCAGCACATCGCAGGACAACTTGTTGCGTGTACGCGAACAGTCTCGATCCCGGTCAAGGCGGCAGTCTACCGTCGGCTCGGACCCAAGGAACCGTGTCATCGTGTCAGGCGGCCGGACACCATCGTTCCCAGACTACGAAACCTCCCAGGCTGAAGCCAGCATCCCCGCGGAAGCGATCAACACCCGCGCGAACACGCTGGCGATCTCGGAAGGCGAGGGTGTGCTGGGACGGGAAGCGACCTGGGACGACTTCCCCAATGGCCGATGGGGTGATGCCCGGTCCCCCGCATATGGCGAGATCGACGGCTACGGACCGACCCTGCACGTCACTCGATCGCAGGCCATCGACCTCTGGGGCCACCCAAAGAGTATCGAGGACATCAACAAGCTGTTCGTCCGGCATCTGCAGGGGAGCCTCAAGGCCATCCCCTGGAGTGAGGAGGACTTCAACGCCGAGACCGGCACCATCACAGAGCTGCTCATCAAGCTCAACAGCAAGGGGTGGTGGACCGTCGCCTCCCAGCCCGCAGTCAACGGCCTGCGCTCGTCAGACCCAACGTTCGGCTGGGGCCCCGCGCACGGCTTCGTGTTCCAGAAGGCGTTTGTCGAGTTCTTCGTCCCTTCCGCGGAGTGGAGGGTGCTCCTCGAGAAGCTCCAGAGCGCCGAGGTCCAGGGCACGGTGTGCTTCTTCGCCGCCAACGCCGCGGGCGACTTCATCTCCTCGGACATGACGGGCGGGCCCGGCGGCGAGACGGGCCTCGCGGCGGCCACGCAGGACGGCGAGGCCAGCACCAACGCCGTGACGTGGGGCGTGTTCCCGGGCAAGGAGATCATCACGCCGACCATCATCGAGGAGATGAGCTTCCGCGCCTGGAGCGAGGAGGCGTTCGGCATCTTCGCCGAATGGGCCAAGGTGTACCCCAAGGGCTCCGACAGCGACGTCTTCCTCGAGCGCGTGCGGCAGGACACGTGGCTCGTCAACATCATACATCACGCATATGTCGAGAAGGACGCGCTGTGGGAGCTACTTCTAAGCTGAAAAGAGAAAGAGAAAGAGAGAGCGCGCGCGCGTACACAGATGACACCTTCTGTCGTGTCGGAACGCGGCGTGGGGATGGGGAGAAGCAAAATACTACATAATGATATTGGATAGCGCTCCTCTCGGCAGAGACAGAATGCATTCGGCTGATTCCCAAGTGAGAAGTCGAGGCTCGGCGGCTTACCGTGAGCAGTCTAGATATAGCAAATTGTATCTGACAATAACAGTTCACGATAGGTGTGTGTGCGAGTGGTGGTAGTGAATCAAGATCTAAATTGGGGATTAATCCTGACAGAAAATGATCTCACTGGGTGAATTCAAAAAAAGATTACGAACTGGAAACGGGTCAAAACATAATGGGTTGCTATTTTGCTATGCTATCATAAGAATCTCACTAAGCAACACAAAACACACAAAAAAGACACCTTCGCTATCCATCCTAGAAACGCCGTGCATGTAATTCATCCAACGAGCAGCTTCGACCCCCCACAGCATTTCGCTGCAATCTCAGACGCAAGCCACTCCCGGGCATTTCTCGAACCTGTTGCCCCTTTCCTGTGCTGTCGTCGGCTTCAATATTGGTGAATCGCCTGCCTTTCAGACATTCCCAAAACTCCGCCTCTCCGCGAGAGGCGCCCGCAGACCACCACCACCGGCAGCAACGTCCTCCTCGCCCTTCTTCAGCAGCCACCGGCCCTTGTCGTCGCCAATCTTGCGCCGGAACATGGTCAGGTCGCTGAGCAGCGCCTCCATGTAGTCTTGCATGTCGTTGTTGTGGCTGTCGTCCTCGTCCTCGTCATAGTTGTCGTAGCCACCAGATGAGTATCCGTCATCGTGGTCTTGGTCATCTTCTCCTGGTTGCGCCTTGACGTTCTCCTTGTCCTCGCCGCTGGTCATGCTCCTCGCGCCGTCCCGGGACTTCTTGTTGACGAGCTCGCCATCGCCAGCGGAAGAAAGCTCTTCGGCTGCACCTGCTGCCGCGTCGTCGAGACCGCTGTCGTCCGCCACCTCAACCGCCGGGGCGAACCGCACAGTCGGGATCGGATTCTTGAGGCTGTCGAGCGCGAGCTTGAGATGCAGCCGCAGGGCCTCGTTCTCAGTCTGCAACGAGCGGATCTTGCCCTCCGCCACGGCGCTGCGCTCCTCCATCTTACGCTGCATCGCGATGACGCGGTTCTGGTACTCCTCGAGTTTCTCCTCGCTCTCCATTGCGTCCTTCTCGCGCCTTCGTGAGTCTGACACGGACAGCTGCAGGATCCGGATCTCCTCGGCCATCGCGGCGATCTGCGCATCACGCTCCGCCGTGCTGATGTGGTCCTGGTTGACCACGGCACGGGTGCGGATGCGCTTGGCCTGGTCCGCGTAGCGCAGCGTCGAGAGCGTCTCCTCGTAGTCCGAGGGCGAAATGCAGGCGATCATGGCCGTCTTGCTGTTGCCGCCGAGGGAGTCCTTGAGCAGCCAGGTCAGGATGGAGTCTCGATAGGGGACGACATCCCTGCTGCGCTTGCCCGGCCTGCTGGCCTTTGGATCTGCGAGCGCGGCGATGACCCGGCCCAGTGTCGTCAGGGACTTGTTGATGTTGCTACCTTCTCGAAGCCTGGCGCCTGTCGCCTCAGTGGATTTGGCGCGCTCGCTGCCAGCCAGATCAACCAGCCGGATGCGGGAGCTGCGCTCTGTGGTCTCGTCCGTCTCCATGTCGTGGTGGATCTGCTTGAGCATGATTGTGAAGACGGCGTGGCTTCGACTACTGGTGTCGTTCATCTTCGTGCTCGCCACTGTCCTGTTGTTGTCTCCAGTCTTCATGTACCGCAGAATCTCGTTGATGTTCCTCACAGGCACGTCGGTCAGATCCTTGACGTATGGACCGTCTGTGGGCGACTCGCGGATCTTGAGATAGTACGGCGGCTGGTTGGGGACCACGGGTACGAGCAGGTCGCGGACGTGCTCGTTGTACACCTCAAAGTAGGACGCCCGGACGTGGTAGGAGATGTTCGGTGTCTCTTCTTGTGCCTGCTCGATGCGCTGGAAGAGATCCTCGCACGTCCGCGGGATCAGGCCTGGCTGGTCGGGTGTGCCCATCATGGTGTACGACTTGCCCGAGCCCGTCTGGCCGTACGCGAAGATGCAGGTGTGGTAGCCCTCGAAGTTGTGGTCGAGGAACTCCTCGCCCAGGCAGTTGTACACCTCCTCCTGGTGGGCATAGTGCTTGTCCCTTGTGTCGTGGCTCCAGAACGAGTTGTCAAACGTGAAGGACTTCTCCTCGATGACTTTGCGGGACCTGGCGCGGGCGTTGGCGGGATCGCTGTCGTCGGGCACGTGGAGGGTCGTCTCTTGGGTGATGGGGTCCATGCTGACCAGGCACTCGGCGTCACGCTTGATCTCTGCAAAGCGATTATCGACTTGTCAGCAAGTGTTTGCTCCCCGAGGGACGGGGTCGTGCAGCGGCATACCTCTGGGCAGGAACGCCCGCACTCGGACGACAACTTTGACATTGCCGCCATTGTCCACCCTCAGATGCTGCGGCAGTGTTCCATCTCGAGACCGTAAGGATGGCGTCGAGGCCGACGAGCGGACGAGGGCGTGCATGTCTTGCCTGGTAGTCGTATCAGTATTGAAGAATGTCGGCACTGGCGGTGGAGGAGCAGCTGTAGTGTTGAGCGGTGAAAACAGTCTTGTTGGCCCAGCCAATGGCTTTGTGTGCGATACTGGCTGGTACTGGAGATGTCTAAAGGCAGTCGAAAGGCCAGGATCCAGCAGTGCCGTACAGACGTCGTCGACAATATGGCGGAAGCGCAGCTGGTGATGGTCGACGCCCAGTGGGAACGAGGTGCCGGACGCGGGCCAATCGGAGCGGGGCATGCTGTTTACTCTGCGCTGGCGGTCGATCCGCGTTGAGCTGGCAACGCCCAAGCTCCTGCATGGGAGGCTGTCGTTTGCCCTGGCCGATTGGGGCTCGTGCACGCGCCTTGCCTTTGCCTTTGCCTGGGCCTCTTCTTGACCGTTTCGTCCTCAGTCTTGGGAAACGAGCGGATTTTTGTGTGTTCGGTGTTCCTACATGTGTCGCACGTTGCGCATCTGAGAAGGTGTCTGGTCCTTTTGAGCCAGGTTCGGCCAGGCGATTATTAGACTTGTGCAAGCGTGCAAAAGTCAACACCAGCTGGTTGCCGGCGAAACCAAGCCGGCACGTCACTCTGACCCGTCCTGCAAGCCACGGCGCAACAACACACAAGTCCGGCGGGCCTCGCAGTCATCGGATCGTTCCAGATTCTGGTCACTTCATCTATCCTTTTTATTGATTGTGCACACAAACACCACAGGGTGGTACATGATCCACCCATGTATGGCCTGTCCCAGACTGGACTGCCCTCCTCTCGGTGCTCCCTCGCCCTAGTGCCCAGAATGTGTGATGCCGGTGCAGAATCGATCCGGAACGCCTGCCGCCTGGGCACCTCTGCCGCCTTGGGTTCATGCCAAAACCCCCCGCGACATCTATTATCATAGCTCTATCATGTCATGTGACTAGTAAATGCAAGTGCGTCGCCTTTGCCTCCGAGATGGCCGGGCTATTTTCTAATTGATCTGCGATACCTTGCAGGACCACCCAGAGTTCTTGGCCAGAAGAGGCAGACTGTTCGAGGCAGGCGTTAGCTTCTGTTGTGAACCAAACTTAGTGTTCCTTGGAGTTTCTTACCTAGCGCCCAAACACCAACCCAGCTCGTTGTTGTTGATCTTCTTGGCAATCTTCACCTCACGCTCAATAGGCATGTCGTAGCCGCTGTGGAGCAGACCGACCATGAAGCTGAGATCCAGGCAGTACTCACCACGGCCGCGCAGCTCGGTCAGCGCACCCGGCACAGACGAGAAGACGCCCCAGGCCTGCTCTCCGCTGCAGACAGTGTTGGCGAGATCGTGCAGCTCCCGCAGGGTGAAGCTGTCGGGCATGCCAAGCTCCTTGGTGCGGTCGAAGAAGTAAGAGAAGATGTACAGGTCCTCTCTAGCGAAGGTCTTGGCCAGCGAGGGCTGGTGGACACCATTGAACGAGCAAGGAGCAAGCTTGCACGCGGCGTCCTTGAATAGGATGCGCTCCGCCAGGGCACGGCACTGGGCAGGGGCCGGCGTGCTTGGGCCAGTCATGTTGACCTTGAGCTCGCCGCTGCCGAGGGCACTGTCTCCATCACCAAGGTTGACCTTGACCATGTCGCTCTGTCCCGCGTTGATGCAGGGGTTGACGATAGGCTTCTCGAGGAATGCCTTGCTCTTGGTCTCAGAGTAGATGTCCTTGAGCAGAGTCGTGTGGATGGCGTTGCGAGCAGCCATCAGACCATAGCCAAGATGCGAGTGCTGGTACAAGACAAATTGCCGACCGCCAAAGTCGAGCTTGAACTTGTGGTCGCCCTCGGCCATCTGGTCCGGCATGCCGCCAGATGCCAGGTTCGGGAAGGTAGGCTCAAAGACGATCTGAGTAGAGCCACCACCGAGATCGAATGTTGCAGCAGTAGGGCTGTGGTCCGGGCCGCCAATCTTGCCAAGGAGATAGTTGGTGGTGATCCAAGCGTAGACGCCCTCATCGGAGCCATCCATGATCGCCACGCCGTTCTCTTCCTTGGAGACGACGGGAAAGGGGTAGTCGTTCTCGAGGTGAGAGCGAACAGTGTCAAGGATCTTGACGCTGGCCTCGGTGCCGATCATGCGAAGACCAGCTGTGGCCTTGACAGCGACCGGAGTGCAGCCCTTAAGAGAGTCAGGGACAGTGCTCATGGCCACCGCCATGAGAGGATCGAGAGTCTTGGCCGCGGCAACCGGGTCGTTCTTGTAGGCACTCAGACCGCCGACGCTCTTCTCAGTCATCTTGAATTCTTCATGCTCGAGCTCTGGGGTAGGGCCGCAGTTGTTGAACTTGTAGACGTGGATTCGGGAGCCGGTGCTGCCAGCGTCGATCATGAGGACATACTGGACAATGGGCTTGTCCCGAGAGTATGACTTTTGGCACTTGGCTGTTCCATAGCTAGAATCCGAGGGAACCTGGCCGCCAGAGGAGCCTGCTTGTATGGCACCACATGTTAGCCACTACAACGTGCTGCGCAGATTCGGAATATCACTGGGCGGAAGCATGTGCTTCAACGTACCTCCACTGTAGACTGCCGTGCTCTTTGGCGAGAGAAAGTAGAACAGGAAGACTAGGAAGACCACAATGGATGTGGTCTTCAGCCACCGGGCTTTCTGGGACTGATTCATCCAGCCGGCCTGTAGTTTCTCCAGGATGCCTGCGTTCTGGCCGGAGCCGTAGCGATTGGGCTTCTCGTAAGGGTCGCGGTGGACTTGCTTCGTAGGCAACGATACCGATGTTCTCCTCATTACCCCTAGACTCGCCGCATCGGTCGGGATCAGGAGGTCGCGTGGGGTTTTGTCGGAAGACGAGAACGGACTCTCTCGAGGTGGGCTGCGTATTAAGGTTTCTGGCTTGGAAACAAGTCGTCAAGGGCGTGAAGTCTGAACAGCAGACAAGACTGGCGAAGCGAGGGGATGCGACGTGGGCGGAAGAGTTTGGGTGAGACAAGTCCCAGGTGAACACAGTCCTCGGGGAAGTGTCGAAGTAAGGGCGTTGTGGGTGGGAGACAGAAAGCGTCTTCAGAGTGTTCAGAAAGGGGATGCACAAGGCGTGGCAACCAGTACACGCAAATTGGAGCTGGAACGCTGCTGCAGATGGCAATCTTGGATTTCTTGAGCCAGGGCGTTACGTACCGTACAGGCTCCCTCCCCTGTTCGTCGGTCGGGCTGCGCTGTCAGTGGTCACTGGCCACAGTTTCAACAGTTGGCACGACTGATCGTCCCCCTTTCCCGAGCTGCCGCCTTAGCACAGTCTGCAAGCTTGTAAGAGACTGTCCAACAGTGCTGAATTTAGCGTTGGCTATACAGTCTCCGCTCGGCCAGGCAAAGACGGTGCGTCTCGGATGGCCCTCTGTCCACTTGGAATTCCAGAAGATCACGCTGGGTCAGCCTGGGAAATGACAACAGGGGCTCTTCTTAGTCATCCGACCACGCCCCCAATCCACGGACACATTGAGCTTGCGGCGCTTGCCTCAGGGCAGGAGTCCAGCATCTTCCATCAACCTTGGTGACGACACTTGGTTGCCTTATGTGAGGCTTCACGCACATGCAAGCTTTGCTATGGACATCCCCCACTCCCCATAGATAGGCTACCAAAACACTTCCTTTCCTTTCTGCTCTTGACTCTCCATTCTCGTGCCTTGCAAACCGCGCCGTTGTGTCACAAAATCTGCATTGGTGACTTGCGTCGAGACTCTCCATCCTGTCGTCGCAACATTGATTACTGGCCCCACTTGCATACACTGCGGCTCAAGCGCAACCGACGACTAACTCGACTTCTCAAGACTGCACACACCAGCATTACGGAGTCGGCACAAGTAGAAGTGACCAGAGGTCCACGTCGACCGGCCAGATGGACGTCCACCTCCTTGTATACGACCTCTCTGGCGGCATGGCTCGCCAGATGTCGATGGGCTTTCTGGGCTTCCAGCTTGATGCCATATATCACACGTCCATCGAGCTGGACGGAAAGGAGTTTGTCTACGATGGCGGCATAAACGTCATAAAGCCGGGCACATCACACCTGGGACGTCCCCTCCAGCGTCTGCATCTCGGCCACACAGATCTGCCCATGGACGTCATCTCCGAGTATCTCGACTCGCTACGGGAGATCTTCACGCCCCAGGCCTACGATCTCTTCCGGCACAACTGCAACAACTTCAGCAATGACTTCTCGACCTTTCTTGTGGGCAAAGGAATCCCCGAGCACATCACCAACATGCCTCAGGCCGTGCTGGACTCGCCGTTCGGGCAGATGCTCCAGCCGCAGCTGACGCAGATGGTCGAGGCGAGGAAAGCGCAGCAAGGGGGACTCCTCGGCATTCAGAACAATGGCGGGCCTTCACGAGCTGCTCAGTCCGCACAACCAGTGATGAACGGCACCACAAACTACACTTCTGGTGCCCGGGTGCGGGTCGTCAGCAACATGTTGGGGCTCAACAACGCTTTACATGCCGCCAGCAAATCCAGCGCCGTCGTCTTCTTCACCTCAGCAACATGTCCTCCCTGTAAGGCCATGTATCCGCTCTACGACGAGCTCGCGGCGGAATGGGGCGGCAAGGTGTCCCTGATCAAGGCGGATGTGTCAATAGCCATGGACGTCGGTCAGGCATACTCGATCCGCGGGACACCGACATTCGTCACGTTCCTGCACGGCAAGGAGCAGGAGCGGTGGTCCGGCGCCGACGCATCGCGGCTTCGCAGCACGATCTCGCTGCTGGCGCACATGGCGCACCCAAGGCACCCGCACGAGTCACTCAACCTGCCAAGTTTCAGCAGCGGGAGTGTCAAGCCGCAACTATACACCAAAGTGCCGCCACTGTCGAAGCTACTCGGCAAGTTAGGACCCGCGGCCGAAGATGCAGCCGTCCAGGGCGTGAAGCACTTCATCGAGGCCCGCTCGGCGGACGGGCCGGCGGATGCGACACTACCGGACATGCCTGCTTTTTCAAGGACCATGCAGTCCGCAGCAAGCGGTAGTGTGGCGCGCGATCTTCTCTTCACTGTCGTAGACCTATTCCGGTGCGCCCTTATCGACCCGCGGTTCAGCGGATACTTTGCGGAAGAAGTAGAGCACAAGACCGTGTTGGCGATCCTCGACGCCGTCAACGACGCCTCCGTGGAGTGCCCTTACGCTCTGCGGCTCGTGACACTGCAGATGGCTTGCAACTTGTTCTCCAGCAGTCTGTACACAGCCCAGGTCATACAGCACGCCAAGCTACGCGCGGGGCTGACGCAGCTCGTGTCAACAAGCTTCCTCGACGATGGCCACAACAACGTCCGCGTAGCCGCGTCCTCGCTGCTCTTCAACATCGCCGTCGCGGCGAACCAGCACGCACGGCAGGCACAGGCAGGGGAGACTGCCGCCGGCGGCTTGCCCGAGGACGACCAGGTCGAGCTCGCGGCGTCCGTGCTCGAGGCCATCGGGCAGGAAGAGGAGTCGCGCGAGGCGCTCCACGGCATGCTGCTCGCGTTGGGATACCTGGTGTACTGCATGCCGCTGGAGGGCGAGCTCGTGGACCTGCTGCGGGCGATGGACGCGCAGGGCACGGTGGTGGCAAAGAGGAAGGCGTTTCCCGACGAGAAGCTTGTGCAGGAGGTGGGCGGGGAGTTGTTGGGGAAGGGGTTGGCGCGGAAGTAACCAATACACACCACAGGAATGGAGCGACGCATACAAGTGTGTTCACTATCTTTTGGCTTTAGTGGTTCCCGTCTTGTCAACGGACATGACTTTGCAAGCGCAATACAATGAATTCCAGGCAGTGATAGATGGGACGTGGTATACTCCACCCCGAGTGGGAAAGATAGCTAGACAATGGAGCCTTTTCTCATCTTCAAAATGCACGTATTTACGTGATCCTTTGTCTCGATCCTTCTTTCTGATCCCGCAAATTCGGCTCCGGAACGGCAAGAACACGCTGCCCTGAGGCAATGTAGTTAATCCTGCTAACCTGCGGGGGGTGAGCAAGTTATACCATCTCCGTTGCGGTCCACGATGCATGCAGCTGAAATCGAGTGAGGAGCGGAATCGCAACCTAATCATCGAGCCTCGATTGGTTATTGTGAGGTGATTCAGTGCTGTGCGAGACTTCATGCTTTAGTGTAGTGGTTTGTACATGGCATCCCGTAGACCTTCATTTGTGTCGAGATGTTTGATCCTGTCCTTCTGGCAGTCTTTCGGGTACCAAAGAGGCCTGTGAGATGGCTTCTAGATTTTTCGAATGTGTAAGTCTACCTACCAGTGGGCGACTCAACTCCGGCTCCCAGCGCTGGCACTTTTCTGGTTGACGTTACGCACGAACGAGGCCAAAGGGTAGTGCGGACCGCCGAATTCCATGTCGTACCTGCTCGGACGGGGAAGCAAGAATTGTTCATGTCAGCGCGTGGCCAGCGCATTGGCTGGTAGATCGATAATACCAGAGAGACCCAAAAGGCTGGGGAAGAAAGGGGCAGACGAAATGTAACTAACCAGTAGTTGACGGCAACGCAGATGCCGTCCTCGGAACAGGACTGCGATACTTTATGATACCTGCACAGTGGATGGTCCGTGGTCAGAGAGGTTGTGTCTTTGAAGAGTCGATTTCCGTCACGGTTAAACTTCATACCACATCGCAGGCAGGTAGAGCATGTCGCCTGGCTCGAGCGTGACTCTCATGGGAGCGGCCAGGCGCGAGTACTTGGTGGGTCGCTCCGAGGGCCGGTCGGGATCCCACGTTGCGAACGGCACCCTGTCGCTGTTCTCCTCTACCTGTAGGCCCAACCCGTTGCCTCCTACCGTCGAGCTGTCCATGACACGCGCATAGGTCGCTGGCACGAGCTCCTCCTCGTTGACGCACGGCTGGCACAGGGGCGGGAGCAGGGAGAAGTGCTTCCGCCCGCGGATCTGGACGTAAATGTTCTCGTAGTTGTCCTTGTGCATGGCCGTCACGGAGCGTGAGTTTCCCACCCACATGTTGATGGCGTCCGGGTCGCTCTGGAGGGCGATGCGGGCAAAGGGGATGCCGCGTTGGACCTGTGAGAAGAGAGAGACGTACTCGTGGCGGAGGTTGTCGTTTTCTGACACACAGGTGGAGTTCGGCAGGTCAGCTGGTCGTAGCGGCGCAGGACGACATGACATGATGGCAAGTTGGATCCGGAAGACACTCACGAGTCTGGGCATAGCGAATCTCGTGGCGTGTGGGATCTTGAGGATCAAGTTCTTGCCCAGCCACGTAGTCGAGCAGCTGCTCGAACGGCTGGGTCTCTTCGAGAGGTTTCGCAAAGACTAGTCTTCCCTCGGTCTCCTCACCACCGCTACTCTTGTCTCGCAGGACTGTCGGTGCGTCCGCGTTGCCGTACGGCGTAATGGCGACGTTGACGGGATGTCCTGCCAGGCTCTCGCGCAGATATACCGCGGACCACTGCGTGACGGCAGGCCACTCGGCCGCGCCCTGGCGCACGACAAAGGGTGTGTTGCGGGCCACATAGCGCATGAACTCGAGCGGGCTGGGCTCCGCTGCGAGCTCCTCGATGGCATTGGAGTTGAGCTCGTTGTAGGCCGTGAGGAGCTCTGCTATTGGGTCGGCCATGGCCGCAAGTTGCGCAGGGTGAGTTCATCCAGGGCTGCAGGCTGGGGATGCAGCGGCGATCATCGTTCGCAGCTGCTCGTGCCTGGCAGGCAGCCCAAGGCCGGCGTGCTGATCAGCGGGCCAGGGTTGTCCTTGACGTGCGTGCTGCGGCTCGTCCCGCAGGTGCATGCCCACGTGCTCCAAAGCTGTCAGTCCTGCAACGCTCGACAAGTCATTGGTCGGTCTCATGGCTCTTTGCTTTTTTGATCGGAGCCAAAGCCAGACGGAGCCCAGCTGGTGCTACTGTCCGTACTCAAGTTGTACGATATTGTAGTTACACGAACAGCAGCGGCCGACTCTGGACCCAGAACACGCCCAGCCGGGTCGGACGCAGCCATCGCGGGGGTCATGTCGATGCTCCTCCTCCTCAAAAGCAAGCTTTCGATATCTACATTGTGTCTCAGAGGACAGGCCAAGCGGCGAGGCCAATATTTTGTATCCCAATGGTATCTGGCTCGTCGGTGCCGAGCTTTGTGCCAGCCCCTGGCCTAGACATCGTCGGGTCATCCAGAAGGCCAGTCAGCGAGCTCGTGGACCTGCCTGAGACAGTCGTGGTGACAAACCCGTCATTGATTCACCGGCACCATGTCCCGCGACGACTGTTACGCTCTGCAATATCGGTTCGGTTCTGTATTGGGAAGTAGATCTTGGGGCAAGAGACATGGGGGCCACGTTTTCCGGGCGAGACATCCACGCACCGGATGCCTGCGTGCTCAGCTCGGGAATGGTGGCGCCTATGCTCATCAAGCATACCATGCCGATCGATGCCAGCTTCGTGAAAAACCTTCTTCACTCAACGAGCTCTAGCCCAGCTTCAGACATTGCAGGCGTGAGGCATGGCAATCCCTCGTGGCAAGCCTGCTGCTGCGTGCCTGCCTGCCGGTGTCAGAGTCATGCCCTCCCAGGTCTCTGCCTCACGCTGACTGGAGCCACAGGCACGCGGTGCTGCGTGTGGAGTTCCAACCGCAGCCCCCTCGGGCTGGGATTCAGCCGCGCGACCTGCGAGGCTTGTCAGGCGTGCTCGATTGCCGGAATGGACAAGAGCCGCGATCGTTGGTGCGGCTGGAAGAGGCGCGTATCGCTCATGACTATTGCGGAGTAGGTGCACGCCAGTCGACGGAGCAGGTACTGTGGAGCGTCCCTGACGCATCTGGTGGGTGTACGACCCCTCCAACCAGGTTCCTTTCGATCCAGACACGCACTCATCAGGCGGGCTCCACATGTCAACTGCTGGGACCCCTCGAGCCTTCCAAGGTTGGAGCTGTCGGTCGGTTGCCCCTGCCTGTTCTGTGGCAGCTGCCCTGGAGGCTGGAGCACACCACGGCGCAGTTGACCTGTGTCCTCCGGCTGCCCACCGAGCAGCCAAAAGCCCCTGATTTTGTGCATCTCGCCGCCCAGCCCGCTCTGCCGTCTGGCCCATTGCGAGATGTTTTAGGTATCAAGGTTGGTCAAGCTCGATCCTGTGGCGTGCGTAGCTCGCCGAGCTAATCCTCGCTTGAAGTTCCATCTCCCCTAGCGCCAAGACGCCTCCTCGACTTGGCGCCTCCGCCCAGGTCCCCTCCAGCAATCCGTCTTTTGCTGCTCGCAGCTGGGCCGCCCGCAGAGGCTCTTAAATGTTGCAGCAGCTTCTCCCCCTCGACCGCCAACAGCTCCCGACTCGCTCCCCTCTAGCTGCAAGCCGCCCTGCTCCGTCTGCGCTCGCAAGAAAGATCATGCCACTCTCTGCCCATCACGAGAGCCACATTCGGCCTACGCATCGCCGTCCCTGCCCGCGCCTTTTCGGCTGAACTGTCACGGCCCGGCGTGACCCCTGCCCAAGGGTCCAGAGCACTTCCGGAGCTCACCACATGTCCAGAGAATGATTTGGTACTTTCTCTATCCCTTCAGAGGGTAAGATCCAGCCATTCCCAACCTCTGCCTCTGCACCTCCCACGGGAACATCATCAACCGTGTACTGACAGACCCTTGACCACGCCCGTGTAGTACGACTGAAGCGCCTGTCCTAGCACCGATCCATCCGCTCCGTGCTGCATTCACCCGATACGGCAGATACGTAGCCCGCCATGTCGTCTCCATCCTGCTCATATCGGTCGCCGTCGCGTCGGTGTTGATATACCCCCTCTTCTTCCTATACACGAACGACTATACAAATGGGGCTTCGAACCTGCCGCACCATGTGTGGACGGACGCCCAGCCGTTGCAGGAAAAGGCTACCGTGCAGCCGGACGTCTTCATGCGCTCAATATGGGTCCACGGCAGCTACATGCAAGCGTTGGAGAAGGATGTCCTGCTCGGAGCGCTCGAACTACAGAACGAGCTCCTAGGCTCCACGGAGTACTTCAGTCCTCGGCAAGGCGCAGACCTTGGCGAGCAGCCGGACCCGATGGCGGTTTCACTAACGCCTCAGCAACGGGACTCATTCCACATAGTCAATGGCCTGACCAACCAGTCATGGTTCTTCCACTCGCCACTGCAGTATTGGTCCGGAGTGGCGCAGAACGTGCGAGACGATCAGGATATCCTGACGACCGTCAATGAGAAGAAAACGCAGGCAACATCGGTGAATGTGACGCTTAGGCACTCGATTGTCTTTGCCGGAAAACGTTTCGAGGATCGCCAATTGGTTGCTGCAGATGCTCTAGTCATTACTCTCATTCACCTACGAGACTCCCCGATTGCCCGACTCTGGCAGCAGAGGGCCGCCGCAATCACAGAGCGCATGGCGACAAAGTGGCAGGTCTACCCGGGCCGGGAGGCCGGTCAGCTCTACGAGTTCCAATTCCGACCAATGTCAGTGCAAGACACCGTGATGCTGGGCATCACACATGTCATCGTCCTCATATACTTCCTGGTCAGCCTGTCGAAGCTGCGTGCAGTCAAGTCAAGGATCGGCTTGATGGTGACAGTCATCGCACAAATCATCCTCTCCATTGTCTCCAGCTTCACGCTTTGCGCAGTCTTCAAGATCGATCTTTCTCGGATACCCCGGATGGCGTATCCGGTGGTCGTTTTTGCATTCAGTCTCGAAAATATATTCCGCCTCATCAACGCTGTCATCATGACACCTTCGGAAGCGAGCACCAGCGCTCGTATCGGCCATGCGTTTGGCGAGACCAGTCACGTGGCGCTTGCAAGCGTGATACAGAACTTGTTCATTCTTTGGGGTCTCTCGCAGCTCGTGTCCCCAGGAGTGGCAGCATTCTGCACCTTTGCGGCTATCGCTCTCATATTCGACTTCTTCTATCTTTCGACGTTTTTCCTCGCCGTGCTTAGCGTCGATGTGCGGCGCACGGAACTCAGCGATGCCCTCGCCAAGGCGTCGATACGGACTCGCCGCGCTTCGGTCGAAGTACAGCCTCGTCAAAACTGGCTGGACGCTGTGCTGCAAGGCAAGATTGCCATGTCCACTCGCATCGCAGGCACTGTTGTCATGATCGGTTTTGTGCTTATCGCGCAGTGGCACTTTTTTGAAAACGAGACCATACTGCAGACCCTCGGCCGCATCAGCCGGATCTCTCCCAAGTACAAGGACGTGGCACTCACAAAATCGTCACTGCATGTCGACATCCACCAGGCGAGAAGTCCAACATCATGGCTACGACTGCAGGATCATGAGACTGCTCGCGAAGTCATTCACGTTGTGAAGCCACACGCTCACAGCTATATCGCGAAGGTTTACGACCCGCTGGTTTTCGTGCTTAAAGGGTCAGACCGTATGCCATCCATCCGGGAGCGGCCCTTCCTTCCAGCCGTATACGACTTTGCCCGCCACCAATCCTCACCCTTCATTGCAACGGTCCTTTTCCTAACTGCTGCGGTACGCCTGCTCATGAACTATCTGCTCTGGGACGAGCTGGCTGAGACAGGCAACGACGTCGAGGAAGACCAGAGTCTGCTCCACGTCCGCACTCTCGATCGCGGCCACACCCTTGATGTGGTTCTGTTAACCGCGTCCACAGACGGACACATCGTTTCCATGGGCCTTGACCGTGTCATCCAGGTTTGGGACGTCAAAGAGGGCGGCTCGCCATACCCTTTGGTACTGCAGAACAACGACAACTTGGGGAGCCCCTCTCAAAATTTCCACCTCATGTGCATAGATGACGATTCTCGCTGGCTAGCTTTGCTGACGCCAACACGAGTGCTTCTTTGGAACTTGCTCGAGAAAACCTGGGCGCCATCACTCGCTGTTGACTGCCGTCACAAACCGGAGGCATTCTTCTTCTGCGCATGTGACGCAAATGGGGCACCGCCGTTGCTATTGATCCGCAGAGACGGGTCCTTGGAGATCTTGACGAGCGAACAGACAGCATGTGGCCGTTTCATGTTAACAGAGGACAGCACACTGGCCTCTGTTGCATCACTGGTGGATGACAGTAAGTTGACACACTACCCACTCGAGCCATTGGAAAAGTATTCTAACAATTCAATCAGACGTACTTTACCTCATGATGTCGACTCGAAAAGGCCATTTGTACAGCGCCCGCAAAGTCGGCACGCAGTGGGTTTCACAACGCATCAATCTGCCGTCCGGAAGTGAGCAAGAGCTGTTATCTATCACACCACTGTCAGATGCGACGGCATTTTTCGTCGCCCGATCCAGATCAGCCGACCTTGTACATGCGAAAACGAATGTGGCCATACACACATTCAAATTGGATCCGGTTCACCCGAAGTCGCTAAAGAGCTACTTCCCCCGAGCCAGGAGAACAGCTTGCGGGGCCAGGGGACTCACGAGTCTGACTGTGGCCTACAATCATGCCTACACACGAGATCTCATCGTCCACACATATCTGCCGCCAAGAGATGGCGATCTGCTCTGCATCAAGGCCACCCAACCCACAGCTGAAAGTCGGTGCTGCAACTGGGACCTGGTCAGGGAGTCGAGAAGGGTCATCAAAGATCCGGGTCAATGGGATCTTCTTCCATCAGGATTACTCGCTGGAGTTCGGCGCCAGGCACTCACAAAATTATGCCCAGGCCAATACAGCCACCGAGTCGTTTCAGACGGCCTCAGACGCCGGCGCGCAAGCCTCAATCAACCTCCAGGCCACCCTGCGGTACAAGACAAGTGGGAGATCTGGGCTCTATCCTACCTCGGCAGGCAGGAGATATCAGAGACCACCTCGCTGTGCTCAAATGACGAGGATGATAGCCGTTTGTTTGTCACCAGCCTGGGCCCCGTGGCAAGAGTCGGCAGCCAGAGCATAGCGATCGGCCTCGGCACTTCGATCAAGGTTATCTCAGTCGGCCAGGAACGTTTTCAGCAAAACGACCCGAGCACACTTGGCGACGGCATGGTTTCTGTCAGCGGCCGCCGCAGGAGGGCTGGTGCCGGCGGTCCGCGGACGCGTCCGGGTACTGCGGCGGGTTCACATCCACCAGCCGAGGCGTTGTTCCGCACGCCGTAATATATGACGAAGACAACTTGATTTCCTTGTTACTCTACCTATATGACACGTATACCCAGCATTTCTGCTATCGCATAGAAGCTTCATTTTCTGACGAAATTTAGAATACGAATATACACCAACATTCAGACTTAACGTTCATGCCCCGTCTTGTTGTGTACGCTATTTGAACATGAAATGCAGCACCTTCATCTCCACAAGCTATAGTGACTACAGTCAAAGAAAAATCATGACTATGAGTCGCAGTCATGTTTTTCTTTTCTAGCATACTTGGCACTGGGTCCGCCGAGGTCAGAAGCTTGCGGACAGAGGGAACTTGCGGTAACTACACCCGGTTTGCTGCTCTCGGACCCTCGCTGTCTATATCGTTGCGGGGCGGGAGGACTCGCTTTGAAGTAAAACTGATCCCAATTCTTTGACCGAGCACTCATTGAGTGGGCGTAGATATTGAGAGTTCCTCGTTGAGCCCAGAGGCGCACCACATGTAGCACGCAGGGGCAGGGAGTAAGACCATGCATATCTCTCGTCGTCGTGAGGCCGGGTTTTTTTTTTTTTTTTTTTTTTGGAAAACACAAGGAAGGAACAAGGGAAACACACATAATTCATGAGGAGATCTGTTGTTTGTCATTGATGGTTTTGAAATGTCGTAGGTCTCGTAAGCTGCTGTCTAGCCCGATGTCGTGAAACTTCCTAAAAGTCGCTGAACGACGAATGGGGGGGAGCCAGGGCGTACATGAGGTTGTGCTCGGCTAATCGCGAGCTATATGAGTGTATAGGAAGTAGAAGCAGAACTGAACACGGGTATATCAAAAGAAATGAAAGATGACGCTGAATGTCTTTTTGAGCGCCTACGCGGCTACACTTCTGCTGCCCTCTCTCCTGGAATCTATTCGGAAACGCCGCAAGACAAGCGCAATGGGAAAATCGAACTAGGAAAACCCTTGATGACAAGATATTCCCGGAAAGCAGTGAAGATGAGAGTACGCCAACAATCCGGACCAGGGTCGTGAACATGAAGTTGCGTCGAATGTACAGAAAGAGATCTAAGGTACGGGAAATACAGGCTTTGTGGCTGAAACGCTGGCAAGTGAGAAACAGGCCTCTCAAAGGTATGGGAGAAATTACATGGAGGGAATTACATGGCTTGAGTAACAGGCTTGAATGCAGACTGGCTGGGGGAAGGGGGGGAGGGGGGGGGGCGGAGACGATGGTGAATTGCGGCAAGGACCTCGTGGCGCATGTGTGGTTTTGCAGCTGGAGTGTACCGATGTGAAGTTGCTGCGGTTCGGGCGAGGTTTTGTATGGATGGCCGGCACAGCTCGGTAACTCGGCTCGAGGTGAGGACTCTCACACACCGTAAGCCGGCCTTTCCCGCCGTAACTCGCGTCGGGTCTTATGTGGTAATCGTAAAGACCGTATGATGTGCTAGACTTTGCCGACTGCTGCGGCGGTTCGTCTGGCGGCTGTATGTGCGGGCCTGGGATAGCACTTGTCTGGGAAACACATGAGGCACTCGTCGCAGGCGTCGTCCATGCGTATCGTGTGCCAGACGTGCTTACTCCCACAGGGGTTCTGGACCAGATTGGCTTTGTCGCAGAACCTGGCGAAAGAGTAGGATGTGTGGTTGCACAGAAACGAGTGCATGTAGTATTGACACATTTTGTTGTCGTGGGAAAAGAGTCCTAGGCGAGCGCCGCGATGCGTTGTGGCCTTTGTGGTTGTCGTGATTGTTGGAGATGTGCGGGTGTCAAATGTTTTGTAAGTCCCCGGTGACTTGGCTGGAGTTGAAGCTCCGATGGTGGGGGTTCGTGGTTTTGGCGAGAACCACCAAAAGAGGATTGTTGTATTTTGTGTGATGAGCTGTCGAAGCGACGTTTGTCAACCGTCTGGCAGAATCACACGACAAGATTCTTGATCGAGTCGCAGGCTTCGGGACCAGGGTTTTTGTTTTCGGGCGAGAATAACAAGTGGGCACGAAATGACAGCAGAACACTGGCTTTTTGTGCGTTGCAGCGGTGAGGTTATCGTGTGTCAACGCCCTAGGCACGTGTCAATGCCGTAGTGAAGCACAGTTTCAGACCCTTAGCAACATATGTTAATGGCCAGTCGATGGGTCCGGTCCAAGGGAAGAAGAGTGTGCGTCGTCGTCAGGTTTTGGTCTTGGATGTGCTGCCTCGTGAGCACAACGCGGGATATCGGGATGTTTGGGCAACGGCTAAATAGCCCAAGACCGTTGAGGATTAATCTAAGAATGGGTCGCTCATCCGGCAGAGCGAGTCTGAAACTCGACTGGCATTATCGTGGGCCGGAGTCAGGAGCGCACGACTTCCGCAAAAACGCCCGACCTGCCCAAAGTCGTCAAGGGTGGAGCGCAGTTGAATTGCTCGAAACCGGGCCCAACCTGGGACCCCTGGCGAGGACTACTAAAGGCAGGTTATGCTGATGAACGGGTCCACGTTGCAAGGCGCCGGCGGGAGCTACTGGAGCGGGCCACGCAATAAACTATGGGCGTCTGATGCGGCGCAGCGTCGACCCTTGGGAAGTGGTCCTTTGCGGGAGGCGGTGAAGCTTTGGAACACGCGTAGAAGCATGCCAAAATTTGTGCCTTGCACCAGACTGGTAGGGTGCCCAAGATCAGGCCGGTT
This sequence comes from Microdochium bolleyi, assembly GCA_001566295.1. NCBI lineage: Eukaryota > Fungi > Ascomycota > Sordariomycetes > Xylariales > Microdochiaceae > Microdochium > Microdochium bolleyi. The sequence continues at coordinate 1,774,963 of KQ964248.1, read as the reverse complement.
CAAGCAAGTGGGATGGAGCTTGAACAGCTATGACTGTTCGGAAGTTCCGGAATCTGGCGAGCCACCGGTCCACACAGGACTGGGCGGAAGTTCTGGTCTTATACAGATGAGAATGTGTAGGCTGCCTCGAGCTGAGGACAAACTCGGCCGTGCTTGCGTCGTGTTTGTCCATAACGAAAACAAAACAAAAAGCCACATCATGTCTTGGAAGCCCAGGATGGCAGAGGAATGGCGTTCCAAGGAGTGTCGATTGGTCTGGATAAAGCTCCTTTCCGGCCGTCTGACTCACATGTTCGATGATCCTTCGCCATCCTTCACGAGCCACAACAGGCGCACAGACATGTGCCTTACCTGCACATCGGCACGGGTGTGGCAGCGGCGCGGTCTTCGGGAAACCGTACTTGCTCCGTCCGGAGTATCCTGGGCTAGGTGGAGCCTGTCATCGGTGCAAGGTCTTGCCTTGGGGACGGAGCTGGACTGAGAGCAGCGTCCGCCTAAGATTCTTTTTTCTGGAAGTCTGGAAAAGTCTCAGCCTTAGCTGCAGATGCAAGTCCTGTTTCGCCAGGTGCATCCGCGAGAGACAAAAGCGAAACGGAGGACGCAGCGCCCACTGCATGTTTGGTCAGGCTCGTCTCTGTGGCTGGAACATGGCTTGACAATGCCAAAGCCCAATTTGGGAAAGTCGGGGTTCACGGAACACCTCCGCTACCAAAGAAGCCACCAGCCCGGCAAGCCAGATCTCATTTTCTCGCAAAGCAAAGGAGGCAGGAGGGTCGTGTCGAAATGAAATGCGTGGCTCGGCATGTGCTTTTGTGGGCAGCGAGGACAACTTGGCGCGCCTCGGCAGAAATCCAAGCGCTGGAAGCGCCTGGTGTCTGGCAAGATCGGCGTAAGCTCGAGACGGGATCCTGGACCAAATGCTAGCCTCCAGACTCGAGGACAGGACCCTGAAAGAGGTCGCTAGTGTGTGGCGGCCCACAAGGGTTTCAATGCTACTGATCGCTCTGGCCGCCTTGGATCGCTGGCGGGATCCGACTGCGTGCGTACAGCTGGGACGGCGAACTGTCCCGAAGGAGCCAATCGAGGCACCCTATGACACTCAATCGGGAGTGCCTGTTTCAGTTGCCTCGAGACAAGTTGCTGGGCCTGGCTCTGGAACACACCGCATGTTGAGACATGGACTATGGTTACCTTTACGGAGTAGTTGCTGCATTCTCATACGCCTTCTTTCATGTCGTCTGCAATGATTACTTCTGCATTATGTGGTTTTGAGCAGGTAGAAGCATGACTCGTGGAAGTTGTTCGGTTGCTCGCACATTAGCACGAGTATGATGCTGGGTGAGATCTCTGTTGCGGTGCTTGCTTGATTGATTGAGTTGCCGGGTGGTGGCCATGTTACAGGATGATGTTGACTCACAGAAACCAGAAGCATTGCGTCTTGGCACTGACACTCGGTAGCTCGAGCCGAGTAGACACAGGTCCTGGGAGGGTGTGGCGGGCCGAGGAGGAAATTGAGGTGGCTGGGGAGATTGTCCAGCGCATCGCGACTGCCTTGTTTGCAGTGGCAAGCATGAATTGTGAAGTGGACATCCACCCGTCGTCATAAGGCCCAGCACATAAACGTCATGCAGGCAATGCCTTGCCCTGCCCCAATCTGACCTTGAGCCTCTCGAGGAGCCAGTCATTCAAAGGGCAACTCGCGCAGGTCCGTCTCCACGACGCATGCCAGACGACCAGAACGTGGCAAAAGCGTGCGGCCCCGTGGCGTCGGAGAGGCGTGCCGGCATTGTCTCAGAGTCGGACTCAGACACATGCGGACACTAGGAGCCTAATTGACGCCGTTCCTGGTTGTGATACCGGACGGCATAGGTCAAGACGTCTGGCACATCCCCCACGCATGACCAGTCACACCCAGCTCGAGGCAAATGTCGCATGGTCCATAATTACCGAGCCGGGCTCAATCTCTTGTGAATATGAGGGAACGAGGATTGCCGTTGAAGACCTGACTTGGACCAGCTCGGACTAGCGGGCAAGAGTGACTGGGCAGGTGGGCTTGGGCTGCAACCCCTGTCACGAAGACCGAGGCGCTCTGGCTGCTGGCCTGGTGGTGTATCCAACACAGGTGGTTGCACGATTCAGCATATATGCTCGGGGCTCTGGAATGCGATCTCGGCCGGTGCAGGGCTGGGTGCAGCAGCATCGCAAATCGGGGGGTTGTCAACGGTCAAAAGGCAGGGAGTGCGTGTCGCGGCGCGAGATGAGGAGAGCAAAGCTCGTACCGGTACTCCGTACGCAGCGCATTGTAGTCTAGAGTAAACCCTGGCCGGGACTCAGGTCGCGCCTGCCAGCCGCGCGCCTTCACGTCCTTGGCCGTTCCTTCCCAGAGTTGGCAAGCCGCAACCACTTTGGAGATTTCCACTTTCGCGCTCTCTGCCGCGGCCAGTCAAACGTGCCTATTGGGGACTATCGCGAAGTCCTCCGACAGCGACTCGCCAAGCGTCCTGTGCCCACCTGCGGACCTGTACTTGGCCTCGCCTGCCAGCGGCCGGGCAGGCGTCAACGCCTCGAGGGACAACTCACCCTGCATGAGGACATCCCGGCGGACTCAAACCTACTCCGGACGCGTGCTCAACCGCTCTGGCTCACTCGGACCGCCCCCTCGCTCACTTGCGCCGCTCACTCTTGCGCTCTTCAGCACCTGCTTCGCCCTCGCCTGTCTCTCGGGCACCAATCCCGTCCTCCATCGGCCTCATCCACCATCGATTGGCCTCCTGGGGCTAGCCACACGTCAGCGCAGCGCGTCCCAGCTCGATCCACCTGAGCTTGTCACTCTTCGGGTCTTCCACCAGCCTCAGCACTCCTTCACATTGCTTCACACGGCTGTTCTCATAGTTCGGATTGCGTCCTTTACGACGCGAACTCGTCTCGCTTTCTCTATATCACAGGAGTCCTTGCTGTTCTCATCGTTCTCACCCGCTTGTGCGACCCCTGGATAGGCGTTGAGCCAGAGCCACAGCTTGTCGATACCGGCGCATCGCTTGGAAGCAACGGCCAGCTGTCTGGGTTCATTCATCGCGCCCTGCTCTTGAGGCGCAAGCCGAAGCATACTTGGAAGGCCTCCAACGTCACTGCCTCCGATTTCCTCGAAGGCTCCAGTCGGCTCCACCCAGGCGAAGCCGAACTTCAGGGTCTACCCTGACCTCACACCGCCATTGGCTTCCCAGATCCCACCCTGCGGCCCTTCGACGCTGTGCGTATGCAATCAACAGCTCCATAGACTGTGCTCAACCTGCATGGTGGCAACAGATACCGCATAAGAGCCCCTGGCGCTTCAGAGCATCGCAGCCATCCTCGTCGCCTCATCAGGCATTGTATGATGGTGCTTGCTATCCGCTCTTCGACTACCAGCAATTCTTCTCTGCCTTACTGCGAACCATTCTTGTCAAGCTAGCCCTCCAGCTGGCATCAGAGTGTTCATTCTCACGAGCCATCCCAAGGTCGGCCGTCAAGGGGTTTACGCAACGTTTCCATCCGGCCAAGTTTGCCCCAGAGAGCATCAGCAGTCTCGAGATTATCCCGGGGACTACCGCTACGCTTCATCCTTGAGTTGGGCAATACACGCGCCCAAAAAATCGTTTGCTGGCAATCCAGCTATCTGCAACAATGGCTTCATCCGAGGTGGACCAGAAGTTCCTTGGCAGGCTCGCGCGCGACGTCGAACCAAGCAACTCACTTCTCAGCCAGATGTTATTCAAACTCCTAGGCCTTTCCATCAATCTCGCAGGCCAGTTGGTGAAGGCGAGAAAGCAACGCCGTTTGGACACGTCCAAATCGACGCACTCCTGGGAGCTCTACTTCCACATAATATGGCTTTCTCGAGAAGGTCTAGTCATGCTGGAACAATATGTCCTGCCCATGGTCGGTGACCATGTTGAGCTCAAGGTTCTAGCATTCAAACTCCGAGCTTCTTTCTACCACATCTTTGTCCTTTTCCACAACAACCCCCAGGTCTCGCCCATGGGGATCTCGACTCCGGAAGTCAACTCAGCACCCACCATGGGGCGGCTTCCCGAAACAACCAAGCTCGACAAGGGCAAGGGGGTCGATCGTGGTGGTATGGCGGCCAACCCTGATTACGCCAACATGTACTCAGAGGGTGGCCCCGTCGGACCGCCACCAGGGTTTGATATGCAAGACTCAGACCGCTTGGCATCATTTCTCCTCCCATGCATGGACTATCGAGCAACAGCGCACGGGTACTTCAAAGAGGCCATTGACCTTGCTGATAGCTTACTTTGGGGTTCTCACTCGCTCAGGCTGTCTGTCAAGACGGAATATGCAGCTTTCCTCTACGAGTGCCTCCACGATCACGAGGCGAGCCGGAAAGTTGCGAAGACCACAATCGCCGACGTATACGAAGCTACCGAAGGAATGGATGATGACATGTTCAGTGATGCTTGCGAGCTAGTCACTGTGCTAGGCAAGATGATGAAGCGGGGGCTGAACGCGCCAAAGGCATCACGCGGCGGAGGCCCCAGCCCTGCTGCGCAAGCGACTACCGAAAGCATGGCGACTGCCGTATTACCAACGGGCATGGAGAACCCGATATAACCATGCCAACAGCCGTGCAGAGATACTGCAACGTCATACGTCGGTACGGCGAGACTGTATTCGCCGGTGGCCGCCTGTCTCTGTGGTTCTCTTCAACGTGGGCCCGCGATGAAACCCCCCAGGAGTCATCCTGTGGACCTTCCATAATCAATGTTCAGCACATTGCTATCACTGCGCCTCCAGCACAGTTTCTGCAAAGCTGTCAGCTGCCGGCCGTTCTAGCCAACACTCATCCAGGATTTCTATATAAGCTGCACCATATTGTATTGTCCGGCGTATTGAGCACCACGGAGGGTACTGCTTGCGCACGGAACATTTCATTTCATCTAGCATCATACGGAGTTTGGATTGCATTTACAGACTGACTTACATCTTGTCCTACAAATAATCAAGGCATAGCGCACGCATCATCCGGCATAGTCTATGCCTGTACTTCACATCTTACTTCAAGCATTTGGGTAAACAAAACGGGGAGTGGTTTCTTTTAGCCGACTGTGTACTCGTGGCTTTCTTGCTGTCTAATACATTACTTGTTCAACATATCACTGCATATTCCACAATGCCTAGCATTTTTTGGCAATCTGTGTTCCTGCCAAGAATAGCGTGCACTTGCTGCTGAGTTGACCTTAAGCCTTGGTGGACTTCTGAGCCCTGGCGATGTGACGGATAGACAATTGTAACCGTCAATTCCAGGATGCAGTCCTAGTTGCAGAGCAATGAAAAGGTGAAGTCTGACGAAGCTCCCAACATCGGCACCACGATGTATGATATTATACAAGAAGTACATACAACTACTGCTCGTCTTCATCATCAATTTGTCTTGGCTTAGCTATTGGTCCGCGTTCTCGGCATCCTGTCCACCTCCGTCACCCATGTCGATGCCCTCGAGACTCGGGTTCCAGTCCTCTTCCTCGTCCCAAACGGGCGTCAGGACGAACTTGCCCATGACCTGGCCCATGCCCGCGGCGTGGCCGGTAACCATGTCCGCCTGGTCCGGGTGATCCTTGGTCTCGAGCATAACGCTCGAAGTTAGGAAGTCAGTCTCGGTCGCCATGCCCAGGTCCAGCCGCGTGCCACCCCAGTCGAGCGAGACCTTGCCGCTCTTGCGCACGATGAGCTTCCCAATATACCCGCCTTCGGGGGGAAAGAGCTGTTCAGAGGTTGCGGCTTCGTCATCGGGGTTGTTGAGATCTGAGTCTTCACTCTTGATCTTTGCCGCCCCTGTCCCCGCTGATGACGGTGTGGTGGATGTGCCCGTGTTCCGCTCAAGGTCTATCGGAGCAGAGCTAATGCTCCCGTCCTCGTTTGGCTTGACGAGCGGCGGTAGCACGGGCGGCAGCTGGAACAGATATAGCCGTCCTTCCTTGTCCTGGCCGTTATCTTGCCTAGTCTCTGCCTCTTCGCCATCCGCTCCCTCGGCGCCGGCGTTGCCGATGTTGGGGTCGTAGTAGCTGAGCTCCTGGATCAGCGTCTGCATGTCGTACATCTGGTGCTGCACCTCGGGATCCTGCAGCGCCTTCTCGCGCTTCTTCTCCTTGCTCGGGTCGACCATTACGGCAGTGGGGACCTTCTTCGTGAGTTCTGGCGACGGCGGGGCCTTGACCTGCGCCTCGGGAATGTCGGCCAGGTCAATATCCATCGACTCGCCCTCCGTGCCGGGCTCCGGCTTCACTGCTGCCGAGCCTGAAGCCCCTGTAGGCGCCGCATGCCAGACCTCATTGTCATCATCGCCCGCCATCCCACCGCCGCTGCCACCAAGACCATCGGGCACCTTTCCGGGGACGAACAAGTCCCCGTCGTCGTCGGACTCCTGCTCCTCGGCCTCGAGCTCCGCCGTCGTCGCGACCTTGACGATCTCGTCCTCGTGCTCCGTCCGGAACAGGCCCACCGGGTGCGCCCCGTTGGAGCGCGGCTCGTAGAACATGGGCTGGCCCTCGTCGTCTTCGGCGAAGCCGCTGAGCACCTCGACGTTGACGCGCGGCTCGTGCTCGCGCCGCGGCCGGTACCGCTGCTCGTCGGTCAGCTCGGCTCTGTTAAAGCCGCTGCCACCGCGGCCTCCTGCTCCAAAGCCGCCGCCCCTGCCACCGCCAGCGCCGCTGCGCCCGGATGGGCCGCTGCTCCAGCCGTATGCTGTGCCGCTGCCACCCTTCATATTCTCTGTAAAATGCACATATCAGCCTGAGTTGCGCAAGCGACGGAAGACCTCAACAACAGCAGTGAAGGGAAAAGAAAGGAAAAAGAAAACTCACCCTGAGGCATCGCCGAGAACGGCCCGCTCGCACCACCACCGCCGCCGCCGCCGCCGCGTCTCATCATCCCGCGCTGGCTCATCGCGTCGCCGCGGCCCCGCCCGCCCCTCCGCGCGCGCCGCTCCTCCTTGGCCAGCTCCCGCTCCTCGACCTTGATCTTGGCCGCAAGGTCCCGGCTGCGCTGCTCGTCGAGCTTCTTGCGCTCGTCGGCGTCGCGGCGCACATTCTTGGGCCGGAAGCGCGACAGTCCTCCTGCTCCTCCCGCTCCTCCGCGGGTCGTTGCTGGCGTCGAGGAACCCGAGCCCCCCGGCGCGGCCAGGCTGGGCGTCGAGGGCCGAGATGGTATTGGTGTGTTTGCCGCGCTTGACTCCGGGGTCGAGTCTATGAGTGTTACTGTCGCCGCGGCATTTCCATCGCCGTCAGCACCTCCCCCTCCTCCTCCTGAGGATTCTGGGGCCGGTTGAGATGCTGCTGCTGCTGCTGTTGCTGCTCCGCCGCGTCCGCCCCTGCTGCCGCCGCGGGCACCTCGCGCACCACCGCGAGAGCCTCGAGGGGCCGGCATTGCGTTGTGTGTGATGGCTTGCTGATCGGCAAGTATACTCGGATGAGAGCTTAGCTCCCAATATCTCTGATTCGTCGTCCTCGGCTGCGTGGTCTTCTCGTCACCTCTCCATATGCAATGAGCTGCAGTGTGTGGATGAGCGAAGAGATGCCGGATAAGTGGGCGTGACGAAGGTTGCCTTGTGTTTTGTGCTTCGCGATCTAGGCGCGTGAAGCGGCGTAACAGCTCGAATATCTCCAAATAGTCTCGACTGAGTGAGGGCAAGTGACCCGGGCATACAAGCCTGCTTCTCAATGCCGACTGAGACCGAGTATAGCTGTTGAATGAGGACCCGAGTTCGAGATCTTGAAATGTGAAAAGTTTATGGTGGGGCCCGGGAGTCGCCCACTCACTTGGTAAAAGTGCCTGCTCGCCTGGTTTCGGCGTAGAAGTGGAGGTTGAAAGACTTGCATAGAGCCAATCAGAGAGCACCACTGGTCAAATGCATCCTCGCCTCAGACAGTGACGACCGACTTCACGAACAAAGGCCAAGTAGGAGATGACAGACCACATCGTGAGTCAACGTCACTGTGCCATGTCTGCTAGAACTCGCGTGGTCTTTTCGCCTGGCAGAGCTGCAACCTCATCATGATCATGGAATATGATTTTGCTCTGCTTATCAGAGCAGTTGTACCAAATGAACATAAAAACAATTGCTGGTCCGTCATTATACACTTCCGTTGCCACCTGTAACACCTTCCGCGAAATTTGCCAGTAGACACTAGACCTATCGTCGCCACACAGAAAATGTTCAGTCACCAATAACAGAGTCCTCCTCCATGCGGTCGGCAGCCGGCTCGTCATCCTCGTCCTCATCCTCAATGGGATCATCCAGAAGCTCACGTCTTCTCAGGTCTTCCACCGTACCCTCTTCAGGCTCCTCAATGTCATCATCACCGAAAGGGTCGTCGTTTGCTTGCGTAGGAGCGACCTCGTCGTCATCGTCATCGTCGTCAATGACGAGTTCGGTAGACAAGGCAGCTGGCTTCTTGCTGGCTTCCTTGGGCTTTACAGCCTTAGTCTTCTTCTTGTTGCTCCTCAACTCGCGTAGGTGGTCCTCGTCCAGATACGAGATGACCTCCTTGAATGTGGGGCCCAGCTTCGTCTTGTTCCTCGTCATCCGCTTCCTCAGCATACCGGCGTTGGGCCCACTGTTGTCAATGACCCTGGCAAGCACGGCCATCACGAGTTTGCCCGCTAGCTCGCACAGGATCTTCTCAGCCTTGAGTTCGGCGGCCACGCGCTCTTGTTCGGTGAGCTCTTCGTCTTCATCATCCTCTGGTGGTAGTTCATCGTCAAGATCGAGCAGCTCGTCATCGGCAGAAGACTCGTTGAGCGTCTTGCCTGCCTTCTTGGCGTAGGCGCGCTCAGCAGAGTCGAAGATCGGGATGATTTCCTTGGCGATCAAAGCATGCGGCATTTGTTCGAGAAGTGGCTTGAGCTTGCCGTATTTTGACGCTTGGGGACCATTGATGGCTTCTCGCAGGAAGACGAAGAGACCGCACACATCGCAGGCACTACCAACGGCCATGAGGCGGAGGTCGTCGTTGAAACCTCGCGATGAAAATGTGTGGATCAAGTTGGTGATAAAGTCCTTGCGCCACAGCACAAGACGGTCTACCTCGTCATCCGAGATGTCTTCGCCCTTGGCCACGATGCTCCGGAGCTTGGTAACCTTCCACATGAAGTAGAACTGGGCGGCTTTGATGGCGAAGCCGACGAGCTCGTCTTCTGGATCATCGAGATCCTCGTTCGACTCAACCAGCTTGCCGCGGTACACGGTGTTGATGAGGAGCGTGATGGGTGGCGACTCAGAATCTATCGACGTACCAGGCGCCTCCAGGACATCTGTGCAATTCGCGACGGTGCACAGCTTGCTGATCTTCATGAGCGTATTGGAAAGCTCTGTCAGCTTCAGGCGGTCGAGGTTGCCACGTGATGACAGTTCACAAGTCTTGTCGAAGCTTCGCAGTGCGTTGATAGAGTTGTCCCACAATCCAGAGAGTTTGGTGTCGACGAGCTCCTCAAACTCCTCGTACTGTCTTGCGTGGATGAGGGAGGCGGCTGTCTCATTCAGCACGCCTTGATCTACGTGGCGACCGAACTGCACAGTTATCTCGTCCAAGATACTCTCATAATTCACCGAATTCTGGCGCAAGTGCTGGAACACACCCAGATCCAGGTAATGCTCGAGGCGCAGAATCGTGGCGGCCATTGCCGGATCTGGACCGAACTTGTTGAGCAGCTTCGGGATCAATTCGGCAAGCTGGAGACCAGCTTCCTCGTGTTCACCAGCATCGGGGCGGGCCATCTTCCGTCTACTCCTGTCATGATGGTCTGCACCAGCGCTAAGGTTCTCCTTCACAGCGGTCGCAAGGACCTCGAGAAGGATGGCTTCTTCTCGCGCTTCTGGAGCAATAACCTTCTTCAGGGCAGCCTCGATCGTGTTTGACTTCTTCGACCTGGAGTTCGTCTTGGAGCTGGTGGTGTGGTCAAACAGGAGGTAGCCGGCCAGGATCTGCCAGTTGTTGATTTCCGGCACTTTATCGTACAGAGCTTGTGCGGCAAGGGCTATCCTTGAGTCGGGCGTGTTCGCGTTGACTACATCTGCCGCCACATCAAGACCATGCCGGAGATCGTCCTGCTCGCCGTCGAGTTGCGAGTCGTACACAGCAAGATTCTCAGCCAGCGCCTTGATCTTGATCCAGTCTTTCCGGACGGAGTCGTAATTATCATCTTCATCGTCATCACCGAGTACTTCGTCGATTGCGTCACTACCCCCGATGTCGTCGACCTTGGACTCAATAACTTCAGCCACGAGCTCTGTGAAGAAGTTGACGACAGCTTTCCGCACCCGAGGCTCGGAGTCGAACAGAAGCTTGCTGATGGAGTCAATCTCCTCAGGTTCAAGCATACCGGACGCCCGAAGAACGTCCACGACTGAGACCGCAGCCACACGCACAGATACATCCGTGTCGCGCGTTGCCATCTCCACCAGCCGAGGCCGGAAACGATCGATGAAGTGTGCCAGGCTATCTGCGTCGCGCTTGAGGACCCGCCCGAGCTGCTTCAGTACTTCCTGTCGCGTGGTAACTGCAACATCTGAAAGCAGCCAGCCCAGGTATCGGAGATACTCTGGAGACATGTAGACGGTCGGAAGGGTGCAGATCCAAGTGCCGAGCGCTTCGATACACTCTGCGCGGATCTTCGGATCGATATCTCGATAGCGGTGGACAAATACAATGTCGAAAAGGTCCTTTGACTTGGCATCGACTACGCTGCGGTTGGATATCGCGCTCTCAAGAGCTTTCTTTGTGTTCTCGACAAGAGTCTTGTTCTTTCCTTTGCGGCTCGTCTCGGCTTGGATGGCCTGGTTTGATTTTGTGATTCGCTCGTCGAGCTGTTTTGTGACTTCTATAAGCGCAGAGAGCATGGCTAAGCCAACAGTGGTGGCCGTATGTCGGAAGGGTCGCAAGGCCGACGATGACATGCTGCCAATCCAACGCTGTAGGTTGTCGAGAAGCTCCTCGTCCGCATAGAGGACTTCAGTCTGGTGGAGGAGACTGATTAAAGACTCGAAGAAGCCGAGGAGCAGCGTGCGGAAGTCTTTCGTGCCCTTCGTGCGCGAAATCAGAGGGTAGTCGGTGATCGCAGTCTGCAATAGCCGGGGTCAGTCACGTTGTCCTTGGAGAGACAAATTCTGTGCTCAATATATACCTGTTCGAATGCCTCCTCAAGCTCCGTCAGCCTATTCGCAGAGTTCTCCGGATCCCGAATATCGTCTTCGTGAAGCTTGTGCTCGCAGCCCGCCGCTCGAAGCACACAATTCACCAGCTCGGTCAATGCTTGCGCGTCGTTGCTCTGGTATCGCTGGAACCATTGGCCAGCCACGTCGTCAGACGAATCGCCCGAGGCAAATATTTCGCCTATAATTCATTGTCTTTGTCAGCATCAACTGCAAAGCATATGTGCAGCCCACATGTATGTCGCAGTTCGTGCTCACCATAGAGGCCATCATCACCGTCGGCGACGGCTAATTTGACACTCTTCTTGGTCCTACTGGGCAAGCGCACAGGGGCACTTGAGGCGAGGCCGTCCGGTGCGGAGCCATTGACTTTAGGCCGCTTCACCGCGGGCTTGTTGGAACGCGATCGCTGTGAGCTGGCCTTGGGCCTGGCCTTCGTTTTCTTGGCCCGCGGCGTGGGCTCGTCGCTGTCCTCGGCATCATCCGCGCCGTCGTTTTCGTCATCCTCCTCGGGCTCTTCAGCACCATCGCTACCCTCGTCGCCATCTACATCATCTGGCGCGTCGTTCTCCTCGTCTGCGTCGCCCTGCTCCTGCCCGCGCTTGCGCTTCGTGTTGTTCTGCTGCGATGATGGCTGGGGAGAGTACTTGTGCACGGCGCGCACGGCGCGTCCAGATCTGCGCTGCGTCGCCGTTGGCGCGGGGGAGGTTGTCGCGTTGTTGTCTGTGTCCATGAGGGGCATTCGTGAAGGTGACATGGAGCGGGTGTTCTTTGCTTTTATGTCGTCGCGATCATCCTCCTTGTCGAGTCGGGAGGGGCTGCGCCGGGTCGGTGGCCGCCTTGCGAATGGCGGTTGTGCTTTGGCGGGTTGGCAAGGGAAACGTGTAATTGAGTTGGCGCGTCAGGGTGGTGTTGATTGTGGCAGGCGCGACCCGTAGAGTAGTCGCGGCCCCCTCCCCAAGGACCCACTTCTCGGATCACAGTGCCGCAGTGCGCAAGCGGAGGTCCCGGACGGTGTCACCGAATGAGATCCCCAGCCCAGTTACACAGAGTCGTTCGTGTCGTCTGCACCAACAAACGTGAGATGGACAGCTGACACAGAACATCAAGTTTCGGAACCAGGAGAATGAGGTAGTACCACCTGATTTTCTGTTCTAATCTGTATACTATATCGGCCCTTTCCACGGCTACTCAGGGAATATCGGACACCAAAAGATAAGAAGGAATCACTTATCACTACTCTTGAAATCATCCTTTCGACGTGAACCTGCTTCTTGACCAAATATGTCGTCCTAACACCAAAACCACCAAAGAGCAAGATCCCGCGTCCCGTCACAGGTTTGTGACATGGCCAACCCGGCATGGCCTCACCGTTCCCCAAGTCCTCGTCCCAACCGGGCAAGGGCCACATCACGGCAAGACTACACCCGCACGGCTCCTCCTCCACCCTCGAGAGCATCACCTACCAGTATCCCCTGAAACTCATCTCGCCCAACCCATCCTCGACCCCGCACCAGCCGAGCGTGCTCGTCTTTCTCCTCTCGTACGGTGGCGGTCTCGTGGGCGGCGACCAGGTCGACCTCGGCGTCACCGTGCGCGCGGGGGCCCGCCTCAGCATCGTCACGCAGGGCCATACGAAGGTGTTCAACTCGATCAAGCCCGACATCGTGACTCGGCAGGCCCTCAGCGTAGAAATCGGCAGCAAGGCGGCGCTATGCCTGCTCCCGGACCCCGTGCAGCCATTCGCGCGCAGCGTGTACGAGCAGGTCCAGATCTTCCGGCTGCGGGAGGACGCGTCGCTCGTGCTGCTCGATTGGGTCACGCAGGGCCGGCTCGCGAGGGGCGAGGACTGGAACCTCACGCGGTGGTCAGGGAGAAACGAGGTCTGGATTTCGGCGGCAGATGATGATGCCGGGGACAAGGACCGCGGGAATGCCAGTCTTGATGATGCATCAGCACTGAAGCACAGGCTACTCGTCCGAGACTCCATCACGCTTGACGGCATCCCGGGACCAGCGCAGCCGCAGACACTTAAATCACAACTTCATGGCAATGCCGTGATTGGGACCTTGGTCCTGCGTGGCCCCCTGACCACGACGCTTGGCGAGTTCTTCCTCAAGGAATTTGACCTCCTGCCCAGGCTAGGCTCTAGGGACTTCGAGAGGCGCAAAGATCCAGCCTCCGAGGTCGAACGATGGCGTGCTAGACGACTACAACATGAGAAGGCCAACGGCTTGCTGTGGTCGGCTGCGCGGGTCCGCGGCTGTGTCGTGGTCAAGTTTGGCGCGGGCAGTGTCGAGGCTGGCAGGGAGTGGATAGGGGCGATGCTCATATACGAGGGCAGCATAGAGAAGGCGTTTGGAGAACAAGCATTGCTCTGTGTTCGTTGACAGGGCTGGACGGCAAAGATGACTCCATGGAACGGTTTATTTGACCGACTCAAACAAGGCAATGAGGCTAGCATAGCGAAATCAAGTTTCATCCTGTCATCACAGAAAGAAATACTCATGACCAAATTCAGCTACGGCTTGGGTATATATATATATGAAAAGATGAATCGACACTAATCATACCGAGGGCATCAAGGTCAAATTCATTCGGGAACACCCGAGGCAATTCTCGTCCCAAACAGTCCAAAAAGTCTCTGCCATCGACGGTCTGGCCCAGCATCTGCTTTGCTCTGATCGTCTTCGGGCACCCTCGCACCGTACTGCCGGATGCAACATGTGAATGGCGTGTTTGACAGCTTCGTCTTCGCAATCGTGGTGGCTGCTTCGCTCAAATCAGCTCGTGGTGGAGAGCTCTCCGGGGGCTTGTGAGCGTTGATGCGGTCCTTGCGCGCTACTGAGCTCTGGGCCTCGGCGGTCTTTATCTCCTCCAGGTTTCCCCATAGTCTGAATAGCTGCTCCCTGAGCTGTCCCATTTGGTCTTCTTCAGCACGAAGGCTGCGGGGCACTTGTCAGTACTGCATAAAGTAGAGTTCGATCCTTGTCGAAGAATGACTCACTCGCAAGCGTTTAGATTGGTCAACTGTTGTCCTTCGATGTTGTCCACTAATACCCAAACTTTTCTCGGCTCTTCAGACTCCTCATCAAGACTGAACTCTTCTAGCTGAAGCGCGAAACGCCATTCCCAGATCTTTTCGCCTCGATATGACTCCAACGTGTCTCTGCCGGTGTCATCTTCGGAATCCGTATCAGTTCCACTGTGCTCTGACAAAATATCATACTCCGTCTTCTGTCGCCATCGGGAAAAATCCTGTAGTTTGCGTGGTGCGAAGTCAACAACGCGGACTATGATGCGATGCTTCGAGTTGACAAAAGGCAGGGCTACTGCGGTACTCTCGCCGTTCTTGTCTATGTCGACAACACGTGAAACAGGGTCAAGTATGGTAGCGAGGCGCGTCGCTGGTCGGTCTATGCTCTCGCACTTAACTATGAAGGCTGTTAGTTCACATTTGTGGATAATGAATGAATGCGAGAATGAGGACGAAGACGACGCACTAGATTGGTTGAGACGAGGGCCGGCCCCGACTTGTTTCTGTGCAACTGACTCTTGGGGCTGTTTTTCGATGCTGGCTTTCGAGGCTGCTTCTTGCTCTTGCTGCTGTCTCTTTGCGTTCAGTCTCTGTCGTTTCATTTTCCGGGTCTCGATCTCGGGGAGGCTGGCTGTCTTGTTCTTTTGAGTATTGCTGAGGTGGCTACTTGCGCCTAGCCCTTGATCTTGCAACTGCTTTTTTTTAAGCTTCTCATAAGCGAGTTTCCGCTTGAGAGCATCTTTGAAACGGCCATCGATATCGTCGCCTATCTTGAGGGCTTCAACCTGGAGTATCGGGTCTCTTGCGCCCCGATCTTCGCGTATGAAGCCCTCCAGGTACGAGGCGTCGCGACCGAACTTGATCTGAACGTTGCGTAGCATAAGCCAGCTCCCCTGTGTGGCATTGGCCTCGATTGCCGCAGCGTGCATGCCCCATGCTGTAAGCTGGATTGCTCGCTGTCCGAATGGGCCCGGCCAGTCTTTTTGAGCGGATTTGATATAGCCGAATGGATCGCCGTCGGACGGCCCGTCCTGGACTTTGTGCTGGTAGGAGAAATTCTTGAAGCCTTCATTCGTGGTGTAGTCCGTGACCCACATGGTTGCAAGATCACCTGCAACGTAGGGCTTGAGGACGACTTGGACGATGGCATTGCAGAAGTCAAAGTCTCGCACATCCTTGAGCAGCTTGAACTTGTCCTTTGCGGTCATGGACCGCTCGACTTGCATCTTGAATTGTGCAGGCTCGGGGATGAAACAGCTATCCACATTGTGGTAGAGCCACGAGACGTATTCATGTTCCTTGTCCGTGGGCTTCTTGCCAGCGCTCTTACCTCCTAGCGGCTGTGACACTGCGAGCGCTGCGGTTTCAGGCGGCTTCGGGATACGTGCAGCAGAATATATGTAGATGGCTGTTGCCCAGTTGCTAATGAGACTAGGCCCGCCCCAGTACTGAACTTTGGCTTGGTAGATGACAACCACGTCACCTGCAGATATCTCTGGTGCATCATCATTGGGCCGGAAGATATTGATCGTCAGAGGCGAGCCCCCCTCGGGTTCTGTCGACTTGTCGAAGAAGGACATGGTCGACTTGAAGTCTTGACAGCGTGTGTTAGTTGTGAGATTCGAAGTTGCACGCCGGTCTGCGGGGGTAAACTTGCCTGAGCCTCGACTCCGCATGGGTGGACGATAGTCCCTGATGATGCCGATCACATTGACCATGCTGTTCACTCGTATCTCCCCGTTCAGGATATCTTGGATCTTGGCGAACTGCTTCGGGAGCGATAGCTCGGTGCTCTCACCATCACCTTCCGGGAGTGCCATAATGGTGGATGCAGCCGGGCTCGCCTGCAGAGAAGCGCGTCGCAGGCGGCCTCATCAGATGGATACACGACTGCCACTCGTGCTTGTGTTGCTTGCGAGCGCGGCCTCGGGTGCGTTAAGGTTGGTGGGCAGGAAGACGCGTCCGGCGCTCCCGGGGTCGCGTTACGGGGCAGTTGGCCAGCCGCGCCATCACGTGATAGCACTCTCTTCATGACCTGCACAAGGGCCAGCGGTGTCAAGACAATTATGTTTCAAAACCAGCTTGCGCGCATACAAAACTTAGCTTACTGCATAGCTTAGAGCAGTACAGGACTGACAAGATATAACATTTCTGGAAGTTAAGAGAATGTCTCCAGCGTGAGCACTTACACCAGATTCTGCACCATCGAATGGCAAGGAGGGGGGTCCTTCGTTGTGGGGGCGGGGCACCAAGTCAGGTACCTACCTGGGTAGGTAGGTAGCCAGGTGGAAGTGCTTGGTACTCCGTCCTGGCCAACGAAAGAACCCCCCTTCGAGAGCCTGGAAACTGGAGATGGTTCATGCACAAGAGACCTGCAACCTGCCACCGCGGCAATCTGAAATGGAAAACCGCGTCGAACAACCACAGCCAGACAGCCAGTGAGCCCGAAGTGATTCGTCGCAGGCGTGCTAGAGCGGAGACACAAAGATGCAAGCAATTCAAGAAGCCCCACCGGGCGAGGCCAGAGAAACTCTTCGTTGGAGGGGCAATTTTCAGGGGGTGGTCTGTGCGGCTCCCCGACTCGGTGGTCCAGAAGGGTTCGTTGGAGTGGCAAGTCCGTGAATCAAGTTTGTGAGAAGGATCAGATACGCGTTGGGATGCAGCTTGGTGGCAGTGCGACGTCGGCAGGGACGAGGCCATGATTTTGGAGGACAATAAGGCGTTATTCTGTCGGTCGAGGATAACGACTGGTGATGCCTCTACTACAAAGCTGTAGACTCTGTGGACCCCTCTAACGCACGTAGATGAACGAACGACAAACGCACTGTTACCATGATATCGATCACGGAGCTACAATGTCAAATGGTTGCTCGATCAGAGATTGGTCGTCCATTTGAGACCCAGAGCCCAAGCCATGCGTAAATACCCGTACCATCGATTGACTGATGCTCGTTGAAGACAAACGTCAGTGTCCAGACCACCAGTCAACAAGATGTCAAGCGAGATGTCAATCAAGGTTCTCCCTGCGTTGCCACCCCTCCTCGGGCGCACTAGAACCGGTCCGGCCGCCGACTTGACTGACAGGACAGAAAGCAGCTCAACCTCACATACCAGACTTGACGAATTAGACTTTGCTGCCAACCGATTCATCTCTATTCCCTAACCCAGGGAAGATCTCTGCACCGCTACCGCTCGTACTTGGTTCACTTCCCCCGCAGCTCTGCAAGCTTGAGGCTCCCCCTCCCAGGCATCGCACCCGCCCGACGAGTCCCCCCTCATTCCCTTTTGGCTTCTGATCGAGGTTGCAACTGTCGTTGTCTCCGCCCAGGCAGAACGAGAGCCCCCCGCCTTTTGCCATCCTCGCAGTCCAGACGCTGCGCTGCTCCCTCTGGAGCTCATCACCGCCCTGCGCTAATCGGGATCCCCACCCGCCGGAATTGCTGCTGGCCGCTGCTGCTGTCATCAAAACAAAAACAACAATCCGTCCTGCCCCTCCTTCCCTTCTTCTTCCTTCCCTCCTCTCCATCCTCACCCACTATCCCGAGCCGCCACCATGTCGGACCGGTACATCCCCGAGCATCGCCGCACCCAGTTCAAGGCCAAGAACGCCTTCAAGCCTGAGGAGCTCCGCCGCCGCCGCGAGGAGCAGCAGGTCGAGATCCGCAAGGCCAAGCGTGAGGAGAACCTCGCAAAGAGACGTGGTATCGGCACAGGCGCAGACCGTCCCGGCGCCGCCCTCGGCGCCGCTCCCGACAGCGACGATGACACCGCCCCCACTGAGAGCCAGGTAAACACATGCCCTACTTTATCCCCTTGGATCATACCTCACCCTCCGCTGTGCTACTGGCTTGTGAGATCTCGGGTCGGTGAGAACGCAGCCTGCCTGCTACTCTGTGGGATGTCGTTGCACCACCACCACCACCACCACCCCTTGTCTCCCACCAAGCTCAGATCCTGCCTACTTCGCGCATCTACGGACTGTGTCGCTAACATGCCTGTCTAGTTGAACGAGGACCTTCCTCAGATGGTGCAAGGTGTCTTCTCCGAACAGAT
The DNA here is from genome assembly GCA_001566295.1 of Microdochium bolleyi. Taxonomy (NCBI): domain Eukaryota; kingdom Fungi; phylum Ascomycota; class Sordariomycetes; order Xylariales; family Microdochiaceae; genus Microdochium; species Microdochium bolleyi. The sequence continues at coordinate 1,756,667 of KQ964248.1, read as the reverse complement.
TGACCAGCAGATCCAAGCGACTACAAAGTTCCGGAAACTCCTGTCCAAGGAGCGCAACCCCCCGATCGAAGAAGTCATCAAGACCGGCGTTGTCTCTCGTTTCGTCGAGTTCCTGCGCTCCCCTCACACCCTTGTCCAGTTCGAGGCTGCCTGGGCGCTTACCAACATCGCCTCGGGCAGCGCCACACAGACTCAGGTCGTTATCGAAGCCGGTGCCGTCCCGATCTTTGTCGAGCTCCTCGCCAGCCCTGAGCCCGATGTTCGGGAACAGGCTGTTTGGGCTCTGGGCAATATTGCTGGTGACAGCCCGACATGCCGCGATTATGTGCTCAGCTGTGGTGCGTTGAAGCCGCTGCTCAACCTTCTGGGTGACAGTCGCAAGCTCAGCATGCTGCGGAATGCGACATGGACTCTCAGCAACTTCTGCCGCGGCAAGACTCCTCAGCCGGATTGGGCTACTGTAAGTACTTGGTTCACGATATGCATGTAGACGCCACCGGCTAACACCTTGTAGATCTCTCCTGCTCTTCCTGTCCTTGCCAAGCTCGTCTATTCCCTTGACGACGAGGTCCTCATTGACGCCTGCTGGGCCATCTCCTACCTGTCGGACGGCTCCAATGACAAGATCCAGGCGGTCATCGAGGCTGGCATTCCTCGCCGCCTGGTGGAGCTGCTCATGCACGCCTCGACGTCGGTCCAGACGCCTGCTCTTCGCTCTGTTGGCAACATTGTGACTGGCGACGACGTCCAGACCCAGATCATCATCAACAGCGGCGCGCTGCCTTGTCTTCTGTCTCTGCTGAGCTCCAACAAGGACGGCATCCGAAAAGAGGCCTGCTGGACAATCTCCAACATCACTGCCGGCAACTCGCAACAGATTCAGGGTGTCATCGATGCCAACATCATCCCTCCCCTGATCCATCTGCTGTCCAATGGCGATCTTAAGACGCGTAAGGAGGCTTGTTGGGCGATTAGCAACGCTACAAGCGGTGGCCTTCAGAAGCCGGAGCAGATTCGCTACCTCGTGGCACAGGGCTGCATCAAGCCCCTGTGCGACCTGCTCAGCTGCCCCGACAACAAGATCATTCAGGTCGCCCTGGACGGTCTCGAGAACATCCTCAAGGTCGGTGACCTCGACAAGCAGGCTGCCGGCGATGGACCTGAGTCCATCAACCGTTACGCCCTGTTCATCGAAGAGTGTGGTGGCATGGAGAAGATCCACGACTGCCAGACCAACCAGAACGAGGAGATCTACATGAAGTCCTACAACATCATCGAGAAGTACTTCTCAGATGAGGACGAGAATGCGGACGAGGGCATGGGCGCTGCGCCCCAGGGTGCGAACGGTCAATTCGGCTTCGGTGCCTCGAACGCCAACACCCAAGGTGGCTTCAACTTTGCCAACGGTGCCGACTCCATGGACATGTAAATGAGCATCTCTGTCTGTGCATTCGGCTCTTCAGACCGGCAATCTGCCATAAACCGTTCTCGGAGCTTGACCGCCACCAGCTTAGCTCGACACGTGGTCAAGCTGGCAGTAGCTGATCTGCACAGTTCCCCCCTTCAGCATCGCAGCACAAAATACCCCTTCACCTTATAATTACCCCTACACTACACACTTGCAACACACAACAGGCGTTTTCCTGGTTTCATCGGAGAGCGCATGGGAAACTCGCATTTGACGACGACAGGTACTTTGGTAGCTTGAAAGCTCCAGCCTGATGATACACACCAAGAAGGTGCATAGAAGCACACGAGGGTCTTGAATGGTAGCTTGAAAGCTCCAACCCTCCATCGCGATTTGCGTGGCGTACGAAAAAGGTCGCTTGCCAGAATCCTCTTCCTGGCATCCGAAGACCTCGGAGCACACAGAACGCCGGTTGCCGTTGTGCGCCAAGTGGCGATTACGCGGCAACTGTAACTCACCCGACCAACTGAACAACATGATGCGGCGCGCCTGTACCAAGTGGCTCACAGCCGCTGCGGAAATTCATAGTCCTAGTTCAGCGATAGATAGCATCAGCAGCTCAATGTTGACAGCTTCTTTCCCGAGCATCTTGCCATTTGGGACCGTGACGATGAGACCATTGTTGTACTAGTGGCGCTCGATGCCACATGATGTAGAGTGATCATTTCGCTTATTTTCTTTGCACAAAAGCCACGCAATGATGGCCGGAAAGGTTCGAAGTACCGACAGAGCATGGGCCAGCATTCCTAGTATCATCGCTGGGATCACCACAACTGTTCGAGACATAACAGCCACGGGTCGATTCACCACGCGCATCCCATTTTCGATGCCTAAAGTAAACTAGCATGGAATGCCTCTCTTCATTCGAGCTTAACTCCATATCCAAGTCCAACGAACAGCTCACCCTCAGTCACCAGGTCGTTCTATACATTGTAACTACTCCCACGGCTCAGCTGGCAGGTCTACCTCTACTAGTACCCTGCTCGCCTCCACGTGAACGCCTCCACGACTCTTGTCCATTTATCGAGCACCATGCACGATCCATCAGGACCACTCGCCCCTTTCTTCTTACCCCTCCTCGATGACGGCGATGGTCCTTCTAGGCATCCAGGCCGTCGAGCTCGATCAGCTTGGTGACGAGCCGGATGACCTCGCTCTCGCGGGTGTCCATCTGCGGGTTTGCGACCTTCTGGGCGATGGTGTTGTCGACCATGCCACGCAGGCGGGAAACGAGGACGCCTATCCTAGCCCAGCCGCGGAGTCTGTTGTTGTTCGTCGAGTCGGCGTTAGTAACAGGACTGGGTGGCACCAGAGGGACAGGAGTGGACAGAATGGAAGGGTGAAGAACGAGGAGGACGGGAAAATGGGGAAACAAAAAATACTCACCTCAACCAGTCGTCCACCACCAGGCCACGGCCCATGGTGTCCAGCTCGATCGCGCCGGCGAACAGGAGTAGTGTGAAGGCATTGAAAGCTGCGCGCCAGACTATCAGTAAACATAACCCAGGTTTTGCATAGTCCCTCGGTCGAGAGATGGGGGGGAAGTCCAAAGGCTAGGTAAGCACGACGACTACTACTCACGTGTCAGATCCCGCACGAAGATCTTGCTGGTCGAGATCATGCTAAAGTACGACACGAACGCCGCATTGCCCGAGAACCCCTGGCTGTCGAACAGCGTGCTGCTCGGGTGTATGAAGACGCGCCCGTTCTCTTGCGTAAAGTACCTGATCGTCTTGGCCTCCGGGTCCAGCTCCACGGCGCCCGATACGGACGTGGCGAACTTCTTGTCCGGGAACTGGATCCGCGCGATCTGCGGCGTGAAGGCGGCCGCCGTGAGAGCGCGGACGAGGGCCATCGAGGCTGTTCCTGTGGTTGACGACGGCTGCGGTGTGCTCGTGCCGGATTTGGATCTGTTGTTGTTGTTGTTGTGATGGTGGTGGTGGTGGCCGGACAGGTAGGAAGTTGTCGGTGACACGATGCCGATCTCGGCCAGAGAAGAGTAGTACTGCGTCCTTGTGGCTACGATATCTGACAGGACCTGGTAATTCAGGAAGTTGTCGCTGCAGTAGTTGCGCACCTGTCCTTGAGGCATGCGCTGCTCCATCATGCTATCCCACTCTTGAACAGCCCGCAGGTCTGTCAGCAAATCGCCATCGCCACGGGCATAGCGTGCCCGGGCCTGTCTGGCCTCGTCCCGCTTCTCCGCGGGGGAGACAAAGGGGCTCTTTGTGCTGAGCATCGCGGCGATCGTCACAGCCTCGTCGAGGCAGCCAAAGATGGCACCGTAGACCATGAGCTTGCCGCAGCGCAAGTCCGCTGGGATCATGGCGAGTTGCTGGCCGAGAGAGGTCAGGTCCTCGCCATCTAGGGCGCCCATCCTGCGCAGCATCTTGAGCGCACCTTCGATGGCCGCGGTCTCAGGGGGCGTCGGCGTTCTCCTAAGGAAGCCGCCCACATCAGTGGTGCCCATGGCCCGGACGGACAGGCACAGTTGCTCCAGGGGCACCCGGCGGATCTCAGGCTCGGGACGCTCCGGCATCTGCTGCTCGAGGTTCCGCGTGTAGAGCTTGTAGCACTTGCCTGCCTGTACACGACCGGCACGGCCACGGCGTTGCTTGCATGCTGCCCGCGAGGCCCACGTTTCTTCCAGCTTGCGCATGTTGTTCTGTGGGTCGAAGCTGGTCTCCTTCACGCGGCCAGTGTCAATGACTGCCACAATGTCATCAATGGTGATGGATGTTTCGGCAACATTGGTCGCGACGACAATCTTGCGCTTGCCGGATGGGGCAGGAACGAAAACTCTTCTCTGTTCTCTTGTCTCAAGTGAGGCATGAAGCGGGAGCACGTGGAAGCTCGAGACATTCCGCAGCTCATTGCAGGCTCGATTGATCTCGGCCACTCCAGGCAAGAAGATGAGGATGCCGCCCTTCTTGCCGTGATAGGCCAAATCACTATCAATCTCCTTTGCCGTCTCTAATATCAACGAGTAGTTAATCCTAGACCCAAGCTTCTGAATAATCTTGTTGATTGGGTCCGAGGCCGACTTGGAAGCCGAGTCCTCGGCGAGGTCGTCGTCTCGATATCTGTCATACCGGTCGTTGCGAGGCTTGAAGTCGGTCATCTGGATAATATCGTCCAGGTAGTAATCCTCCACGGGGTATGTCCGCCCCGAGATCTCTACCATGCCAACACTCAGCCCTTCTGTAGCGAAGTAGTTCTTGAACGTGGCGGCATCGAGCGTGGCACTCATGAGGATGAGCTTGAGGTCCTTCCTCCGCTTCAGAACATCGCGGACGATGCTCAGGAGGAAATCTGTGTCGAGACTGCGCTCGTGGACCTCGTCAATGACGACATGGCTCACGTCTGCGAGAGAAGCCACCACGTCATCCGTCCGTCCGCCAGAGGTCTGCAAGCGTCTGAGAAGCACACCAGTTGTGACGAATGTGATCTTTGTGAGCGCGCTAGTCTTGTTCTCTCCACGGATCGTGTAGCCGACTTCCTTGCCTACTTGCGAGCACCTCTCGTCGCTTACACGATCTGCGAGACCCAGCGCGGAGATTCGACGGGGCTGTGTACAGATGATGTTTGCTGCGTTGCCGTAGCCTTTGTTGTATAGGTCGTCAAGGACGAACTGCACGGATTGTGTTGACTTGCCAGAACCAGTCTCACCAGCAATGATTGTGACTTGGTTCTGGGCGACGGTATTGACGACAACATCGCGCACCTGCCACGCGGGCAGCTTCTGTCGCTGAGCCAGCATGTCCTTGTACTGCGGGCTCTCTTGTCTCTGCTGCCACTCCTGCTTGCTCCGCTTGTCCTCTACCCACGCGATGGGCTTCGGGTGCCTTCCTGCTTGTTTACGGCCGTGGGTTACACGAAGCTCAGAAGCTGTTGAAGCCGCTCCAGAGATGTCGCGCAGCTTTCCCGGTGCCTCGATGATTTCGTTGATATTCTGCTGAATCCAATCGACTGCGAAGAAAATCTTCATTGGCTCTTCGGGCAGGTCTTGATTGATGTAGCTTAGTGTCTTCTTGATGACACTGAGCCGGATGTATGACGGCAGCTCCGCGACCAGGGTGACGATGATCTCGAAGGGGTACCGAGATGCCCTGCGGAACTGTGCAAATGTCTCGACTGTCTTCCCTCCGTTCTTGACAGACTCGATACGGATCTGGCAAAGGTCTTCTGAGATCTGCTTGAAATGCTCGCCAAACACAGAATCGAGACTCGACATCTCATCTTTCCACAGATCTTCGGGCTCGTCCAGTGTAAGGATCGCGTCTTCGTCCACTGCTGGCGTCTCGCCGCCATCGCCGCTTGATACGAGAAAGTGCTGTAGGGCCTCGGCTGTTCGCGCCTCGTTACTTTCGCACTCTTCGTACGTTTTCCTGCAGAGCTCGACCGAGTAGCCAGATTCGGAGAGACGCTTGATAGCCGCCTCGCGCTTCAGATCTGACGTGTTGGCTACAGAGACGCCTGCGCTGTAGTTCTCAGGCATTGCCCAGCGCGGTAGATCATCTTCGGGAACATGGATGAGCAACCACTCGAGCGTCTCTTCACGGTCTTTACACTCCTCTACTGCCTCCTCGGCGTGACTGCGGCGGAAGCCAGACCCAGTCAGCTCTTTGATGATACGGTCTTTCTGGTCTTTAGCCATCTTGACACCGCGAGGGTTCCAGATAACCTCCCTCCGGAGCAGGTCTTCCAGCTGCGACCTGGTCTTCCTGCCCATCTCAATCTTGGGCACAGAGGTCCAACCCCTCATGAGATTCGACCCAGACCCACCGCCGGCAGCAGCCGCAGCATTGCTGCGCAAGACCAAGCCCGCGGCACCAGGCATGTTCTTGGCCTTCTCCTTGACAGCCTCCTGCTCCTTGCGCTTCTTCTCGGCAGCAGCCTTGTCGTCCTCACGCTGTTTCATGGTGGCGAAGGGGTCGGCATCGTACATCCAGCCGAGGCCCTTCTTGACGTCCTCTTTCTTGAGGACCTCGAAGTCTTTCCACAGCGCCTTGTACACGGGAGGCAGCGTGGTGTGGATGTTCTTCATGCTGCAGACACGGAAGAGAGCGTACGTGGCCGCGGCGTGCCGGCCCTCGAGCTCCGTGGGCATGGTCACAAGGTGCTTGTGGTCGGGCGGGATCTTGAAGGGCGGCAGCTTCTGAGTCTCCTGCGTCTTGGGATTCTTTGAGCTCAGTGAGACAAAGTAAGAGAAGCCCTCTGATCCTCTGATCTAGGCCATGTGTAAAAGTTCTGCGTCAATATACATGTGCTTCACTTAGGTGGATTAAGGGGCGAGATGTGCTCACAGGTTGATAGTCAGGCCTGTTCCATTTCTGCTTCTGGCAGTGCTCCGAGAGGAGGTTCACAGGCAGCTTGCCGGTCCAGCTGGCACCACCGATGATTTGCTTGACCGTCGGCTTCGGGGGTCCCACAACACCAGGTTCGCCCTGGTCCGCAGGCGCGGCCTGGCCGCCCTTTTTGGTCTTGGGCTTGTCCTTTGTTGAGTTTGTGAAGACGATGAAGTCGTCGTCGGCAGGCTTCTTGGGTGCCGCGGCCGTCTTTGAGGACTTCTTGGCAGAGCCTGCGGAGGCGGCAGCCGGGGCAGGAGCCGCTGCGGCCTTGCCTTTGCCCTTTGGAGGGGCCATGATGTCCCGAGGTCGCTGTTTTCACGCTCAAGGATCCATCTGTATGCTGCGTGGCAAGTCTCCTCCTTGGCGTGGTCGGTTTGACAGCTTGGATGCCTGAGTGCTCGACTAGAGACAGCCGCGATGAAAGATTGCTGCCCCAGAATCTTCATGAGCTGCGCTGCGCGAATGAAGATGGAGTGTGGTTGCGGCAGGTGGGCATAGTGGGGCGGCAGGACCCTTTCCTCCCGCACGCTCGCTGCATCCAACATGCACCATTTCGCCTATGGAGCAGTCCCCATTCCATGTCCACTTCACAGACTCCCAAGGCCACGCTCTTCTCGAATCGACTTGTTCGCGAATCTGGCTTGGAAAGGCCGGGCGCCAAGTCAAGACACAGGCATACTGCGACAGAGACCCCTCATTGTACTGCGATGCCCCCGCCCCCACAGGCCCTGATGTCACCGTCTACACGTCTCGGTGTAAGTCGAGCAGCTCAGTGTTGTTCCTGAAGGGGCCTCAGGGCACTCTACAACCGTACCACTTCAATCATCAGGAGCTTTGTGCTACTGCTGAAGGCTCTGAAAGTCGTCACGCGCCAAGGTCCAGCCCTGCTCTGCGTACTATTCCGCCACTCGTGACTTTCCAGAAGCTACCCTCATCACACTGCCAAGAACAGAGTATACGTCGTGATAGAACATGGCCTCACACGACTCTGACGCTGAGGAGGCGATCACCAAAGAGGAAATCGAGGGCACCGCACCGGCACCAGTTCCGACCACCTCTGGGGGGAGCCAAGCTACCTCGAAGAGAAATGCTTGTAAGTTGAGCATCAGCACTATAATCTACCCAAGGCACTGTCATTCTCACAACCCATGCAGTCACGGAACTCATGTCCCCTAGAGCCAAGATCCCAGCCACGGCAAACTTCTACCACAGATCCTCCATAAAGCCCACCTCGTTCAGCAGCCGCGACGGGCTGGGCGCGTACATCGCGGACCCGGCCTCGTTCCCGGCGTCGCGGGTCATCTACCACAGCGAGCATTTTGTCGCCATCAACGACATGTACCCCAAGTCTTCCGTGCACACTCTTCTGCTCCCACGAGATGCGAGGTGGAACAAGCTACACCCCTTTGACGCCTTCTCCGCAAGCCCGCCATCCTCCGCTTCAAGGAACCCTCAAGGTCAACCTGGCAAGAGCGGCGACGAGGAAGCAAGGAGAGCTTTCCTAGCCCTGGTCCAGGCCGAGGCGCAGCGCCTAAAGATCCTCGTCGCGAAAGAACTGCAGCGCAAATTCGGCAAGTTCTCCGCGCAGGACAGGCTTCGCAAGTCCGTCCTCAACGACGAAGTCCCCTGGGACCCCGAGACCCCACTGCCTCGCGGGCGGGACTGGGAGGCCGAGGTCCTCGTGGGCGTCCACGCCCGGCCGTCGATGAACCACCTGCACATCCACGTGCTCTCGCGGGACATGTTCTCCGAGTGCATGAAGCACCGGAAGCACTACAACTCGTTCAACACGCCGTTCCTGATCGACGCTGCCGACTTCCCGCTGAAGGGTGGGGATGGGCATGGGGATGGGGACAAGGCGGGCGAGGATCCGAGACTGCACCCCGGAAAGGCCGGGTACATGGACAGTGACCTCAAGTGCTGGCGTTGCGGGAGGAACTTTGGGAACAAGTTCAAGCAGCTCAAGGAGCATCTTGCCGAGGAATTTGAGGAGTGGAAGAGGGAATGAAATCAATGATCGCTGTACTCTTGCCCCACGATGTGCGTCATAAAGCGCAAGTGATGTGAAGCACAGGTTCTGCCATGAAGCTGTATCCGCGCCTGGCCATTATGTGCCTAGGACTCAAAGCAACAAAGACAATAAACAATCGCTGGCTTGTGCCCGAAGAAACCGTCTATCGCGCTTGACCCGTCGTCAAATGAAAAACTCCGTACACCTGGTATCTGCAGCATCCTTGGAAGCCCTCAAGTTCGCCATCGAGAAGAGCCATGCGTCTTCATCCTCATTCGCCAACCAGTCCGCACGTCTGCCGACTATCGGGATCTGTGGGGCATGAACTATCTGGAGCATGCCGAGGTCATCGCAGCATACGGAAGCGACAAGCCCAGAACGCCCTCACGCCTCCTTCCCGTGGGAAGAGCGATCACAAGTCGTCGCTATGATCAGAAAAGCAAGCATTAGCATCGATACTCGACACCCACCACATGACTCTGCCAAGCGAAGGCGAATGATTTCTGGTGACCTACGGGACGTCGGACTCGAGGCTTCTGATCGCCGCCTCGGCGGCACCAATGTTCGTGGGTGACCAGTTCTTATGCATGTCTGGCCAGTTCTCCTCCTCGGCTGGAGCTCCCCGTCGTCAGCTTTGCTTCACGCGCGAATCTTGTTTCATCTCAATCGTCATCGCATACCTTGGTGGTCTCTATCTTTAGCCTCGGTCTCTGCGGCCGCGGAAACTTCTTCAGCAGCATCGTCACCGGGCACGGGCACCTCAGCTGCCGCGATTGCGGCTCCCTCCTCTGTAGCTGTGGCAGGCGCGACACCGCTCTTGCGAGGCCTGCCGCGTCCGCGACTGCTCGGCGTGGCGGTCTCGACGGCCTTCGCGATAGCTGCCGTCTTCGCTGCGTTGTTGTTTTTCGACGGTCTGCCGCGTCGTCTCAGAGTCGTGGTCTCGGCTGCAGGGGTGGAGCTGGCTGCCTGAGCCCGGTTGGGAGGTCTGCCAACGCGCTTCGGAGCCGCGCTGCTAGTGCTCGTGGTGGCAGCAGTAGTAGTAGAGACAGGCTTGGGCTTGTTCTTGGCTCCGGGAGGTCGTCCGATCCGCTTCGGCGTGGCGGCAGTTGCTGTTGTAGATGCAGAGGTGGCTGCGGACTTTGGCTTGTTCTTGGCTCCCGGAGGTCGTCCGATCCGCTTCGGCGGCGCAGTTGCTGTAGGTGCAGAGGCGACTGCGGACTTTGGCTTGTTCTTGGCTCCGGGTGGTCTGCCAACTCTCTTGAGAGGAGCTGCACCCTTCTTCGCAGCGGCAGGCTTCGCCTTGGCGGCCGAGGCAGGTGGCCTCCCCCGTCGCTTAGGGGCGGCATCGTCCACGGCGTCCTTGGGCTTGTTCTTCGATCCGGGAGGCCTGCCGATCCTCTTGGGAGCTGCGCCCTCGACGGCAGCGGCGAGAGCCGCCTCCTTCTTCTTCTTACCCTGACCCTTGGCAGTCGCCTTGGGCTTGGTTGTGGTGGTGGTGGTAGTAGCAGCAATGGTCGCTGCAGGCTTGACGGTAGTGGCGCGTCTGGCAGGCTGGACACGCGCTGGATGGCGCCGCGGACGATCAGATTTGAGCTTGACTGCCTTGGACACACCACCATTTGGCATGCTGCCCTTGGGCGGGCGGCCGCGGCCGCGCTTCACCGGGGCATCGTCTGTCTTTGCTACCGCAGGTGTTGTGCTGGGCGCGACGGCGGATGCTCGACGAGGAGCCATTGTGCGTGTGTGCTGCAAGATGCAGTACAATTAAGTGTAGATGGCAGTATCCCACGGGCAGTAGGAGGCTGGTGTTTATCATTAGTTCGAGTGAGGCACACGTATAAAGTCAGGTAGAGGTGGGCGTACCTGGATGATCAGCCCAGGGCTTATTGCCTGTTCGAAGCGAATATCTCACTTGGTTAATTCGGAGGAAATAGGGAGACCTGACGCCGTGATGAGCTCAAGTTAGTGCTCAGGCGACTGACACGAGCACCTGATTCACAGTGCTCGGTATTTACTATTCAGGTGAGTGTGTAGTGACAAAAATCAGAATTGTGAAGTCATGATGGAGGACGCGTCGCGCCATTGTGCCCATTGTGCAGGCAGGTGAATAGGCAGATCGCTCCGCAGCATGGGTCAATAAGTGGGGCAGGCTTGGGATTCGGCCAGTCGCGTGTTGTCTCGCAGGCACTTCAACTGTCCAAGGAAACAACACGCATTCGCAAGGCTACAACGACCACACGACATCTACGTCTCCTGCTCGTCTTGGATATGGCTCTGGAGTGCCTGGGGCATCGGTTTCACCCGCTTGATGCCCATTGAAGTCGTTTGAGCCTTGTTCTAGCCATCTAGCCATCGCCGAGTGTACTTGAGGGATGCTGCAAGGCCCGCGAACAGTCATGCTAGTTTTGGAGTGCCGACCAACCGAGACAAGACGAGACCTGTGTTGGCCTTTTTGGCAAAACGGGGTTGTACCAACCCGACCATGTATCTCCGCCAATGTCCAGCATGAATGTGGAAGTTTGCCAATGTTAGCAACGGTTTCCACTTTGAGACGCACTGGTCAGCGTTCACTTGGAGAGTGGATAATGCGCTGGACGCACGGCTCGAGGACCACGCTTCAACAGGGCTGCAGGAAGAGGGCAAATCTCCGAGGCTTCAGGGTGCTCTAGGCGGTGATTTGCACCCCCAAACATCTGGCAGCCACCCGCTGAAGCCGGAAAATGGAAAAGGGTGAAAGACTCGCACTAGATGCGGGTATGTAGATGAAGAAGGCTGCAGTCGTCTTGTCCAAGACGGCGCCCAGTCCGCGACGAAGCGGTGGGCGTTGCATTGAGGTCTGTGAATATGCGCCTGTCATATGCCTCACGGGGAATCATCTCCATTCCAGGAGTAGGACAGAGGCTGAGGCTTCGCCAGTCCTGTCGCGCATGACGATCCGGTGCGGCGGTCCCATGGCCAAGGGCAAAGGCAAATGATGTCTGGATGACGATGCGTGCCTTGAGGTTCTGAAGTTGTCCGTCTCTGGGACAGCCTGGAGGCGTCGTCCGTATCTCCGAGTGTCAACTGCCGCAGCCTCGGGTAAGGCGTGGCCAGGCATGCCGGCTCTGATTGCCGCTGGCCTGGTCACGACCCCGGACCCCACACACGCCTCCCCCAAGCACGGGGCTATATCGCGGGGGACGGTTGCGAGGCGTGCTCCCCAGACTGCCTCTCCCGCACTGCCCTTGCGAATGGTGCGACTGGCCCGCAGGCGCCTGAAAGGGAATCCGGTGCCGCGCCGTGGGACCGCTCGCCGTCGTGTCGTTGCGCGAAGCTGGGCTCCGGCGGCTCGGCCGACAGACGCGAAGGTTCTGGCCTGCCTGCAGAGCCTGCAGGCTCGAGCCTCCGGGTGGTATTCCAGGGACGACCAGGTGTGCGTGAAGCGCAAAAGGACAACTCGGTGCCTCTAAAGGGCAATTTACCCGGCAGGGTCGCGGGTCCTGCATGCGAGCATATGTGATTGCACTTGCCGTCCAGAAAGAAGGCCAGCAGCGTCCCAGCCGCCCTGGGGAGAAAGCCGTCCCGGGGCGCGCTCCTCTCCCGACTCGGAGTCAAGAGACGTCTGCGTCAGCTCCCAGCTGGCTGTCACCCACGTGCAATGGGGGTTTCCTGGTTGGCTGGCTGAGTTGAGGGCTGGGAGGCGGCACCGGGCGAATCCCTCCCTCGCTCGCTGACATGGCCCCATTCTAGACCAGCATCTCCACGAACTAGCAACGCCTCGTGGAGAGACAAAGGCCCCTAAGAAGGCCCCGTCGTCCCCACGACACCTGCCCCAGCCTACGACCGCATGCGCCTCAGATGACGCCGCCATGGCTGCTCTGCCAAGACTCTAAAACTCTGCCAGACTTTTCCAGGCCCCCGTCCCCGTCCAGCTGGAGCTGCTATGAACGTGAGGCTGCTCCTCCTTGGCCGCACCGCATGGCGGCTTCGGCAGATGGGCCCTCGAGCTTTGCCGAAGACCTGGCCAGGGTGGTGGTGGTGGCCACCCACCCCTGCCACACCCTCCCCCAGAGCGACGGCAGCATTCTTGGAATCCCCTACCTTAGCTACGGAGCAGCCAAGGCGAATTGCCCACGGTAGAAAAGGCCATCTCACTTGCCTCGACTCCGCGCCGGACTGGGGTTGCCAAGACTGGGTGACCCGCCGACGACTCCGAGCACGTTGCGGCTTGGAACCACCGAAGCCACCATTCATGGCCTCCAGTCTCTCCGCAATTGGGCGCGTCTGGGGTGGTTGAAAGTGGTTGCGCGTGGTGGTGGCCTGGCCATCTCGGGGGACCAGGTCAGGGGCCTCTCCGCCATCCATGATCACTATATTATGGGGATGGCCGCCGCCTCTCCAATCCGTCTAAAATTGACGAACACATCCTCGCATGGGTTGAGCAGACGACAAGGTCGGTACATTAGATCCCCAGGGGTTGTCGTTGGCCAAAATCCCCACTCGTCCTGGACGAACATATTTATATCCTTGCCTCCGCATCCGGCCCTTTTTCTCTTCCTTCCCCCTCCACCTCCACACCCGCCCTTTCTTCAACGCAGCTCTGACTGCACGACAACTCACCATGTCGACCAAAGACGAGAAGCACGGCGTCGTCGACGAGGGCTTCCCCGCCGACAGCGACAATGAGGCGACCTGGACCGAGGCCGAGGAGACTGCGGTCCGCCGCAAGCTCGATTTCATGATCGTGCCCATTGTCACGTTCCTCTATCTGCTCTGTTTCATTGACAGGTATGTCCGGAACTAGCTCTCCATGTCCGATATCGCATCTGCGGTGTGCTGACGCTCGTTGTGTTGTCCAGAGCAAACATCGGCAACGCCAGAATTCTCGGAATGGAGAAAGATCTTGATCTAGGGCACTCGTACCGCTTCAACATCGCTACTTCTCTCTTCTATGTGATCTATGCATTCGTGGAAGGCGAGTTTTTATCTCCTTTGAGCTCGTGGATGTTCGTGGGAACATTAGATGGTGGTTGAGAAGCTCGTGGTGGAGTTGAAGACTAACATTTTGCACCCGCCAACTAGTGCCCTCCAACATCCTCCTCAAGCGCATCGGCGGCCGATACTACATCCCAGCTCTCGTCGTTGGCTTTGGTCTCATCTCTCTCTTCACCGCCTTGATCAAAGACTTTGCCCAGCTGTGTGTCATGCGCGTGCTGCTCGGCATCTTCGAGGGTGGTGCTATGCCCGGCATTGCGTTCTACCTCTCCCAGTTCTACAAGAGAGAGGAGCTGTACTTCCGTGTAGGCATCTATGTCTCCGCTGCTTCCATGGCGGGCGCCTTCGGTGGTCTCTTGGCGGCCGGCCTATCCCAGATCCCCGCGTGGGGAGCTGCAGGCACGCAGATTGATACCTGGCGCAACATTTTCTTCTTCGAGGGGCTCATCACCGTCTTTGCTGGCCTTCTCGCTCCTATTCTCCTGCCTCAGAGCCCCGGCTCCTCGAAGCGCCTAACCGACCGTCAGAAGTTCATCGCCGTCGAACGTCTTCGCCTCGAGCACAAGGTCCACGCCGGCGAGCAGGTCAAGCCGCGCCACATCAAGCGCGCCCTCCTGAACATCAACAACTACATCTGCGCCGGTGGTTTCTTCCTCATCAACATCACAGTCCAGGGCTTATCCGTCTTCATGCCGACCATCATCCGCCAGCTGGGCTTCAACCTGACCCCCGTCACGACGCAGCTCTACACCGTCCCCGTCTACGTGCTGGCCTCGATCCTCGCCATCGCCGTTGCGTTCGCCAGCGACAGAACCGGCAAGCGCGGCATCTTCCTGGCTGGATTCACCATTCTCGGCATTACAGGCTTCTCCATGTTGCGCTGGGGCTCGGGACCGGCCGTCAAGTACACCGCTGTCTACCTTTCCGCCATCGGCGCGTTCCCTGGCGGTCCCGGCTTCCTCTCGTGGGGCATCAACAACGCCTCGGGCCCGGCGATCCGCGCCGTCTCCAGCGGCTGGATTGTTACTCTCGGCACGTTTGGCGGTATCGTCGCTGTCTGGGCTTACCTGCCCAATGACGGGCCGAACTTCCCCATCGGCCATTCGATCAACCTGACAGCCCAGATCCTCGTCCTGGCCCTGGCCCTGGGCGGCATCGCTTACTGCACATGGGAGAACAAGGTCCGCGCCCGCGGCGGCCGCAACGACAGACTCAACGGCCTGACCGAGGAGCAGCAGGCGGACCTGGGCTACAGGCACCCTGAGTTCCGCTACATCACGTAGGTGGACCACGACCCCTGGCCCTTGTGCGCGTGGTTTGGAGAGGAAAGGTCTCGAGAGGAGAGAGTCGGTTTCAACACATTCTATGATTTTCATGATCATGATCACTTTTTGTAAAGATGACTTGCACGGGGTCATTTTCACACGTTCCGGAAGGGGGGACGTACTTCTTAACAGGCTATTGTTCCCCCCGGGGGAACACTGTGTTGTACGTGGAAGCAGCTAGGCTGTCAACAAATCGCCACTATAGTAAATGCAGGTTTCTCAACATAACGGGGATCACGAGCACACCATGTGTACGACACACTGAATTGGAAACATTGTATAGGTGTGAATGCTATCATTCCCGATAGGCAGCGCTCTGCGAAGGGGGGGACTTTCCAGGCTCTCCATATCTGTCATACTTGAAAGCTCGCACGGAATGTCACGAGTGGTCACTTGGGAATTTTCCACTACCGTGTGTATTCCCGACTTATTAATTGTGTAGCTTGTGTGCAGGCGTGTGGATATTGGCGGGGACTCCTCACTGCCTTCGGGTGGTGATCCAAACACCGCGAGTTTTCGAGGGCTTGTCGAGACGATTACGCACCAGAGGTATGCATGCTGTTGACCTTGCCAAGGTGGCTCGTCGACTACAGGAATAGTATGCTCAGACTTCCGAGGCGCGAGAACCTTTTCTCCTGCTTCGTTCGAGGTGTTTATGGATGTGGGCGATGATTCATCGAGTTCAGCAACCGCCGTGATCTGGCGCTTTGTAGGCAGAAGCTTCATGTGTCAAGAGGGTGCTTCATTTTGCGTTGAACGGGCGCGCAGGAAGTGACAAGCCCACAATCAAGCACCCGCGCCTGCAAGATTTTACTCTTTGCTCTGTTGAAATTCTGAAGCAGGGTGTTGCTATTGTACCTCTCTACCTCTCTACCTCTCTATCTTCTCGGTGAGAGCACTCCTTCTCACATTTTCCCCCGATGCCTCGCACCGTTATGCAATGTTGTTTACGATATTTAAATGATTATGCGGAAATGAATCCACGATATCGTATTTAGATAAAGTTGTGCGTGCGTATATAATAGACCTTTCTAGAACTCGGCCCTCTCAACTTCGAGACATGTGAATATCTCAACCCCAAGCCTACCAGACCTCTAGGCCACTGGATGTCACGAAAGCTGCACCTCTCAACCTCAGCACCCTCTGATACCTCCATGTACTCCATATCCCCAAGACAAGAAGAGTGGATCTCAGCCGCCCTTCCCAATCCAGCAATCCCACCCTGGCTAGCTCATCCCGCTAGTCCTCATCCTCTCTAGTCTTATAATCCGCACCATCTGATTGGCCCATAGTCCCGACCTTTCAAAACAAACCTCCTTCGTCCGCAGTCGAGCCCCACGGCTCGGACCACGCCGAGGCCGGCGCCGCACCCACCAGCACTTTACCACCACAGAGGACAGAGCCCCGCCATCCGCCGACCGTGGGCCTGGAGCCCGCCGCCGTACCCGGAGCTTGTTTCTCTCTGTGCATTGACACAACGAATGGCGGGGTAATTTTTGGTATGGTAACTTGGTTTGTTTCCCGACCTTTTTGCTTTTTTCTCCGTTTCGCAGTCGCCTTCCCTCCCCCGCAAGGAGAATGCAAATGCAAGCAATCAATGCATGCCATCTATATGCGCGCGCCTATGCATGCACTAGCTCCTTCCTTTTCTTTCTTCCTATTGTGTTGTGGTGTGCACATGCGCCGCTCAGTGCCGCGCCTGCACAAAATAGCCACCACCATGGGCAGCGCGCGCCTGCTTGTTGTTTGCGCCACAACATCGACCACAGGCACAGACCATTCATTCATTCACACACTCCGCGTGATCTTGGTGTCTCTCCTGTCTGCACTCGCTGCTTTGAAACTGCGTGGTCCTGTGAGCGTCAGGCGCTCGAATGGGCCAGCCGCGCGCGCGCATGTGCACCTGCCTGCACCGTCATCTGCCAATGGCCAGGCCATTGATTGACAGGCACAGCAACGAGCCACAATCTGGAGACAGACGGATCCGGAATGATAAGGTCGGTGTTGAGTGACAGGTAATAGTTACATGAACTAAGGAACAAGTGCTCCGGGCCGTCCGGACCTCACTTGGAACAGTCGAATAGTGGCCACTCAAGTGAAAAGCACACAGCCGACATAGCAACGCACGTCGTCAAGGAGAGAATGCTTTTCAAGTCAACAACAATACTAAAAAAAAACATAAGGCCGCCCCGGCCAGCCATAGGCACCAATTTCCCCGAACTCCGTGGCCCTTGTACCCGTACCTAGACACAACGTGGAACCCATACCAATACCCACACAGCCTGTGCAAATCTATCATTTGTATAAACAGATATAGTCATAAGTCGTCGAGATGTCAAAGGACACCTCCTCGTATAGTCATGTTCAAGATACAAGAAACCGCAAGAGATGGCGATCACCTCTTCCGCTTCTTGTTCTTGTCGTTGGCGAGTATCGGGATGGGCGCGATGGGCGCGGCAGGCAGCAGTGCTGGAGGGCCGACGAGCTCCCCTGTGGTCTTGACAGGTACCCCCATGTGGCGACCATAACGACCTTTGCGGCCATTGCCCTCGTCTTCGCTCACACACTGATCGGCACCAAGACCAGCATCGCGGCAGCGGCCGCAAGGTCTCTGGCGATCGCAACCCTTCTTGCTCTTCCGGCAGCGCTGGCAACGCGGCTTGCTCGAGAGGTCGGGCTGGTCATCCTCGCCGGCGAGCCCCGCCAAGGTGGACGCAACGGAGGGCTTCCTCGACTGTGTAGGCAGGGAGTTAGGCGACATTGGGCCGGAAGGAGCACCAGTGCTGGGCTTCTTGACCTTTGTGCTGGAACCAGGCTTGGGAGCCTTGCTGGTCTTTGGCTTGCTCATCTTCGAGCTTGGCAGGCGAGGCTTGCCCATGATCTGCGCACTGGACTTTGAGTCTTCGTAATCGGCATCGTCCCCGCTGACATCCTGGTTGTCGCGCGACGGGACGAAGTGGCTGTCGGTGTGATAGACTTTGCGGTTCGCACCAGTGAAGTCGAGCTTCTGGCGGCGGGCCGCGTGTAGACTCTCATCGCCGTCACTGTCGCTGTCGCTGGTGGCGCCCGTTGACGATGTGGCGTCCGCTTTGCCACTGAAGGTATCATCAAGTGTCGAGGCAGAAGTTCTGCCATGCGAAATATTAGACATATCTCCCAGTCTCATGAGCTGCATAGCAACATCTTTGTCTTCCTCGGACATGGCACTTCCGACGGTAGGCTCGGGTGTAGGCATGATGCCGGAGCCGGAGCCATAGCTTATGCTACCACGGTGGCGGCGAGAGTCATGTACGGGTGTGGCGAATGCCCCAACAGCTCCGTAAGGGTTGGTATAGCTCTGAGGCGACTGTAGCGGTCGCGGGTGGGCGAAGGGATGTTGGCCGGGATGGGCAAAGGGAATAGACGGTCGCTGATGCTCGATGCGGCGGGCAGGAGAGACGGAGGAGTTGGAGGTAGCAGCGGGCATCTGGGGAGGAGCGAAGAGAGGCAGTTCCTGAAGAACCATGTTAGATTCGTTAGACCGCCGACAACTGGACTCGAGGTGTTCCTTACCGAACTCTCAAACTTGGCACGCTTGCGGCGGCCACCCTCGACGATGTTCTCCAAGCTGATATCTGTGTTGCCCATCTGGTCCTTGAATTTGCTTGACACCGAGCCAGACGCGCCATCACCACTACTGTAGCCGCCATGCTCGCAGTCAGAGCCAGGTGCCCTGGAAGATTTGGACCGAGCCTTCTTCGGGCCTGGCTGGCCATTGCTGACAGACTCGCTCCGGCGTCCGTTTGCAGAGTCGGGAGATATGCTTCGCCTCCTTGAAGTACCATGGGAAGCTGGCTTGTGACTTGGCTCGTACTGTTGGGACAGTGGTGGCCCAAACTCATTCGACATGTATGGAGGGGCGCCAGCTGTAGAGCCGGGGTGATAAGGGGCTGTACCGAAAGGGACGGCAGGTTGTACTGCCTCCTCAAAGACTCTGACGTAGACAACCATGTTGTTGCTAAAGTTCTCATACCTAGCAATGAGGGTGTTGCCTCTGTCGTCCTCGAAACTGACACCCTTGGACGTAGCAGGACCCGGATAGAGGCCGTAGAAGTTTTTGACTGTGGTCACGATGGACTCGGTGCTATCGTGGGGGTAAATTTGAACTCGTAGAGGAAGTCTCGCCCGGTACTGAGGCGATTCCGGGAACATGAGCTCGAACTGGACGTGCTTGGGCTTGACCGGCTGCCGTGGCGACAGACTTCCGTGAGCGGAGGCAGCCGCCGCACCAGCCAAGGTGTCAATGGGCGAAGCAGAAGTCATTTTGTCTGCTGGTCGACAGTATGGTATGGATTACTCGCGGATATTGCGAACCGAGGTCAATGAGCTTGTGGAAAAGCTATTGTATGGGTAGAGAAGAGGTGCCGGATTGTTTCACCAAAAGATCCTGCGGGAAACAGCTTCGGGAAGCTTTGCCTGTAGAGTCTTTCACTGACTGACACAAGACTAGTCAGGATGTGACGAAGTCTGTAGTAGGCATTCGACGTCTGAATTACGCCGGATGCTTGGTGTGGATGGTAGTATTGGAGGAGGGTTCGCTCGGTGTAGTGTATGTGGTTGGTAGTCGGTGCCGGGTGGGCGGGTCGCAGATATGTCGGTCGGAGAGGGGATCGCTCGAACAGGTGATGGTGGTAATGGTGTGTCTAAGCGTTGAAACTCCTCTAATTAGCCATCGTGTCATCCCAATCGGCGGTAGCCGCCGTAAAAAGAGTACTGGAATCGCTCGTGAGAGGATGATTGTTGTGCGACTATGTGTGTGCTGTGCGTGGAAGACCCAGGGAGGCGGTCTCGCTTGCGGAAGGCGTGGGAAGCGGCATGCGCAACGGCAGGTAGAGGTGCATGGAGTCGCGGCCGCCAAAGGGCACGTATGAAAAAGACGGATTGAATCGCATGGGGAATCGCGGCTGGTTAGCCTTACCAGAGATGAGAAAGAACAAGTTGATCTGGCGACGGGAAGCGGTGCAGGCGGTTCGGAGTTGTGGCGGGCGGCGGCGCTGTGTGGCCGAAGGTGTCTCTGGGACGGCGGGAAAGGGTCGGGCAACGAGAGGCTGGATTGCTCCAAAGCGTGCAACGATGATGATCCAGAAAGGTGCAAGGGGCTCGCCAGGAGGGATATGAAGTCGGTTGAAGGCCTCAAGACCATGGATCACAGAGCGGCAACGGGGAGAGGAGGAGGAGTCGCTCTCTCTTGAGTGGACTGGGCTGGCTGTGGAAAGAGGAGAAGGCCTGGCGCACACCAGCCGGACACAAGAGGTTTTACGGCGTCCCGAGACAGCCCACAGTGCCGCACACAGGCCTCGCTGCTGGCCGCCTCCCTCCACGGGGCGCCCAGCCAGCCCAGGGCGCTGCCGCCAGCGCCGCTACAGGCGCCCGTGCCTGCTCAGTGCCTGTCCGAGTGACTTGATTGTCACGAGCACTCGCTTGCCATCTGGGCGTCGCAGTAGTGGTTGCACCTGGGCTGTCCTTCTCACTTCAGGCAAGTCCACGCAGTTTCCGTAATCACCTTCAAGCCAGCTTAGAGTACGCTATGTAGAGGCAGCTCCTCGCCAGTGTACTGCTCTGTTCGCTCATACACCGCGCTGTTTGGTCTCTTCGACGCCCATGTCTCTCGGGGGATGATGTGTGTGGATACACGAGCCGTCACAGGCCATGTGCTGTCAGGAATGTCAAATTGCGCTCTCCAGAGAGAGGCAGCATGCACAGGCGGGTCGATCCCTCTGGTTCACAACGCAAGTATCGTTCTGGCACGAGAGTCACAACCCGCGGGCTTGCAAGTGCGCTGTTGTGCGCCTTGGTACCAGCAAAGGGCAAGGCGATGTAGACGCTCTCGCGGGGAAGTCGAGGTAGGAACAGCCGTTCAGATGTCGGCGTTGTCCCCCTTCGACTCTTATACAAGTTACTTGGCAATTTCACGTCCTACCTTGCCCATTCCTGTTACATTCCTTGCTTCGAGCACCACCTGCCGCGCAAGGCTTGTGTTCAGTCACCGCAAACTATCGATTCACAGTGTGCCGATGTCATCATCACAGTCCTCTACACGCCGAAGCGCCGCACTTGCCATCCCCAACCTTGCGCCCGTCAGCCCTCATCGACGCCTGTCCAGCAGCCCACAGCTCGACCACCGCCTCGGCATATCCTGTGTCCTTTAAGCATGCCATGGCGCCAGTGGAAGACATGAATCGCAGCAGAAGAGCTCCTAACCATGCTGCACGATCACAGCGGAAGCAGCCATAGCCAGGACCCTGGCCACGTCCCGGCATTGCGACGTGAGCACACCATGTGCGATGGCTGCGTGGTCGCCAACACACTTCCCACGGTGCAAGTGTGTGTGTCCATGTTAAGTCGTGTTCTGCACCGCCGCCGGCCACGGCCAGCCCTAGACCCGTTACGGAATCAGCCTTGACATGCGCCGATCTGCCAGAAAAGAGGCGTCCATCTTTGCGACGCAATTGTGTCATCCTCTTTCCCTTTCCCGAGGCCGGCGGGACGCCAGACCAGCTACTCACTGCCTACTCCATCTGGTCGAGATGACGAATTCTCGAGCCATCTGGGAGGTGCTCAGCAACCCATTGCGCCTATCCGGCCGATGGCGCATCCCATGTACGGAGCGGCATCTCTGGATGCGACACACTGTTGACATCGCCCCTCGCCAAGTTTGCGCTTGTGGGGAGGGGAAAGGACTCAGCGCGACAGCTCAGCCGGGCCGGGCCCAGCCAGCCATCTCCCAACGAGCCAGTGTGAGTAACGTGGTGCTCCGACTAGGCCGTATTACGTAGATCACAGTGGTCACGACGCACAAACAATGGTCAAACCACGGAGGCCGACGCTGCCTGCTAGCTTTCACGTCTTGCCCCATGCGCTGAGCACAACACGATCCCTCGCAGTTTGCGACAACCCTTCCGGCCCTGGCGCGTGGAGCCTGGCCGCTGCCATCCAGGTCGACTTACGATGATGAGATTGCTCTGCAGAGTCGAGCAATGCGCAGCCAATGGAACAATCGCTCCGTGGCATTCCTCCTTGTGAGCGTTGTCAGTCAGCTCAGAAGTCGTTGAGCTGATGCGCCTGACATCAGCCAATGAAGGTCCGAGCATGCTATGCGCCGAGTCCACACTGGCGAGCAGCCAGGGACTCGGTCTCCGGAGGCACTGTACCTCATTAAGGCACACATTGGATGTATTTGCAGAAGCGGCAGCCCTCATGGGTACGCCACGCCTGGTTATCTTAAGGTCTCAACTTGGCAGACGAGGCCGACCCGACGACAGTACTATTCCCCGAGTACGGCACGAGGTGGCCTCACCTGCGTAATACCCTGATGCGAGGAGACCTCCAGACAATGGCTCAATTAGACTTTTGCTGGGACGGACCGGCAAGAGTATGATGATCCCCCAGGCCATGGATCGGGAGTTGTTAATGCCCCTTAGTGAGTGGAGGCCCACAGCTGTCGCTTGCAGGCTTTCGAGGAGCGCCAACAAGGTCTTGCAAAAGGTTTGGAGCCGTTCAAAGGGCGCTCATCCAGGACCAAAACATGCAAGGCCAACTTTGACGGCCAGCTCGACGTGTCGACTTATCTTGACTGTTGCAGGTGTGAGTGGACTTCGCTCGCAGTCGTGGCTCCACGTCCAGTCGTTGACCAATTGTGTCAAAAACGCCGCCATTGCGGTGTAGGCCAGGCCAGCCCCGCCGCCCCCTGCACCACGTCTTCCATCAAGGCCAGGGGTCGTCGGCACATCCAGGGGATTCCATCTGTGGCAGGCAGGCAGGCAGGCAGGCAGGCCACGACACTCGGAGAAGGGCAGTACACGTCGTTGTGTTGTGGTGTGGTGTTTGTTATGTTTCATCATCTTTGACCTGGCTCGACGATTGGACAATAGAGGCTCAACACCACCGGCCAGCCAAACACGACCCGGGCGACTTGGAGTCGAGTCGGCAAGCATGACTGCGGGGTCACAACCCAGCGTTTTGTGATTCGTGGGAGCACAGCGCGGCCATGAACTTCCGTCACGACTCTCAATCCGCTGATCAGATAGTTGACAGCGATAACAGCGAGGCGATCTGACAATGCTGAGATTTCAAGAGACAGAAGAACCGTAGCAGACGTGGCATGGGCCGCCCGCTTGATGCCAGTCCGGTCGCCAAGCACATCGCCGCCGCCCGTGTGTGGAGCAGATAGATACCCTTGGTTGGAGGGCCCTCGATCAGGTGGCCTTAGATAAAAGTGTGTGCTGGCAGTGGCTGGCGCGAACTTCGGGGTCCTTGCCGTGCGTGCTCCTTCCATGCTAAACTCAATGTGCGGCATTGCCAGCATCGTGTTTGTTGCACTACGGCACCTTGAGTCATCTTCCCTGAACTGCGAGTTGTGCTCAAGACTGACAGCAGGCGGGCTCGTTGAACAACCCGCCTGTTGGCGATCTCGCTCGAGGTGTAGCTTCTCTCATAACATAACATGTTCTCCGGGCGTCGACCATGAGGCGAAAAGCGCATTGCGACATTCTGTTGTCTGTGAGCAACGGCTGGTGGGATGCTGCAGGTCGATCATTGCAGACCCTTGCTACTTGCGGGTCACGGAATCTGGCCTGGTCTGACGAGTCCGGTTCCTGTTTCGCAGGACGTGGACAGGTCGGCGTGTTCCCTGGTCCTTCTCTTGCACGCAAAGTTCCGAGTCTGACCAGCGAGCAGCAGTTGCGCACGTTGTCATGCACATGACATCGATCGGTGCGAGAAGCGAAGTCGGCTACAGTCATACACAGACCAACAACCCTGGCAGCAGAGTCCAGGGGGTCGCGGCCGGGGACTTGTTGAATCAACTTCCAGCACGTCAGGTATCGGCTACAACCTGCAGCGTCGTTGATGCATGACCGTGCCGACTGCATCTGCATAATCGGGAAGTATACATCCTTTCCAGCCACCGCATGCTCTCTGCCGAAGCCAATTGGCCCTCGCAGACGTATTTACTGCTTGCTCAGGCGGCCTGCTCGCGTGGGAACCCTGGGTCAGGTCGAGTTGGGCTGTTGGAGTACATGACCATCGTCCCGAGCGGGCAGCATGGCTTCGTTGCGGTGAAGCCCGCACGAGTGGTGAGTTACACGCATTCGGCCAATGCTGTTGCCCATGCCTGTTGCACACTCTTTTCGTCCCAGAGCACGAGATCCTCGGGGTGCTTTGGTGGGAGGGGAAGTAGGGAGGACCCCTCTCTCTTTGTGCGCACCAGACTCCATCTTCCGGCATATCACGTTTCTAGTCCGATTCGTGGATGGGGTGGGCGGTACAGAGAGCCCACTCTCGCAGCGGCGGCGCCCAAGGTTGCCTGCTGTCATATTGACATGAGGGCGGCTCGGGAGGATGGAGTCGTCGCGGGGGCGGCGCGGAATGACTGGCCTTGTCGCAAACAAACGGTGAAGAGATTTCGACTCTATCCGAATCGCTGGCGAGCGACCCCAGACCATCAGGGTACCTACGCAAAAAGGTCGTCATTGTCGTCGCCAGAGCCGGGTTCCCTTTTCGGAGAATAATGAATTGAACGACATTCATTCACGGTCAGTCGTGTCCGCGCTTGCGCCTGTGCACATGCACTTAGGTGCCAGCAGGTTTCCGTCGCAGCAGTCGACTTTTGGCTTGCGCGCCGCCACCGGATCGGCACATGTGGGCGCGGCACTCGGGCAGTCGACGCTCAACAAGACGCATTGCAGCCGAACGACACGGCAAAGCGGCGCCGCGTGCAGCTGTCGCGGGACGTCAAAGATTGTGCCCAACCATTCGTGAACGTATCGCGACACCAGCCAACCATGCAGGTCAACCCCAGGGCCTCGAAAGTGCGGTCTGCGACGTTCATCGCAAATGCGTGTTTGCGATGCGCCGCCTGTGAGCGAAAACGCACCCGCTGTGCGCGCGCTGTCAAGCCAGCACCGTATGCGCCCGATCCGTCGCACACGGTCCACGAGCGTGCAAATCGCGGGGAACAGTCGGTCCTCGCGGCGGCGGCGCACACGCACACTCACACACACCTGGCCACACACGTACGTTCAGCCCCTTGGAGGTGATAGCCACGCAATTGCGCACGCTCTCTGGGTCGTGTTCATCATTCAACAGTTCCCACAAGTGTTCTCCTCAGTGGCAATCACCATGGAGACTCAGGCCCATCGAGATTGACGGAGTCCGGGTAGCCAGCAGCGGCCGTGTTTCATCGAGAGTGCCTTTTGCGATCGCGCTGCGGCCGGAAGGGGGAATCCATTGCAGCAGCGCAAGACTGGCAGGTTGCAGCACACACACCCTTCAGTTATGCATGCCGAGGAGGGGACCATGTTATCCGCAGCGCACGAGGCTGATGAGCGTTGTGAGGATCATTGGCCACGGCTCGCTGGATAGAGTTGCCCCGTGTCTGAGGCTAGAACAGCGAAGCGGCGAGACCTGCCTGGCTGGGCGGCCGCCCTTTGTGGCGGCCGCGGTCGAGGAGGGGGAGGCCGGCCATGATCTATCTTCGAGCCGCGAGCTAACTGCATGCCTGCTTGCTTGGTGGCGCCGATTCGCGCGCGAATTGTGCTGCGCAGTACGACTTTTGAGATTGCGCAGGATGGCGACGAAGGGTGTCTGGAGAGGACCTTGCTGGTCGGGAATAGCCAGTCGTGGTACAACCGGCGCTTCCGGGCCTGATTGGGTCCCCTTGCAACTTTGACTCTCGAATTCGTCCCGGGAGCCGCCGAGGGGTCTTGTGGCTGCAAGGGGTCGGAAACGATCGAGCTTGGGATGGAAGCGCTCTGCGCATCTCCCACGGTCGCGCGCGTGTAATCGTGATCGATGACCAGTCACTTCGTATTTCACTAATGATTTGCGAGACTTGCTGGGCAGACCGCCCAGTTCCTGAGCGTGGCAAGGCGCCTGGGGTGAATGCCCCATACTCAGAGTGTAGGGAGGTGAGGGGTGCAGAAACGGCCGATGTGCCCTGTGCAAACCACTATATCCAGGTCACATGACCGCGTGTGCACAACGTGATGCGGGTCGACTTGCAGCGCGTCGTGCACATGGCGAATCGTCTCGGCACTATGGACAGTGTTTTTGTTCATGGAAAAGATCCTTTGGCTTAATGAAGCACTTGATAACATCTAGCTATTCATTTGACATGTTTTTGGACCCATTTCGGTGATCAATGCGCTGTTCTGTCTGCTTGAGCATTATCATCGGTGTTTTTGAACACGCGATGCACAGGTGGGACTTAGCTGCATGACGTATTGTGCCAATCTGGACAGACCGTGATGACTCAGCTGGACGCTCCTCTTGCTGAGTCATTCGCATCCGACACTCTGCAGGCCATGTCCTACCCACCTACCCTGCACTCCCCAGGTTTGCGGGCCCGAACTCTGCTGGATCCCGTCCGTGAGTCCAAGGTCCCGTTGCCCGGCACAGCAACCACAGGGAAGCTGTCGCAGCCAATCACACTCAACACGCTCCCCTGCTCCTGCAGCGGAGCCAGCCTTCGAGCCAACGAGGCGTCGTGCGCATCGGGCATGGTGGAGTCCAGCCCCAGCCCCGAAGTGCACGACATGCATGGACAGGCCCCATTGTGCGCTTTGTTTTGGGTTGTTTGTTGACGCCCGTGGTGGAGTTCCCGCTGCGACGGCCATGAATTCCAGTCAACAACAGCCCTCAATGCTCGTATCAAAACAAATGCATGCCCTCTTGTGCACTCCGGCCGACATTTGTTTTCCTTGCATCGCTCAGCTCTTGATGCTCAGCTTCGGCAAGATTCTCGCCACGGCCAACACAACTAACGACACCAAATCGCCCAAGTCCTGCGACTGCAGCTCGAACGGTAGCACTCCCTTGCGACAACTCATCATTATCGCAGACTGAACGAATCGGCTTGTCGGAATCGAGAAAGCGACCTGCTCCGTTCGACGACCGCCGCCACGCCAGCCAGCAGCAGCACCAGCCACAGCCGCTCCCTCAGGTGGCTCGCAGCAGCAACACGGCCGCCAGCGCTAGTGACTACGGCAGCGTTCCTGGCCGGCACGCACGCACCAAGGCGGCATCCCTGACGCTCCTCTCCAAGGGAGACCTGGTACGTACCCACCTGGGCAGCATCTAATTTCAGATGGCCATCGACGCGCATCGCAGCATTGGCCTCATTTCTGAGCACTGGACACGCTCCTTTTGTCATTCCTTATGCGCCGCTTCCACTTCCCTGCCAGCTGCGTGCGCTTTCCCTTCGGCCTCCCCGTCGCTGCTCCCTCGCGCATTGTCTCCTGTTCCATGGAGTGCATCGTACATGCATCCTCGATACGTCGTCAGGCAAGCTCTTTCTAACCGTCGGCCTGCATGCGCGTAGACGAGAAGGATCACTCCCGCGCGTCGCTGCACGTCCTCCGGCACGCGATATCATCTCCCGAGTAACGGCAGCTCGAGCTCCTCTCGCACCAGCCAGCTGCTTCACCACGACCCGCTGGCAATTCTGCCCTAAAGCCTTGACCTGCGCCTGCCTCCAGGTACTCGCCTCGACCTTGATATCAACCACGGCAGTCTCTAGTCGGACCTCACATTACATCCAGCAACCATGGACTCAAAGGTAAGCCGCGATTGCCTGGGACGCAAATGACCTGATCACTGCGGACCCAACCTGCACCACCCGCCAACATCAATCCTCCGCGACGCGTCTTGCTCATCACTGCCTCGCAATCAATCTCCCTGCACATCTAGCACAACAGTCCACTTCTTCATCCGTACTCTTGATGCCTTGTGCGCAATCTCTGATCGCCAATTCCGATCCATCTCTGACTTTGTCCTGTCTCGCAGCCTGCACGCCGCATCCGTGGCGCCCCCAGCCTGGGCAACGAGAACCTGGTTATCGGTCCCAAGCAGACCATCCACCATCGTCACAAGTCCACCGGCAACCTCCTCAATATGCCCACCAATGGCGGCCTGCGGATGGCTGCGAGGCGCACCGCCCTCGCTGACTTCAGCAACATCTCCCGCCAGGCTCCCACAGACACGGGCAAAGGACTGGCCAAGCAGAAGTCGACGGCTGGCTTCACTGTCCTGAAAGGCAAGGAGAACCAAGGCAATCGCGACGTCTCCAAAGACCAATCCGCTAGACCGGCTCAGCGACAACCGCTGAAGTCAGCTTCGTCAATCAACCTAAGGCAACACGATCGGCAAAGCGCCCGAGCACTGCTAAGAATATCTGACACTCAACAACTCGTCACGAAAGACCTGCCTACCAATGTCGAGGTCGAGGAGCAGCCCGAGCTCCCCAACATTGTCGATGCGCTGTCATCAGTGGGCGTATCTTTCTCCGAGATCGTCAGCTTCGAGCAGCCTTCTGTCCGTCCCACGCTTGAGAAGGAATGTTCGATGCCTCTCTCACTCGAAGAGCCAGCTGCCACACACCAGTCTGGAGACTACAACTCATACTTCTCCGGCTCATCGGCGAGTACGGATCCTGAAGCAATTGTGGCCCCCAACGACGCTGCGCTCGAAGAAGAGCACGTAGACTCGCTCTACGTCGACGCTGTTGAAGAGCTCCCGAGAGCACCTACCACCGAGACCGAAACAAGTGCTGAAGTGCATGTCCACATCGCCAACTCCATGACCGCCACATCGAATTATGCTGTCTCTATCGACACAGAGCCATATGCACACGCCGAGGCTTACCCATCGAACACTATGCCTGATGACAGTCCTGAGCTGTCTGACTACGACGACGAAGCCTACGGCGACGACCAGGGATACATGACAGCTCACTCCTACCGCTCTCACGGAGACAACACCACAACCGCATTCTCCGTCATGTTCCCTCCCAAGATTGGCCGGAGAGGACAGGCTGAGCTTGAAGCCGCGAAGCTCTATGTCGACGCTCATCGGACCAAAGAGGAAGAAGACGAGGAGTGCTGGGACGTCAGCATGGTCGCCGAGTACGGCGACGACATCTTCGACTATTGCCGCGAGCTCGAGGTACGCGGAATGCATCTCAGTGACGCGTGTGTGAATCATATGCTAACATACTTGACATTACAGCTCCAGATGCTACCCAACGCCAACTACATGGACATGCAGACCGAGATCCAGTGGTCGATGCGATCGGTGCTGATGGACTGGGTCATCCAGGTCCACACTCGCTTCGGCCTGCTCCCAGAGACTCTATTTTTGACTGTCAACTACATCGACCGTTTCCTGAGCGCCAAGATCGTTTCCTTGGGCAAGCTGCAGCTCGTCGGCGCGACCGCACTCTTCCTGGCAGCCAAATATGAAGAGATCAACTGCCCTTCCGTCCAGGAGATCGCCTACATGGTCGACCACGGATACACTGTCGAAGAGATCCTCAAAGCTGAGCGCTTCATGCTAAGCATGCTCAACTTCGAGATGGGTTGGCCGGGCCCGATGAGTTTTCTCCGACGCATCAGTAAGGCGGACGACTACGATCTGGAGTCCCGCACGCTTTCCAAGTACCTCTTGGAGGTCGCCATTATGGACGAGCGATTCGTCTCAAGTCCTGCGAGCTACCTTGCTGCTGGTGCCCATTGTCTGTCCCGCCTCATATTGGGCAAGGGTGAATGGGTGAGTGCCGCACATCTTCTCCATGTGCCATCCACATGCTAACAATCTGCAGACAAAACCCCATGTCTACTACTCCCAGTACACTTTCGCCCAGCTCAAGCCTCTGATCTCAACTATCCTTGACTGCTGCCGGATCGCTCGCAAGCATCACGTCGCCGTCTTCGAGAAATACTCTGACCGGCGCTACAAGCGCGCCGCCACGTTTGTCGAGACGCAGCTGAACAAGGGGTTCACGCTGCCTTTCCAGCAGTCCATCGGATATCGGACCTCGTCAGACTTCCCAGGTCTGGACTTCCTTCCCGAGACGACCAGCCACAGCCACCACTCCCTCAAGATGTCCATTCCAGTCCAGGGATAGAGCTCCCTGTTTACGGCCACGGTCTACACTCAATGATTGCCAACTTGCGGCAACATTCATCACTAGCACACACCTGCGCACAACCGAAGACCCTCATATGGCCTCCGCTGGGCCACTTGACCCGGCACACTTGCTTCTCGTGGGATCGTTCTTGGCCATAGCCAAGCACCCCATTGCAGAGCACTAATATGGCAATCTTTGCCCTTCACGATGCTCACGAGATCACGAAACTACGAACCAACTCCACTTTGCCTGTTTGCGATACACTTTGAGTTCACGGGCCCGCGATTTGTCTTTCCACCTGGCGTTCTGGCATCGATTGCAACATAGACAGCAGACAAACTGGCATAGCAACAAGTCTGGCCCAAAAATACCCCGACCAACACCGAACCTGGGCGACCTCTTGTTTTGGTATTTTCTTTTGTTTTGAAGAGTAAGGAGGTGGGCGTTGCGCGTCTTTGGATGCGAGCAGGGACAGAACGCCAACGTCATTCTTCGCAGTGTAAATAATTTTTGTCTTGTGTTACAGAGGATCAGAGCGGCCGCAGAGTTTCATGATTTATTCCATCTGTGGGGCTGAGCACACGCGAATATTCTAGCGCTTGTAATACACGATGATCATTCTATGTCCTGAGTCCGCGATGGTCGTGCCTACTCGTCAGCTTCTCCAGCGCGAGGAGTACTATCCTCGCAACCTCGGCCCCGTCTAACCAGACGTCGTCATGCTTGCCCCGCATGTCCTTGACGAGTATGTAGTCCAGACCCTGATCGGACTGCACCTTGGCCGCCATGAGCTCGACCTCTGGCTCGTCGATGAGCTCGTCCTCGGACGACGAGGCGAGGATGACTACCGGCTTCCGCTCGAGCGGCTGCCACGCCTGGGAGTAGTCCCCCGAGAACCTGGCCGGGGCCGCGAGGTCCCACGCCTTGCGGTCCGGGCCGAAGACGGACTCGATGAAGGTGTACGTCCCCTTCATGCGGTCCCACAGCGCGTTGAGGTCGTAGATGCCGCACAGCCCGATCGCCGCGGCGGGGTGGGCGAAACTGGCTGCCGCCGCACCAGAGGCGAGGCCCGCGACGGCCTGGAACGTCAGCGTCGCGCCCGCCGAGTGGCCCAGCAGGACGTACCGGCTGCCGAAGCCGTACTGGGCCTGCAGGTAGGCGAGCGCGGCGGCCACGTCGCGCACGTGGTCCGGGTGGTGCGCGTCGCGGAGCTGGGCGGCCGGGGTGGTGCTCGGGTCCTGCGGGGCCGAGGGGTATGGGGAGAGGCAGTAGTCGATGGAGGCGAATGCTGCGATGTGCTGCTTGGAGGAGGTCGAGGCGAGGATCTTGTCTATGGAGGGGACGAAGGTCTTGTGCAGGATCTCCGGGTCCTGCCAGGCGCCGCCGTGGATGTAGCTTGATAGAGGAGCGTGAGTGATGATTGGGTCTCGGTACGAAGACAAGAGAACGTGTCACTCACATGATCCAGTACTTGGACTTGTCCTCGAGGTCGACGGGCCAGACCCCGACCTGCTGGAGATCCCGCTCCGGGGCGTAGTGGTGGACCTTGTAGGCGAGTGAGGAGGCCATGTTTCGCGACGACGTTGGGGTACAGATCAGTGGTCTTGACCTCGGGCGTCGGCGAGTTGGGGTTTTGAACAGATATAGATGTGTCTTTGTGAGCGTTGATGCTCGGGACTTCGGATGAGCACGGCCGCAACTCTTGTCACCTGGTGGGGTTATGTGTTACCACGGTAGATCAAGTCAGTTCAGATGAAAAGACCAGGGGAGCAGAACGGGTCGTCTGCTGTCGGCTTGATGTGCTCGTTATTCTGAAAAGTATCTCGAAACACATTGTCGGGCTCGCAAGGGCAAAGAAACGCCATCCGCAACGGATTGGACGGCTCCGTCACGAGCTTCCGGCTCCGGGCCTGCGGTTCTCGGACCTTTCCGCGCTCTCCACCACCATCCCCAACCAACTCCACATCCAGAAAGCTCGACGCGCAGAAGGACGCCGACTCAGCCTGCCCATGCTGGACTGGATGCACAGTAGACTTTCATTAGGACTGCCTCAAAGCACATCTGTACTTT
The DNA here is from genome assembly GCA_001566295.1 of Microdochium bolleyi. Classification (NCBI taxonomy): domain Eukaryota; kingdom Fungi; phylum Ascomycota; class Sordariomycetes; order Xylariales; family Microdochiaceae; genus Microdochium; species Microdochium bolleyi. Next base: position 1,724,524 of record KQ964248.1, on the reverse strand, counting down.
GCTCTGATAGGATACCGTTGTAGTCGCAATCGCACGGTCCGAACCTGGTGCCTCCGTTGTTGTTCACCATCCAGGATTAGTCAGCGAGACAAGCTTCCGCAAGATCGACCCACCCCAGGACCACAGTCAAGCCTTTATCGATTGACCCGAGACTCAGGGCCGCCGTCGTCCTTCAACAATCACCAGCATCAGGCCCCGACAGCACAGAACAGCTCCGCCAGGTCTGCGAAGTCGAATAGCACCAGCTACCTGCCGTATCGCAGCCTCATCAACCCTCCGAGCCACGAACGACACGCCACTGCGCAACGACCTCTAGCCCACCATGTCCGAGCGAAAGGTCCTCACAAAGTACTACCCGCCCGACTTCGACCCGAGCGCGCTCGGCCGGGTCCGCGCGCCCAAGAAGGCCGGCCCGAAGGTCCAGACGGTGCGGCTCATGGCGCCCTTCAGCATGAAGTGCACGACGTGCGGCGAGTACATCTACAAAGGTCGCAAGTTCAACGCGCGCAAGGAGGTCCCCGAGGGCGACAAGTACCTGGGCATCCAGATCTTCCGGTTCTACATCCGCTGCACGCGGTGCAGCGCTGAGATCACGTTCCGCACCGACCCGAAGAACCAGGACTACCAGTGCGAGAAGGGCGCCAAGCGCAACACGGAGCCCTGGCGCGTCCCGACCGAGGAGGAGACGGACGAGCAGCGGCTCGACCGCCTCGAGGCCGAGGAGAAGGAGGAGGAGGAGAAGAACGCCATGGTTGAGCTCGAGGCCAAGACGGTCGACGCGAAGCGCGAGATGGCCGTCGCCGACGCGCTCGACGAGATCCGCACTAGGAACGCCCGGCTCGAGAGGGCCGACCGCGACGGCGCCGAGCTCACGGTTGCCGCGCCGGTGGACGACGAGGCGACGAGGCAGGAGCGCGAGGACGCCGAGGCTGCGCGCCGGGCGTTTGAGTTTGCGCGCAGGCAGGACGCCATGGAGGAAGAGATCATCGACGACGGGGAGAGCGCGTCGATATCGTCTTCAGCGTCAGGGCCGGCACCAGCGACGACGAACATCAAGGCGGCCGCGGCCTCGACATCAGCAGCGGCGAGCACGCCATCTGCAGCCGCTCCTGCGACCTCGACAGACATGCCCCCTCCGTCATTCAAGAGGGTCGTGAAGAAGAAGAAAGACCACTCCGCGCTGCTAGGCATCAAGAAGAAGCCGGCGTAGACTTTATCGCACGGGCATATCCCTCCATTTCAGTTTTAACAGCATAGCGTTTGTCGTTGGGTGAAATTAGCACAAAATACCACTGTATTCTCGCCTCAAGCCTTGTTATTGATGAGATCATAACCCTTGGCTGGCATGATTCGGCAGGGTTCCCTGTCACTGAATGAGACGCCCAGCACGTGTATGTGTACCTGCCAACCCTTTTGCCAACGTTTGACTCCCCTTACTGACCTCGCGCCGCTGGGTGCGTTTGTGAAGACACTGCTGTAGGCGGTACTGTCCTAATGTCCGAACTAAGCGGTCCTACAATAAACCCGGCTAGTTGGCTTGCTCTGGCATAGCTTGTGTGTGATTTGATTGTATTCTTTCGTATAGCTTTCCTTTGTTGAAAGGGGTATCTCTGAGAAGAAGAAGAAAAGTGTAATGGTGCTCTGATGAAGCAGAAAATAGTACTGTGAAATGCAAATGCCGTGCCCTCTGTAGATGTGTTGAAGAAAACCTTTCCTTGCTTTTACCGTCCTCCTTCCTTTTCGTCCTGCTCTCGTACCAATGTTCGGGAAAAGCAAGAGTCCCAAGATATGCAGGTCTATGTTGTATGCTCAATCATGACCGCACCACCACCCTCGTGTCAGGTGACATGAAGACGACCCTTGACGATCGGAGCCGCGTGGCTACAATGTCCGCGCGCTGCGACGAAATGGCCAGATTTCATATACCCTGCACGGCTCAAGTCCATTTCTCCATCGCTCCAACTCTGCCTCCCGGTCCGTCCTTATTCTTTCTTACTTCCCCGGCGGCGTCGCCTCCAGGCCGTAACCGCCCAGTCCACCCGTCGAGTATGTGAGCCCCTCGGTGCCCATCTTCTGCTGGTTCCGCGGCCCGCGGTCCTTGAGGTCTTCGCGCAGCCAGCCCAGCACGATCTCGCCGAGCCGGCTGTTGCCGGACCCCTTGGCCGCGTCGTCCTGCGCGCCGAGGAACTTGTCCGTGGTGCCCCACTCGCGCACCTCGCCCAGGTGCATGTGCACGAGGTGCGTGGGCCAGCCCGCGAGATTGTCGAGGATGTGCGTGGCGTAGACGATGGTGCACTCGCGGATCTCGGTCTCGTGCTTCAGCCAGCCGAGGAACTCTGCGCGCGAGAGCACGTCGAGGTCCACGGTGATCTCGTCGAGCAGGAGGATCGTCCAGGGCCGGATGAGCCCCATTGCGAGCTGCACGCGGCGCCGCTCGCCGTCGGACACGGCGTGCATGCGCCAGTTGATGTCGATGTCGAGCACGCCCACCAGCTCGTCACGGCGGTCCGGGTACGCGTCCCCGCCCACGGACCGGAGCAGCTCGGCGACGCCGATGTCGGTGCGCACGATCGGGTTGAGAACCCACTCGAGGCCGAGGTATGTAACACCCTCGAGACCCTGCTTAAACGGGTCGAGTCCCGCGATGTTGATGGTCCCCGCAGGGGCGAGGCGCTTGCCGGCGAGGAGGCGGAGGAGGGTGGTCTTGCCGGCCCCGTTGGCGCCGATGAGCAGGGTCCGGCTGCGCGGCGGGAGGGACTGCAGGGTCACGCCGGTGAGACCCGTGGCGTAGCCGGGGAACCGGTACGTCAGGTTCTTGACCTCGATCTCGGGGGCTTTTTGGGACCACGACATGGCTGCGGAGAAAAAGATATGGCGTCGTAACGTCGGAGGGGCAGAAGCTCTAAAGGTTGGTCGTGTGGACTCCGGCTTGCCAAAGGGGGAAGTTCACCAAGGAGCTATGCGTAGGGGCAGGAGAGGAATTAGAGAGGGTTTCGGGTGATAGATCACCTGATGAAGATACAACCTGCGAAGTGTAGAGTGAGTGGTAGTCAAGTGTGAAGAAACAGAAGACCGGCCATTGCCCCGCCAAGGCCGGGAGACGGCCGGTTCCGCCATCGCGTAATAGTGGTGATGCCTACCGTGTCAGCACTGTCTACCGTCCGCATAATGCTGGCAAATGTACAGTGTTCACACAGTCTTCAGACAGCTGTCGTCAAGTCACGGCGGCGCCCTACCGCATCCGGAGTGGAGACGCCGGCAATTGCACTGTGTCGGGTACATGCAGGGGCACTTACACCCAACTCACGTCGTGCAACAAATCCAGCCGCTGAGTGCTCGTACATCTGACAGTGAACTAGGAGTCTCACGGTGGTGGCGTGTATCTTCTGCTGCCTACAGTAGGGCTTTCAGACCTCGAAAATGTTCAGACAAGCCTCGTGTCGTGCACTCAATTTCCGAGTGGAATCAAACGCCTCTCCATCTTACTCTTGAGTACCATGGCTGTCCGCCGGGCAGTGGCCGTTATTCTTGGTCTTTTTCTTGCCCAAGCGCGATGTTGGATCGATGAGCCGATCAGAGTGTCGACGTGAACAAACATAGCAAACTGGCCAAGAGACCCGGCGGCGCGTAGCAATCATCTACGGCAGAGCGCGTGCCAGTGAGGCTAGGTCAGGCAAGATTCCAAGGCCAGTCCAGTGCCGGGACACAACCATGCAGCGGAGGCATGTCTAGCGTCATACCAAGCTGATGAACTCCCTTCACGCAAGTAGTGATGGTGGGTGCAGCAGCCTGGCGGAACGCGTGGGCACATAGTTCAACGTTGTCCCGACCACGACTTGATGGCACGGTCGCTGCCTCATGGACAGCTGTTCTATCTGTCCAGATGCCCCCTATCTGTGGCGTGTCGCCTGTGGTATACTTCAGGCAGAGGTCGGCATTGGCTGATATAGACGACAGCGGGCCCTGGTGTCGGTAGCTGATCTTGTCCGGAAGCACCATCATCCCACAACCCGCCGTGTCTCGATCGACAGAACTGCTCCAGGTCAAGGTGCATATATGTGGAGCTGTGACGCAAGGCTCATCGCGATGTCTGTCATGGACTCAGACACCTGGGGGTCACAGATATGTTCACGCAAAACAGAGTGAACAGATACAAGCTCTGTATATGTCGTGATGCTGTGGGCACTGTAGGGATCGAGTGCTTTGATCCCGGTATGAGCAGCTGTGTAGTATGAGGCGCGTCAATATATTTGCCGGAAAGGCTGCTACAAAAGCATGTTGTGGATGTTCGACAAGGTATGCTGTCAAGTAGGATGCTGTGCTTCGCAGGGATGTCTGAAACCATGCATTGTGCCGCGCCGCAAAGCAAATGCGAGCAGGTTTTTGCAATACCTGTTTTTATGGTAGCTGTGTCAAAGCGTGACGAGTTCGGTCGATCCCGAGCCGTTTCTCTGCGGCACTTGCGCTTTTGTTTTTGTATGCTAGTACTGCCACAGGCCAGGTGAGTAGCTGAGAGAGCCTGTTGTAAGCTTACTGCAAGCCACCAATGTGACAAGCAGCGTATTATGCTGTGTCCGCGGAGGAGGTGAGCTGTTACCATTGCGTGGCCAAGCATCCATGGCACTGCAGGACCCCATCTGCAGATGATTGACGTCGAACTGGCTGGGGCTCCATTGATCGTGTCGGTGGTCGCAGCCATGTCGCCCGACCGCACGTGGGTGGCTAGCGGTAGGAGTAGGGGTCCTGATAGATCACCCTTGGATCACGATCACAGATGCGCGTTGGAGCAACTGACGTGCGAATGACATGCGGCCAGGTCGAGAGCCACACCGACCGCTCGAGGCTTACAACCTTGAGTCCTTGTGCGACTAGGTGTAGCAGGTGTTCCGGATAGCTGACATCGTAACATTGAAAGGATGCTACGAGCCGTTTGACGAAACACGCAGACCGCTTTGATGACTTCAGTGAGTTTGTTCTGTGGCCGAGAGCAGTCTAAGACATGGCATATGTCATCAAGCGGCTTGAGCACAAACGGAGTAATGTCCGGTATGCTCCTCACAAAAAATTGGGCCCTGCTTGGCTGGTGACGGAGCCTGCGGATTTGGCGATCAGCCACTGAGTACATCGTAGGACCAGTGTATTTTGACACAGACCTGTGACGAAAGGGTTCAGGTGAAGTGCTGGTCTCCAGTCACCGTGCTGGCAGGGTCCTTTCTGTGGTAAAGCAGCGTGATGACATTCAGAAGCTGAGGTGGAGCGGCTGAAGGAGATCTCCGTCATGGGCATCACACCTGCTCGGAAGCAACCAGAACGGAATGTGCCCACTTCTGGAAAATGCCATCTGTCGTCAGTGGCAAGAAGGTGCGAAGATCCGGGTGTGCAGCCGCGGAGGTGGTTGACAGCTGCCTCCTCACGAAACATCGATCCCTTGCGCGGCCAGCGTCGCCCAAGGACAGACGTCAGAATTGCCCAGCTGGTGCCTGGCTTGGGGAGCCGGACTTTTGGATAGGGGGAGGCAAGGTTGAGGAATGGAGGGTGTGGGCGCGTGGTGGAGCATGACGAGCAGAGCCGCGTCTGGACCGGAGCAGATGGAGATGCCTGCGGCAGGCATGCGTTTTGACGTAGGTGTACTATGCGCGAGGCAGAGAGAGCACTTGTGCAGTCTCCTGCAGGCGCTCTGCACCCACACCCAATGACGGAGCCGCGCCTGCAGATAACCTTAGTTGCACAGCGCCCGGGGAGCGGTGCAGGGCACCGCGGGATCGACAGTTGGTGATGCCTGCGCGTGAGCCTGTGCCGCTGGTTGACATCACAGGGTGCAGTCCGGAGCCCGTTGACGGCATTCCAATTGTCCAGCAATGGATACGTCGTTCCCAGGCGTAGAGGCTTGCGAGACGGCGGGCTGGGTCAAGGTTGGTGCCGCCGGTGCTTGACGGGATATGAACTGCGAAAACCCTGGAGATCCCCATCCCGTGTAGTCCCATCAGATAAAATCAGAGTTGTTGCCATCCGTTTGGCGGTTGGGACAGGCAGGTGGGGACGGCCTGGCTGGGGTTGCAGGGGCAAGGAAGGAGTGACCTCACTCGCCAAAGCTTGGACCACAGCGCCACCACTGCATAAGGGGGTGCACAGCGGACCCCTGCCGCCGCACACCTCTCCCCGTCAGCCCATTGCATCATCCCCCAAGGTCAACCACCAACCACCGTCACCAGGCGCACAACACCTAGTGAGCACACACCTGCAGGATGAATATGGCACGGGCGTCCCATCCGCCTCGACCTGAACACTGGGACCTCCCCACGATCCACGACGGCCCACCAGCTCGACAACCCGATCGAGCTTTCGCTAGTGTCAAGTCCGTGACAAAAGCTCCTCCCATGCACTCCGTCGAGTCCCGCCCGCATCCTTGTGACGGAAGGCAGCCCCATGGCCAAAGGGCAATCTGGTAATCGTGCCAGAGGAGGAGGAGGAGACAGGGAACATACTCGACATCACGTCGTCTTCCAGAGCCTCCTATTGCCTCGATCCACGACGAGCGCCCCTTGATGCCTCATCGATGCGGTCCAGAACACCACCGGCTACCCGCGACACTCGAGTGCACTCGAGTGCCATTTGTCCCTAACCAGGCACCGGCTCTGGCTAATGCCTAGGGCATGCTGGAGGGTGACCCATCTCGCAAGTGTCTGTCTGGGTGCAGAATCCCATGCGAGCCATGCTCGTCATGACAAAAACACCGGTTCAAATTCCGGCCACTAGACCAATTTTCCACTGTTTCGCATCCATCCCACGCACATCTCTCCCCTAACAAGAGTGCCACCGCGGGCACTAATGCCAACCTCCACTCGCTCGATGGCTGCGTCGCCCACCCACTCTCTGTGATCGAGCCAACCAGAGCGCATCTCCCCCATCCCTTCAAGATCTCGACTTTGCGACAGTCCTCGAGGGTCCTACGCCTTGAGACAATTCTGGTGTCGTTTGGCCACTGGAGCAATTAAAAACGAGGAGGCGCGGAGTATGGGCCCCGGGTTGACGGACAGCCGGTTGTGCCACCCGCACGGCCAGGTCCAAAAGACTATCGCCCTTAGACGAAAGATTGCCACGAAAGATTGCCGGCACCATATCGAAGTCGGCGAGCTCTTGACCTGTTCCAGATACGGCACGCGTCCAGACAGGTGATCAACTGCGGCTGGAGTTCCTGGTGAAGATGTCACGATGTGTTCACATCAGCCTACATTGGAAGGCAGTCAGACCCGGGTGCCTGGCACTTGACCGCCTGCCGAGCTGCCAAGTGCAAAGCACGAAATGCCTCGAGCGTAGTCTGCGTGTCGGCTATTGTGCTCTCGTCAGGGCCTAAGGAACCTTGACGATGTGTGTGGTCCTGGTGCAGCTCTTGGCTTCTGCTGGTGGCTGGCGCCACACCATATCTCGCCGCGCTTGCGTCGCACCAAGCAACGACACGGCCGCCAGGAGGGTGTTGCCACCAATGGCAGCGCGCTGAGCGGATGACTTCAGAGGAGCCTGGCGATCTGCAGGGTCCTTCCAAAAGCGGAAGGGGTGGGTGGTGGGTGTGGGGGGTGCAGGGAGTGAAGCACACGCAGCATGACATGGGGGCCCGCTGATAAGTGGGGTATACCCCCTCAAGCAATGCCGATCCTACGCCATTGCCGACCAGGGTACCGCAACGACGCAATGTCCCGCCCACTGTTGGGGCGGTCGTGAAGTCACTCGGCGCTGCTGCCCGGCCCCACGCCCTCTAAACATTAGGGGTCCTGTCTCTCGACACCAACGCCTTCCGTCAGAGTTGCATATAAGCTGGTACCATCGCCTCGACTTTTAAGCTCTTCTTTCTCCGGATCATTCACTCCAGCATCAAGTACCAAATACCAACTCATAAACACCAATTCATCAGGGCCTGTCTTCAGAGTCATCTCATCTACATCCAAACTCCACACCACAAGACACCCACATCTCACCACCTACAAACCATCACCATGCCTTCCCGCGAGAACTTTATCCCCATCTCTGCCTCGCCCCCCACAGACATCTCGAGCTACGCTCGCTTTATGCACCAGCACACCAAGCGCCAGATGGAGGCTGCGTCGCGGTCCTCGCACCGCCGGTCCGGCAACATGAGCCCAGGCGGTACACCAAGCATGTCCAATGGCACATCGTCAACATCACCCGCCAGCCTCAACGGCGTGCACGAATACCACGACTAAGGACAGACGCTCAAAATACGTCACGACCAACTGCAATTTGAGCGACCTTGTACCATCATCATCATCATCATCTTTTCAAACCAAGCATGTTTCTGTATTCTGTTTCCTTTTGGGGAAAGCATAGGCGTTTCGGGGAAAAGCACACGATTGAACCGGAACTTGACTTCACATATCCCTCTTACTTCATGACCAGCCTCCGGGGTAGCTGAAACATGCCCCTCGGACTGCAGATAGCGAATGTACCTCTTCGCCATCGCCTCTCAATCTTGTATTCTCTTTGCACGTGACATGGTGATTGGCCCCTCTTCACATGCCCGGCCATCAGCGGCCAAGGGTGAATTTTTCACTGGCTGCGTAGACCAAGGCCTTCGAGCCTTGTCCACGCAGGCGGGGTCTGTAAATAGAAAAAACCTGTAGGCAGAATACACCACCATGGCAAAATAACATCCAGGATGATGTGATCATATGCATCCTATCATCGTGCCGGCGTGATCGCCAACAAATTAAAGAGTCCTCAGAGGACCATAGTTTGTTGTCGGTCGTCATCACCACCACCGGCCTGGGCCTGTTGCTTCCGCGCTGGCACTGTGATTCCATCCGGCTCCCATCATACCTATTTCTCATTGTGCTTGGAGAAGAGAGCAGGGATCCCTTGCGGTCACTTTGAGCTCCACGACGGAAACAAGGATATCAACAAGTGATTGCAATCTCGCGGCACAGTCAGACATCGTCATCCTTTTCTTCGGTGTTCCAACAAAACTTGTTGGTGCGACCCCGCGAGTCAATGGCGCGAGCAAGTACGCTCGCCCGCCCGCTCGCCCGCCCGCCCGTGTGCCCAGCCCCGTTGGTGCCCAAGCTCCCTCTGTTCTTCTTTACTTGCAGGGTTGTTGCTCCTGCGCTGAACCTTATACGGCGGCGGCAGCGAGCGACAAGGGGTTTATGTTTTTGTTTTTTTCGTCGGACCGTCGGTCGATCGGTCTCCAAGGCTGCTCTGCCGCACGTTGTCTGTATGGGGGTCGTCTCGGGGTCCCAGGGCCTGCCTGACCGGGCTGGTCGGCTTTCCAAGTTTGTGAGATGGCTATTGGTACCTCTCGCTTGCCATCTCTGGGTGGAGAGAGCGGGGTGGAGGGTCACGAGGACGGATGGGGATGAGGCAACGAAGAGCGGAGGCGGCGGTGGCGGAGGAGGAGGCGAAGGCAATAGGACCACGGGTTTTCGGAAGTTGGTATGGATACAAAGCACAAGAGAGCGGGAGACTGTCTGGATGTGTTCGGGCGTCTCAGGTCTCACCTCAGCTCTGCCTGTTTTGTCTTTTTGCTGGTGTTGTTGCTGCTGCTGCTAAATTGGCAAGACATGACTTACAAACAACCACACGGACGTGGGGCGGGGAGAAGAATCCCATTGACGAGCAGGCGCATTTGGCGCCCAGGAAATGCAAAAGGCCCACCACCCATATGGAAAATCGAGCCCGTACGAGATTCTGGCCACTCACGACTTGCGCTCGGGCGCGTGATCGACAATTGCGAGGTTGCGAATTCACGGCGTAGAGGATGCAGAGCAACGCGGCCGAGTGGGGAGGATCCAAGGCGTTTCAGCGCAAGTTTAGCAGCAGCACGGCAGGGTAGACCATGGCAGGGCCAGGGCCAAGCTGAACAGGACCCTGATTTGACCCCTGCTCTTCGAGAGTTGGTCACGGCGAGCCTTGGTATCGGGGACCCTGACTCGAGCAGAGCGGCAATGGCAATGCAAATGCACAGGTGGGACTCGGAGGTCGGGGCAGACAGAATTTGGCGAATGGTTCGGCCTTGTGAGGCGAGCCCATCTCTTGACCCGACCAGGTCAGAGAGGTGGCAAACCCAGGCCGAGAACGAGAACGAGAACGGGGAGGGGGAGGGGGATGGTGACGAACTCGAAAAAAGACCCTGCATATCCAGCACGGTAGATAGCAGCCGCTCAGATGGTCTTTCATCTCACGCCAATCGTGGCAGCGGATTGTCGGTTTCCGTCTGCAGAACCATGCAGCTTTGGGGCAGAAGTGCGAGGCAGAGGACCCCTCATTCATTAGCCTCCCTCGGTCAAAGGATGGCCGCGTAAGGGGGGGGGGGGGGTGAATGGCAGGATTGCTGGGCAGACCGGCGAATAGACCGCCTCCACGCGTGGCCAATGCGATCTAAACAACAAGGCATTCTCACGAGAACCGGGAAAAGTCGCATCCGAAAAGGCGGAGTTTTGCCTGTCGTGCAGATGGCAGATTGCGATCGGCAAGTTGCGCCGCCACCATTTGGGCGTTAAGTCCGCACGACGCCGTTCTCGCCGCTGTGCACGGGGAGGTGGGCGAGGCGGGCTCGACCAGCTGGCCGGCCAGAGCCGGCGGGGCATGCAGGACCTCTCCGAGCTCTCTCCGCTCTGCCTTTGTCAGCTTCTTCGCGGCGGAGCGCTCGAGATTGAAGGTCGAGGTCGAGGTCGAGGTCGGATCAGGCAAAAAGGCGTTGTGGTCGCTGGCCAATGCGAGGGCCTCGTGGACCGGAATTTTTTCCTTCAATGACGTAGTTGACTTATCCCTGCCTCCAGTTGAGTTGCGATAGGCTCAGGGGGTACATGGGAGCGCGTGAGACCCTCGACCAGGGGTTGGCACCATCGTTATTGAAGCAAGGGAAGGGGGCCCTGGCAAGTGCAAAAGTTTATTTCTAAACCGCAAGCCGTTAGGGTTCGTGTCCGTGGACTAGTTGCTGCGTGTAGCCCTGGTCGCGACGGGGTGCTGCTCAGGTAGATGGTGCGGGAAGTTCCTGGATACTTGCCGGGAAGCCAACTGCTACCCCATCCTCTCGAAGAGGACCCTAGGCGCAGGACGAGAGGAATGTGATGACGAATGCTAATATCGTCGACGTCGCCGTGCCCATGCCGGGCGCCGGAGTCAACATCCGTTGATGGACGGTGAAAAACAGACCTGCATTGTGGAGGGATGAGCATGATGTGCGCCCTCGGGGTCCATAGAGAAGCCCCATGGGGGAGTGCTTGCATGCAATTGTCCTGCATGAGTTGGTCGTACCTGCCCACTCTGCCGATCTCTCGAGCCTCATCAACCAAATGGTGGTGGACAGCGAAGAGCTTCTTGTTAAATCCTTGCGCCATGTGCCATGGTGCCCACCTCAGGTGCAGAAGAACGGGGGTTGTTGATGTTTTGATCGTCGCTGTCTCGGGAGCAGCCGAGTCGCGGCAAGGACCAGAAAGAGCAGGATCGGCTACGTTTTGCCATGCGCGCGGGTACAGTCACAATACAGGCAGCAGACCCAATCACCAAATCTTGTTCTCACGCCTCTCTCCAACCTGTGCCGTACATACGTGTATATATGACTGACTTACAACCACACGTACTTACCAGTCACACAGACCCACGCGAGCTGTCGTTGTTGGGCAAGGGTACGCTTTCATGACTACCGAAACTATACTTCGAGCTCAAGCAGCCTGCCTTTTCCCCGCCAGCGTCGTCATGGTGCTATACAACAGCTCCGCGATCCCTCCCAACCCCTTTGCATCCACCAGCTCATCCAGCACATCGACCCGGAAGTCCTCCCACGAGATGTTCACACCGCCGCGGTCCGCCAGCTGCCTGAGGCTCGCCTTCGTCACGGGCCCCGCGTGTCTGACGTCCAGTGCTTGACCGTCCTCCTGCTCCTCCTCGGCATCTTCCAGCTCTGCGAGCCGCGTGGCAGCGAACCTCCCCAGGACGGGCGAGTATGAGAACGAGTAGAGCGCAGCAAGCGAGAGCTGCGACGAGCCTACCGCGTCAGTGTCTGCGTCGCTGTTACCGTCGCGGACGTACTGCGCCAGGGCGTCCAGCACCGCCGGCTCGAGCAGGCACCCGTGCGCGTTGGCGTCGCTCGTTCCGAACGCGCGCGAGCGCCAGGCCAGGTTGCACATGTCCATCAGGTAGCCGTTGAACTCGTCGACGTAGGCCGCGGCGTACTGCGGCTGCTGCAGGCCGTCTTTGCTGCTGCCGGTGCCGGCCTTTGGCTTGCGCTGCTGCGCTTGCGAAAAAGCGGTCTTGTAGCTGGCCAGGATCCCGCACAGCCGAGAAAATACGGATGGGCATGGTGAGAAAGATAGCAGGTAAACCACTGGCTTTGGCGGGATCACTATCCGCAGGTACGGAAGTGGTGAGCTGGACGATGACGCTGTTTGTTGGCCCTGGCTGTTGGCCATGACTGCGAGAGAGGCGGACTCTTCGTAGAAGTTGAGCACGGCATCGTAAATAGCTGTGGAATTGGAGGGCGGTTGAGGGGAAGCTGGTGCTGATGGTGCTGCTTGTAGAATGGCCAGGCAGAGCATGCCTACACGCTTCGCGAGCGCCTCAACTATAGCAGCCACTGTCTGCGGGCTCTTGCTGCTTTGAGTGCTCAATCTGAGCACGGTTCGCCAGCGCCAGAAGAGAGCCGTGTAGAACCTGAGTAGTTCGACCTGAGTATCGATGGTGCCATCCAGTATCCGAGCCTCGAGTGGCTGGAAGACCGTCCTCAGCAAAGCTTCGATACAAGCAGGTCAGCAAGGACAGTGCCCCAAAAAATAGACTTGTCGCGACTCACTCTGAAAGTCAAGCATGGGAATGTAGGTCAGGATGTCAAGGATCACAGTCCTATCCTCGCGGCCGTCCCAGATCTGTAGGTAGTCACCCAAGAACGCCAGTACTATTGGAGGCATAACCTACGCATCATCGATTAGTATGGTCCATATGTTGTGGTGCAGAACCCGTAGTACCTTGGTCGCTTGCAAGTAGGACTGTATAGTCTGGAAGATATCGCCACTGGAATCTCCGCTTAGCACGTCTTCTGCGTAGGACGTGAGCCACAGGCTCGCTCGCTGTGTGGCCTCGGCATTCGGTTTCAGCAGAAAGAGCTTCTGCAGCAACGGATCGCCCAGCACGGCAACGAGCTGATCTGGAAGCTCTAGTTTCTCCAGCTTATCGACGAGGCCGTCGGCGCTCTCGATCTCTTCTAGGGTGACAGATGTCTGCGCACGCGTTGTCAGTCGTTCAGAAAGTCCTCAGATGATCAAAGATGGAATGCATAGCCGTACCTCTGTTGCACGAGATGAGTGAACCTCAGGTACTATCGACTTCTTATTGTTGCGCGAGACCTGGTATGAAGACAGGGGCTGCTCTGATCTTCGGCGTGCCCGCTCAGCGTGTGCCTGCTGAATCTCGCCAAGACGGTCTCGCCATTGCGTGTCGGGATGCTGCGCGTTAAGAGTGCGTTAGCTACGGAAACGCTGGGCATATCTCTCCAACTTGTATCCTCGCCCAAGACCTACGTTGAAGGCAGAGGCTCTCCCGCGAACAGCCTCACCGACTACAATCTCAGGATAGTAGTTCTTGTAGACGCGCAACAGTCCGGTCAGCGCCGGATCGTTGGCTGTCTGCCTCGCCAGGGCAAGTCTGGTGAGCTTAGTCAGTCACCAGAAGTGTGAGAAGGGGGAAGATCTCTGGCGAGTGATACATACAACGACTGGATACGATGTGGCCTGACATGCCTTCGACGAGTTACGAGTGCCAGAATATGGCAGACATGTGTCCTACAGAGAATCAGCTGCCCAGCCCGTACCTGCAATCCCGCCGAGCCAACCCCTCACCTGATTGCTGCTGTGTCAAGCAGATTAAAGAGTAGACCATATGAGTGTGCCAAGACCCCAGAATTATCGACGACATGATACACGGTGATGACCCATCTCAGCAGAGCCCCTTGCATGGCAAGCGATGGCTTCAGCTTGCCATGGCCCAGGGCACCGACTACCTTGACGAGGACATCGCCTGAAACAGGCGCGGCAGGGTAGAGCGATCTGAGGATGCTGTTGAGACTGGCCTGATCAAGATGACTTGGGGTTGTGACGAGGTCGATGAGCTCGTCGAGGTCAGCAGACAGAACTCCTCGCTCGTAAGCGAGTGCGGTCAGAGCCTCGACTGACGGCTTGACCTCCTCGCTGCGATTCCTCGGGGGCACCTTGGATGCTGCAGAGCTAGGTCAGCGACATGCAACAAGTGTATGTCGGGCTGAGATGAGCAACACACCTGAGATTATCTTATCGATGTGCCGGCGAGCGGCCGGGTCCGAATCGCCGTGCGGAAGTGGAGATGCTGTGTCTCGTGACGCCATGGTGGTCTCGCCTGTGCTCAAAGCTGCGGCCTGCGGCAGGCGTGGCCGCGCCGAGAATCGCGCTCCGCAGCGTGCAAGGCAGGAGATGGTAGAGTCGGAGACGGTCTCGTACGGCGGCGCATACAGGGTCTACAGCGTGGGTGCGACCGGCTGTCGACGGTGGCGTGTGTGCACGCATCCGGGGGGCGAGAGCGCGTCGTGGAGACGCGCCGCAGACCAACACAGCAGAACGGCACAAGGTGGGGTCTCTTTCCCATGGGCCCGGCGGAACAGTGGGGCGCCATGCCGGAGCGGCGGGGCGCGGGGCGGGGCCATCCCCGGATTGCTGCCGCCTGCCGCCCCTTCTGTCGACCACGGGCTCATCTGAGGCCTGGAGCCTGGGCCGCCCAGTCGCGGGGACGCTCCTCCGCGCCGATATTGGCCTGAACTCAGATCTATACAGTACTGTATCCCAGTGGGCCACTATCGGGTGCTGAGCCCAAGTCTAGTCGCAACCCTCTCACGGGCAGGCCGAAGTTCGTTGGTGAGTCCGCTATTCTTGTAGAAATGGTCTTGGTAGGCGTGCGCAAGAGCGAGCGGGCGGCCTGCTGTTGTGTGATCACCCATCGCTCTTGGCTCGGGTCGCCTTGACATCCCTGCCTGACCCCTGCGATCCAGACGATGCCAACGACACTGCAGGATCGGCTGGGGCTGAGCTCGACGCCAGGGGCCAAGGGCCCGAGTTATGCGGTGGTATGCAGGATTATGCAGCGATTTGCATGGAGGAACCGCCGCGAGGTACCTTGATGGAGGGCAGGGCCCTCCTTCTATCACGGCAGATGACGGTAACTCCCGCTCACAGGCGGTACGGTAACTCCAGGTCCAGGTGATACGTCAGGCCGGCGCGTACCTTCCTTTGTGGACCTGGCCCATGCTCTTCCCCTGTGCCGCGTCTTCGAGGTCGCCTGGCACTGCCCACGTCCAATGCGCGAATCGAAGAACTATGCCTCCCCTCGCCATGCTCTACTGCACGGAACCCTCGTTTTGTTCTTCAAGGCACTGGGTCATAGAGTCTCGCATGTGATGGAGAGAGTCACGGAAGCCCTGGACGGACGGCAGCTTGCAACGAGGCTTTCCTTCTAGTCGAATTTGCACAGATGCACCCCCTCCGGTCGGGCGCAGCTTCGTGTGGAGATTTGTTCCTCTATGTAGCAGCGCTTGCAACGCTTCAAGCAGGGTTTGCAAGGATGTTCGGTGGAATTCCCGACTTTGGCCACTGGCGATCCCGCCAGCATGGTGAAGCGACCAGCAAATCATATTACCTTCGGGACAGCTCACAAGAACAACAACCACAAGACCTCGACATCCCCGCGGCGGGCAGACTTTGTACCGTACTGATTTCGAGAGATTAAAAAACCGTAGCACTACTGGGGGGGGGTACTATCAACGCTCCGACCCGGTGCTGTTCCGTTGGCTCCGGTTTGCCACCTGTCGATGGCTCAGTACAGTAGCGCTCAAAGCCGTCTCAGTCCACTAGCCAACGCCTACCATCGACAGCTCGGGGCGCTGAAAGGCTTAGAGGTCGATTTCCTTACGATAACATGCAATGAAAAGCTTCGGCCTAGACCATCGCCGATTGCCCGCCCGTGGCCAGCAGCTCCACGACTTAACGCTGAGATTGGAGATGTTCTCGCACACAGCCAGCCGGAAGGCCGGTCCCTGATGCGCAGAGGCATGCCTTTAGTGGGAACTTTATTCTCTGTAGAACCCTGTCGATCACTGATCCCAGTCGCCTCAAGACCAAGGCCGTCCATCCCTCCGACGACTGTCCTTCGAGCGGACTTACACCCAACTCGAACAAACCACACAAGCCCACTATCAGTGCGACGACCAAAGAAAAAGACCATGGTTTCAATCGTAAATCTCATCGAGAGCACTGACGGTGAGGTTCGTTCGGTACGTTTGACTGGCTCAGATCGTCGGGCAGGCCGAGCCGTGTGTCAGCTAGCCTGCAGCAGCCCACTCGACGTGCTTCCCGGGAGGCCTGCTCATCTGACCAGCAACAGACCTCCAGGCATACGATGCCACAACCACAGGAATGTCCCGAGCCTCGCCCAGAGGGACAACCACAGAACAAAGTGGCCATCATGAAGGACCCCCACGCATTTCTACCACTTGACAAGACCCTCGAGCAGGCCGCCCATATCCTCCTGCTCACCCCCGTTATAGCCCCGGAAGAGCTGGAAGCGTCTCCTGGCCGAGACCCGTTCGAAGACCTCGGTCGCGCGATCGCAGCCAGGCGCGCCGGCGTCAAGCACGTGCCGTTCTCAGCACGGAACGGCATAACCAGCACGCACGCCGACTTCATCCGGACGGCCGGGGCAGTCATCTTCGTCGTCAGCGGGCCTCCGCGGTTCGGACAGGTGGACCAACTAGAGCTCGCGAGGGCGGTGCGTAGGCTCTCCAGGGACAAGCCGCTCGTCCTGGTCGTGATCGCCTGCCGTGATGGCGATCTCGCTCAGGACATAGATGACTTCTCGGTGGTGGTTCGAATGTCCGAGCTGTCGCCAAGCAATGTCACCTCGCTCGCGACGTTGGTGTCAGATGGAGATCACCAGACGTCGAACCAGCCAGTACAGCAGACGGCAACGCCACGTGAGATATGACACTAATGAGTCCCGTCCTACGCGGCAGATGCGCGGGAGCCCTCTAAACTGCGCATAACGGCAGCACAAAAAAGATTTAATCAGAAGCCTTCAGTACGCCCAAACCCTTGATTACTGGATGCAGACCTGGTATATCCACACCCAACTAAGAAATAGTCGTGTTATCGCGGACAGAAGCTCGTGGTCTCTTATCAATTCCTCGCTTCGTATTTGGTCCTCGATGTTCTTTTCAATGCCATCAACTCCACTTCCCGGGCCCATTCGTGACGTGACGAGGAGATATTTAGATAAACATACAATGGTTCATATATACAATATCCATCACCTTGCGGTGCTATAGCGTGTCTAGACGGCTCCCCACATACTGGTACACTCTCACGCCCACTTGGAGAAGTCGACACTATCGACCACCGATTCCGCGCCGTTGACACTGTTTACTTCCGTCGTATCCGAATTCGTGGTCGACGCCAGCGATGAGCGATGAGACGCATGCTGCGGGGCATGGTCGCTGTTGTTCGAAAAGAACGTCGCGACGGACGACCGGCGGAGGTTGCTGAAGCTCTCGCGCATGGCGCTGCCCATGCGTAGCGAGTCGTGTGGGGACTGCACGACTTGCTGCGAACCATGGAAGCCGTGAGCGCCAGTTTGACTGCCGAAATTCGACGTCCCAGGCGGCGAAGGAGCACCGCTGGTCGAGGCTGCTGTAGTGGAGACCTTGAGCCCGAACCTGTCACGAAGCCGGACAATCTCCCGCAGCCGGTTGCGCCAGGACGATATATTGTCACCGCCACTCTCCCGCGTTGACCACACTAGTGAGAACACTGATGCATTGAGCGCGAGGAGCCTGATGAAGGCGGGTAAAGCCTTGAGACTGACAATCTTGGTGTCTGATGCCGGGGAGATCTCAGGGAAACCTGGCTTGCTCATCACCTGCACCTTGTAGAACGATGGCTGCGGAACGTCACTGGCTGTCTGCTGCCGGGTTGCCACAAAAGAGCCGCGGGACTCGGGAGTGATGACGATGTTGACATAGTTGAACTCCGATGGGAATGTGTCGAACCTGAATGGAGAGCCGGAATCGTTGAAGATGATGTTGACAAAGTCGTTGCCAATGTGGCGCTTCTTGAGCGTACACCGTGGGTCATGCTCGATATTTGTCGGCATTTGGGTAGTGACGTGGAAGACCATTTCGGTGACACGATCTCGCCAACAAAATGTGTACTCTCCATCGGTGCCGTACTGACGATCCAACCCCTGCGTGTTGAAAGTGGCACCCTTCAGTTTGGTCAGCGTGCCCAGCCTGTTCAGGAACTCGACATAATCGCTGCTGCCAGACACGTTGGCCAGGATATCTGATTCTTCAGTTTGGTTCTCGCCGATGTATATGATCCCGACTTTGTGGCCGTCGACCGTGGAGTTGTGATCGAACAGGCGAATAGCCCGCTGCACTACGTCGTCATCCGGTAGGGGAATAGGACGAGTATGGTCATGCCCTTGTGGTAAGGAGGTGAGCAGTGACACAAGGAGGTGGTTTGGTAGGATGGCGTTCGCAAGTGGCGTGTTTTCATCTCTTCCTCTTTCTGCCATGCTCTTTTGGTGAGGTGGTGGCCGCTGAAAGTTTTCGCGGATCATGTACGACGATGTTCCAGAAGGGTGCCTTTTCGTAATCTGTGCCCAGCCAGAGGCTGTCGCTTGCTCGATGGTCACTATGCTGTTGCCGACCAGCCAACGCCTTTTGTTGATTGGCCCAAACCGGTCAGGAGTGAAGAGGGGATCTGCTGCAGACTCAACGACATCTGCATAAGTGACACGCTGCATGAAGTCGATCGTGGTTTGTGCTTGCTCGTCGGATGCTTGGGCACCTTCTGCGTCCATAAAAAGATTCTTCGCAATCCAGCCAACATGAGTTGGACGGTCAGGCAGTTTCAACGCCATGAACCAGAAGACAATGACGTGATACGCGAGCGCGTATACGTATTGGGGTAGGTCGTCAGCCGCGTTAGGGGTTGCTCGTTCCGAGTGGCCAGCATGCGCAGTGTGTGGTTCACTCTGCGTGTTCACTTTTTGGGCCTGCCGCTTCTCGCGGGCATACTGCAGATATCGAAAACAGATGCCAAAGACGATCCGGAACTCCTCTTGATGGAAATTGGCGTAGAGTTCAGGTAGCCGACTGAGGCACGTAAGGAACTCCAGGATATGCATCGCTACATATGGCTGCGTGATGATCTGAGACATTTTCGACAGCATTGTCACTAGCATTTTGCTTGTTGAAGATGGCAGTTCGTGACAGCATATCGATAATGCGTGTATGCAAATCTTCGCGCTTCGCTCCCAATGGGCAATGCCTTGCACAAAGGTGCGCACGATGTCATCTTCTTCGGGCTTTTGGAAATGATGATGGTAGCTGAGGATCATGGTCAGAGACTGGAAATAGCAGATGGCAACATCCGCACGACGGAGCCCGTATGCGTTGGGTGGCTCGGGAAGACTGTTAGCCCGAAGCTGCTCGCACACAATCCGACGAAGTTCTTGCATCTGAGGAATGGCGGACTTGAAGAGGGCGTGGTTGCTGAGTTGAGATGGCAAATGCACGAGCATGAAGCTGTAGACCTCCCAGTCGCATCCTTCTTTCAAGAGCTCGAAGATAGCTTCGAGCCATGTGCTGGCACGCAAAATATCCGCTTCGGGCTCTGCTTGCTGGTCCGTAGAAGTGACGTTTCGTGGACTGCAGAGTAGTACCGGGCTCGCGAATTGAGACGTGTTTGGCGGGAGTGCTTCAGGATCAGGCAGCATCCACAGTTGCTGATAGTGCATTGGCGACGGCCGCGCCGTACTCGAAGATCTCATCGCCTGCATGCGGTCGGGAGGATGCAATTGCGAGAAAGAAGCACCACGCGCAGGTCGGTTGGTAGCCGTGCCCTCCGACTTAGAGTGTCTGCTGGGCTGATTTGCTTCTTCGGCCTGCTTCCGCAGCAGGGCCGCCTCAGTACGCACAAGCGTTGCAGCTAGAGAGCTTGACTCTGTATCAGCCACGAGAAAAACCTGATTGGCCCAGTCTGCTCTGAGTCGGAACAGAAGCTTCATGGCACTCAGCCGTGCATCGAGTTCACACGAGTCCAGCTTCGCGATTGCGACGAGTGTTTCGAAGAGATGTGTTGCCTTCGCCGAATTGTGGCCCATGAGGGTCACAAACAACTTGACGTAACCCTTGATAACCACGTTCGATGGCGTCGAGAACGCGGATCCTCTGGTAGTGTCTTGCGTCGAGCTGGAGGCAGAACTCATATTCTCCGGCTCCAGAGGCGCGCGCAGTCGCTCACCACCAATGACACCGCGAAGAGTGTCGATAATGCTGAGGAATAGGTCGTGATTCGCTATGGCGGCGACCGCGCAAGAAAATGATACCAGCTCTTCTAACAGATGAGCATCCGATTCCTCTGAAACACCAGCGAGCAGTCTCCTCACCAGTTCCGGCACGAATCCAGGCTCGATATGGTCGTCTATGAGTTCGATCATGTCGTAAAGTTCTGTGACGATCTGGAGAGCCTTGGAGCGAACTTCGGTTGATCGGCCTTTATCAGAAAAGAAATCGTGCAAGACGCTCTCAAGTTTCCCCTCCCAGTCAGCATCTGACGGGAAACAGCATCGGAACTCCTTGTAGTAATCGAGAACAGCAAGTGCGGCTGTGTCTGGGAGCAAGTGATGAAGCTTCGCGAGAAAATCGATGCAGTCTTCTCTCTGGAGGAGCGGGGACGGGGAGTTGCCGATGATCATCTCAACACGAGAAACCAGCTTGAGTATCTCGACCGTGATGGCGATTTCCGGCGTCAGGGAGTCCTCACGTGTGCCCTGAGACCTGGCCATCTCGTCTTTGCTGCTCGGCCTGATGGCAATACTTGCACAAGTGACAGCGACCTGGAACAAAGGTGCCCAGTCCTCATCACACAAAATATCGTTGACGTCGGCACCCTCTGCGTCGAACAAGACATTCAGTAAACGTAGAATGTCGAGCTGTATCCGCCAGCTTGATGTGCTGCTAGCACTCTCCAGGCCATCGACGAGAAGTGAAAAAGGAATAACCGGATAGCCCTTTTCCGAACTCTTGGCCACCAGCTTCTGTAGGATGGAGATTGCACCCCTAACTTCTCGTATAGTCTGCTTTTTTGTTTCTGCTCTGCCTGGCTCTTCTGCAGCGGTGTTTAGGACTTCGATCAGTTGCCTGACCGTTGCAGCTCCATTGTGCGAACGGCACAAGACTCGAAAGGTGTGCCACGAGGCCTTTTCGAGTGAAGGAACCAGACAGTGGATAGAGCTGAGGACTTGCACGCAGCCCTTGTGCTTCTGCGGTGGTATGGCACCGTAGGTGACAATGGACTCCAGTACGTCGATGCATGCCCTCAAATCACCTTCGACGCTTGCTGCCATGCAAATCTTCAACAACGAGTCAACAAGTGCCTCGATAGCCTCTTCATTGGCCGCACTGATGTTGAACTTGATAAGGTCCTTGATGAAATTGAAGAGGTCGGAAAAGTTCTCTTCCTCCGGAAGCACACTGTTCTTCCCTGGCACCCGTGACCCTGACTTCTTTGCAGAGCTCCTGGCGCCCTTCACTATGTCGAAGGCGGATACGAGCCATGTTGAGACAAGGGGGAAAATATCGTAGTCGAAGCCAGATACACTGCGGCCTTTTCTGGCGAGCTCGACGAGAGCCGAGAGTCGAAACCTGAAATCTTGAGGAGATGTAGCTGATGAAATCGTCTGAAAGAATTCTTTCCGCTCTAGAGCAGTTGAGGATTGGTGTCGAACACAAGCCGTCAACAGCTCCCAGCCCGCAGCCCGCGTGCTGTCAGAATTTTTTGGGTCTACAAGGTCCTTGGCTGCGTACCATATGTCGAGCACCTGAGAAGACTACATTAGTCCACCTTTACGTCTTGCGACCAACCAAATGGTCCTAGGACTCACCGGGTTGAGAGGATAGTCCACAACAGCTTGCCGCAGAGCCGCCGCAGCGCTGACTCGGTCGTTCAAGGAAGGGCCATTTTTGAGCTGGTTCAACGCCTGAACATGCTGCTGTGGAACGCCGTGGGATATAGACGCTGACGTCTTGAGCTGTTGAGCGACCTGAGCATCGACAGAAAGACCTGCAGACTGTGTCGAGGGCATGGAATTGCCAAGCGGCAGCCTTGTGAGCTTCGAGGCTCCTGCCAGGCCTTTGAAGACACTAGCAAGAGAACCTGGAGCCTTTGGGTCTTGCAGCAAAGAGCCCTCGTCTTCGGACGTGGGAGGCATGAGGACCTTCGGTCGTCATCCGTTGGATGTTCTTGTTTCTACTACGCGCTCATACGTCCAAAAGCATCTGAGTTGCCGCACAACCCGTTGTGGCACTCGCAGGATCAGCGGATCCCCGCCCGTTGAAGAGCATGCAGGCTCGAGAGTATGATGCGAAGGATCTGTTCCGTGTCTTGATGGTCCGATGAAATTTATGCACCGCTAAATGGGCGAAGCGGTCGGATTCGAGATCGAGAACATGAGATCAGTCGTCGAGGCTGGCTTTGCTGGGTGAAGTCTTCCCGACTGGGTGCTGGGCGGAGCAGGCCGAGCGCGAGCACAAGGCTGGGGGACTAATGAGGGATATCGAGCGACTTGGCGAAGTCTGCGCAGGTGGGATCGTCACGGAATAAAGGCAGGTTGTTGAGCAGGCGCCGGCAGTTGCGAGTGTTGCGCAGATCGGATGACCGGCTAGCCCTGGAGTCAGTCTGGGTCGACTTGACGTAGCTCCAGGGTTATTATCTATCACCTGCCCAGCTACTGCTGCGGTAGTGCAGGCTTATGGCGGATCCTGCCGAGCGGCGTCTGCACAGTACCGTACTGCATTGCACTGCGGGGTACCCGACCTAGCAAACACAGTGGAGAGAGACTTCTGATAACGATTGGAGACTTCTCCCCGTCACCAATCCTGGGGGCTAGTGTTATCGATTCCGTGCCGCTGCCCAGGGCTGGGTCAAGGTTCTCCAGACTCCAATGTCTGGAGCCGTGTCGAGCAGCTCACCTCTGGACTTCGAGGTCGGCGTTTTGACTCCGAGCATGATGCCAAAACGGCATTTCCGTTACCTGCATGCCACCGGACCGTGAAACTCTCAAGCGTCCGCTGTGGTGTACAGGCTGCCACGTGTGACCGAGACCACAGATACCGCTGTCGCTGC
Organism: Microdochium bolleyi; assembly: GCA_001566295.1. NCBI lineage: Eukaryota > Fungi > Ascomycota > Sordariomycetes > Xylariales > Microdochiaceae > Microdochium > Microdochium bolleyi. The sequence continues at coordinate 1,701,311 of KQ964248.1, read as the reverse complement.
GATACACTATGCGGGCCGTTCGCCGGAGTACTTCTTGGAGAGTGATCGGAGCAGTGTGATGCATTTTCCTGCCTTGTTTGCGTGCCTGAGATGCTCGACGGGCCGCCTAGTAGAAGCACCCAGAGGTTTACCTGGGCTGGTGAAGCTTGAACAATGCAAACACTTGCACCCGGGTGGTGGAGCTCTAGCTGTGGCGGGGCAGTCCTGCTGCGTGGTGCCTGAAAGCTGTCTGTTGCCTCGTCGGCGGTCCCGCCGCGAGCGGGACCACAATGTCAATAAAAAACGACCCGCATTGGAGCTTGAGCTGTCTGGTCACCGCAATCCCCATACAAACAACAGACACCCTCTTCCTGCATCTGCCTGGCTGTGTTCTTTGGCCCCCAAGCAGCTTCTTCACCATCAATCGTTGCTTCGACTGTCATCAGGCCGTCTCCGACTGTGTTGCAGCAACCATGTCTTCAGACCTTGGCGGAATCGCCCAACTGCTGGACGCAACACTCGATCCGTCCAAGCACAAGAAAGGTGCGCCGCCACTTCACCAATGTTGCCCCTCTCGCTCGGGTCTCTCCAACCCGCATTGTCATAGTCGCCGTTGGGCCAGCATGCTAATGTGGTAGTATGTGTACAGCCGAAAGCGCTCTCAAGCTCGAAGAAAAGAAGCCTCAGTACTCTCTCCAGCTCCTCAAGATCGTCGCCAGCGACTCTTTCCCCCAGAAGATCCGACTCTCGGCGTCTCTGGCTTTCAAGAACTTCATCAGGCACAACTATGTGGTGAGCCCATATCCTCCCAGCCTAGCGACTGCTGCTGCTGCGTCTACGTTCTTGCCGCAGCAGGCACAACTCCGTAGGCCGCGCATGACGTCGCTAACTTCTCTACCTTTCTTATAGGACGATGAGGGCAGATACAAGCTGCCGGTCGACGAGGTCAACACAATAAAGCAGGAGCTCATTGGTCTCATGATCGCCTGCCCTGCCACCATTCAAACACAGCTTGGTGAAGCGATCAGCATCATCGCGGATTCTGACTTCTGGGAGCGCTGGGATACCCTCGTCCAGGACCTCGTCTCCAGATTCTCGGCCGATAACTACAAGGTCAACAATGGCGTGCTGGAAGTCGCACATTCGATCTTCGTCCGATGGCGGCCACTGTACCGATCCGACGACCTCTACAGAGAGATCAACCATGTGTTGAACACGTTCGCGGGGCCGTTCCTGAGCCTGCTAAGCATGACAGACCAGGCCATTACCGCAAACCAGAACAACAAGGAGAACCTCAAGGGCTATTTTGACACCATGAGCCTCCTGGTCAAGGTTTTCTACGATCTCTCCTGCCAAGATATGCCGCCACAGTTCGAGTCGAGCCTCGAGCAGATCTCGACTTTGCTGCACAAGTACTTGACATACGAAAACCCTCTGCTCGTGACTGACGACGATTCCGAGGCTGGTGTTCTCGAGAACGTCAAGGCCGACATCTGCGAAGCTCTCGAGCTGTACATCAACAAATACGATGACGAGTTCAGCAAGTACGCTCCAGTCTTCATCTCCAGCGCATGGAATCTCCTTTCGGCGGTTGGCCCCGAGACCAAATACGACAACTTGGTATCCCGTGCTCTGCACTTCTTGACAGCGATTGCGGGCACTCAGAAACATTCCAGTGCGTTCCAAGACGAGAACGTGCTCAGCCAGGTGGTGGAGAAGGTCGTGCTGCCGAATGTGGCGCTCAGGGAATCCGATATTGAAATGTTTGAGGACGAGCCAATCGAGTTTATCCGCCGCGACCTGGAGGGCTCAGACAGCGACTCGAGACGGAGAGCGGCCACTGATTTCCTGCGACAACTCCAGGTCAAATTCGAGTCGCTGGTCACAACAGTCGCCAGCAAGTACATCAACCACTACTTGGAGCAGGGCAAGTCGAACTGGAAGGACAAGGACACAGCAATTGCCCTATTCCTCGCTGTAGCTGCGAAGGGCGCCGTCACTGCTGCGCAAGGTGTGAAGAGCGTCAACCCGTTGGTCAATGTGGTGGACTTCTTCCAACAGCACATTGCCAATGACCTGATCTCGGATAGCGGGGTTGAGCCGATCTCCAAGGTTGACGCGATCAAGTACCTGTATACTTTCCGCAGCCACCTCACCAAGGAACAGTGGCAGGGTGCTTTCCAGCCTCTCATTCAGAATCTCGGCTCGTCCGACTATGTGGTCTACACGTACGCCGCGATCGCTGTCGAGCGGCTGCTATTCCTCAGCACAGATGACGGCACCAAGATCTTCGGCAGGGCGGATATCGAGCCCTTTGCGAAGGATCTGCTGACCCACCTCTTCACACTGGTCGAGAAGGAGAAGTCAGCAGCCAAGCTGCAGGAGAACGAGTACCTGATGCGCTGCATCATGCGTGTCTTGATCGTCATGGGCACTGGCATTGCACCATTCGCCGACATGGTCCTTGACCACCTGATCGGAATCACAAACATCATCAAGGAGAACCCAAGCAACCCGCGGTTCTACTACTACCACTTTGAAGCCCTTGGTGCCGTGGTCAACTTCAGCTCCCAGGAGGCCACTGCTGTACTCGAAGACCGCTTGTGGCAGCCGCTGAACTTGATCCTGACAGAAGAAGTCACCGAGTTCACACCCTATGTGTTCCAAGTTTTCGCAAAGCTCTTGGAGAAGAAGCCTACAGGCGCCCTGCCGACACACTACCAAGCTCTCATTGCACCACTTCTGATGCCGACTCTGTGGGAAACTCGCGGCAACGTGCCTGCCCTCACACGCCTGTTGTCAGCAATCATCCCAAGATCTGCTGAGTCGATTGTTGCACAGAATCAGGTTGAGCCCATTCTTGGCATCTTCCAGCGTCTTGTTAGTAACAAGCGCACTGAGATTGACGCCATGGACCTGCTCGACACTGTTGCCAAGTCTCTGCCAGGGTAAGTACCACCATGATTGTGCCATCTCGCGAAGACTCCGCTAACACATATCAACAGTGCCACAACCAAGCAGTTTCTCAAGGAAATTTTGACGCTGCTCTTCACTAAGCTCAACTCCACACCGTCAGATTCATTCAAGCAGCGGTTTGTCCGCTTCTACCACATCTGCTCAGCCAACCTCGAGTCTGGACTTGGTGCCGATGTCTTCATCCAGACCGCGGACCAGATCCAGCAGAAGATTTTTGTGCCGATATATCTCACCATCATCCTACCTGTCTCTGACCAGCTTGTAGCCAACGAGCGCCGGGTGGCTGTCATTTCGTTTGCCAAGACGCTTGGAGACAGTCAAGCCTTCGCCGTTCAGTACGCAAAGGGCTGGCGGTTCACATGCGAGGCCATGCTGAAGATGCTGGCCAACGCCCCGGCAGTGACCATGGGTGCGGGAGACGAGGTCGTGGAGGCGGACGTGGACGACATTGGCTTCGGCCTCGGCTTCACAGCGCTACGCACTTGCAAGCAGGAGCGCCGGCTGGATTTCCCTGAGATCCAGGATCTGCAGCAGTTTGTTCGCCAGTACATCACGCAAGCGGATGCCAGGCATAATGGCGCGGTTGGCAAGTACGTGCAGGAGCGGTTGGATGATCAGGGCAAGCAGGCTTTGGCTGCATACATGGGATAGATTTGATTGATACCAAAAGCGAGCAGCATAAGAGGAACTGAGATTTATGGAAATACTTTCTTGCCCTATCGATACGAAACGCGAACTGCAGCTGACAGCTTCATACCCGCGAATGGTGATAGTAGTGGTATATGTCATGTAAGAACATCCCTGTTAAACCCAACCCGTGGAGAGCCAACACATCATCAAACCCAGACGCCGCAATGAATTGGTTATACCCAGAAGCTCGTGAGTGAAGCTCAATGCCAGACCTGGACAGGCGGACTTTAGTTCTTCTTGCGCTTCCACGGCTACAGACCGTGGTGTCTCCCCCAGAGAGGACGTCTTTGCCGCAAGAGGTATCCTTTTTTCCTCCCGGAGTCGTGATACTCGGTGCTTGCTGCATCATGACGAGGGGTCATTCCGCACTTGTTTGGGTTTTCGTGAAACATTATCTGAGCCCCGAACTGCAGTAGTGTCCTTGCAGGACCCGCGGGTCCGGCAAGGGTAGGATAGGATAGGATAGAATAGCCCCCACGGGCCATGCAAGGAAGAAAGTAATAGAAAGTAAAGGAAAGGAAGGAACTTGTACCGAGACTGATGGTGGTGATGATCTAATGGTGGCTGGCATGGTCCCGGCAAAAATTATGCTGCACGAACTCGTCGTGACACAGACCCTCCTCCTTTCGCACTGATATGCACCTCGGTACCCTAACTATGCACGCGCTCCAACTATTTTGTCGTCCGACTTTTTCCTTGGGCCGTAACGCAACACACGACAGGCTTCCGGGAGAGAGTCGTCTTGCCAAGAACGCAAGCAAAAGCGGCTCGCCGTCTCAGGACCGAACTTTCTCGACGCCGGCCGGGCGTCTGCCGGAAAGTCCTGCCGGACTGCACACAGATACAGACCGACGCACACAGATACAGACCGACAGACACACATACACACACACACACTAGTTATGACCCCGGTACCTGGTGATCGTCTCCCGGGGTTACATCGCGCGTCCGGTGAGATGCCTACCGGTAGGTATGGTGCGGCAAGTTTGTTTCTTGTAGGAGGTAACTGCGTTTCTGATCCAGGATTCGTGCAGCGAAGCCCAAATTGCGCGTGCACATACGGAGCCGATGCTTGCCCTGTTGTGCCTTGGCCCCCGGTTGGCGGCCCGGCTCTCTCCCGGCGATGCTCTAATTATCTGTGGGGGAACAACGCGTCGCTTGTCTCTTCCCTTTGAACGAACTTTCCGCTGTGGCTCGTCTGTTGGTGATGACCAAGCATGTAATGACCTTCCGTCGGCAGCAGATGGAGACGGTCTCCAACACACGCACACACGTCGTGAAAGGAAAGATAAGGTATGCGTCAGCAACAGAGCAGGGGCTGCATAAGCACGCAACTTCTGACCGAAGGATCGAAGGGAGGATCGCGATATGGAAGCCCAGAGGAGCCCGTCCTGCGTCTTCCCACAGTAGTATGCACAGAAGCACAGAGCACGCTGCATAGGTAGCAGGAAGCTCAGACCCGATCGCGGATCCGAAAGTGCAGCAAACTATCTCATGCTAGTCGTGTTGTGTGTTGGCCTTTGCCGAGTTGTCATCTTAGTTTGCCTTTCCCCTGTCTACTCTGCACTCTGTACATACATACCTTACTTACCGGCGGCAAGGCAGCGGTACCTGGTTTACCACTCTCGCGGTGCACGGCCGTCGTGCCCAGCCGGTGAAGCCCATAGCAGTATCTGACCGATCTCGTTGACAAACCAAACCTGCCATCCCGGTGATAAGCTGCACTCCTGCGCATGTGTCCGATGTGCACACCCCGCCACAGTCAACACAGCACAAAAGCAGCAGCAGCATACTTCGGTTGCGAGATTACCGCCTGTAGCCGACCGGGCAAGCCGCGTGGCTGGCACGATGACTACACAAGCTCTGCTAGCGCAGTATATGACAGCTCAAAAGTTCCGGCTGCCTGTACCAGGGGATTTGCTTGTGTTCAAGGAGGTGAGCCTACCGGAGTATCGGAAGCAGTCCTGTGTATCATGTTGAAGTCTGCACCGGCGGCTTCCGCCCCTGCCCAGACGGCCGGGGGGAAATGTCGTTGCACTCCGTAGACGTGCATGACGAGGCAGAGCGACGTGCCGAGGAGATGCAGCTAGCATGCAGCTCACCAGACAGTCCCCCTCCCTTCTGCCGCGCAGCTCGGGGTTCGAGAAGCCCGACGAGAACAGACGTGCGGAGGACGGACTGCATATCGGCGGACATCGAGGTCGCATGCTGGGCGGCCTAGGGGCCAGTGCTGATTGTCACGAATAGCTAAGGCACAGCACGATGCTCCGTGCTCCAAAGCCATGCTCTGTAGATCTGCTTGGCCACTCCTCCCTCTCGACGTCAAGGTTGCCCCGGACTTTTCTGGCCGCTCGCAATGTGTTGTGCAGCGAATGACGGGGGAGCTGTGCCGTCCATTCTGTTGTTGTCTGGCCGCTCTGACCTGTCACACGGACCCCGCGCGAGAGAGATCGTCCCGCTGAGCCCGTGCCTGTCTGGCGAGTGTGGCCCGCTTACCGAGCCGCATGGAACGTGCCAGCAGTGGCTTGGAGCGTTTCGAATGTGGTCGGAGCTGCATAAGTGCTGTCCTGGCTAGATTGCTCCCAGCGCGTGTGAGAGAGCGCCAGTCCGGGCGCTACCGCTTGCTTTTCCCCTTGTTGTTGCGTTTTCCCCTTGTTGTTGCGTTTTCCCCTTGTTGTTGCGTTTTCCCCTTTCAGTAGGTAGGTCTGTCCTCCCTCGTGGCTCGTGCAGACTCCAGAGGGGCTCGACAAGCCAAACCAGATTATCATCTCTTAGCGTGCTCAAGCTCGAAACTTTTTCGTCGGACAAAACCATTAGTGAGGTGACGGCCCGCGCGTGCGCGCTCGCGGCCCAGCTCGGCGGCCGCGGCGCTAAGGGAACAAGACGGCACACGAGCTGAACCTGCCTCGCCTGCACCCCCTTGGGCGATCGGATTCTCGGACCCTGATCCCGGACGGCGTGCGCCGCAGCCATCTGATCGGGGTCGCAGGATCGCCGAGGCTGCTGCACGCTACTGCCGCTCTTTGACGGCCGTGTGAGAAGCATTCCCCGCGCCAGCACGGCAGAGGCTGAGTGCTCATGCATCGCGAGTTGCAATGGTCCGCTCCTGGTGCTCCACGCCAGCAGGACTCTGTCGTGAGGCGACTTGGGCTTCGCCGTGTCATGAGCTTCCTCCCAGAAATGGCATATCTCTTATCAACCCAGACCAGCCACATACTCGTCAACCTTGAAAGCTGAGAAGGATGAGGCGCATGCTCCGACCATTGTCGTCTGGAGTCAGGATGTGGAGATCGTCGTGAACTATGTCGCGCATAAGCGATTGTAATCGGTATGCTGCCGAGAGTCAGGGGTGCTATTGTGCAGGAGCAGCCTCTCGGTCGGGCGGCTATGACGGAGGCAGTGCTGTCCATCGCCCTCATCTGAAGCAAATAATCCCCTGAAGTGAGAGTCTTCCGTCGAGTCGAGGTGAATCATGTTGCCAATTGCTCAGGCCTCACTGAACACATATCGTCGCCAGTGCTTAACCAGGCCGTGGTGTAGTTACGGGTAACTCTACTGCGCTCAGCTACTCCGGATGGAGTACCAGTACCATTCCCCACTGCCGAATCTGGTTCGAGATGCGAAGGTTCGTAGACCACTGGTGGTCGATCCCGGTGCTTGTTCGTATCTCCGCCCGGATGTGCATTGATCGACCTGGTAACAAGAACATGCCCGGCTACCATCACGCACAGCCATGGGTAATTGTTGCGGGTCTACTCGCTCTAGTATGCCGGGACATGTCGACAGCGCTGAAGGACTTTATTGCAAAATCCTGATCGGCGAGACGAGAAGCACAGTAGCTACACGACACGGCAGAAAGCCTGGACCTCGATGCAAGAGAGCCATCCTGTCTCAAGCTGGTATTTGGCAGACAGGCCTGCCACAACGTGGTGGTTTCCTGCACCACATGACCAGGGTACCATGTGCACCGCGCGTCCTCGAGTCCATTACAGGAACACCAGAGGGCATTATCGCTGGCAACGCCTTTTTGCATCTGTGCGGGGGCACTGCAAGAAGATTGTGAGCTCCGACTCGGCCGGCTTGCGATGGATTTACTCTGTACCGAGAAGCAATAGTTCAAGCCTGCAGTCTTTGGCAAGGCAACCGAACAGCACCCTGGCGATCATGACAGATCAAAGACGACGACCTTGGCGGAGCGGCTTGACTCGAGTCTCAGGCACAGCCCAAGGCAAGCAAGGTACAGGCCCATGCCCTGTGCTGGGGCAGGGGACACACAGCTGGAGATGGGACGGCAGGCATGCTGACTGGGTCGTGGTATTCCGTGGCCTGTGCCAGCGACGCAGTGGGTGCAGCAAAGCACTGAAGATTGCCAGGTGGAGCGCGGGACTGGAGAAGGCCGGGGGCGAGGGGTGTCGGCAGCTCGCGTGGACCCAGCTCTGAATGCCACGAGGGCCAGCCGCAGAACATTCGGCCCACGTTCCATCCATCTGCAATCTTACCTTAGGCCGGACGCAGTAAGGGCCTTCTCCCACAGCTGACAGGCGGTGGCGCGAGCCAGCTCCGAGGCCGAGGACACCCATACAGACCTTAGGTACACAGTTTCGGCTTACGAAGGGCTGGCCTCGGTGTGCGTCCATGACACCGGCAGCATGGCGACGACGCCGAGCAGACGAGAGACGGCTCTCGGCAGGATGGAATGTCGGCCGGGGCTGATGATGCTGTCCAGGCACAAGACTCGTGGTGTGTCAAACCCGGAGGAGACGACGAAGATGACGACAGGTCTGACGCCTCAGGGCACAGGCTCACGTGCTCGTGCTCGTGCTGCCCGGCCGCGCCGTCGTGGGCCGGCACCTGGTTTGCTTTCTTGTTCTGGCCGCTCGTTGTTCCGGTTCGCAATCGGAGAGCAACGGTGAGCCTCGAGGCGAGGTGGCCGGCCGTCCGTGATGCCAAGGTGGTGGTGTGCTGCAGGGCCCTGTCGAGAGTTGCGAGGTGTTCAGGGGAAGAGCCTGCCTGGCGCCCTTCCCAAGGGTTGCCTGCCAGGGCCCCGTCCGACGGACATGCTCTTAGAGACTCATGTGCCCACTTGGCACCAGCGCCACTTCCTGCCCCCCCTCCCCATCGTCAAGACCTCTCCTTTAAACTTTCCATGCCCTCCACACCTGCCCAGCGGCAACACCACCCTCGCTTGCTTATTGTGCTTGCGTCCCGCCACCACGAGCCGACGCTTCATCCCAAGTCCACCCACGAGGCCCTTCCGCCCGCCTGCTTCAGATACCGCCTCGGGTCAACCACCCAGCAGATACCTTGGTGCTCATGAAGCTCTCCCGACTAGTACCCATCCTCTTCAGCCGACTGCCTCGCATGCCCTCTGTTGGCCACGACTTCCCCTCGGCGTCGCCACTACTCTGATTAGGCCCTTTGCTCGTCTCGAACCAACAAGCACAGCACAAGTCGGCGACCATGGAAGGCTATCTCACGATCCCCCCAGACCGGGGGACCATCCTGGGCCGAGCTCTGTGGAAGGTCAGTCGAGGTTACCTTACTCGCCAGCAGTGTTCATGGACTAACAACGCGGCCGTCGTCTAGACCCGTTATGTTGTCATTGGCGGACTTCAGCGGGATACCAAGCAGAAGACTGGAGATCGCCTTGGCCGTGCAAAGGACACCAGTGGGCGTGCCCTCAGGGAAAAGCCGTCCTCGTTGGTTGACCAGGCCAGCAGCACATTTCTGTCTATATACAAGTCAAAGGTATGACGACCAATCTGCGGAAGGACCCCCTACGGGTCGAACTGGATTATTTGCTGATTGAAGGCGGTTGTGCAGGATGATAGCGAACCTGTTCAGCAATATTCCCTGGCAACCATCGCCGAGTGTCATGTTCAGATGCTTGCCCACCGCAAGCAAGGCCCGATTCTTCCGACTCTTACCATACAAATATTGCCAGATCCCGCAGCGGACAAACTTCGCAAAAGGAGATCCAGTAGAACTGCTGGCCTGACGAGTTCGAAAGAGTCCGGCCCTACCACGCTCTGGTTCAGACTCGCTGCCGAAGACCCAGCGCTTTCGTTGACGGAGTGGGCTCGATACCTGCAGAGCTTCGTGCAGCCGGGCATGCCTGACCGGTATCCCATCAGCCCAATCAGTCCGACCTCGCCGTCCTTCATCAACCCGTTCAGTCCGGCGACACGTTCCTCCATGCACGCACGCCCTGCGGGCTCGGCTAGGCCAATGCACACTTCTTACAGCTCTGACTCGCCAAGTCTGCGGTCGCGCCGCAGTGACATCTCCTCATCTCACAACAGCTCCAGCACCCAGAACGCATCGAATACCCATGACTACACTCCTGTTTATCCTAGCGACATCCCTTCTCCGGCGACAACGGTGGTCGACTATCCCGACGAGTTCATCGAGGGTTGGACGTCCGCGCAAGGCAGGTCTTCGACTTTGGGATCGCCTATTCGCACAAGAGCCAGCATGGGCCCGTCACAGTCGATGTTGCCTGTTGGGGCTGACTCGAATTCTCCTCCCGGAGCACGCGAGACCATCTTGGACAGAGCTTTTTCGATGCGCTGCATTCCTGGAGCTGATACGAGTGTGCCTGGAGAGGAAAAGCTTAGTTCATTGGCCAGGTTCGAAGCTCTTATGCGCGAAGCTGAAGATAGACGCGACACCCGTCAGAGAGACTCCGCAACCATAAGAGAGGCCCCACAGAGCACCTGGGACGACGACGAAAGCGATGCAGACAGTATGGCTGGGGACCAGATTCCAGAAGAAGACAGCGATGGCGACAACTTTGCACATGAGATGGATCATGCGACATACAGCCCGATCGCCCCCCATTCGAGGGTTCCGGCGTATGCGACTCACCGTCACAGTCTGAATCATGCTTCACGTTCTCGTCATGTGTCTCGATCGTCTCTCAGCTTCCACGAGGCACAACTGGCTGAGAATCCTTCTATATTGCGCCCGCACACTGCGCACCCACGAAACAGGCCCCCAATGAGTCCGCGCAGCTCGACTCACACGCCTTCTTCCGCCTCACCACTACATGTTACCATCCCTAACCACGCAACGCCAAAGATGCCAGACATTCAGTCGGCTCGGCCGCATGCTGAGACACGCGACTCCACATCCAGCGTCAAACGATTGAGCCTGAATGACTTTTCGAAGAGGCTGAGCAGTAGCAGCAGCTTGCTCATTGTCCAAAGCAATGTCAGTGGCGGCAGCAACAGCAACCATGGGGACAACGAGGTTGAAAGTCATCCCACATCCCCACGCATCGGCACGCATGCCCGCGGCACACCCAACGAGCGTGACGCCAACTGTCAGAAGAGCTGGCGTGGCAGCCGAGTATTTGGCAACAGCGAGGGCGGCTTCCTTTAGCAATACATTGGCCACAGCGCCAAACGATGGCGCCAAATGATCCTTCTGTTCAATTCTTAGCTCTCCGACACAACATTTTTCACGATCTTACTTCACCTATTATCAAGCATCACGACTCATGACCATCATCTCTGCATGCTTTGCTACTTTTTGCACATGGACATCACATATCCACCTTCATTTCGACTGAACGAGCGGCCGTGGCAAACGTGGCATGAGCATGAAGAGATGACCAGGAGGTACTTTAGTCAAGGGCATTCAAGGAATCACACAGCATCAGCGATACTTTCCATTTTCATGAGCGTTGGCCGTACTTTCATCTTTTGGCCTTTAATAGACAATATACCCAGACCACACTTCCAATATACTCCTACAATTTATCTCTCCCTCAAACGATCACCTCATGCGCGATGACAATTATTGAGTGAAGTATCATGTTGTGTCTATGTCTTGGGGGTTTCGACGCGGGCAAGGTGGAGTGAAGCCTGGAATCTACAACGTGCTTCCCTCTGGTATCCCTTTGTCTTTTTCCAAGACTCGATCCTTCATGAGCACCGTATATGGTTCCTTAATCACTATGATCATATCAGAGCCAGCTAGATACAGTCTCCCCACAGACATGAGCGTTACACAGCTTGAGGCTCATCATACATTCCTTCCTCCTTCTATCGTTGCTTAGTCGGTCATTATAGTGTACAGGAAATATCGTAAGGCCCCTTCGTCCTCTCCTTGAGTTGTATACATGAATATCATACATGGGCCGCAGAGAGTTCTCATCCTCGTCGTCCTCCTTCGTCCTTATCGGAAACATTTATGATGTCGACTTGGGCTCAGCTTTCGGCTTCGGCCTCGTTCTTGATTTTGCCTTGTCCTTGGACTTTGCCGCTGGCTGCCCGTCCTTCTTTTTACTGTCTGAAAGGCTCTTCGGCTTCCCAAGCCCTGTTCCTGCTGGCCGCTTGCGCAGCGACCTACGTGTCCGCTGACCAGTGGCTGTAGCGCCGCCACTGGGCCTGCTCGAAGGGAGCGCGGACGCTGCTCTAGCCTCGATGTCCCCAAAGACCCTTCTGTAGCTGAGAGGGCGGGGGATGTCGTACACGTTCACTGGCATCTTCTTGGCGCGAGCGATCTCCTTCTTGCGGAAGTCCGCGCCCTTGTTCGTACTGCGCGCTAGAGCGCCACCAAAGATGTCCTCGAAGTCGGTCTTGTCGCGGAGGCCCCGGAAAATCGTCCGCCGCCGCTCCAAGCACATACTGTACAGCCGATGCGCGCGCTCGTCGGGTAGCTCCTCGATGTTGTACTCGACGTCCCACGAATCGGAGCGCGTGAGGTCGTTCGGACGCTCGACATACGCACCGTTGACCTTGTTCTTGATGGTGAGAACCATGCCAAGAAGATCGAATTGCCCGTCTGCAGGGAGGGGCTCCGGATCCGCATGACCGTCCTCCTTAGCAACCTGCGTGGCCGTAGACGCGTCGTGAGAATTCACGTCGTCGGTACTGCTGGCTTCGGCCAGAGCACTGTTGCTCTCTGCCACAGAGCTCCCTGCCTTCGCTTCCATTATCATCTGTCTCAAGATCTCCTCAAAGACCTTCAACTTCGGGAGATTCTCATCCGAGCCTTCATCTGGGATGTCTGCCGCAGGACGCTCCTGGATGCGTTGGGCGCTGAGCGTGATCAAATCCTTCAAGGGAGCAAGGGAAGGTCTGGCCAGGGAGCCACGCTTGATGTCGTCTACATCCTCGTTGGCACTAACGACTTCCTCATTTGGTGTTGCAGTGGCCTCGTCTGTAACTGCATTCACTTGTGAGGAGGTTGCATCATGTGCTGTGTCGGGCCCCTCGGGGACTGGTGTGTTGTTGTCGGTATCTGCCAACGTATTGTCCTCTAGAGCGACATGTGCCGAAGCGGGGGGCGATGTTGTCTCCGTGTTGGTCGCTACCGTACCCGTGCCCGTGTCCTGCTGTTCCTCTTCAACGTCGTCCTTGGGCGCGTCCGAGGTTTGGGGCTGGACACCAGTAATGGCGGTGATCAGTGCGTCAATGTACTGACGGGCCTCGGAAGTCGATTCAACGCCGAGAAGAGAGCTTTCTTCGAGTGCATTTTGGATCGCCTCCCGTACTGAACTCATGCCCTGTTCTTCATCGCTCATTGCGTCCTCAACCATCTCCTGAACCTCATTCCAAACAGAAAGGCGCTGCGTATCCGCCTCGGATGACGAGTCTTCGACCTGCTGTTCTACTTCTTCGCCCTGACTCTGAGAGATTGGAGCACTATCGTCGGTAGGCTCGGTCGATTGAGGTTCTCCAGAGTCTGCCTTCTTGTCCAGACCTAGTATTGATCTTTCGAATTCCTCGACCTGCGCTTTGCCAGCGTTTTGCACAGCCTCGATATCGCCTTGTTTGACGGGCCTAGCGAAAACGTACATGAAAGGAGTAACGACCGACTCTCGTGTCTCAAAGTGGAGTCTCAAAGACTGCCCAGGCCATCGTTCTGATGCCCGATCGAGAAGCTGGTTCAGAAGTGTAAGACTGAGCTTGTACTCCCTATCGCCCAGCGTCGTGTTGCTCGTGCCGTGCAGGGCATAGTCCATCTCTGAGATCGAAATATACTGAAACCCGAAGATCCTCTGAGTGTTGTGGTATGCCACATAGATTCCGTCCATACGACCCATACGGACTTGGAGGGAATACTTTAAAAAGGCAGAACGGATCATGTCGTAGTACTCTCTCTCGAAAGATTCCCACTGCCCGAAGCGCTGGCGAATTTCGTAGCCAATACCTTTTTGAAAGTTTTGCGCATCCATGCGGATCGACACCACGGCTCGAGTCTTCAGATCGAACATTCCAGTCCCGGGAATTCTCTTATCGTATGCATCGAGCTGGGATCGCATCATGAAATCCTGGAAGCCCGTGTAATGGAAGGCTTCTTCGGCATTGCGCTCTTCTTCCGAAATCTGATCAGAATTGATATGCCGATACTGCTCGAACTTGTGTTTGGGCAACGTTAAGAGCTTCTCCATCGACTTTCCCAGCATGCTAAGGATGTTGGCAGAGTCGAATTCCTTGTCAGCGTCGATAGCATAACAGCCATCTTTCCAGTGCAGAAATGTAGCGGCGGGGGCCCTGGTGAGTCTCGTAAATCTTTTCGAGTCCGGCTTGAATTCAGCAGACATCATGTTGCCATTGACTGGCCGCCACGACGACAAAAGGTAATGGAAATGACTGAGCATGGCAGTCATGCTCGAGGTCGATCCAGTGTACTTCTTTTTGTACGCCTTGGCTTTGGCTATCAATGTGGTGTCTTTCGAAGACGTAATGTATTGTTTGAGGGCGTTGAAATCGAACTCCTGGATAGGCATAATGTTTGCAAGGTATGGATCGAAGTTGAACACCCGAGACCTCGGATCTTGCAGGAAGTATACGCCTGGGTTGAATAGAACCCTGTCGAGACCATGTGATAGACGAGGTACTGGAACAGCCACTTTGTCGATGGGGGTCAGTTCTAGTCCTGCCGATTTGATCGTGGATATGGATAGCTCGGCCGCCTTGTGATCTCCCTTGAAATTGCCCTTGGCTGATGTCTCCGCATGACCTAGAGGGATACCCAGTGCGTGTGGTCGACTACCGCCTATGCCTGCCTCAGCCTTTTCAGGTAATGGCGACCCTGGACTCGACCCTGTTGGAACCTCAGTCGAAGCCCCGCGGGCTTGCTGCTGAGCTTGCCTCTCAGCCTTGCGAGCCGCCACCTGGGCTTCGAGGGCAGTTCTCCATGCTTTGGTGCTCTGGTTCCCTTTCTTGGCTCCCTTCTCTAGGTTCGGTTCTGTACCCTGTTCGTCGACACTTTCCTCTGCCTTGTCATTGTGTTTGTCGCCAGACGTTTCTTCCAGCTTCGCCACAGAATGGCCGTCATCCTCTTTCGCTGCTCTGGATCTTCTCTTCGCTCTTTCCTTTTTGCTGGGTTTGTTTTTCCGTTTCGTAGGTGACGCCTCCTGGTCGAGCATCTGGGTCAGATGGGCCAGGTCGATCTTCTGATCTGCTAGGACCTTTTTGAATGTGTCTATCGCGCCTTGGAGTGCAGGCGTGATGGGGACTGTCTGAGACCCGGGACTTGAGCTTTTGCTGCCTGTCGCCTTCACCGCCGTAGCCTTTGCCTTGCTCTTTGCGGTCGTGCTTGCCTTGGCCTTCCTGCCCTTCGTCGGTGGCGGATCTGGGGCGGCACCAGTATCATCCTTGGAGGGCGTGGACTCTTCGGGCTGCTGAGATGGTGCTTCGCCACGCCTTCGAGAGGAGCCCGTCAGGAGCCGCGCATGCTGTAGCCGACTCAGAGGGCTGGACGTCCATGTTGGGATACGGCTCGCTGCATGCTGGGCGGCGACGCACGCGTTGCAAATGTATGTATGCGAGGCGTGGCGAGCAGATCTCGTCGTCAACCGGAGCATCGCATCGGTGGCGCTGGTATTTTTGCTGGACACTGCGGGACCGGAAGGGAGCCTTGATCGAGATGAGGGGCGGCCGTATACGCTGTCGACTTGCGGAGGGACAGGGGCACAGGAAGTGTGGATAGCCGTACAGAGTCGGCGGCCTCGAAGTTGCTGCTCAGGCCAAAGACCTGGTAGAGAGTATAGTATGGCAAGACGTCGTGACGAACATGAACGCTGCTCGGAGCTTGCAAGCTCCAACGCCAATGGTTTTTTTTCTGGGCCGCCCTCTGCGCGCGTCACTCGGTCCGCCAGTGGGGCTGGCTGAGGACCCTTGGCGCAGGCCCGGCGTCTGTCTTAGTGCCGCCCGGCGTCCCCTCGAAGCCTCCATTGCTGAAGCTTCCCGAACCCAGTCGAGTCTGGTGGACGACCTCCCAAGTCTACACAATCGCAAGCACATGCTGCGCAGCTTCGAGGCAGCCCCTTGACATGGAGTGGAGGCAAGACCACCGAGATGGCCTTTCCTGACAAGCCCGTATCACACCTTCTCGGTTCCAACGGTCAGCATTTTTCTCGTTTCCTGGTCTCCAGTCTTCATGCAGGAACCACCGGCTCATCCAAGTTACAGGTCCCATCCATGCTTTGGCATACTCCGCCAGCCCTGGCACGTACATCCTCACGGGCTCGGCAGACCGCTCCATACGGCTGTACAACCCACAGCCAACCACGCCCGTCCACCCGGCATCGGCATACGTAACCAGGAAACCAGGCATCCAGCCCTACGACATCCGGGGCGGCCCTAACCAGCATGACGCCGCTTCGACACAGTCTACCCCGATTCCCGCGGGCAGGCTGATCCAGACCTACAGCGCGCACGGCTACGAGGTGCTCTCGCTCAGCATATCGAGCGACAACGCGCGCTTCGCCTCGAGCGGTGGCGACCGCTCCGTCTTCCTCTGGGACGTGGCCACGGCGCAGACCCTACGGCGCTTCGGCGGCAACCAGCAGTCCCACACGTCCCGCATCAACTGCGTCGCTTTCGCCGGCGAGGACGACATGCTGCTCGTGTCCGGCTCGCTCGACGCCACAGCGCGAATATGGGACGCCCGGTCCAACTCGTTCAAGCCCGTGCAGATCCTGTCTGACGCCAAGGACAGCGTCACGAGCGTCGCTGTGCGCGGCCCCGAGATCGTCACCGGCAGCGTTGACGGGCGCGTGCGGTCCTACGATGTCCGAATGGGTCGTTGCACCACCGACGTCATTGGCCCTCCCGTCACGAGCGTCTGCCTAACTAAGGACGCCAAGACGATGCTCGTCGGCGGGCTGGACAACAAGCTGCGCCTCATGGACCGCGAGAATGGCAACCTGCTCCGAGCCTACGAGGCGCCGGAATTCCGTAATGAGAACCTGCGCGTGCAGAGCATACTCGGTGGCAAGGAGGGATATGTCATGTGCGGCGACGAGATGACCGTAGGCGGCCCTTCGTCACCTTCGGCATCAGCGATGGGTCGGCTGTGGGTCTGGGATATCCTGACCGGTGAAGTCCGGGCCAGGATCAACGTCCCCTGGGGGCCGGCCGGGCACGAGCCGCGCAAGAAGGCAGTCGGCCGGGACGGAAAGGAGAAGGAGCGCACCAACGTCCTCAGCTGCCTTGCGTGGCGCGAGGACGGCTTCGGCGACCAGTACTGCGTCAGTGGCACGTCTGGCGTGGTCACGGTATTCGGCTATCGATAAGTATGACCCCAGCGACAGCAAGCATTACAATAATATACCAAGCAGGAGCACAATGAGTGTGTAATGATCATTAGACAAGATTTAGACAATATAGATTGATATATGCATGCAAGTTTCAAAGGACCATGTTCATCCTTGGTCACCAATGCTTTCTCCTGCGCCCTTAACACCAGTCCTGCCTCCCAGTCCAAATGCTGCCTCGACCCAGCACACTTCATGTAGGCTTGTGTGCCAAGCTTGATCGGTGTCTCGGAGTAGGACAGCAACTATGCAGCCAGCCAAGCGTCTATAAGAGCGAAAATCTGTGAAATGCCGTCTCCCCCTTCCGCTTCTGAAGTCAATCCTCTGATTTTGTCATTTGCATCGTAAAGCTGGAACCTCCCGTGGGGCGATTCTAGTCCATATGGGCGTATTTGAACCACAGCGGCCGGCAGTCTTCCTTATTCAACCACTGCTCGCCATCTGTGAGTCGGCCAGTAACGCAACCCTTACACTTGGGCGAGTTGGGACAATTGAAGAATGGAATGTGCTGGTATCCAATGTCGCGGAACCTTTATAGGCAGTCAGTATACGAAGCAGTTTTGAGACTCGAACTCGGGATATTACTCACCAGTGGATCTTGCTCTTGTCCTCAAAGAGACCCAAGGCGATACTGTGGACTGGAGCATCACCCCACCTCTCATAGAAGAAACCACCAGCTCTGTCAAGGTGGTTGAAGTACTCCTCGTACGGCTTGCTCCTCCAGAAGTTCATGTCCGCAATCTCGAAATTGGTCCAGAAATGACAAGTAGAGTAGCCATTTGCCTGCGCATTGTGGATGGGACGGCGCTGTTTGTCGGTAACCCAGTCCATGGCGTTGTTCGGGTGCAGGTACTCGGGATGCTCGGCGATGAACTGGGCTGTCTCTGGCCACAGGTTCGGGATCGACTTCGGGGCGTCGTAAAGCGTAATGGTGAAGCCGTATGTCTTGTTGTTGTCCGCCATGTAGCGGAAGACATCGTAATCGACATCACAAAAGAAGTGGACGTTGGGTTCGACCCGCCAGTAGAACTGGGTATCGGCTAGAGCAGGATGCTTGTAGAAGAGGCCACTGTTCCAACGGCACATCTGGTGGTATGAGATCTTGTCGGCATACTGGACGCCCTGTTTGAGCAGAAGGTTGACTGATTCTTTGTACAGGTCGTCATTGATCCACGAAGGGACATCCCAATGCTCTTTCGGAATGAGTTCTGGGGACATTATCAGCAGTGAGACCACAAAGAGGGGAGGGGAGGTCGGGCTGTCATAAGTCTCAATCACCAGGACGTACCGTATCGAGTCTCAGCCTTCGTAGCAGCGCGGGTCTTCCGCTTAAACTCCTCGGTGAATGGCACATCGTTGAAGAACGTCCAGGGGTAGTTGAACTTGTGGTTCCACGTCCGCTCGAGGTCGGTCATGGACTGTAGCATCTGGTCGAGCTCTTCGTTGCGAACCAGAGCAAGTAGGGTGGCGTTGATACGTTCCGTGCCAGCAGCGCCAGGAGCATATCCCGTGGCGCCCGCGCGCACGAGTTTGCCTTCGGGTTCTCCCGTAACTATCGGAACAGTCAGACGTAGGTCTGCAAGCGTCTTGGGGCCGCCCTCATAGAGGAGAACTCACGATCAAGATTGGGATCTCTTGGGACTGTGCCATGGAAATCCTCTGAGCCTGCTATACTGGGCTCTTTCCAGAATACTGTGTATATGAAGAAGCACCACATGACCAGGGCGGCCAGGCCCAGGGCGCGGACCGGTCTTGCGATAGCCATTTTGACGTTGACGACGACTATCGCGCGGAATGCATGGACTCGGGCTCGGGTCTTGACAGATGGTGGAAGGCGGGGACGTCGAGCGGCTCTGGAGCCAGGTGTCGTGATGAGTCGACGAGCTTAGTTGCTCTCGTGGGCTGTTGGCAGTCGTGTCGCAACTACCGATCGACGTCTAGTTGGCGCTCGGTCTCGTGACGGCGAGTCTGCAATAGCTTTGCTAGATAAATGGCGAACCCGGAGCTGGTGGCCGTGGTCGTGATCAAGGATTTGTTGAACGGAGCACCTTACTAGCGACAACGGCCATGCGATCAAAGTTAACCACAGCTCTAGCATTAAGGGGTTTTAACAGTGCACGCACTGTTTCAAGACTGCGATAAGAGCCCTTTACAGGGGAGCGAGCACACTGTACGCGGCGTCATCGCCGTGTCGGCTTTAATGAGTGGGGCCCGCGCTTTCCTTTCTGGCTTGCACCAAAGGCTTGTGATCTTCGCGCAGTCGGACGCGTAGCGAAGCCCTTTACGCGAGCTTTCAAGGACTCCAGCGCTCTCTCCTTCTTGAATGTAGGTGTTCCTCAACATGTTTCTGAGACAATGGCCTCTTGGGATCCGTCTCTCCATCCAGTGTGATATATATTGGAAAAACCATATGCTGACCGTGTGCATACGTGCCAGCTGCCATATGTCCTCCACCGTGCGCAGTCATATTGCGATGTGAACCTGGGCAGAGAACTGCCAGCATGGCATATGCCGCAGAGCTCAGCGCCTGCACGGAGGAGCTTGTCGATGCCATCGCGTCAGCAACCTCACCGCGGGACCCAAGCCACCTCAATCTCGTCAAGGAGGCCAGCTTGCGCCAACTGCGGCATTACACCAGTCTCCGCACAAATCAGTTCGAAGTCTACAAGCAGCTCGCTGGACTCGAGGAGCGCCTCCGTATCTTGAGCCGCGATGGTCTCGCAGATGCTCTCGGTGGCCGCATGGCTGATCTTGCAGCTTTGGATCTGAAATGGGCACCCGACGTGCTTCACTTCTTGCTGGAGCTCTCGGATAAACCCGTTGAGAAGACAAGGCTGGCCGATCTCGATCTTCTGAGAATTCCAGAACCCGAGCCCGAGGCAGCACTGACTTGGGACGAGATCGCTCAGGAAGATGGATGGGCCGACGATCGTCATCTTTGGGATGATGTAGACTTTGCCAACGACAGCTCCGACGATGGACTAGGAACGGATGAGGCGTCTGAGAGTGGGATGGATAAGGCTCCGGGCTCGGAAGATGCCACAATCTCTAGCCTGGACGGAAGCCATTTCATACCACGCCCCGAAGCTTTGATTGTCCATGTTCAGGATGACATTGGCCTGACATCAGTCCTCGAATCGCAGTCCTGGAGGAAGAGTTTGGCGGGCATGGAATCAAGCCACTCGCAACACAGCACAATCACCGAGGCACAAGCTGTCCGGGAAGTTCTTTTCATGCTCAGAGGCCTGGGAACGTCCTTGTTCGATGGCGAGGGGTCACCGGTCGCTCGTGTCCAATTGTCACACACGTCGAAGCAAGTTTTGAAAGACGTCCTTTCGAACCTGGGCAGAACAGGGCAACAACTTTCGCTACTGCGAAATTTTGCAAAACAGAAACACACGATCCCTTTGATTCAAGTGTTTCAAAGTGCAATAGCTCACCGCCTTGAAGGCTTTGACAATCAGTTGTCCGAACTCGAGTGTCGTCTCGTAGACGTTAGGGACAGTATTGTCGTCAGTCTCCGTAAAATGTCGCATGATCTGGGCCCAACTCTAAAGTTGCTGTCATCTCTCTCAGATGTGGTCGCAGAGTTCTTTCAGACGAGATACCCTCACCCATTCTTGTATCTCGAGCTGCTTTTTGACGCCGCCTGCAACGCTCAGCTCGAAGGTCGGCCCCAAGCCTACGAAGACCTTGCCACCATCTTCCTCGAGTGTTTCGGGGTGTATATCCGACCAATTCGTATATGGATGGAGTCCGGAGAGCTTATCGACAAAGACAAGATCTTCTTCATATCAAGCACGGCGGATCGGCTTCCCTCTCACCAGGTCTGGCAAAAGCAGTACAAGCTGCGAGTCACTCAAGATGGGTCGTTGGTCGTACCACGATTCCTTCATCCATCAATAGCGAACATCTTCAACGCTGGCAAGAGTATCGTAATGTTGAAGCTATTGGGCCGACACTATCTTGGCACACAGACCCCTGAGCCACCGTTGGACTTCGCTTCCATAACAGCAGGTGGCGCCAGTGACTTCGTCCCTTTCCCGGAGACATTCAATGCCGCATTTGAGAAGTGGATGGAGACCAAGCACCACGCGGCCTATGCGACTCTGCGCCAGACCCTCCTCACCAGTTGCAAGTTGCTCTCAGAGATCCAATCACTGCACTCCATCTTTTTGATGACAGATGGTTTCCGATCTGGGCTACTGACAAACTCGATTTTCCACAACCTGGATTTGCTCAACACGAATTGGCACGATCGGCTAGCGTTATCCCAAGTTGCGCAGGAGGCTTTCGAGTCGGAAATGGACGTGCGGCGCCTCGTCGTAAGCGTACCGACTGCCGAGCTCAAGGACAGTGTAGCGAAGATCCGCACTTCCGTACGACTAGGTCTCCCACTTATCCGCATATCCTATCTACTTCCATGGCCATTGCGCATAGTGGTCGCGGATGAAGCCCTGACGCAATACCAGGCTGTGTTCACATTCCTCCTCCAGCTCCGCCGAGCCAACTATATCCTGCACAGACACAAGCCTCTGACAGACGGGATGGCCGATCTGTCCCAGGACCAGACAGCATTTTACCGCATCCGCATGCGTCTTCTCTGGTTCTGCAATGTCCTCGACACGTACTTCACTATGCTTGTGATCGGCCCATTGACTACGCATCTACGGACCGGCCTCGGGGAAGCGCAGGACGTCGATGCGATGATCGGCGTGCAATCGGCCTTCACGAAGCGCCTGATTGACGAGATGTGTCTGGGCAGCAGACTGGACCCGATACGAGAGTGCATCCTTGACGTTCTTGACCTGGCTATCAAGCTCGAAGACGCCCGCCAGGCCGAGGCCCAGCGGGATGCAGACTCGACGCAGGAGCTCTCGCGCCTGTCCACCTCGTTTGTTGGCGACGGCGGCGGCGGCGGCGGAGCACCTACGAGACCTCAAATAGAGAGGCGCCAGCGATACATGCAGCCCAGCGAGGAGGAGGACCAGACCTTCCTCGAGGAGGAGCAGGACAGGAGCATCCTGCCGCCTGATAATGATGATGAAGATGCCCACAAGGACTACTTCAACGGCCTGTGCGACATGACCGCCGAGCTGGACCGGCACGTCAGATTTCTGTGCAGCGGCCTCCGAGGCGTCGCGAGGGCGAGCACGAGTGCCGCGTCCGCGAAGTGGGATACCCTGGCGGAGATGCTCGAATTCGGGGTGCAGCAGGAACACCGGACTTTCGTGGCATAGGACAAAATAGATACACGTCCGAAGAGCCAGGCCATCTGTCGAGCCGAGCGTCGTGAAAGGGGAAGATAGAATAGTATTTGTGCGTCATAATGTCATAGCCTATTCCGGCAATTATGCTCCGTGGCAGTTTGGTATCTCTACATACAAATGCTCTATGCTCTACTGTGTGGTATTACTTGATCAAATTCTCGCCCACGCTCTTCTCCTCTTCCTCATCCATGGTTCGGGCGGCTGTCTTCTTGAAAACGGCATCGTAGGCCATTCTCAATCAGACCCAGCCACGAGCTCATTTCTTCTTCCCGTTCGCCTCAATGATCCGCTTGTTCGCCCTCTCGAGCCTAGCCCGTGCCTTCTCGTCCAGCAACCCATGCCACTCTCTCAGGTAGTCAACATACACGCTCTCCCGGGCGTCATACTCGACCGGTGGGCCTTTCACCTGCGCGGGCTCCCCTTCGCGGTCGAACACGGCCCAGCTCGACCCGTCCGGCTGCGTGCGGAGCCCGAACCCCTTATTCGTCAGGCTCAGCACCTTGAAGCGGCGCAGGAGGATCACGTCCCCGGGCCTCACGACGGGGAGGCTCTCCTTGTGCGGGCGGTAGAACTGGACCTCCATGACCGTGTTGGGCCCGATGCTGTGGTCGGAGACGGTGAAGGACATGGCGTACTCGCGCGCCTTTGTGCGCTGGGGCTCGGCGGGCTGCGTTGTGACGACGGCGATCACGTCGACAACCTTGTTGAGGTGGTACCGCAGGCCCTCGAGGATGTAGCAGTCGCGCAGCGCGTCGCGCAGGTGGCGCGCGAGGTGCAGCTTGATCGTGGCCATGGACTCGGAGTCGTCTTCCAGCTTGCTCGAGTCGTCCTTGACGGAGCTCGCGGCGGAAGCGCCTCGGTTGGGGACTGAGGTCCGTGCGAGGAAAATGCTCCGGTCTTCGACATCTGGCGAGGAATCGAGCGGGATCCGGGGGGTCTTGGCATGCTGGGGAGTTGCCATAGGCTGGCTGGGAGATGACTGCGTCTTCGGGGTTTTCGGCTTCGGGGACGGTGTTCTCTGGGCGTTGCGGGCTCTCGTGAGTACCCGCTGGGCTCGCGGGGAGGCTTCAGATGACTGGATTGGATCGGCATCTCCAGCTCGGACGAGGCGTGCGCCAACGTCGACATCAGGCGAGGCATCGATCATCTGTGGCAAGCGAGGAGGTGTGGACAGCCTCACTGTGGTGCGTGATGCACTAGACTGCTGCTCAGGAGCTCGCGCTTCCAATCCCTCAACCTCCTGTGAATACTCCTCCAGAAGGCTTGCTTGGAGGTCGTCGTCGGTTTCTATTCGCGGCAGCGGAGGTGGTCGTTGCGAGACTTCGACCCCAAGCATCGAGCTATCTGCGCCCGCCATGGTCGTCAGTGTCTTTTCAGTATTCGCACCGGGTGAGGGAGCTGCCACATCGGTCATCTGCGTGTCGAACATGGTCTCTGTAGTGGGTTCGCGTGGTGACGATGGCACCCTTGGCACAATGTTATGGTCGTTTGTGGGTTGGTCCGTTTGTTCTTCCTCGCCCACGGCTGCTGTCGTTGTATCCGTTGTTGTGGAAACAACCTGCTGGTTGAGCGATGCCGCACCACGGCTTGGTGATGAACTCGGCGGCGCCTCCTCAACCACGACAGACTCGATGACTTCGACTGCTTCAGCTTGGGCAAGCTGTGTATCGTGCGGCGTGGGTAATTGCTGGACGATCGCTTCCGTCTTCACCCCTTCCACAATTGTGAAGGAAGCATCCACGTCTTCTGCCCTGCTGTGAGCGCCTGCGAATTCATGAGTCTCTGACACGTGGTCTGCGCGTGTTGGGGACGGCGACCGAGGCGACTGCTGAGGTTTGATCGCTTCGTCCATCCGATACTGTGGTGGCGGAGCTGCAGGGGATTCAGTCTTGTCCTCGACATCGGCCTCTCCACGCCGAGGAGATTCTGACTGCGCATCGATAACTGGCTCCGCAGTTTCAATGCTCCGCCCGGCGGCCGGTGAAGATTCGGCTTGTGGTAATTCGGTCACACTCGTCTGTGAGATCTGAGGGACAGGACCGGGCTCTACACCCGCATCAGACATCCTCTCATCACTGTCGGGGATGTCTTGGTGTGTGAGGGCTTCGCTGTGGCTTGGGCGTTCGACACTGGCAGTGCTCTGTGCCACTGCCTGCATGGCCCCTGAGGCGACAACAGGGGGACTATCGTCGTCTTGGTCCATCTCATCCTCATCCTGATCCTCATCCATGTCCTCGTCTGCTGTGATGCTGGTCGTTATCAGCTCGACCCTGACCACTTCGGTTTCCTCAACTTCGAGGATACTTGATTTGTCGTCCTCGTCAGAGTACCTTGCGTACTCGTCCTGGAGGTCCTGAGAATTATTGTCTTCCTCCAGGTCCTCATCTTCTTCATCCTCCTCCTCCTCTTCTTCTTCTCCTTCTTCTTCGTCGTCATTTTCCTCTTCCTCTTCCTCGTCCTCGTCCTCGTGTTCTTCGCCGTCCTGCTCAGCATCAAGCTCGCTTGCCTCAGTGCCATCCTCTTCTTCGAACTTCACGGCTGGCTTTTGCTCTTTGCTCTGCACTGGTTGTTCTTCATCCTCGGCCTCATCTTCGGACGAGGACAGGAGATCTATCACCACTGGCTGGGCTGCGGGCTTCGGCCGGCTGAATCTTTGTGGTGGTGGCGTGGGGGATGGTGAGACACTGCCGTCACCGTCACCGCTCGGTTCCTCCTCATCTGCCGAGTCCTGATCATAACCGATCTCTTCTCCATCCTCTTCCTCCTCCTCCTCTTCGTCCTCCTCGTCATAGCCGCCTTCATCCTCAAGTTGTGAATCGAATGCCTCTTCGTCTTCCTCCTGAGCTTCGTCCGCGCGCACAGCGTCTTGCATGTCCTCATCATGCTCCTCCTCGAGGTCGCTGTCCTCGTCGCTGGCCGGGGCATGGAATGCGGGCTCCGGCTCATGGACCTGCAGGTCTTCATCATGGCTGTCATCCTCATCGTCCGCGGGCTCAGGTCTCGTGTCGTAGTCGCCGCCTCCGTCGTCAGGGTTGTCCAAGAGCTCTTCCTCGTCGTCGGAGTATTCTGCGTCCACTTCGTCACTGACTTCGTTGTCCTCGACAGCCCTGGAAACAGTGGTGCGACTTTGTGTGCGAACACCTCCCTGCACGTAGTCATGCTCCGGCTCTTCCTCATCCTCCTCGGACTCGTCCAGTACTACTGGGTGGTCAGAAGTAGACCCGTTGCTAGACCCCGACTGACTCCTGAATACATGTTCCGATCTGTGAGGTGTGCTCTCTTGTGTAAAGCGGTCGTGAAGATTGGAGAATGGCGCGCTTAGGTCTGCTCCATCCGACGTCAGCTGGGTTCTCGGAATCGCTGATGCGGTCGGGAATCCTTCAAAGCCGAGCTCGTCCGGCTCCAATGGAGGGTAGCTCGACACGTGAGGAGATTGGCTCTCCATAGGATCGAATGATGGCGGGATCGTGGAATGCTCGTGGAGCGCATGGTTGATCGGCATTGCGTCCATGTCGTGGAAATGGTGATCCTCCGGCAATAATGCTCCGGTCATCTGAGGCAGCTCTGCCCCAGAGACGCCGAATTCATGCGGCAGACCTGCGTGGACCAAACCCGTGTGCACGTCATCGATGTGCACATCCGTTCCGAGTCCGGCGTTGAAGACATTTGGTATCGCGGTCCAGCCCGGTATGGACATCTCCTCGCCATCTGCCCTGCTGTCGCGAAGCTGGTGCCCTGCGTTGTCGGGAAATACGTCACGAACATGATCGTTAGCCTGGGCAGCTGATTCCCTGGGGCTGCGCATGGCCGATGCTGGTTCCCAGGCAGAGCTCAGGCGGCCATGGTCATAATCCATCTTGTCGCTGCTCACGGGAGGCAAGTCAAATGTGCTCGATGTTCCCTCGGTGGATATAACAAAGCTTGGGGATGGCAGAGCTGGGGGCATAGCGGCTGGTGGCATCTCAAGCGATGTCTGCACGCCTTCGTCCACTTGCGGTGATCGGGGTCGGGGACTGCTCGACTTTGCACGCGGCTGTGCCTCGGCCAACCCCAGAGCTTCTTCTTCGACCTGAGCTGTCTGTGAAATAGCCGGGGATTTTCCTGCGGGAGACGCGATTTCCTCAGGCTCGGGGCTGGGGCTCTGGCTGGTGTACCTCCAGGCTGTGCTGTCCCTTCCGAACCGCGCGCGCTTCCGGCCGCGGTTCTTCGCGCCGCCGTCATCCTCGAAAATATCGTAGCCGTCTTCGAACAATGACCCGTAGGAAGCCCTCGCCCTTTTTATGAACGCCGGCGAGTCGAACTCGTCCTCACCAAGGATGTTGACGCGCGCAGGCTTGGCTGGTGTCTTGTGCGGTGGCGGTGACACGTCCGCAGTCAGGACCTCGGGGAGCGCTACTGGCGCGAGATCACGTTCTGCGATCGCAGAGACTTGAGGGGCCAGGTCCGCGTCCTGTCGAGCAGGGGCATCCTTGGTGGATATAAACTTAACTTCTCCTGTCGCTGCTTGTCTGACCTGCAAGCCGACCTCCTCGAAGAACGTGATCTGGTAGTCTATGTCCGCGCCGGACACGCTCTGCCGCCGCGACGTGCTAGCCGAGTCCCAGGCCGCGCCATCCAGCGCAAGCACAACCTCATCCTGACTCTCAAGACCGCAGTTCCCCACAGCGGCCGCTGCCGCGCCTGTGAAGTTGACGCGGACTTGGCCGTGTTTCAGGCGGAGGCGGAAGTCGGGCTCGGCAAGTATGAAGGCGAACGAGCCCCGGACGTGGCTGTACGGCCATATGATGGTCACGATGCCCTTGGTCGACGAGTTGGCGGGCAGGTCCGGGGACAGAGTCGCGATCGCGGCGGGTGTTGCGCCATTGAGCTTGGAGGCGACGTCTTGACCGTCGGAGGCGCTCATGATGGCAGCATGGTTTGCGGTTCACAGGCTTCGAGTACAAGTTTCGAACATGCGCCCGTGATGGGTGGAAAGGTCGTGAAGCCTAGCCCAGAGTAGGGCGTGTTGCGCCGGCGCGTCACGAAGGAACAGCTTTTGTTCTAGAGGCTCGACAGGGTGGTGCGCTGCTCTGGAGGTCGTGGCGCGCTGTGTCTGGCTTGCGCGCACTCTTTCGAATTTCCGTCGCTTCGGGGCAGATTCGGGATTCTGGAGCCGTGACCAGGCGTCCGCGTGGGTTTGGATCGCCGTTTGTCGCGATCTCGAGGTGGGATGGAACAGAGCAAGCTATCCCTGTCAAAGCTTCATTGTTTGTACAGTACTACACTGTGTGTGTACTGTACGTGCGCGCCCAACCGGTCTGTTGTACTCAGCATGCAGTAGAATTTCAGGCAAGGAACCTTTCTTTTCCACACAGCAAAACCGTTACAATCTTCGTAAGGCTTGCAGGTCTATTCAGGATGCAAGTGTCTGCTCATCAGAAGAACCACTTCTTGTGTATTCGATACCTGGACCTTTAGTGACCACCAAGCTTCATGGCTTCCTGTTCTCGCAATGAAACCTGTCGCATGTACTGAATCTGGCCAAAAGTTTGCAAATGAGTAGTCACCGACTTGGTATAATCAACAAGCGCGCGGTAGAGCCTCAGCCGTGGCGAAAGTTGCCCTAACGGGTTCGATCTGCTGGAGATTCGCGAATGCAGCCATGGCCACTTGCGGATTCATGTCCAGACGCTACCAAAGCAGCGATCAAACCACTCGATCCAGCCCGCTGCTGGGTGGACGCCGAATGTTCCGCCTTCAGTCGCAACCTCGAGATCATGTCTCTACGAACCTGCAGCATCACCATGGGTACACACCTGAACGCACGTCGCGAAACCTCACGCCATGCTCTCCGTATAAGTGGCGTCCCCCGGATTGCGATACCCAAAGTCAACAAAAGCGTCTACGTACTTGTGCCTACACGGAAAGAAACAAAAAGGGTCAGCCACCAAAGCCGCTTGACCCCCACGCCATTCTTCCTCGTTCCGACTTGCCCACTAAGACGTCGAATTACAGTGTGGTCGTGGAGACGGTGCGGTGCGGCTGAATCGAATGTGCGGCCCGATGCATGGAACCAGAAGAGTCCGCGGTTTTAAGTGGAGCTTCTAGGTCAACGACGATCAACAAGATGCGAGGATTGACACAGGTTTGATACATTGTTCACGCCCAAGGATTGGGAAAGAGGCAGATATTTTGCTGAAAGTCATGTGATTGTTTTGTGTTCCATTCAGTTTGCTCGCTAATTCATGTCCAAGTCTTGTTGTAACCCAATGCTGGCTGTTAATTGTACAAAATAATCGTTCCCAGAAAGCATTACCGTTCATGCGCCAAGCTGCGGGTTCTCTGCCTGCCGCAATGCTCCATTGTCTTCAACCCAGGGTCATGTCTTCGTTTACGCCGGGACCAATAAAGATGAAATGCCATGCCAGGGCTTTCGAATACAGAAAAATGCTGAGCTCGTGCTTTTGATGCGTCCCTGGATGATTTGAGATTGTGGAGAAAGCGTCCCGTAAAATGAAGAATAAAAGACCACCCCAAAAATAAAGGGTGATGTATAGAGCTAGTAGTCATGTTCTCATTATCGCCTAGAACATGATCCACTCGACATCGGAACCGTGGCTGCCAAGGCACCTGGTCCAGCTGAATGGTCCGCGTGTAGGGCCGATGTGGGCGCCAGGGGCCATTTCGCTCGGGCGAAGGAACTCGCCGGCCCAGAGGCGCTCGAGAACCTCGATGGCGGACAAGTTGTTCATGTAGCCACTGCGGGCCATGATGTCCCGGCATTTGTTGCGGACAATGTTTTGCTGGAGCTCGTTCACACACTCGCTGCCAGCGACAAACATGGGCCAGAGGAGGAACTTCTCTGCGCTGCTACCGGCCTCGAGGGATGTTGCATAGTACACAACCTGGCTGACAAGGTTGCGGAAGGTGTTGTGGCTCGCAGGCACGTGGGGAGAAGCAAGGCGCTCGGTGTAGAGAAGAGCGGCGTAGCGGAAGGCCTCTGAGAGATGGCCGAGGTCGCGCAGTGTGCTCGGCGATGCCGCCTCGGGAAGGGAGGCGGCGACTCTTTGCGCATCAAACTCCCAGCTCTGCAAAGCAGTGCGAGCCTCCTTCCACTCGCGCCAGAAGTTGGAGCGCAGGTCATCGTAGTCCGGGGACGATCCCATGTTCGAAGAGAGGAGCTGCTCTGTGTTGAGCTGAGTGCTGAAGCCATTACCATCGAATCGCGCAGTGGGGATGCTGAAGAAGTCGCCAACTGTTGTCGACGATTGCTTGAAGGACTGTCCCAGAGGAGAGCCAATAGGAGATGACGAGCGAAGGTCAGCAATGTCCATGGAGTTCTGCACAGGACGGTGTTGTGAGAGCAGGTTGAGACGTCCAAGCTTTCCGATCGTCTTGAACAGCTCGTGGTCGCAACCAACCCAGTTCTCGGCACCTGCAGGAATGAGAGGGGCATCGAGAGAAAGACCAAAGAAGCCATGGCTCAGCTGTGCCTCCCGGTCGTTGATGCTCGCAGAGATAGAGTCGAAGTAGGTGAAGACTGCCTCCATCCACGCCGATGAGCCGGAGTTGTGGGCACGCATGCTCAGGATCTTCTTCACGCCAGCAAACTGGGTGTGGAACTTGGCAATGCCCGATTCAACCATTCTGTAGTGGCACAGTAGGAGAATAGTCGCCAAGACCGAGTCATGGGACGCCTTGGAGGGATCGTTGAGCTGCTCATTGAGCAAGGTGATGGCCAGGTTGCGGTGCTGGAGCTCTTCAGAGAGGGAGGGATCGTCTCCTGCAGTGAAGTCGCTGCTGCCAATCTCAGCCAATGAGAACTCCCTCGAATGCTGGCCGAGGCTGAGTCTCCGTTTCATCCTCAGGTTGCAGGCAGCCAGGGCGCAGATGCCATGCTGCAGGCTGCGGGAGCTTGAAGCCAGTTGCAGGATGTGGTTCCGGTAGGGGTTGGTCGGGCCGTCAACGAGGACCATGGAGGGACACATGGTCTTCTCGTAGTAGTCGAGGAAGAAAGGGATCTTGGAAATAAGATCAGGGCTGACGTGGAGGGAGCTGGACTCTAAGGAAAGACCCGGAAGTCCGGACAGGTGCTCGACAGGGCGGGGGAGCTTGACATCTTCTCGCAGCGATGATGGCGGCCAATACCCGCCAACACTGGAGTGAGGGCTCGTGCTATAGGAGTCCAGTTCAGGAACACCTAAGAGGGATGGTCAGCATTTGCTGAGGCTGGAAGAACCAATAACAATCCTGCTTACTCAGAGAGTCGTTGTCGGTCATCAGCCTATGGGCCATGTGAGCGTCAAAGGCTGCCTCGTGGTGCGAGCCGAGGCTGGAGCCGTGCTCAGAAGGCGCATAGACGAGACTGGGACAAGACGGAGCAGCCGAGCGCTGGTTGATCATGATGGCCGATGCTGGGCTGTGGGGTGGTGGCGAGCTGTGTGTAGCATAACCCTCGTAGATGATGGTCGGGCTGCTCATGAAGTGTTGCTCCTCACGAGGAGGGAAGGAGTGGCCCATTGGCGATATGCTGTACTCGACATCGCTCAGAGACTCGACAGAGGCCGACATGGTCTCGCCCATCATGGAAAAGTGGCTCATGGCCGTGTCGATCTTGTGGAACCTAGCGGGTTCTGGGTTGTACTGATCTGTGAACGCAGGCAGGCTAGCCCAGTTTGCATGTGTTGAGACGGGCGTGTGAGTCGCCGGCAGTGGGAACTGGCGATACTCGCCAAATTGCTGGAAGGGTGTCGTAGGGACAGAGGCGGAGAGATGGGATGTTCTGACGTCGACACTGTCGCGGCGGAAGCTCTTGGGACTCCGGTCGCCAGAGTCGTTGCTCCACTGGCTTGTGGCATTTGAGCTCGCACGAGCGCGCACGGCTGTCTTCTTGGGGACGGGCTGGACGGGAGGGGCCTTGGCGATGGGTAACGAAAGACCACGAAGCTTGCCGCGCGAGGCGACACCAACTCCCCAGGTGAGCTGGGTCTTGTATCCGGAGCACTCGTTACCGAACTCGAGGCATTGCGAGCAGTAGGGACGCCGCCTGTCGCACTTGGCGCCAGACTTGATGCAGGCAAAGCAGTCATCAGCAGCACCTCCTGCAGGCGCTCTTCTCCGGCGCTTGCGAGCAGCCTGGAGGTCCTTGGCCGGGATGGCCTGTGGTGCGGTTGCCGTCATGTTGGCGCTTTGACGTGACTATTGCACGGTCGTTACGGGTTGATGTGGTCGTGCAGGTAGACGTGTGTATGTAAGACAGATGTGGCGGGGTTATGTTGTGGTTGACTGTTGGTGAAGATGGCTTCGGCTGTCCTGATAGAAGGCAACTACAGGTGAGTCCAAAGACGAGACTATAATGGCATCACTTTCTGCTGGAGGGAGGCAAACCAAGATCGGACGGGCGAGCGGGAATAGATATAAGTCGAGGTCGCAGCAGGGTGAGGGCACCGCGACCAGGGCTCTCAGTGGTGGCATTTTGGCAGAGGAGGTGGGCACTTGTGGCCTCCACCCGCGATTTGGCTGTGGAGAGGGCGGGCTCGAGTACAAGGCCGGTACATGGCCAGGGTCAGCGACACCCCCTTCGTCCAGATGGCCTAGTCTCCCGCGATGGAGAGCAGGGGAGCGATAGAGGAGGGGCCCAGGGTCTCTCGGTGGGCGACACCCGTCGTCGTGGGCATGGGGGGTTGCGGGCAGGGGTGTGCGAGGAGCAGACGAGATGCTCGACGGGGCCTGCCGAAGCGGCCAGGGATCTGGCAGCAGGGATCGGGCACGAGATACCAGCACCGCGACTTGCAAGCATGTGCTTGTGACTTTTGCTGACTGGCCGACTGTTCTGCCAGCCCCGTGTTGTGTCGATAGCAGTCTGGCGAGCTGGGCAATGTTTTGGAAGCCTTGCAATGTTCTCGACTCTGGCGGCGGGCTGTGGAGAGAATCCGAGATATTGCTCGGTTGCGCCAGAGGGGACAACGCCATACTGCACAGGCCGGCACGACCCGAGCTCCTTTGGCTGCGTGCGTGCCTGCCTACCTTGAAGGTACATTACGATAGGTACATTAGATACGGCTGCTCGTACGCTTCCTCTAAGCCCATGACTGATGGTGAATGTGCAGGACGGGGGGCCTCTCACATGCGCGATGCTGCAGGCACAAGGCATTATGCTTTCGCCAGGACATTGGCAGGAGCGAGGCATAGGGACACGGCA
Source organism: Microdochium bolleyi (assembly GCA_001566295.1). NCBI lineage: Eukaryota > Fungi > Ascomycota > Sordariomycetes > Xylariales > Microdochiaceae > Microdochium > Microdochium bolleyi. The sequence continues at coordinate 1,668,661 of KQ964248.1, read as the reverse complement.
CTCAGTGCACAATCACAAGCGAGCCGCATGGGTGCAGGCAGGATGCAGATGCAGCCGCCGATGCAGTTCGAGAGATGGAACCGGCGACTTGCTGCCCCTTGACACCCCGCAATCTACTCGGGCCTTGGGCATTGGACAGCGCACCCCCGACGGTCGCCGGGCCACACTCTGTCTCTGGCCAGGCTAGCTTAGGGCGCCCCTCCTTGGCCGCTGCGTGCCCCAAGCCTGCGCAATAAACATCCCATCCCATCCACGCTGCATGCCCGATAGCACGTCAGCGTCGACACTTGCTGCTGCCATCGACGCGCAAAATCCACCATGCACTATGTCGTCGCTCGTGCCTGGGCAGATCACTCATCAGGCCGAGGCAGGCTTGCTGACTAGCACCACGACTGCAGTAGCACCCTGATCGCCCAGCCACAGAACACCACGCACGCCATCCCGCCAGCGGCAGTCGTCTTCCCAAGAGTCTGCGGTGCCTGCTTTTCCCTGATCCGGACAGGAGAGCGAACCAGAATCCGCCAGATTGCTATCACGCGGCAACCGCAGATTTCATGCTGCCCTTGCACGCGAGATCGGCCACTTGTCTCAGAGGCTGCTCTCATGTCCGAATCAGGGCAAATAGGCCGGTCGGCAGCGCTGCAGGCTGTCTCGAGACTCATGCTTGGGCCCTGGCGCTGTCCCCTCTGCATGACAGTGCCCATCTCTCTGCCGGATTCCGCACAATGGCAACATCGAGCGGGCGGTTTGGGACCATGTCTTGGGCGGGAACCCCGTCGCGGTCCACTCGCTACATCGCTTGGCGCTCCCGTGGCACATCGACTGCCGGCGAAGTGCTGCCCAAAATACACCTGCAACACATCGCAACCGCACATGGCGTACCCACGGAATACCCCACGGACGCATGGCCAAGCACTTGAGACGTCTAATCTTTTGCACCTGCAGTACGTGAAGCGATGCGACGCATGGCAGACATGGACATAGACCCCGTTCATGCCAGCATCACGGACGAGGCCTGCGGGCGGAAGCAACGACTCGCCGTACCCAGATCGTTGGTGTAACTGGTAGGCAGGCTGCACGGCGGCGACTCCGTCCCGCACTAAGCCAAGCAGCGGAGGGATGTGCGTTGCCGCGACTTCGTATGGGGCAAAAGGGTCCTGTGCTGAGGGTTTCTGCCAACTTCTTGAGCCCGGAATCAAGGATTGGTCGGTTCGCCCCAGGAGCTATCTCGCAAGCATGGCAGTCGGCGACCACTCAGCGCAGGGGAGCGACGTTCAGCCCAGAGACAGCGACACACAGCGCGCGGACCATGATGCCGCCTCAACCAACCAGCCACAGACATGCGACATCAGCCGGCATGATCAGCATCGGAGAATTGACACAGTCATTTGTTTCCCAGCTTCTGAGATGCCACAACCTACAGCCTTAAGTCTGCGCGACGAAAGGTCCTCCCACACTTGTCTCACTGTACGCCAAGGACATCATAGAGATGTTCCGACAACAAGGATACATGACCACTACAAACCTGCTTGAGGATCCTCGGCTTTTTGGTATCGGCCAGCTCCGCCGCGAGCGACTCCGCCAATGCCGATCATGCCTTTGCCACGGCTCACAACCGACCTCAGGAGCCCACATGCAACTCTACCACTGAGCCTTAATATCGGGACCGCAGCAGAACTTCAAACTCGGCGGCGTGCAGGGGTGCACTCCTATCCGGGCATTACTCCGCGTGGCCGCGAGCAAGCATGTCTCCGCAACAGATGGTCCACGGCCAAGGGAACATCGCCAGCATCGCTTCTTGTCAGCGCAATAAACTAAATCGACACTTGCTGTCCCTGCGTGTCACAAGAACTATCCAGGTGCATCTGCCTGTCGCATCAGTTCGGTTGCCAGGGTTGAATCAGCCTAGTAGGCTGTCAAGCTGCGGGACAGTCGTGACACCTACAAAGGAGATCATGCACTCCATCTTACATACCTTTCTTAGTACTGCGCGCCGAAACGCGTGAATTTGGACACAGCATAATGACGGCTTCGGGGATCAAAAGCATGGTGTGACTGTGTTGTGAGGCTGATTGTGGCGGTACACACAGGCATACCACACACGGTGTTGCAGTTCCCTTACGGCTTCGGCTGCATACTGCCCAAACTGGGAGGGATAGTCCTGGGAGCACCTGTCAAAGTTGCCCGAGATACCGAGAAATCGTGGCAAACTAGGCCCATCTAGTCTTCAAATATGTATGCACTCGATGCGCAGAAGCGAGCTTGGCTTGCCGTCTCGAACTTACAGGAGCATATGATGAGGAGGTCATGCGCACGGGCTCTGTATCTCGCGTGCTGATCCAAGGGGCACGCAGGAGGTGTGGGAGGTATGAGATCCAGACGCTGGAGGGAGATCAAACAGTAAAGGCGCCCCAGATGAGGCGGGAGATGAGATGAAACACGATCTCATGCCTGGCCGTCTTGCGCCACGAGGACAACAACCTCCGCTCTTTCAAGCTCCGATACACTGCGCCTCTCCGCATCCTGCCTACCCTACTCCACACGCCAACCCGTTCCCACTGTTGACCATATTCCGCGGACAGCTAAGCACCAATACGGAAAGGCGATCGCCAGCTAGCAATAAACTTGTCGTGCAACAGATGCCATTGTAGGCTCGCCGCTGGCTTCAACAACGACTTGGCATGGCAAAACCCAATTTTGGCCCGTCGCGTTCCGACAAATCAAGACCCCGCGACTCAACAGGAGACCGGCGGGCATAGTAAGTGATCGACCTGAGCCATGACAATGCGGCACACGGTTATGCGAAAGTTGAGCGGCGAATCGGCATTTTTGAGACTTGGGGAGAGGGACTACTGTAGGTACAAACTCTTTTTCCTTTTTTTCCTCGTTCCTTGTTTTCCCCTATAGATTGGTTCGTTCTAGGGTTGTTCCGCGCAGCATGTGCGGCTGTGTCTCGTGGCTTCGCTCGCTTCCACTTGTGTAATCCAAGTTGGCCAATGTCATTGGCTCGCCCCGGACTTCCTGTGTCGTCAGTGGCTCACCGTCGCTTACGACACATCGCGGAACACTTGTCTCTGAAAGCTGCTATACAGCCAGTCGCTGCCACACCACAGGCGATTGAGGCAGGTGTGTACTCCGTAGTGGTCCAGTCCAAACCACACACTCCCTCCCACTGATACGATGATAGGGTGTAGACCACTCGATCCACGGGATGCGGATTATTAGTCAGTCCACTTTGCATCGCATTGTTGAATCGGACCCCACAAGCTTGGCAGAGCCGCCACCTTGCCTGCATCATGCGCTCTCTCTACGTACCCAGGTATCTATCAGTACTGCGGACGGTATTCACCTCCCGAGTCCCGCTTTATCTTGGGCGCACCATGACCCTTGCTCGTTCATGGACCAGCACTCCGACAAGGGGACTTAAGGTTCACCAGGTCTACACTTCAAGGAACCTGAGTCGGCGCGGCACCGCCGCGGTCCCGTATTCAGGCTTGGATATGCCGTCCCAAGTGTGCACGCCTATGGAGTCATGAGTACGGAGTATACGACTCGGGCTCGTGAGTCAAGGATGGCTTGGCAATCGGAAGCAGGGCTCAAGGCTGTCTCACTCTCCCAAGGCACCCGACCGCGGAGCGCCAAGCCCGTTCCCTCGAGGTGCCAGCGGTGCCCGAAATGGGCGGTCAAGGGCTTCGACTCCAGAGCCTCCCCGCAGCGGGACGATGGCCTTGACACAATCCGCATTGTACTCCGTTGATTAACTTACACGAAGCCACCGCCCCACACTTGCGACTCGTCGCCGGCAGTCGAAGAAATGCAAGGGGACCACGGGCAAATCCGAGTCCGCAGTCGGAAGCAAGTCAAAATGCAGAGAGAGACAGAGATACCCTGGACGTGCTCCCGAGCTTATTAGATTGAGCGGGAAATACTCAACGAGCGCCCAGCATGAGTCGGCCCGCCGCGCAAATGTTGTGATTGAGCACGACATTCGAGTCTGCCCCACGCAGGTCGTATGCAAGAAGCCGTTCTTTGAAGAATATACCGCAAATTCTTGTGGCTTTCTCATTCGGTGGTGGAAGTGGCAGGTCTTGTGTGGTTGATTCTTGTTGCTTTGGTGCGGCTACGTCGTATCACATGCTGCCACGCCATGCATGAACGTCGACCCTACCATGGGGTCAATACATCATCATACAGCTCAAACATCGCGAGACCTAAAGCTTCCACAGGACAGAGAAGGTCTTCCCGATCCCGTCGGAGCGCTGGTCTCATGCACACCCGTGCACGCCATGAAACAAAAGGCTTGACTCTGCTCGGCAACGTGGGCATCACTTGTCAACCGCGTGGCTTGCGGTCCAGTTGGCCATTATCCGGGACGATTATTGCGCAGTGTAACACTGTCAACATGGCGGGACCCTCTTTCCCCTTGGACAACTGTGGACAGAGCATGAGCGAGGCCGGGGTTGGTGATCCGAGTTGATGGCCTGATGTAGACCCGCAGACAGAAGACGTGCCTGGCTACCAGGTGAGTGCAGGCAGGCATGCATGTGAAGCATCCTGCTTGAAGTTGTACAGCACGTCATGCAGAGGTCGTCAGCAGTCACTCCCTTCTATTAGAGTAGAGTATGTGTCGGAGTGTACCGTGGACTCCGCAGCACTCGGCGTCCTCGAAGAAGTGCCCGCTTCAAGAAGGTCGGCAGTAGCCGCCGCAGCTTGACCTGACGTTGTCGGCGCCCGACGAGGGTATATCTAGCTTCGCGTGGCGTCGCATCCAGATAATCTATGTGCGAACGGTTGATCCTGGATCTGCTGAATATCTCCGACCGGTACCCTCGGAGTGCATCAAGGCCGATAATGGAGGGGCAAGGGACCAGAAAACGGCTTATTTGGGAAGTTTGTGGCCTGGCGCGTCGTGGTTGTGTCGTCGGCATCGTGCTATGGGCATGTGTTATGCATCCATACGCCGGACTGATATAGACGATGGGTGCTGCCGCCTCATTGCCCCCCGCGCGCAAAATACCACAGAAGGTTGCGCAGGTGTGGCTCTACGTTGAGTGACCATGCCGGAGAGTAAACAGAGTTGCGACGATGGTGGTAGTTAATTTATCCGCGAGTGCAAGGGCGTAGTTTTTGCTCGGCTTATCTGATTGCTGCTTCTTGGAAGGTGCCCTGTTCCTCTTTTGAGCCGCAAGTTTAGTCAGAGATGGCGGGCCTGCTGCCTCCAACGTGAAGTGATGGTTGCTGACATCTGTGGTAGTCCAAAACTGCCGCTATCTTTAGCAGCACTGTTCAAGGAATTCGACGCATGATGACTGTCTGCACACTTGAATCCATGATAGCTGGCGATTGCGGCTCCAGCAAGGCTTTTGGGTTTTAACACCGGCCTCTTACCCAAGTAGCGTGTGGGGCCACCTACCTAAAGGTCGATGACCGATGCAATCGCTTGTGGGGAGTCGGTTTTTTGCGCAAGCCCCAGTCGACTTGAGCCGCCCAGGACCCATGTAGCTGCATGCCTGAGGAGGATAGGTAGTTCTGTCAGTGCAGTAGGATATCGTGCAAGGTGGTGTTGCCGCTCAGTCTAGTCCTTCTCGATTGTCACGATAAGTAAGGTGGGCGTGCTCCCTAGGTAGGTAGGTCAAACTTCACGGCGTCCCTGTCGACTTTCTGGTACCAACGAGTCCAGACGTTTGACGCCTTGCCCTTGTTCGAATCCAAGCCTCCCCCGCGTTCCTGCATCGCTCAACAAAGTCGCCATGACAGCCGCGTCCGGAAAGTGGAGGGCTCGTTGAAATGCCGTGCGCTCCAAGCCCCGCAGACTTGGAACAACTAAGGCCGCGGCGCAATCTCATCATGCACATGCAAAGAGAACTGAATTTCAGATCGGATTGAGTCCGGTGCCGAATGGGCTGAAAGCCCAGCTTTGGTCTCGCAGCTGAAGTGTCTCCCATATCTGACATCTCGTCATTGTGTCAGCGAGCCAGGCCGTTGTATGCACGTAGTATGGAGCAGCGTCGGCTGGTTTGCTGGCTGGCCGGTGCATGAAAGCTGTCCCTCTATAAAACCCCTGGCATGGGCACAAGGGCAGTTGAAAAGCGGGGGGAGTCTGGACTTCATGCCCGGAAAGTGCGCACAGTATGTAGCCTAGTTGTGCTGCGCCCCAATCGGGGAAAGTGGACGCATTGGACAAAGTATTCGCAGTTCTGAGGACCCTTTGATGATCGCGAATTCCTCTAGCTACTTCGGGCTGGTCGCCGATTCACACAAGCAGCTCTGAGGTGCTGTAGATTTGGGCTTCGGTAGGATTGTGGCGTGGATCCTTTACCCGTCCGGGGTTGACGTCCCATTGTGGCTGGACACGCACGACAGACATTGCTGAAATGCCCTTTGTGTACGAACACCTGCCTGCTTGTAGTTGGATCTGCACGCGACGTAGACATGAGCTACGTGAAAGTCGGACGGCGTATTTGAGAGGCAGTGGTGAGGCCTGGCGGGCCGTCTTTAGGTTCTGTGATGCACAGATCACTGAGGTCAGGGTTCGTCTCTTCACATGTCGGGCTCTGCATACGACTATTGCCTGCCGGATCGTGCAGGGGTGTGCCTGAGACTCCATTCGATGTTGACGCCTCGAAATCGTTATGCTGCCTCACGTAAACGTCACAGAGCTTGCCGCCGGCACCAGCCATAGATTTGCCACTCCGATGTAAGCAACGAATCAGGACCGCGCAGCCCCTCGCCTGGGAGAGTTGTAGGAACCGATCAACGGTGGACATTGAAGTTCATGCTGCTTTCTCCGCTGCCGAGTGACCTACGGCGGAGGTGAAATGACAAGTGGACCCAAAGTGTATCTTAGTGTAGGCAGGACGATGAGCAATCACGAGGCGATGCCTTCTCGAGTACCGCGAGACTTGAACCTGCATCGCCCGATCACCTCAGGGGTAGCAGGAAGCCTCTCTGTGCATTTCGCAAGCCCGAGGGACGTTGCAGACTTCTGCAATACACTTGTGGCTGACATGACCCTTCTCAGTGGTTAGGCGTAGAGCATTTTCCGTTTCACTTGACCTATGCCGATGACTTTTCGGTCGACGGGAGGGCTCATATGAGAGGGACCGGGACTGTTATGGCTTCCCAGTTACTCGCAAGCTGAAGGCGGCGCAAAGCATACTGGATGAGGTCAGGACCTATTGCTGACATGTGCCGAACGACGTGCGGTTGTTGTGTCCAAACTGCCACAATATAGAGTCCGGGGTAATTAGCACGTTGAAGGGTGGACCGAGTGAGTGGGGATGGGGAATATACAGGCAGACCCTTGTCGGCATGCCTGCTTAGATAGAAGTACAACGGCGACTTGAACAGTACTTGAGAGCCAGGGCAGGCTCGAATTAGACCCTTGAGACCATCCTTGTCGTGCAGGCGCCTCAAGCGTTAGCCCGCAATTACCTGCAGGAGCGGAGGAGTGGAACTTTGCTGGTGGGTCGGCCTCGACGTGAAGGCTTGGCACGCAAATAACCCAAGGTGTACCAACGGGGCGTTGCCGGTGGGCGGCGTCCTCGTCTATGCTGGCGTGCCCAGAGATCGACTACTACATCTGTTGAGAACCCTGATCGTCCGAGCCGTCCACTCTTTGCCAGTCCAATGAATGCCGAGTACTGATTGTTGATAGCTGTGCTTCAGATAAGCGAAGGTGAACAAGCCCCTGCTCACCTGGGCATGACGAGTCGCACAGCATATTGAGAGTGATGCCTCGGTCACACATGTGACGACGGTGGCGGCGGTGGTGGTGGTGGTTGACAGAGGTTGGAGGTTGCCTGGCGGCCTTCCTTGACCACTACCAGAATGGTCCAGAAGGGTTGCACGACATGCGCCTACTTAAGTCGTAGCACATTATGGCTGTTCCTCGAAGCACCGACAAGTATTTGCCGACATCTCGTGAGCTGCAACAGCGCCTCAGACCGCTTTGTCGCGATGCCTGCTTGGGACGCCTGTGCCGCTTGTTGATGATCGCCGCTTGGGATGTGCGCTAGGCGGCATGCTTTGACGTGCTGCAAGGTAGTTTTTGCGGCGGCCAGCGAAGTCTCCGCTGCGATGGTGTCCAGGGCTGGCTCGTTCGTGTTGGACGGTTGGGGTAGCTGCCATGCTGCGAAGGCTGGTGTCGAGGGTTGTATTTGCTGCAGGGTCGCGAGCCCCCCCCCCCCCCCGACGCAGTGCTACTGAAGGCGCCGGGCCGTGGGGTCGTTCTCGAAGCTCTGCCGCCGGCCGGTGCAAGCACGTCGATGTCGTGATAGAGCCCACGGCATTAGTGATTGTGATGATCTGCGAGGCAGGAGCCGCCTGAGGAGCTTATCATCCCGTGCGTGCTCGTATTCGACCTGGCTTTGGGGGCAGGTGCGGCCGATCGCCCTGGCATGGAAGGCGCAATGGAAGCGGTTCCTGGTGCTGACTCCGAGGCGCTTGGGGGATGCCAGGCCCGCCAGGTACGAGCACCAGCCACCGGAGCATCGCCATCCATCCCTTGGTCGAGCTGTCGCGCTCGGTTTCAGTCATGAGAACACCAACACTGGCCCATCGTACGGAGAATGCACCAAGAAGCACGGACTCGATGCCAGACCCGCGGCACTGGGTTAGCCGTGCAGCACGCTCGGCTTGGAAATCTGGGGAGTTGTTTTCGTGACTAAAGGTTTCCAGGAAGGCGCAGGAAAGGTGCGGCCCCGGATTGCTCGACGCGGGGTACGGTAGGTGTTGCACAAGCTGCCCTCACAAAGTCATCCATAGATGCAGGTGTCTGACCTCGACCGCCATCAACCACAACAACAACAACGTCACGCGCCAGAGGCAGAGTCTCCAAACTACTTGACGATACATACCGACCTGGTCCCTCACGCAAAAAACCCCTCTTCCCAGGCCGGGCAGGCTGCACGCGCAAGCGCTAGAAGGCCCAAGGAAGCATCCGTGATGCATCGAAGTGCGCTAGCGTGCCCTCCGAATGCCTCTCCCGCTGCACTGGCCGATAAGACATGGGGAGCCGAATGACACACACACACACACAGCACACACTCGTCCCGCTCGGGAAATACGGCCCCTGGCAGCACTGGCTGCCAAGAGGTGCCCAGGTGTGCAATCCTGGCGGCGCACTCGAGCAGGCAGCCCCCGGCCGTGGCTCGCCCGCTGGCCCCAACGGCGAGCCCACCATTTTGGCGACAAGCGAGGCTCTTGCTGCAGACCATGCCTTGCATGCTTGCCTCTGCTCACCCGCCGCATAGATAAGCCACCGACGCCTCTGTTGAGACCCCCACGACCTCGTCGCTGCTGCCCAGGTCGACAGCAGCATGCTCTGTGCAGCATGCAGTGCTCGCCGCGCCATCACCTTGGCCGCTCGGGGACCGTCTTACGACCGTCCTGTCCCGTCCTGCCTGCCCTGTCCTGTCCTGTCCTGTCAGTGCGTGGCACAGCACTCGGGCCCGCCTCGGTCGCCCTGCCCTGCTGACATGCCAGTAACAAGCTCCGGGGCGTTGTAGCCACACCTTGCCCGTGGCGCCCTCATTGGCCAGGCCTAGTCGGGGGATTTTGAGCGCCCGCCGAAGAGCCACCTGGGGCTACTCCTAATCGGTGCCCTTCATCCGGCCTCAGCGGCCTCTGATTCGCTCGCCGCCCTCAAGCTGCATTGCTACATCCTGCGAAGAGGACCACATCCCTCCAATTGCCAACCACCAGCTTCTCGAATGGCGACATCATCTTGTGCCGCCTGCAGTGAAGGATCCCTCTGGCCCAATCACCTATGCAGAGCCATCACGGATTTGTTCTGTGCCTCGATTCTGAAGCAACCGCCTGCGCTGTGCTCAATCGAGTTGTCGCCTCATGCTCAGCCTAGCGGGCAGTGGCAACCACACAGGCCACCACCAACCAACATTCACACAAAAACCACTCCGCAAGTTGCTTGTGCGGCTCTTCTGAGACTAGAAGCAAGATCATCGCCTGACCGCAACGTGACATTGCAACCGACTCTGTCAGTTGGAAACTCGGCTAGCACTTCCACACCCCCCCCCCCCCCCCCCCCCCCCCCCCCCCCCCCCCCCCCCCCCCCCCCCCCTTTCCATGGTGCCCGAGCCGGCTCGATCTCTAGTGCAACCGGTGGAGACGCCGTCACGAAGCTCCGCCAGGGGACTTCTGAGGAACAACCACCACTTCCCCAGCCGGGCAGACTATGGCGTGCGGTGTGTAGTTCCTCTGGGGTAAAAGTGAAGTAGTCTATTGACTTCATTCGCAGTCTGCAAAGCCGCAGGTATCCTCCCCGGCAACATACAACACTATCAAACCCATATGAGTTGACTTGGAGTGCCGGCGTGAGGCTGTGTTGCGGTGAACAGGTTGGCAGACTCTCTAGCGGAACACCCTCCGTTGCGGAAGCCCGGTCGGGTTCACTGCGCGAAGGGGGCGGGCCAGCCTTTTCGGCCTTCTTGATATCTCTCTGGGTACCGTCGGCGTGCTTTCTACCTCCTTGACCTGTTCCCGGCAAAAGGGACTGGCACTCACGGGCGGCGGCCTGAGCTTGGAGGTGCCGTTGTTGCGGGGGAGACAGCAGTGAGCCGGAGCCCCGCGAGCAGCTTTGCCGTTACGGCCGCAGAAAAGCTGCCGAGGCGGTGCGAGCGCTCTTGTCCGGGTCCTTGCGGTCTGATGGCTTGTCGCTGCATATCACAGTTTACAGGCCCGATGCGCGGGAGAATAAGGCTCGAGCTGGGAGTGCTCTGTCGCTCCAGCAGGCGGTCACATATCACGATACTGGAGCGCGAGAGCATGGTCGAAGTGACTGTGGACATGATATCATAAGGATCTCACGGAACACGTTCAATACACACTGGGACCATGCGTCACGGCGGGGGGAATCCATCCCGGCTGCAGTTTGGTCACGGGTTTGGGCCTCTCTTATGGTTGAGACATCGCCACAGATCAGCCTCAGCCTCGGCGTCTTGAGAATATCACCACGCTCCCGCTGTATCACGCTCCACGAGGTGTTAATAGTGCAATGTTTTGGGCAATGTCTTACTCATCGGGACTTTTTTTCTCCTTTTTTTCCTTTTTCTTTGTCTCTTGTGTTTTTCCTATCTTTTTCTCATGCTGGGACCGGGTCTCACATGGGGACACGTTGTTCGGGACCGGGCCGTGCTGACCGCGTCTGAGTATAGTTCGCGGGTGGCGATACTTTCGGACATTGTCGGCAAATATGGTGCTCTGTCCAGATCTCCTTGCAGGTATGGCTCGTTGGAATATCTAAAACTCGACGGTACCAGAAAACACGAAGTGGTCGAGTGAGGGTGAATTCTGTGTGCATGTAGGAGTCCGGGGTCGGATGTTGCTCGTGGTCTGCGAGATGCGGCGCAAACATACTTGCTCACTATCACATCAAGGCATGCTGGCTTCTCTGGTGCTTGTCCGTAGGATGATCGTGCAAGACGGGGACGGTAAGCAAGGTATTCAGAAAGTACCATTCCGCCTTGTCGTCCCCAAGACCACCACAAGAGGAGGGGGACACACACGTACAGACACACGCACACACATCGAGAAGCCACGAGTGGAAAACATCAGCCCCATCACCAGCAAAGCAGGAGAGAGATCGTGATGTATGGTGTTGTCTTAATAAATCATCCAGCCAAACAGCAGTCAGCAAGTGTACAGCTGATAATCCTCTCGATGCGGCTGCCGGGGTGTCTCATTGGACCAGGTTGAGGTTGCAGAAATGAAGCACACGTCAGCGGCGAAACTCTTCTGCTGACGTGAACATGCTAAGCAGCAACACGACCACGATTTCAAGACGGACATCAGTTCTTGTGGCAACTAGAATTCCTCACCAGATCTTTCCTCGGACATCTCGATTGCAGTGTGAAGACATGGGAGTTGTGGAATAACTATGGCGGCGGCTCTCTCCTCCTTTAACCTCATTCTTCTTTGGGATTGATGCCAGCCGTTCGGTCTAAGCCGGCTAGTGTCAGGAGCACCTCGATATCTTCGATAGATGCCTGCCGTATGCCCTGAAGGACGACAAGACCGTGACAAACCCCCTTTCTGGTCCAGCCGTAATTCATTATCCGAACAGCTCAGACTGAGAGATGAGCTGCCCAACGCCGTCCTCAGCAAGGTAGAGCAATTCTATCAACCTCTGTCACTCATATTCTCTGGCGAGTCACCTACCTGCCAAAATGTTGCAAAGTTCCCAGTGACCAGGAGGGGACACATATACCCATATCCTTCCCCTAAACCACGTTCCTCACGTGAATAGAACACCTACAGGTCCGCGGCGAGCAAGCAAGACCGCTTCAGACTGAACTCTCGAGACAGCTGGGATACTCCGCGTCTTCCTGCCTTTGCCCATTCGAAATGCACCGAGCCCCTGCTGCCACGACATGCATGGCATGGCGCTCTGCGAGAACCCCTCAAAAGCCCGATCCCCACTACACCCTGAATACCCTGTGATCCTTTGATGGGACCTTGGCTCTCGAAGCTCATTGGGCTGTAGGAATTCAGTATTGGCCTGGGCCAGAATATGTCTGGCCTAGATTCTTATGTGCATGCTGCTGCAGAGTCGACGGGCACCACTGGGCCCTTCTTTGAGCTGCATACAGTGCAACCATTTAGATCGGCTCTGGAAAGATACTTGCATCCTGTGCGTGAGGGCCCTGATCGAGAGCCTCAATCGAGAGAACGGTCTGCGATTTGTTAAGCCTTTAGAGAAGCAGTATTTGGCGCCTTTCTCACCAGCCCTTTGACTTTTCTTCTTCCTCTCCTCTCATTGTCACAACAACGATCCTTGGGCTACTTGCACTTTCCCGGATATCCCCTACCCCTCTGCCCAGGGCGGCGATCTAGGTCCCAGTGTGGATGTACGTTCGCAGTGGCAAGGCAGGAAAGCCACCTGTGGATACTGCCCCGGGGAGGAGCATACGCGCCTGGCCGTACAGGGGGTGAGGGGAACACCCCTCTTGAGTGGGACGATCCTGGTTTCCCTGCTTCTTGCAAGATCTCGGGGAGGCGGCTGGCTGGGTCTGGACCGATGGATGGTGTGCTGTGTAAGGTAGGCATGCACTCCCACTGCTCCATCTGGCTGTGCCGCACTCGTGCGCGGGACCTGTCTCGATAGTTCATGGTCCCAGAGCCTGCGACAAGTTTCCGTTTGGTTTGATTGCTGTTTTGGTTCAATCTTGGAAGCGTGTCGGGGGATGTCGGATGTTGAGAACGGGTTGACTGTACTCAATGTGATTACTCTACCGGCTGAATTGCCTCGGTGCCTGTATTAAAGATGAGAGAATTTGTGGTGATGCGACAGAAACTGGTAAATTGTGGACGTGGTACGAGTGACTTGGGAACATTATAGTTAAAGTGATAGTGGCGCATTTCTCAGGCGACCTACTGGGTCATTTCTTGCAAGCAACAAGCATCCGACGAGGTTGGCATGATCCCCAGTACGCTCTTCCCTTCATTCTAACTTCACAAATTCAAGGGGCAAGGAAAGAGTGTTACAGGCAATGAAGCTAATCAAAGTCACATTCAGTTCACGACGACGGCGTCGTCAACATTACCCTCAGAGTCCTACCCTATGTCAACCAAAATTCTTGTGGTCAACCGACTTGGAAGACTGCGTGTAGTCATGCCACTTCTGCTAATCTTTCATGGCTTGTGGCCAGTGACTCATACTGTCGAGACTGCATGCTATGATCACAATCATGACTGAAGGCTTGTGGCTTGCGGATGTGCCGAGCTCTAGCCCTTGAACAAACACACCTGTCAGATCGTGAGGAAAAAGGAGGTGTCTGATTTCCTGCTTATCAGGCAACAGCAAGAAGAAGTACACAACTAATAACAAAACGAGAGAAGAGATACTTCAAGATAAACAAACCCCGAGTCTCATTCCATGGAAGCGTAGAAAGATTGCAGGAAGATAAGCCATGGAGGCCATGATGGTCCATCAACCATCATGACCGGGAGAGGAAGCCCAACTCGGTCACTTCGCCGAGGAACAGACATCCGTCAACGCCACGAAGCGCTTGTTTCTGTCATCGTCCAGACCCATAACTACCGGCACAACCACTGCCAAATAACTGCAGAATATGAGGAACAGGGCCTCTACAGGCTGGGCACGAATAGTAGTGGCGGCCACAACAACGACAACCCCGCTAAGAGTTACAACGCCGAGTGATAGTGGCGTCGACAGGTCCAAGGCGAGCATGGTCGCAGCTGGGACTAACAACACCAGTACGAAGCCCACCAGGACCACGACAGTCCAGGAGCGCCGCCAGCGTGCCGTGTCCAGACGGATACTGCTTTCATTGCCTTGCTCAGTCGGGTGAATCGTCTCCAGCCACCACCGAATTGCTTTCTGTAATTGTCATCAGCTCAAGAGAATCTAAAGGTATTTGGAAGGTCGTGCAAAACTCGGATGTTGTTGGCTCGCCGTCAAAAGGGCGTGCCGCTCTGGAGAGCACACGGGGTGGCTACAACTTACCGCAAGCTTGCTTTCAGAATGCATGACCCAGTAGAGTCCGAATGACAGATCATGGTCGTCTGTTTGGATGCAATCATCTACGGATAGCAGAAAGTCGTTCTCCGGTGCATGCAGGTCTACATCCTGAGTGAGCGCCTTGATGTGGCTGAGACAGGGGTCGCGTTCGACCCTCGAGAATTTGCGTAGTGTTGCCATGCTTATCAAGAAATCTCCTATCAAATAATTAGCCTTGTGCTAGTGGTCCTTGATTGCGAGTCACATGAAAGCGTCTTACGGTATGGTTGGAGTAGAATCCCGAGCTCTTTGAAGCACTGGTCTTCCTCTTGAGCCAGTTCCTGCCTCATCCGAGTTTGCTGCTCGGGGTGGTGTTGCGCCTGTTCGACCCATTGCTTAAGTGTCAATTGCTGCTCAGGTGCCAAGCGCGTGTAAAGGCGCTTGGCTTCGAGTCCAGCATTGCCTTGCTGTCGGACCTGAGCGCCGGCCGGGGCTTGCAGTTCAGTGAGCGCGGCACTCTTGTCATCAATGAGCCGCAATATCTTGCTCTTGGCCTCGATCTTCTGCGCCATATGGACATATAACCGATCGTTTTCGTATGAGAAGAGCCGGTAGATCCTTGGATTCTCACGAAGGAGCTGCTGAGCGATCGCTTTTGGCCACCCATCCGAAGCACCGTCGCCTGTGTTATGACCCATCGTTAGTATACGTGAAGCATGAGATGAGAAAACTATATGTGGTCGTCACATACGTATTGTCTCTTCGAGGACCATATGGTTGCTGATATATTCTTTGGTCCTCATGCTCCGGTGAGCTTTTGTGGTGTCTGAGCCTTGACTACTGCCATGGCTAGCCTGATCGGTTCGTGTGCTGTGCACTTTCGAGGACTCTGTAACCCCACGTTCGAGCCCCCCCTAAAATAGCCCGATCAGCTGTTGTGTTCGAGAGCTGGACCTCATTTATAGAGGAAGGTTGAGGAGAAGACATACCTCAACACCGGATACTGCGCCAGATGGCCTGACAAGATTCAGGACAGAAGTGAAAGCACCCATAGTGATCTTCCTGGCAGGAACGCGCACTGCCGAGAGCTGAAGGCTATGCTACATGCTTTCTCCCGAGGGCCGCCGTCTCGGTATTTATGTACGCGCCACCTCTTGTTCCTGTCGTTCTGAGTCTCTCACAAGGCTGTGAGAATAGAGCATGGCCAGACCGCCATTCTTGTTCCCTGAAGTGGTTGCAAGCCAGTTCTGAAAGTCGAACACGTAAGTCGCTCTATTGACGTTGAAGAAAGACCGTGATTTGCATAATGCATACTGCAGGACAGCCCCATCCAGACACTACTTGTGTCAGCCGGTGAGGAATAATTCTTCATCGAAACTTGTCGTTGGCTGGCGCACAAGCCAATGGCAGCACGCACAATAGCTGAGATGGTGTGGTGATCACGTCCGCCAGTGAGACCGTGCATGAAATCTCTGGCTGTTGGTACCGTCCGCTGAGAGCCTATCTTGCGGCCCAGCGTGTGAGCCTGCGGGGAAGCAGATTAAAAGAGTGGCTTCCTGGATGGCCGCTCAGACAGCAAAGGGTTTGTGCATCTAAAGAGGGCTACGCGCCTGGCGGCTTGAAGTGAGACCGCGGCACTGTGATTAGACGACCCAAGAACGGAATTGCTTCCCGTATGTGAGTATTATCGGAGGCTTCCAATACTTCGTTCCGCCTTCGTCGCGTCAGCTCCAAAGGTCTCGGGATATCGGCAATGGCCTAGCATTAGGACTGCAACTTATGCGACTTGGACGAATTGGCAGACCACGTGTTGAAGGGGAGAACAGCGAGAAACGCCCTCGAGGCGGCAAAAAGTTGGGGGCCGGCGCATTCGGTGAGATGGCGAGGGAGGGTTGCAGTTGTAGTTGCATTTGCGTCGTGGGGCTGGAATCTCGTGGCGGGCCGTGGTAGGAGCAGTCCATCGTGACCGGCCTCGACAAGGCTCCGATGGTTGTCTCGTTTTCACGGACGTTCGCGATGTCTTGTAAGACGCGCGTGCCTGCCTGACCAACAACTCGGCGGTTGTGTGGGTTGGGTATCCACGACACGCGCATGCAGCCGCCAGCCTTGCCGGTGGCTGTGTGCTTGGCCGCATGCAGGCGCGGCACGAAACCTGACTCGCAACTGCCAGATGGGGAGTTCGTCTGGAGTAAGGCCTTGAAAGCAGAGATCCCCAGAGGTCTGTCTTTGAGTGTGGTGTCGTTGGAGCTGCCAGATGACGCCATTGCTTTCTTCGGCGCGTGTGTTTTGTAGAATACTCCAGGCGGTGTAGTCCTGGAAGGCCGACGTGAGCTGCTGTGGCTGTTTATGTTTCCACAGTGCAGAGGATCAGAGCCTTGGTTTGAATGCCGTGACTCTCGGATTGAAACGAAAAGTGCGAAATATGCGAAATCGACACGATGAGCTGCCAGTTATGAAGTCTGGGACCGCTGCAGCAGTCCATAGCTCGGTCGATCTCTGATGCTGGACGCTGTTGACGTTGAGGACTATGGTCCTCTTGTGCGAGACGGCGACATTAATCAGAGGTACATGCCCGTGGACGTTCTGTCCAGATGTAGGTCGCTCCCGCAGCCGTCATGGACATATCCCTAGAGGTTTGTCAGTTGGGCTCTGAGCCAGCAAAAGACCCGGGCTACCACTTCATGGCGATATGTGTTGCAACTTACTGACGGCCGATGCTCAACATAGTTCTGGTCACGAGATGCGCTCAGAAGCCGTCGACATTGTGCCATCAACACGAGGCGATCGAGCACGAGCACGAGACGCCACGACTTCTGCTGCTTTCTGGGAGCGGCCCCAGCAGCTGGGAAGGCACCGTGTCATCGCGACTACGCATCGATCGTTCCTACTCAAAGTTTGCTGCTGGGACGATCAGCGGCGCGCGCAGGAACAGAGAGACTGCCGGGGCGTAGCGAATATGTGTTGCTGTGCTGTCGATGCGTGCGGGCAGGGCTTCGGAGACGTGAATGCTGGGTCTGGTCGATGGAAGAGGGAGGAAGACGGGTGCCACTGACTGGATGAGAACTTGTGAAGGGGGAGGAAGGTGAGTGCCCGGTGTGCTCAACGTCTGGGAGCTGAAAACAAAGGAAGGCAGCCGCTAGGGACTCTAGGTGCGGTGCCTGCCTCAGGCTGACCGCAAGTTGGCAGGACCGGGGGGTCCTCCAGCACGCCTCACATCGACTCAGTGCGAACCCGCGACGTTGACAGGGAACAGACTTGGCCTGGAAGGCTCTGAGTACACCGTAGGTGCTCCCACGATTTCCGACAAGGTCGACAAGCCCGGCTCTCTCATCAAAAGAACATACTGATATTATTTTGCACGCTCGATGGCTGCCTGTTGCAGTGAGGCCCGAGCTCTGGTCGTGTCTGACAAGCAAGGCGTCGTCACGGACAAGTCTGCGTGAACAGAGAGTCCTTTCTGACTACGCGTACCTACGTATATTCACTGAAGCATGCGCCGGCCGAACGACTACTTCCCCGGCCGGATAACTATCCGGAGGAGGAATAACATCACGCATTAAGTAGGGAAAGCAGGCTCGGCCGATATTGTACTGGGGGCCCTGGGGCAAATCGACAAATGTGTCGATCGTCGACATGGACAAGGTGCAGTGGTCATGGTGCCACTCAAGCACAGGCCTCTGGCCGCTTCTCGACAGCTATCGTCTACGTCACAGCATTCTCTCCGTGATCACGTACTACCTAAGACACGAAAGCCAATGTTTTCGAAGGACCCGGAAAGAAGAGCCCGAAACTATGGTTTCCTTCGCCACATCTTCCTCCTCTCGGTTTGGACCTGCATGCTCGGCGTGGAAGGATGGACCAGAGTTCAACCTTGCCCTCGCCTCACCCGGAAGTACATAAGCCGGGAAGACGTTGGACCTGCAGCCGTTATCTCCTCGAGTGATATGTCACAATAACACCATTCGAGACTAGATTGTCGTGGGCCACGGTCGGGGGTACGGTACCGCTGGTGGTCAGGGGCAAAGCTGGTGTGTTTTTGTGGCCAGCGGGCAAGGAATTCAGCTTGGTCGACATTTTGCTCGAATCGACACTGTACGCTGTCCGAGCAAGATATAAAAAGGAAATCGAAATGTCGTTGGCTTCGGGGAAAAGAATTTCTGCACTGCTGAAAGATGGCATCGCGCTTTGCTGCCACTATTTTCCTTTTCCCCTTTTCTCAACCACAACACAACACTTTCGTCGCCAATATGGACAAGCCTACTACAGATACAGCCAGTTGGAAGGATCTGGTTCCAAAGTAGGTTACGTTGTAGTCTTGGAAAGCTATCTACATATTGACGTGGGTTCCCAGGCGACCGACCAGACCCATCGTCATCCCCCGCGGAAACTCGATGCGTGACGAAGAGGGTGCGAAGCAAGAGAAACTTGATGATCAGGACGGACCAGTGAACACAAAGTAGAACAGGGCTTCAGGACTGAGCTCGGGGAAAAGCACGGTGATCATCTGTTTTGCCTCAAGTTTGCACAATGTTGTCGCGCGAAAAGGAGTAAAAAAGCACTGGGAAAGGACCTGGACAGAACTGGCCCTCGGAAGGACAATTTCATCTTCTTCATTCTAGACAATAGACCAACTGGCTTTCTCTTCAGCATCACCATAAAAGACCTGCTTTGGAACATCAGAATGGATCTCATGCTCCCTCTAGGCCAATCTCGCGGAGAGTGGTCCGACCATCCGTAGCCCAACAACCACCTGGCCACTTGACCAGGGAGGCAGCGCGCGGCTGTGTACGTAAACATGTCTCGGCACGTCATGTTCAGCAACTGGCCCGAGGGAATTTAGGGCAGGTCCCTTGTTCCAGAAGTATTTCGCTAAAGATAAACCAGCGCGCCTTCATTAGAGCAGCCTCTCCTATCTGTGCCTGCCCAGGTTGAACAGCAGTCACTGAACAGGCGGGAGGGCAGTCTCGGATCGCACACACAGCCCTTGGACAGAGTCGAAGATGCAATATTTGTTCCCGCTAAGAGTCTCACCCTCAGGGTGTTGTGGAATCAACGGTCCAGCCCTGACGTCCAGCGATACTGTAAGGCCTGCTTTGTAACGCCACGAGATGCTGCGGCAATCAGCACCACGATATCTGATAGTTCCCGACACGGACTGGTGAGCCCCCTGGCACTGCGCACCGACCATTAGGAATCCAGTGGAGCACTTTCCGAGAGCCCTCCTCAGATGTGTCTCCCTCCCAGAGCACGCATTTCTCCTCTGCCCACCAGTGTTGTCTTCGAGCGCTCAAACCCGTGGGCCGTGCTGATCTGCCTTGGCTACATAGACCACAAGGGTTCGTTCGGGGACAAGCGTAAGCAGCAGCATGGATTCCTGACGGACACCTTGGACGCGGCCACAGCTGCGGCCGCTTTGGTGATAGTGAGACCGCCTCCTTCGCCCGGGTCTGGTGTGTTTTCATGGCCCCCTTGTCCCATTAGCTTTGGCAGTATGTGGGACGCAATGTGTGAGCGTGCTTCGAGTTAGTGCAGCTGCGCTTCCTGGGATGGGTTTACTCCACTCAAGAACGGCCAGACGAGCCATCAGCGACAGGAGGAGAGTGTTTTGCTTCTTCGACATGCACCAGAACGAGCGGTATTCGAGCCACGGTTCGTGTCGGCATAGTTCGCATGATCCCTATGAGGAGGCCGGCCAACCAGTACAGAGGCACCACTCCTGGTCACCTTCATACCGACTTAAGTGGTCCCCTTATGTCGGCGAGAGAGGCGGCATGACCTGGTCCCAAAACAGTCATCGCTACATGGGTTATCATCTCGTCAATAGGCTCTAGAGTGCCAACCATGCGGCTCTGAGTGGCCTTGGCATGCACCAATCCCAACCCCGGACTGTCCCCCGGTGACTGGGAGTCCTGACGACGACAGATTCCCTTGCGGTGACGGATTTCTGGGAAGCCAGCACAGTTGCATCATGGCCAGAGCTATCGACGCAAGGCGAGGATTCGCACCGGTACGGGGCCGTGGTCTGGTATGCCCATCCTCGTCGACCCCCCCTGCCACCAGCCAGGCGTGCTCCCACCGGGACTTGTTGCACTAGCCCCAGCAACGCGCTGCAGCCATCTCTCTGGACATGGACTCCCTTTGACTGTCCTATAGGAAACATCCCGCGGATGCTACGTTGTCAGTGGGTCTCCATGGCGATGATGTCGCGAAAGATTCCCTCCCAGGCATCAGCCGCGCCGGGCTGACAGCCTGTGCCAGGACCGAGCAGCTCGCAGCTCGCGGCCCAGTGACTCTGGAGCTGATACTCTCTGCTCAGACATGCCGTCGCCCGACACGAGTAGCGGTGTGGAAATGAGCAGAGCTTGCGTCGAAAAATGGCAGTGGCAGTCGGACAGCCCCCTTTGCAGGGGAAGGCTTGTGCGCTTTCCCCGGCCGCATTGCAAGTGGCCGCAACAGCCAGACAACGTGTGGCCGGAAGCAGCGAGAATCTTCGGTAGAAAGCTCTGGCCAGGTTAGCTGTGACCAGCGACGCCGCCTGGCCCATCAAAGCCTCCCAGACAGCGTGTCTTGGCGAGGATTGTAGTCTGTCCGAGCCGAGCGAAGTCTCGCTTCTTTGACCCATCGCCAGGCAATCTCGGACTCTCACATGCCTGCCCGGGACGCTTTCCGCGGCGCAATATTTCATCTTGTCTCGGCTGCTTGCGTAATGATCCCAAGCGCGGGTCTGCGAGGGCCATGCGCGCTCGACAAGTGTGTTCGGCAGTTGGCCTGAGCTGGGTTGGCACCTGTCTTAGCCTCAAACTGTCTCAGTTCACGAACGGTACCGAAATGAGGAAGGCAAAGTGCTGCTCACTGACATCAGGGTTTTTATCTCCTTCGGAGTAGGTCCGTTCTTCGAGTAGTTCCGTTCAGTCGCCTCGTCGGATAGCCCTGCGAGAGGGGCATGGGAGCTGCTTAGCAGCAAGGCTACGGGTCCCCACCGGTGCACCAGCTGCGACGGGGATTTGCAATGAGATCTGCGGCAGTCGGAAGAGCAAGGCGTAAAGTGTGGGCTCCCGGCCACAACTCTGGAGCCTGGAGCGTTGTCAACACTGCGGATAGCCAAAGACTGGACCGTCAAGGGACCTCCCCTGGCCCAGCCACGGTCGTTTCATGCCTGCAGATTGCTGGTGGCAGCCAGGGATAGCCTGCCCCTCGTAATCTTCCGCCTGGTCGCCTGGTCGCCTGGTTGCCTGGGCAGGTAAGAGCTGCCACCCATCATTGCGTGACGTGTGTTTCGGTGGTTAGCACATTGGTGCTTTTCGTGACAGTGGCAACCGCGAATATGCCCGAGGAAACATGATATGACATTGTCATTACGACCTGCACCCATCCTGTTCCTTGTGGACCGACTATGGCTGCAGACAAGGCCCTGACTCGTACGATAGCCTGCCAGGATTGTTGAGCATGACCGGGCCTAAGCTGAACGGCAGCTCAGGGTCGGTCCCGAGGGGCGGCGGGGCAGGCGGGCAAGTCGACACGCTGGCCCCTGTCACGCGTTTGTGTGTGCGCTTCGTTGAGCATCCTGGCGTACCAGGCAGCCTGCTAATGGCATGCTACCGGTGTGAAGGCAGAGTCGAGATTCGTGCTGTATTAATGCCAGAAGAACTGCCATTCATAAGTGAGGATGTCGCGATGTCTTGAATCCACTTATTCCCCAGACGTCTGGTGGTTGTGTGGAGCCCGCCGGCTCCGGGAGCTCCGCAGGGCTGAGGGCGGCCAGGGTGCTCGGTGTGCTCCATGGCTTGCTTGCCAACGCCAGCGCGTCCTCTTGAATGTTGAGTGATGTCAGGAGGGCACGTTTCGCACTGCAAAGCCGCTTGCGATGGACTTCAATGACACGACTGTCATGCGAGCCGGGGAGATCACGGCCGAGACCAAGCCCGTGTGGCGGTGAAGTTGAATTAAAGAGAAGCCTATAACGGCCGGCATATCCATCGAGTTTCTTATTCGTTATATCCGAGCCACTGCTGTGGCGTCTGGTTCATGGCTTGGAGTATCCCTGGGATGATTGGTCACAAAATCAGTCGTACGAGGTTCGGCACTTTGCTTCTGCCCCCTTGTTCCGGAGTGTGGGGGCGCCAAATACAGCGTCTTTCGAGAGAGGCGGCATTTGCTCTCCGGCAAGACTCTTTGCTCTCCACAATTGAGAAGATGGGACGGAACGGCAATCCAAGTATGCAAACGATCTCTGCTCCAGCCGTCCACGGTGAGTCGCGACTACAAGCTTGAGCGCCGCGCCATCGCAAAGTCAACGTGCGTAGTTGTGAGTGCCTGACAGTTCCCATGCCTCTGGTGATCCACATATTTCTGTGGCTTCGGGGAACCCACAGCTGCTCCTTATCTTGCCAAACACCAACGTCAACTCTCGCGACATGCTAGGACCATGACGCAGCCCGCCTCACAGGAGGGAGTGCAATTGCAGACCGATCTCGAAGATGAGGTCCGTGAGCTGGAACGACAGCTCTCTGCCGCCCGGGAGCGGCTGAGCGCCCAGAAACGGCAGGATCCTTCACCTGATGCTGCG
Source organism: Microdochium bolleyi (assembly GCA_001566295.1). NCBI lineage: Eukaryota > Fungi > Ascomycota > Sordariomycetes > Xylariales > Microdochiaceae > Microdochium > Microdochium bolleyi. Next base: position 1,645,616 of record KQ964248.1, on the reverse strand, counting down.
GGCGCAACGCCGTTGACGACAGGCCTACCCGTCCGGCATCGACCAACACGAACAGGCCGGGGTCGTGGGGTAGACTTGGCGTACGACCCGAAAGACTCGTTCGCGGAGCACCACCACCTGCTGCTCCTCTCGGACTCGGCACTGCCGTTGGGGTCCTTTGCGTTCAGTTCCGGGCTTGAGTCGTATCGCGAGCACGTCCGCGCTGCGGCCATCACCACCGCGGCGTCGAAAACCCCTCAGCAGCAGTCGCAGACGCCGAGGAAGCCGACCTGGTCGTTCGCCGAGTTCCTCCCGCTCTCGCTGTCGAGCTACGCGTCCACCACCCTGCCGTTTGTCCTCGCGGCGCACCGCGAGCCCCGAAGGCTGGCGGAGCTCGACGACGCCCTGGACGCCGCGACGATATGCACGGTGGGCAGGAGGGCGAGCTGCGCGCAGGGCAGGGCGCTGCTGGGGATCTGGGAGAAGAGCCTCGTCGGGGATCTGACGGCTGCTGGGACTGTGGCTGGTGGTGGTGGTGATGAAGGCGAAGATCGCGAGAGCGCCTTGTCTGAGGACGAGGGCGACCATGTTCGAGAAGAACTCATTGACATCCTCGCAATCATCAAATCCTACTCCAAGCTTCTCCGCAGCAGCAGCAACTCCGGCAGCAGCACCACCCCATCGACCACCACCACGACTACCCCTCCATCCGCGATCCCGCCCGTATCAGCACACCTCGCACCCCTTTTCGGCGTCGTCGCCCGCGCGCTGGGCCTGGGCGCCCACCAGACGGCGTACGTCTTCATGCTGTCGCACGCCAAGGCGCTCGTCTCGGCCGCGATCCGGGCGGGCATGTTCGGGCCCTTCCAGGCGCAGAAGATCCTCGCGGGCGCCGAGATCCGCGGCCTACTGCCGGCGCTCGTCGCGCGCGAGTGGGACACGCCCGTCGAGGAGGCCGGGCAGAGCTCGCCTGTCGTGGACCTGTGGATCGGGAGGCATGAGATTCTGTACTCGAGGGTGTTTAATAGCTAAGGCTGCAGGGGAGAGAGTGTCGGAGATTGCCAACCATGGGAAACTAAGACGCAGCGCAATTTAGAGAGGAGATGGCCATGAATTTAAGAGTGATAGCACTGGAGCACGACAGGTGGCGATGTGAAATGCAGTTAGGTACGAGACCGGCTTGTGTTGTCCCGAATCCAGGACTTGCCCGGGTATTATGTCTCTTCTCATGCTACAAAACGCTAAAGTATGATTTCGCCATGCTCTAATTGGCACCCTGTCTAATCCTCATCGCCGTCTCCTTCGTCACTATCGCTGCCATACGCAACGAGCGGTCCCGCCGGCGCCGTTTTTACTTTAGGGGCTGCCGTCGATACATGTGCTGCTCGGAGAGCTTGTAATGTGCTCGACGAGAATATGCCGCCCGCCTGCTGTGCCTCGGGGGCCGCCTCGATCTGCCGCTGTCCATTCTGCTCATCGTGCTGGTGCTCCCCGCCATCGAACTCGCCGCTCTCTATCATGCGCTGCTGCTCCTGCTCGAGCTCAAATCCTTGCCTGCCGACTGGGTTCACCGCGTTCGCGCCGCGCGCAAAGTACACCTCGTCTGGCGCCTCGTACCCGTCGAGCCCGAACGAGCTCTCAATCTTGCGGCGCTTGCGCGCCTCCGGGTCCCGCCCTTCTATCTCGGCCACGAACGCCTCGGGCAGCGCCCGCCGGATCGCCTCGGCGGCCTGCTCCTCGATCGCCCTCGCCTCGCGCGCGCGCGCCATCGGATTCGGGTCCGCCGTCGCCCACCGCACGTTGAGGATCTCGCTGTGGTCGAGCGACTGGTGGGCCATGGCCTCCTTTGCGAACTGCGCGTTGGCCTCGTTGGTGTACGTGATGAACGCGACGCCGCGCGTGTTGAGCACGCGCATGCGCTCGACCTGGCCCCACTCGGCAAAGTGCCGCGACACAATCTCCTCAATGTCGTCCGAGACGTGGATCCGGCCGACGTACACGGTGCGGTTCTGGCGCAGGAAGCTGCCCACGCCGCCCATGTCGTCGCGGTAGTCGCTGTGCTTGTCGCGCCCGAAGCAGTCGACATTTGGGTTGAAGTGGTCGTGGATGCCGGGCAGGCGGTGCAGGTAGTCGCAGTCCTGGCCCTTGGGGCAGATGCCCCGGGCGAAGAAGAGGCAGAAATAGGACCCGGGGATCTTGTCGGCGCGTGTGAAGCCGGTGTCCTTGGCGATGTTGCAGCGGCCCTTAGCCGCGGTCTTGGAGAGGTACTTGTCCTCCCGGTCACCGCCGGACCATTTGTTGTACCAGATATTGAAGATCGTGCCTGTCTGTGGCGGCGGCTCGGACGAGATGAAGGAAGGGTCGACTTGGGGTCGCGCCGGGCGCTTCTTGCGGATGATCTTCTTCACTTTCTTGGGTGCTGGCGGCGCCACCTCTGTGGACTGCGCCACGAGGGCGGCGTCGTTCTCGTCGGCCATTGTCGAGACAATACGCAGGCTGGGCACGTGGAGGGGAAAATGTTGGTGTTGTTTGTCAAAGGTTACGTCTGTTGTCTCGCGTCGTCAGGGTCGATGGCACTTGAGCACCGATACTGTAGCTGATAAGGCTATCACAGGGAAGTCGACTTCTGGAGATGATGCAAAGCCAACTACGCGGTTGTGGTGGGTAAGTTTATAGCCCCTAGAAGGGTATAGTGTAAATCGGTTCAAGGGCACGACCAATTGAGACAGGTTGTGAGTCGAGTGTCATCTGGTTGAATGTGGCCCACATATATCTGGGGCCAAGAGTGTCCTGACAGGGGCAGAAACTTCGGCCTGCTACCCGTGTAGAAGGCTGGAATTTTTGGGGTGGGGTTTAAATGCAAAGCCCGCTTAAGTGGGAGACTGCGGCTTCAGATAGGCTAGAGGGGCGCTTGCAACTACCCCGGAACAGACCTGAGCATCTTTTACCGCCCCTCAACTTCCCCTCAAAAAAAACATGAGTTGGAGAAACGCCAGGATGCACGTAACGACCCGTAGAGAGGCGGTGCGCAGAGTCAGATTGGCCTCGGAGTAAGGGTGTGGGATCACTGAAATTATGGCACGATGCAGCATCGAACCACCGAGTTCTTACCCGCGACACGGTAGTCTCCGAGGGTGATAGTCCTTGTTCTTCTGCACGGGAAACCTTTAGCCACTCCTCCCAGGTTCACTGCCTTGCAGTACCGCTTCCTTTGTGGGGAGACGACTTGCCCCGAAAAAGAGCCCGAGATCTCACTGGCTCTATGTAAGTGTTCGAACACTGTCCAAGAGACGAATGCTCTTCGAGTCAAAGCCAAGTCTGCGGTGTGTCGCGGAGCGGTTCCGCGGTAAGCAGCGGCAATCAGACCACCTCAGCGAGGGAGCGGCTCGGCATGGCTGTCTTTGTAATGAGAAGAGCCAACGAGCTGAGACGGGGAACCCCGTCACTGGGGACCTTGAGGTATGAAGCCAACCCGACAAGGGAGAATGTGGCCGCTCTGGAGAAGGATTCCCCAGGTTTTATCGGGGTCAAGGGCGCGATGATTGGCCTCTGGCCCCGGGGCACGGCGAGTTGGCCGCCCCCGGACCCCACCACGAATGCGGGCACAGCGAGTAGCCGCCTCTTGTGCCTCGGCCAAACCGCAGTAGCTCACTGCCAGAGGCCCCCGTTCTGCCGCTCCACGCACTCCAAAGCTGCCCTGCGCCCCGATCCCTGGACGGTCCAGTGCTGTAACCTCGGGCAGCTCCTTCCACTCCATCTCAACCCTCACGACCTCGACCTCCAGAACCACTTCTTTCCTCTCCCTCTCTCCTTCACGACCTCAACTCTCCACAAGCCCGCTCGACCACATCACACCACGAGCAGCTCACATCCGTAGTAATCATGTCTGCCCAGATTCCCGATATCGTATGTGCCACCTTGCCCTCATCAACCTCGAGCCAAGCACCGGCGATGCTGCATCGACGTAGAGCATCACTCGCCGAGTCTCTTGCTAACATTCACCCAGATCGCGCCCTTTGTCAGCGACAAGGCCCGCAAGTACCTCGACACCGTCGCCAAGTTTGTAGAGGAGGAATGCATTCCGTAAGCACTTGCCGCCGCCTCTATAGCAATCATGAACCTGAGCTCACGCATTGCCTCCTCCCTAGCGCCGACCCTGTCATCGATGCCCAGCTCGGCCAGGGCGATGCGCGATGGGACGCCCACCCCAAGCTGATTGAGGACCTCAAGGAGAAGGCCCGGAGCCTTGGCCTGTGGAACCTCTTCCTCCCCGCTGGCCACTACAAGGAGTCCCCTGGCTTCACCAACGTCGAGTACGGCCTCATGGCTGAGTGGCTCGGCCGCTCCAAGATTGCCTCCGAGGCCACAAACTGCGCCGCCCCCGACACTGGCAACATGGAGGTGCTCGCCAAGTACGGCAACGAGGCCCAGAAGGCCGAATGGCTCAAGCCTCTGATGGAGGGCAAGATCCGCTCTGCTTTCCTCATGACTGAGCCCTACGTTGCCTCGTCGGATGCCACCAACATTGAGCTCGATATCCGCCAGGAGGGCAACGAGTGGGTGCTTAACGGCCGGGTAAGAAACATCACCGCTACTCCTAGTCTAGGAGTACATCGCTAACGGGATGCACAGAAATGGTGGTCCAGCGGTGCTGGTGACAAGCGCTGCAGCATTTACATCGTCATGGGCAAGAGCGACGGCAGCAACAAGGACGTCTACAAGCAGCAGTCCATCATCCTCGTCCCTGCCAACACCCCCGGCATCAAGATCCACCGCATGCTGAGCGTCTACGGCTACGATGATGCCCCCCACGGCCACGGCGAGATCAGCTTCGAGAACGTCCGCGTCCCCCTCAAGAACATCGTCCTCGGCCCCGGCCGTGGTTTCGAGATCGTCCAGGGCCGTCTTGGCCCCGGCCGCATCCACCACGCCATGCGCTCCATCGGCGCCGCTGAGCGTGCTCTCGACTGGATGTTGATGAGAATCAACGACCCTAAGAAGACACCCTTCGGCAAGAAGCTCAAGGAGCACGGCGTCATCCTCGAGTGGGTTGCCAAGTCCAGATTGGAGATCGATGCTGCTCGCTTGATTGTTCTCAACGCGGCTGTGCGCATGGACAAGCTCGGCCCGAAGGCGTCGCTCAAGGAGATTGCCGAGGCCAAGATCCTGGTCCCCCAGATGGCCCTGACTGTCATTGACAGAGCTGTCCAGGCCTTTGGTGGTGCTGGTGTCAGCCAGGACACTCCTCTGCCCGCCTCGTGGGCCTCTATCCGCACTCTCAGACTGGCCGACGGCCCCGATGAGGTGCATCTCCAGCAGATGGGCCGCAACGAGAACAAGAGGGGTGATGCCGTCACCAAGAGGATCCAGGGCCAGAAGGTCAAGACGGAGCAGATGCTCAAGCAGCTTGGCATTGCCAAGGCCGAGCTCGGTGCCAACATCAAGCCCAGACTCTGAGGGGTGATCATCTTTGTTTTGTTGGCAAGTTTTGTATATTTTACCAGCTACAAAATTGAATGAATTGTAGAATCTGGTTCCAGGAGCGTCTATAGTCGTGTCAACGTGTTGTGGTCTTTCAGATGCTTTCAATGTCTTCTTCGCCTGTCCTGGTCACTGGACCGAGGGGCTTCCCCCGTCAAGTCGCAAGCTGAGAGCGGGAGAAATACAGGGGCAAGCTCGAAATTACAGCCGGCTTCTCTCTTCCATCTTCCGTCCAGATTCACGCTGTGACGTGGCAGATGTGAACGACGCAAAGTGGATCGTGAACGGCTGCGTGTGCACGGAATCTCCGCTGGAGCCGGCTTGAGCGAGCATGAAGCAAGACGGCGCACAGCCAGCAAAAGGGAACACGCATCGAGCTTGATCCAACAGCAATACATCCAGGCGACCAACGCATCGTGAGGGTGCAGGGCATCTTGCGACCAAGGCCTGCGCCAAGAGTACCAGCACTTCCCTGTCCATGAGCAAATGGTTTGCCGTGGTTGAATGAAAAGAGCCGGCGGGTTTCCTGACGTGGTGCAGCCCATGTGGGTGGGGGCACTGCTAAGGGAAGGCGCCGGCAGGGGACCTGTGGCCTGAGACCAGGGACCAGGCATTGTCGGGGTTGCCGTGCCGACGGGGACCACCTTTGTTGACTCAAACCTCCGTCTCGCATCACCAGGCATTTTCTTGCGTGTGAACCAAGAGCACAGTCCGCCAGAGCAACCCTGCCATCGCCCTTGCATGCCACTGCACACCCAGCCTTACAATCACTTAAGAGAACTGGACCCTTCCACCAACGGCGCTGTACAAAGAACACCACAACAACATCCATCCTCACCCTGCCGCACCTGTCGCTTTGCACCCGCACTCTCCGCGCATCACCACCAGCATCGCCCTCGCTCTACTTCAGCCTTGCGACATTACAATCGCATATTCACAGTCCCAGACACTTCGACCTCACATACATCAGCAATGGCCCCCACCAACGTGCTGTCCGACAAGGACGTCAACGCCGCCGTCGAGGTTGTCAACACTGCCGGCAAGCCCGAGGTCAAGAGCATGGAGTATCACCGCCAGGTTCTGCAGTCCAAGATGGAACAGGAGGCGTAAGTCCATCACCAAAGCCCTAGGCCGTCGTTTGCCATGACGTGCCAGCGCATCCGCAGCGGTGCGTCTCTCTCAGATGTTTCCAGGCTGACCGTGGCTCGCTTTCCATCATTTGCAGAGCACAGCAGTACATCTCGCCCTCAGATCAGCTAATGAGCCCCTGCACTGCCAAGCTCAACAAGCTGCGCAACAAGAACGCCGGAAAGTGAGTTTTGCCCCCTTTCTTCGTATGCCCTGCTGCGCACTCCTGAACTGTTCCTAGACAGAGCAGATGTTCTTGCGCAACAACGCGAGATGCCAGGATGGTCGACTAACCATTTTTCTCTACAGAGCCAAGCCCAAGTCTCTCTTCGCCCAGGCCTCGGCCAAGAAGATTGGCAGCGAGAATGTGCTCGGCGCTAGGAGTACCGCCACCAACTCGGATGACCCGTTCTGAGCGCTGAGCATTTCTTCCTCCTTCGCCATGCCTCAGGATGGAGTCGTCATTTTTCAAAGGCTCCGTCCTGACGAGTACTTGGGGCATTGTATTATCTACTATCACGAGGCGTTAAGGGAAACTGGCTGCTTGATTTGCAATGGTTTGGGCATATCCACGCAGCCGACACCAAGGGTTAGAGACTTCCTGTTGTGGTTTTCAGGATAATGACGGGTTCTGGCGGGTGAGCTTGGGGCCGAATCCGGCATCAGGCTGTTCTGTGTCATGAGTTTTCTCTAGTGTTTCTTTAGTCCTCACGACAATTAATGACTGAAGTTATCACATTCACATATCAATGTCCCTTCGTGAGCTCTGTCAGTTATCACTCATGCAACGCATTCTCAGCCCGGAACTTGATCGTTGACTGATTGCTCGTTGGCTTCTTTCACATTTTCTATGCCTTGTACCCGCTCACGATATACACGACATCCTCGTCAGCAACCAGATGACTCAGGCCAGTCCGCTGCGGGACATGCCTCGCGCTCGCGCCCCAGACGAGCGCGTACTTGAACGTGTCCTTGAGCGTCCTGTGGATCCGATCACAGACGTCCTCGATGGTGCTGTTGCTGCGCACGATGAGCGCCTCGCTAAAGTCCGGGTCGTTGCCCTTGCGCTTCGTGTAGATGCGGATGAGCTGGAGCTCCTTCCAGCAGCGGTCCACGACGTCCTGGATGCCGAGGTCGAGCTCGCAGCTCATGACGACCGTGTGCGGCTCGCGCGCGAGCTTGTCGAGGAAGTCGAGCGACACGCTGTCGATCTTGTTGTACACGTACAGGCACTTGATGTACTTGCGGTGGTCGCGCATGATGACGTCGATGAGGTCGTCGACGGTCACCTCGTCGTCGCGCACGAGCACCTCGACGTTGAGCATCTTGTAGTCGCGCAGGATGTTGAACACCATCTTCTCGTCGATGTTCTTGGGCGGGGAGGAGAAGGTGATCTTCATACCGCCGGCCTTTTTGGGCTTGAGGTAGATGTTTCTGTTTTCTACACGTCAGCGGATGGCGACAAGGTGCTTCTGAGTGGAGGCAAATGAGGATGGAAGGAAGGAAGGCAGGGCAAGGACAAGAACTCACGGAGGCTCCCTATTCAGCCTGATCCCCACGGCCTCGAGCTCAGCCTCGAGGAGGGCTCTCTGCTCTGCACGCTTGGTCGCATCGAGCACCATCAGGATCAGGTCGCTCGTCTTGGCCGCCGAGATGACCTGCCTTCCTCTGCCTTTGCCCTCGGCAGCGCCCTCGATGATGCCGGGCAGATCGAGCAGCTGGATCTCGGCGCCGCCGTACTCGAGCACGCCCGGGATCGCTGTGAGCGTGGTGAATGCGTACGAGGCGACCTCGGACCGCGTCTTGGTCACCTTGGACAGGAACGTCGACTTGCCGACCGAGGGGAAGCCGACGAGGGCTATCCGCGCGTCTCCGGACTTGCTCACGTCGAAGCCCGCGCCGGGGCCGCCGCCCGAGCCCGGCCCCGGCTCGAGGAGCTGGGCGCGGAGGCGTGCTAGTTTTCTGTTTGGCCACTGGGTCAGTACTGTGTCGTGCGTTTACCTCCACTTGTTCTTTAACATGGGCGGTGCATGCCACCGGGTCTCGAAGTGAAGTAATCGAGGGTGTTTTTCAGAATTTGAGGAAGACGTACCCTTTTAACAAACCCAAATGATATTCTGGACGAAACTTGTCAGCCGTTTACGCTCCGAAGTATTGGAGACAATAATGCAAAGGATGTACTCACCTGTGGCCTTGTTTTCTGTCGTACAAAATCGATAATACATCGTTAGCTGCCTCCTCTATTCCCAGAGGGTTAGAAGGGCATCGGCTCACTCTGCGTCTTTCTCATCTCATCCTCAATCCTGTCCAGCGCCAGAACCGTCAGCCTTCCTGAATCTCACACCACCTAAAAGAGCCGCAGGTATCGCTCACTCAACACAAGGTAGAACTTACTCTTTGATCTTCTCCGTTATGTTGACCATCTTGCCGGCTCAGTCGTCAGGGCCGGGGGTTCTTGCGGACCCCTCCTCCCTGTGCTCGTGCGGATGTGTATAGGTCCTATTTGGGTTCGCAGTTGACGGAGCTGTTCCAAAGGAGCTCGTGATGTGCTGGAAGTTGTCCTTGGCTGCTGATGTATCCAGGCTTGTCTCTCTGCTCTGGCACTCGAAAATGTCACGAAATAGCTAGCATCACGCAGCTGAGCTCCCACCCCACTCCGAACATCCCAACTGTCCAGGTAAAAGTGCAGCACCCGCGGCAGAATTCAGTGGGGTCAAGTGCAAGCGGAGGACACCCTGTGCTCACCGCCTGCCGGATTGTGCTCAGCGCAGGTTCACATGTCCTCGGCGTGCCGAGCTTCTCAGGGACGCTGAACTATGACTAGAGTCTGCGTATTGTCTGCTTCACTGAAGAATTCAGAACTTCAATTTATGGTCATCTCAATCATCATGGCTGCGCTCTATATACATGCCCCAGCTTTTATCCACATCTAGCATACCGATCCAATCTACACCAACTTCCACGCTCCGTTGTCCGAGATCTCAATCTTGATCTCACGGTTCTCGTCGATGGCTCTCCGGCCAGCCTCGAGAATGGCCGTGGTGGCGATCGTGTTGGCAAGGGTGGGGAGGCCCCTGGCATCGAGGTCCTCGGGCTTGAGCTTGCCCGAGTTGACGCCGGTGCAACCATCGATGAACTTCTCAAACGAAACGTAGCCATAACCTCCCTGGCCGGCAAAGTTGCCCTCCTCGTCGGGTGCGTACTTCATGTAGAAAGGGTTGTACCACATGAGCTGGCCGGCCGAGTCGTCGGCGACATCGTAGCCGCGCTTGGCCTGGTTGATGCGGACCTCGCCCTGCTCGGCCATGTAGTGGAAGTACTGGTTCGAGTGCACACCGGCCTTCTGCGGCGCTGTCCACGAGGCCGTGTACACACCCGTAGCGATCTTGCTGGGGTCACTCTTCTTCTGCCATGTCACCATCACGGTGATGGTGTCCTCTGTGTCCTGGTGGCAACCCAGGCTCGTGGCGATGCCCTTGGCCGAGGATCCGGAGACTTTGACAGGCACGAAACCCTGCTGGCTGACCATCGAGTCGCAGATGTCGACGTGGTGGCTGTTGAGGTAGTACGAAATGTCGGACTCGACACCAGCCCAGGCCTTGAAGGTCTCGAGCTGCGACTTGGGCTGCGACATGTAGCTGTAGAAGTAGTTGAAGTCGCCCAGCTTCTGGGCCTTGTAGCGGGCGTCGGCGTACGCGGGGTCGAAGCGCTTGTGGTGCTCAATGTACACGAAGACGTTGTGTTTGCGGGCGGCCTCGATGAGAGCAAGGTGGTGCTCGAGCGTCTTGACTGCGGGCTTGGTGATCATGACGTGGATGCCGCGCTCGATGGCGTAGAGAGCGATGGGGAAATGTGTGGGATCCGGGGTAAAGATGGTGATGGCATCACCTGCCTTCAGCGCGTCAATGGCGGCCTTGTAGGCCTCAGGATCCCGCGCGTCATTGGCAGGGAACGAGTCGAATGATGTGTCGAGGTTGTTGTAGACCTTGGTGATGTTGGTTTCAAGGTGTTGCCCTGCGCTACCTGTCAGTCGTTTCCGTCCCCCGCCTGGCCCGCGCAGGGTGATTTACAACAGGGTACTCACTGATGGCGGGGAATTTGGAGCCGGTTGTTCCGACCATGCTCAGCTTGCCAACCTTGCCACGTCTTCTGAGGTCGAAGAGCGTCAGGCCAACGACTCCCACCTTCTTATCGGAGCCGGACATGCCACCGCCGACGAAGCCGGTGGTGTATTCGCCGGTGCCGACCTAGGGAGAAGCCATGCGTCAGAATTGGAGCCATTGGGATGGTTGAAATTGCCTGTCTTACCATCAGCACGCTCAGAGGTTCTGAAGAAGCCATGTTGGATCTCTGTGTCTCACGATCAGGCCAGGGGACGGGGAGCAAAGATCGAGTTCGGAGTGAAGAAGAGTGCAAGAAGGAAGATGGCGAGTTGGTGCTCGGAAGGCCGCGAGAGGGACAATTTGAGGAGCGGAAGGAGCCAGGCGCAGCTTCCCTCAGGGTCCATCGCCGGGTGCGACGCGCAGCACTGCCAGACGCGGCCAAGGTGGCATGGGGTCGTCTCCAATAATTTTTCCATCCTCTCACGCGGAAGGGTGTTCTGGGCGCCACGCGATGCTGACAGCTCAGGCAGAATGCAGCTTCCGACGCCGCGCTAGCTGCTCACGACCACATGTCTCCGGCCATTATTGCCTACAGCCTCTCCTTTCCGCGCTCCGGGACGCAGAAGGGCCCTGTTCCCAGCCAGGTCGCTAAGGAGATGTCATGGGGGGGATATTGCCGGCCTGACCCCGCCCCCGCCCCCACACCTTCTCCAACTCGGACCGGCCATTATTTCCCCAGGTCATCCCGAGGTGATCGTCGTGGCAGAGGTCAGCTTTGCGAATGCACGGCGACTGGACAACCAGTGCAGGCCTCCCTATGACTCTATAGTACTGATACTCACGGTGACGATGCGTGTCCCCCTAGGGCGTGGTGCAAGAACTATGTCGCACATAGCCTTGTTCCGGGGTTGAGCCGCTTCTGGGCCAAGTGCGGGGTTTGATGCCGTTCGGAGCGACAGTTATGTGGGGAGGCGTCTGTGTGGGAACGCACACCTCCGGGGTGACCGTGGGCCGGCCGCCATGCATCTCTCTGATTTGCGGAATTCCTCCCTCGGCCCTTTTCCACCATTCAGCATCCCGCTCACGACAGTGCATGCCTCTATTCCCCGGCTGGGCGACCTGTGGCCTGTCTTTCGTGGCAGAGCCTTTCCAAGATGCTGCCAATACGAAGGCTGGCTAACAGACGGGCGATGATGCGGGTGCCGGGTAGTAGAAACGCTGCTGGAGTCGAGAATGTCTTGCGTCACCGCTGGCTCGGGCTTCCAAGGGCCTGCTTCAGCTGAAGGGAGTGCAGCAAAGCAATACTCCTATGCGATACCAGCACGAACGACACTGACGGCATTATCAATCCCGTGTCACACTTTTGGCTGAACTTACGAAGATACCCGTCTAGCGAAGGTGTGAGGAGCTGCCCCTGCCGAGACAGATGGGGGAGAATCTTGTTTGTTCGTTCTTCTGCCGCGGCCACTGGAGACACAACTTACCAGTTACTAATAGTTACATGGTGATCACTGAGTGGTCCAGAATCTCCCACGATCCCACCCCCACCCCCGGTATTCTACCGGATTAGTCCGGGCTTTTCGCCAAACATGCCAACCTCTAGAGTTCTCTGCGCCCGCTGACTTTGCACGTTGGAACGTTGTGCATGGGGTCTGCTCCACGGGCTTCTCGCGTGCTCATGGCCCTCTTCTGGTGTCCGATGCCCGGCCCACCCTGACCACTTTTTTGTACATCTGCCCTCCGTGCCCATCGTGCCCTCCCCTTCTCGCTCTTCTCAGCTTCCGCCTACGATACCCATTCACTCGAAATCTGCTTACCAGCTGCACTCGGGTATCTCCTTTTACATCAAACCCCAAACAGCCATTACTGACCAGTCTTTTGCTCCGGCCCGGTCGCTCCTCGCCAGCAACCCCTCAGAAACCACACAGTCTTCCTCCGACATCATGTCTGCCAACGGCACATACCCCAAGAGGCCGATGCCTTGCGGCATCTACGCCCCCACCATGACCTTCTTCGACCCCGAGACCGAGGAGCTCGATATCCCCACCATCAAGAAGCATGCGGTCCGCCTCATCCAGTCCGGGCTCGCCGGCCTGACCGTCATGGGCTCCAATGGCGAGGCCGTCCACTGCACACGCGACGAGAAGCTCGCCGCCGTCAAGGCCACGCGCGAGGCCCTCGACGAGGCCGGCTTCCCCGCCGTCCCCATCATGGTCGGCGCCACCGAGGGCAGCGTCAAGCTCACCATCGAGCTCTGCAAGCTCTCCGCGCAGGCCGGCGGCGACTACGTCCTGCTCCTCCCTCCCAGCTACTACCGCGGCCACATGGACGAGGAGGCCATCGAGGGCTACTTCAACGCCGTCGCCGACGCCAGCCCTCTCCCCATCATCCTGTACAACTACCCCGGCGCCGTTTCCGGAATCGACATGGACTCTGATTTCCTCATCAAGCTCGCCCAGCACCCCAACATCGTCGGCACAAAGTTCACCTGCGGCAACACCGGCAAGCTCACCCGTGTCGCCCTCGCCACCAACGCCAAGACGCCCAAGTCCGAGGGCAGCGGCTACATGGCCTTTGGCGGCATGTGCGACTTCACCGTGCAGACCCTCGCCTCGGGCGGCAGCGGCATCATCGCGGGCGGCGCCAACGTCATGCCCAAGCTGTGCGCCAAGGTCTGGAACACCTACGCCGAGGGCAAGATCGAGGAGGCCATCGCCCTGCAAAAGGTCCTCTCCCGCGGCGACTGGCCCCTCACAAAGGCCGCCATCGCCGGCACCAAGCAGGCCATCCAGAGCTACTACGGCTACGGTGGCTTCCCGCGCCGGCCGCTCAAGCGCATCGACCAGGCCAAGATCGACGCCATCGCCGAGGGGATCAGCGAGGCCATGAAGGTCGAGCAGTCGTTATGAGAGCACTCTGAAACACAGACTGATACCAAGACAAAGTTTCGCATGGGACTTGTGTAGCGAAACAAAGGAAAAATCCCCGATGACGCGGTCCCCACCCCCACCAAGCTCCACATTAGCGTCGGCTTGAGATCGGCCGGGGGGCCGATGTTCTTGGCGCGTCAAGCTGCACGAAGGGAACATCGCGCTAGGGGTACATATGAGTAACTTGACCTGACATCGGTTATCGGGTGATCACAAAGACTTGCTTCCCAAAAGAATGGCATTGGCAATTATAGCGTAGAGATTGTGGATTATTCATTAGTACGGCAAATCATAAGGAGACATATTCTTCAACCAGGATCGTTCCCGACTCCCCTTCCTCGTCATGATGGACAATTGATAGGTGTAGAAGAGGAATGGGAAGGCCTTTACTTTTCGGTGTGGTTTTAGTACAGCATGCCTTTTGCGAGTGGAAACTCTAAGCATTTTGCTGCTTGGAAAGACCATGATTTTCCGCGCTCTCGTTCCAAAACCATGCTGCGAGCCCGTCTTGAGCCTTCAGGTGAGAGGCTAAGTGATCAGATGACAGTAATCCTGTGCCGTCCGTAGATCAGCGTAATCAAGCCCATCAATTCTCTTCTGCTCTTGTTCCCCTGCACTGCCTCGGGTCCAAACTCGATATGTTCGCGCTCTTTGCCATGCCCTCAAAGATGAACTCGCTCATGAGCTTGCCTGTGCCTGGGCCATTCTGTATGCCCCAGCACGTGTGCCCCGACGCCACCCACAGTCCTGAGATCGAGGTCGGGCCGACTAGAGGCCCCCCTTCTTCGTCAGGACAGACGTGCTGCGGTATGTAGCAGGCCTGCTTGGCAGTTATCGGCGCGCTGGCGAGCACGGGGCTGACAGTAGCGATGTACGAGATCATGTCGTCGCACTGCAGTTCGTCGCAAGGGACGAGGTCGGCGGTCTCCGGGAGTTGCTCGTCATAGTCAGGCTCGCCGCATGCGTAAACCTCGCCGTTGGGCCGCGCGTAGAATTCCGGGTCAACTGTGCCCTTGTGGACTCGTTTCTGTCCTTTGGCGGCACGGTGTGCGGGAACCCAGTCGCCGGGCAAGGAGATGTTGGTGAACACCGCGAACGGTGTAACGTCGGCCGAGTAGACGACACTATGCACCCTCAAGGGGTCGATCTTCACCTGCGGCACGAGAGTACTGGTCCATGGCCCAGCTGCAACGACAACATCCGTCACCCCCAACAAAGTCAGAGTCTCATTGGTCGTGCGGTCCACGTACTCGACATTGCTGACTGCGGTCTTCCCTGCATTCAGGCCTATCCGCGTCACTTTGGCGTTGTTTCGGAGGACGATGCCAGCCTGTTGCGCCAGCTCTGCTATTGCGGTTGTGAACTTGTATGGGTGCACTTGTGCTGTCTCCGTATAGCCTGGTAGCCCCATCTCAGCGTACTCATGCACTACCGAGGAGTCAATCCAGTCCAGATCTGGAGGGAGGACGGATTCGTGCAGAAGCTTCGCTGCAGCAGCATCTTGCTTGGGTAGTTTGTGCCATTCTTTCCGGGGATCGTGCTCCTCTTGTGTCTTGACATCCGGACAATCATCTGGGCTGCTCTCTGAATGGCTGCTGTTAGAAGGCGTCAATGTTGGTATTGAGCCGTTTTCGTGTGTGAGTGGCTGCTTCTCAGAAACCGGGGTCGTGTTGCTCTTCCTTGGTGGTTTCCGGTGCTTGCTCTCCGGGGTTCCAAAGTTGGCGCCGACGCCATTGGGGCCGCCCTTCCGGCGGCGGAGCTGATCGCGCTTGAGCTTGGCTGATATCTGGCCACAGGTCACTCTCCGGTAGCCCCAGCGCTCGGCACCACCGTGCTCGGCGGCGAGCTCTGCGTGGAGGCGATATGAGAGATCCACGATGCACTGAGGATAGGCCCAGAGGCCGAGCAGGCCGCCAGCCTTACCGGAAGCACCTGAGGCGACAGTGGTGGCCTCGAGTAGCGTGATGTGGTGGATGGACGGGTTCCATGACGGGTGGCGGGTCAAATAGTAAGCGGTTGTGGTGCCGATTATGCCACCCCCTGGAGAGCATGGTCAGTCTGGTGCCGGTCAGCAGGAAAGACGGTGCGGCGGTATTGCATACCGATTATGATGATGTGCCGAGGCCGCGGCTCCATGCTCGAGCTGGCGAGGCGCGGGCGCGGGCTGGGGCTGGGGCAGGCTGTCACGGCGGCCAACACGTCGGCATGTGGCCGATGTTGCGGAGACGTGGGCGCGTACCCACGACGATGCTGTCTGCAGGCACTTCAGGGTCCAGGCGTCACATGCTCGGGGCTGGCTCCAAAGCGGACTCGGGGGCTGTGAGGCAATCGGGAGCGCGGCGAGGTAGCTGGAGGAGAACAGGCGCTTCTGAGACGCGATGCTGAGACTGGCGAGCGTGGCTTGTTGCTGCTCATGCGATTGACAGGGTCATCGAAAACATCGGGACCAACTTTGAGCGAACGCGCGTGTTGAACGGGCAGCTGAGTTTGAACAGCCCAGGTGCTGGTGCCATTGTCTCAAAGTAGCTCCTCTGAGGTCGAGCCAGTGCAAGCTCGCTCCGCTTCTCATTGGCTGCTCGGGCGAGCTTGAGTGGGTCGCTAGACGCTCCCGGTCGCAACTGCCCGAACTGCAGCTGTCATTGGAATCGCTCGTTGTTGGCCGATTCCTTGCCATCCCGGCGCCTCTCACACTTCGAGCTCCTAACACAGTGCACCGACAGTCGACCACAGACACCTGCCATGATGAGCGCATGCCAACTTCTTCGCAGAGGCCGACTTATTCTGCGCTGCTCGGCCTATGACTTTCTTTGGGTGGGCACTCCGGTGCTTGCCCACATAATCACCAGCATTCGCCGATTGCCAGATCAGGAAAATGACAAGGAAGAATCGGACACTGTTCACAGGACCGGCTCGTCTTTAAGAAGAAAGCTCTCGTCGGCCAGATATCGGGACCCCTCTGGCCAACGGCGAGTCAGGCGAGCCCGGCTCCGAGGCTATGGGGCTGCGTGCGTGCTAGGCGACGCTTGAAGCGGCGCCTGGGTCCAAGTCTGTCTGTGATGGCAACGCCGAACAAGCGGAGCTTGTATCAACACTAGTTACTCGCCACGGGAACTGGCTCGATCCAATGCTTCTGCTTCCATGCCGCGAATTATTGCTCATCTCGCCAGCCCGAGCGGCGCATTTAACATCACCATCGCATCAGCCAGCAGCCGGCCGAGGTTGGGTACTTGTGTCATACGGCGAATATGCGTGGAAGGTGCTTTGCTCTCGGGGCCGGTGGGACTCGTAACCCGGACCCTCGGCCTGTATATCAATACAATGTGCGGGA
This sequence comes from Microdochium bolleyi, assembly GCA_001566295.1. Lineage (NCBI taxonomy): Eukaryota > Fungi > Ascomycota > Sordariomycetes > Xylariales > Microdochiaceae > Microdochium > Microdochium bolleyi. Next base: position 1,628,667 of record KQ964248.1, on the reverse strand, counting down.
ACGGATCCCGCACTCGAGTGCTGGTCCGTTGCGTTGTGCATTCAACTCAGACATGTGAGAGCTTCGGGGGAGGGGCAACCCGGCCGCCGCCTGGATGGAGGGGCGGCCCACCGAAGCTCGCTGCTTCTGGCAGTCTGCTCCTCGTCTCCGGTCCTCCCACGACGGGATGCTCCCTGCTCGCTGCTTTCTACCAGGTTCTGCAGTTGTCCCGACCCGAAACGACTTGGACGGCTGCCAGATTGAACCGAATTCATGCAGGCCACTTGCATCAAGCGCGCTGCGGGCCCCGGTGCACAAGGCTTCGGCGCTCTGGTCGCACCTTCACTAGCATCTCGGATCGGCCCACCTACGTTCGCGACCGCGGCATTGTCGTCACTCTCGAGTTTAACTAGTAGCTCTTCCCCAACTGCCGCGCCTGCCTTTCACTTCTCCACCACTACAACAACAGCAACCCCTCTCGCGAACCGCTTCCCACGTCGCACATTCAGCACCACCGCCACAAACATGGCCTCCGCTACCAGCTTTTACGACTTCAAGCCCGTCGACAGTATGTCCTCTTGTCTTTTGATCCGGTCCCGATCCTGCTAGCCTTTGCCCTACAATGACTGACCAACGCTTCTCCCCCACCGACAGAGAAGGGCGAGGAGAAGCCTCTGTCCGACTACAAGGGCAAGGTCGTCCTCGTCGTCAACACGGCCTCCAAGTGCGGCTTTACCCCGCAGTACGCCGGCCTCGAGAAGCTCTGGAAGGACATTGGCGCCAAGCACCCGGACGACTTTGTCATCCTCGGCTTCCCCTGCAACCAGTTCGGCGGCCAGGAGCCCGGCACCAACGACGACATCCAGAGCTTCTGCCAGCTCAACTACGGCGTCACGTTCCCCATCATGGGCAAGGTCGAGGTCAACGGCGACAACGCTTCCCCCATGTTCGAGTGGCTCAAGAACGAGCAGCCCGGCCTCCTCGGCATGAAGCGCGTCAAGTGGAACTTTGAGAAGTTCCTCGTCGGCCGCGACGGCAAGGTCAAGGGCCGCTGGGCCAGCACCACCAAGCCCGAGTCGCTCGAGAAGCACATCCTGGAGGAGCTCGGCAAGCAGGCATAAATTGGATTGAGACTCGCTGTGTCTCCGGAAGAGCGGGGGTCGATCCGGTGTCCTTTGTCTCGTCTATCCTTACCGAGACGATCGTGCCTTGCTCCAAGCCTGCCCCAGAACAACACATCCTTTGGTCCTTCCTTCATCGCTTTGGCTTTCAAATGTTATCATGATATCCAGTCATTAGTCCTACGGTTGTCGGTCCGGAGCGACTGCCAGTAGTAGAACGTGGCAAAATTGATCGAATTACTATCAAAATCTGCTGTAATTCTGCTTTGCGACCTCGTCCATGTCTCACCCCAATCAGAGTATTTTGATGAGTGCAATGAAAAAAAGCGAAAGGATGACGGAGACTTTGATATAGAGTATATTTATACTGCTACAGCTATGATATCCCTGCCAAGTGAAGTGTGCGCCCGTCATGTGTGTTAATGCGCGATTCCCCAAACACCACGAATGTAGCCTGATGTGTTCCCGCAGGATCCAACAGGACAAGAAAACCAAGTGTGAAATTCCAAGTTGGCGATGCAAACGAAACCTGCAAAGGGCAAAAAGACACACAAGCAAAAGGAGGGTTAAGGAGTCCTCCGGTAGTGCAAACGGGGTATTGGCAAAACTTTTGCTCCCTTCATGTGCCTGTTTCCCTTTCCCAAATCTACCTATCTATTCTCTTCGATTACCCGACACGACCGTATCGACAGACTTAATGCAGTGTCCGGTCGTAGGGTGCAGCCGGGAACTTTGCAGGCCTGCTGTCATCATAGGAATCCTCGGCTGTGGGAGGAGTATAGATACTGGAGCCACCTGCCGGGCCGCCGTACGGGGTCGCGCCACCGTAGCTGTTGTCCGAGTACTGACTGTGCGCACCGCCACCGTAGGCACTGTCCGCGAAGGGGTCGCTCTGCTGATTTGGGCGAGAGCCGTAGGCAGTGTCGCTGTCGAACATGGCATTGTTGTTGTGTGAGGTGTGGGAGTTGACGGAGCCGTAGGCATCCGCGTTGTAGGGCATGCGGTGGTCGTCGTGATCATCATGCTCGTTATTGTTGATGGGCGCGTAGGCCTCCTCGTCGTGCGGTGCCATGGAGAAGGCAGCCTTGTCCGGGTCGATGTTTGCGTTGCCGCGATCGAGGTGCTCGTAGCCCGGCAGGTCTCCATTCGCGTGGTAGTACTTGAGGGTGAAGAAGCTAACTGCGGTGGACAGAATCCATAGGAGGCTGTGATACGAGGCCATTGGTCAGCGACTTCGCTTCGACTCCTGAGGGTCAGTCGATATCATGCTTACAGCTCGAAGAAGGCAATGCCGACAATGGCCTTGCTCACAGCGCAGGCCTGGCCGCACATATTCGCGGTGTTGTATGCGGCCTGACTGGCGAACCCAGACAGCCAGAAGATGGCCCAGATGCAGTCGACGACCGTCATGGCATGGGGGTTGGCGATTCTGCGTGTCCGCTCATATCGTGGAGCGCCAGCAAGGTAAACCCAAGCGGGTATGCTCAAGAAGCACTATTGCGGGATGGGTTGTCAGCCGTCAGCGTCAGCCTAGAAGTCAATCTGTCCCGTTCAGGGCGATTTACCAGTCCGAGGACCCATCCGTTCTGCCCGGCTATCAGCGCATCCTGAGCACGAAACAAAACTACTTCAAGAATGAAGATGATGAGGGCCAGGAAGGCCTGGCCTGAGTGCAGGGCGAGCTTGTATGTCGGCACAGAGTCCGGGTTGATTTCGAACTTGTCGGCGAACCCCATCTCGGGCTGAGCTGTCGTAGTAGTGGGCGCAAGCGCTAATGATGCCGGTTACTTGGCCCGGAAGGTGCGAAAAATGACCCTAGAGGACGGCGGCTGAGCGCAGAGGTATGGGCGCGGTCGTCGCGTTTGGCAAGGAGGTCGTTTGGAGGTGGCTCGGTGGGAGCTGCAGTCGAGGTGTTGTCGTTGGGTTTGAACAGCTGGCGGAATTTCAGGGTGCGCGGGAACGAATGTAGACGGCCGGGGTGGCTATGACGCAGGTCTGAAACGGTGGTCTATAATGACTGAAGTTCGTGGAGCAGGGCGGTGGACGACAAAGTCGATGGTGTGGGAAAGAAGAGAAGAAGAGATATAAACAACAGTCTGGGAGAGGAGCAGGACAAGGCAGAAAGATGAAGCCAGAGGCGAAGCTGAGGCTGACGGTGGGATGGGGACAGTTGCAAGTGGTGCGCACCTGCCTGCATTACGCTCTGTGTTTGGAAGGGTCTCCTGCTGTGTTGATGCTTGGCCCGCCGCAGCCAGTGGGAGGACGCGTACCAGGGCTGTGCTTGCACAGGTTACACCTCAGCCCGTGCCCACCTGCTCTCAACCACCAGTGCCGCAGCTTCAAACCCTTTTGGGGCCCAGCCCTGGCCTTCTGTTTCCAGTCCTGACCTCTCTTTCTCGCTTTCTCTGTCTCTTTCCGTACGTGCCAGACCTCGCCCTAAGAGGCATCCGACGGAGCCACCCCCCCCCCCCCCACCATCCCCAGCATGACCTCACAGCACAGTCTGGCGGGTCTTCTGTCGCAATTCGCCCACTCTGCGAGCAGAATGACGGGTGCCTTGGCACATGCAGATGCCTGAAGACCGGCGGGTGCTGGTATCATCCCGCCCCAGGGCATGGCTGTGCACCTCGCGACCCCAGTCCCATGCCCACCACACTGGGCTTCCAACGCCCCCCGAGCAATGATGGTCCGTCCCACCACGCAGCCGCTTCATACTTTAGGGTCGAGCTACGGAGTGTGTACCTTTATTCTTCCAACCTTTCAAGGTTGTCAGCCTCGTCGGGCGCCAGGCGTCCCACTTGTATCAGCCGCAACTATCAGAGTGTGTCTGTGATGGGTAGACCCCGAAACTTTGCTGCTGCTCCAAGAGATCTCCGAATTCAGCTCGTGTCCCTTCGTCGTCAGTACAACAAGGACGTGAGGTGTTCCATTTGCCCTGTTCTCCATGAATCACGATCACGACTGCCAAATCACTAGTAACCCCTCGCGGACCCATCACAACTGACCCCAGATGCTGTGTCTCACGAGATCGTGTTGAGGCCCTGAGACTGCAGATAACCATTGTGTCCCGTCTTGGCAGTGGCGCTTCCTGACTTGTGTGCTATTTTTAGCCTGCCGCATCCCTGGCTCGACTCGGCTCGGTATTTTGCCCACTAGGCTCGGGACCACACATCGCAACGACAGAACACATTCTCGACCAGCTTCGGGGTTTTGATATCAAAGACGATCTGTTTGAGAGCTTTGTTTAAGAGCTTGAGCAGCCAACTCTTTGATGACACGAATACCCCGGAACTATGCTGCGAACACTGTCTACGCCGTCAGCGTCGCCCTGACGCCCCTCTGCCGGCTCTGGGTCTTGACCGTGCGCTCAAACTCGACCTTGATCTCCTTCAACATGCCGTCCACGGTCAGGACGTCCACTGCGATACCAGCCAGGCTCTTGGCCGTCTGAATAGCTTTGTTGTGCGCCCTTTTGCTACCCGCAGCAACCTCGAATGGCGCGGTATGAGGGGCGCCACTAGGCATGCTGCCGTCCTCGTTGTAGATCCCAAAGAACGGGTGGATCGAAGGGAACTCCCAGCTGATGTTGCCCTGGTCCGTGCTGCCACCAGGCGCTCTCAGCTTGTCCAGGTCCGGGTCGGGCAGGGTCTCGTTGGAACTCAGGCTCGCAAAGTGTCTCGCGTACGACTTGGCCAGTACCTCGTTGGTTCGGTGGTTCGAGTACCCGTAGGGCCGCATGGTGAGGTTGAGCTCCGCGCCCGTGGCCAGCGCGCCGGCCTCGAAGCACTTGAGAAGCCTCTCGGTCCACGGCTTGAGGTCAGTGTCGCTCGCCGAGCGGATCTGGAAGCTCGCCTTGGATTTGTCCGGGATCACGTTGATCGACGTCCCGCCAGACGTGATGACGCCGTGGACCATGTCCGTCGCGAGGGACTGCTGCCGCAGCATCGACAGCGCGCTGTACGCGAGCACCAGCGCGTCCTGGGCATTGACACCCTGGTACGGCGCCGCCGCCGCGTGCGCGGGCTTTCCGTAGTATTCGAGGTCCAGCCGGTCGGTAGACTGCGTGAGGGCATATGGGCTGTCGCCGCCGCCGACTGTCGGGTGGGCCATCAGGCTCACGTCGATCTTGTGGTCGCGGAACACGCCAGCCTCAAGCATCTTGACCTTGCCGCCGAGACCTATGTGGGCGGGGACAAAAGCGGCGTTAGCATAATGTCTGGATGCCTCGCGATGGCGTATGCAGGTAGGTCGATGTGCCTAGGAGAGTGTACTTACTCTCTTCCGCAGGTGTGCCAAACAAGATGATTGTGCCGGGCAGCTTGTGCGCGCGCATGACTTCGGCAGCGGCGATTGCACCGCCGAGACCGACCGTGGCAATCAGATTATGACCGCATGCGTGGCCGAGGTTCTGGAGAGCATCTATACCATCCACGTCACGGTCAGCAGCAGACTCCATGGAGGCAAGGCTTCCGGCCGTCCTGTTTCACGGCACGGCAGGTGGCACGCACCATACTCAGCATTAAAGGAGACAACCGGCCCATCCCCGCTCCCCTTGAAGACAGCCGCGAACGCCGTCTCGATGCCGTGTGTCGAGCGGGTCACGTTCCATCCGTCCCGACCCTCGAGGAAGTAGGTCAGCAGGTCGTGGGCTTTGTACTCCTTGTACCCCAGCTCCGGGTTCTCGTGGATCGCTCTGTTGACCTTCCACAGCTCGTCCGAGGCGGCGTCGAGGAAGTCAGATATCTCCTCCAGGTACGGGGAAGAGGAGTTGGCCGAGTTCCCGGTCGCTCCTGCTGCCTGGCGGTGCAGCAGATGGGGCGTGCTCGAGGCGATGCTCCTGCTCGCGAGGAGCAATGCGGTGGCCGCTGTTGACAGGGCAAATCGAGCCATGGTCGAGATGGGACTGATTGTTGACGGCAGGTTCGAGGCAAGGACTACAGGCCTGACTTGTAAGAGCAGGATGTAGCTGGCGAAGGATACCAGGATACGGGTACCGTCTCTGTGCCAGCCAGGAGCTCCATGCCTTTATACTCATGTGATCTGCTCCCCGTAACCGGCAGCGACACCAGCTGCCGGTGCCGCCTATCCCCAAGACCGGGGGAGACCAGACCGGGGACGTCAAGCGGCCTTGGCTGCCATCATCGGCCCCGGTGACTATTCTCTGACAGGCAGTTCAGAGAGGAGGTGAGTCTTCTGGTGCTCTAGATAAGCGGCCAATGTATTCTGGGGTTACACCGGCGGCGGGTTCGCCCGTGGAGGTGACACTCGCGGGAACCAGCCTCTACCTACGTCGGCGAGGCGGCATCAGACAAAAAGCCGACGCCGCTGCAGCAGCATTTGGTTGTTGTGGCCTTCATGGCCTTCCAACGACGCCAAACAATGCTGGTCCGTCGGCTATTCTGCGCGTTCCACCCTCCCGCCAGTCCGCTTGCCGTCCCTAAGGGTCTTTCTCTTATTGCAGAGACCACTACGCCCCGTTCGTCGGGTCTTGGCGGTGGGGAAGTTGGAGGGAACGTCGGAGCTTGGCTGCGGGGCGTATGGGAGTACTCCGTCGGTGCGGAGCAGGACCGGCGGAAGAAATGGCGAGGGAAACGATGGGGAACAAGAAACAGACGGAGTGGCACTTGCAAGCACGGCAGATGGTGGTTGTTATTGTCCGGGAGGCACATGCAGGGTGAAGCAGATCACCATCAGGTGCAGGGTGAGGGTGTTTGGCTCGAATTGGTGTTGTGTTCAGAGACGGTTCCTGCTTCTTGAGCAGTCATAACCGCAGCCGACCGTGCATTTCGCAGCTGCCAGGGTCGCGCTCCTGCATCACAGCATTGCCTAGTACAATAATACGTGCTCTGTGTCGACTTGTGCGTGCCCTCCGCACGTCTCATGTCAAAGGCCGAACCCTGCGAGATAAGAAGACCGCGACCCACTTTTCCGTTCCGCAGACCGGCGTCGGTCCAGAATGCCGAGCGCCCGTCACCACATCATCGGCCATGCTCCCGACGGCAACGGCAACGGTCTAAATTCTCTCTCTTTTCCACCTCTTGGCGACAGCATCGCTTGACCTGCTTTGCGAATTCAGCTCCCAGCTCCAGGCTGAACCCTCACCATGGCCAACCCGGCATCATCAGGAGCTTCAGGCACAGCCACCTCGGCCAATGGCTCCGCAAGCGAGCGGACGCCCCTGCTCAACGCCGACGCCAGCACCCCCCAGGATGAGGAGCAGACGGTCGTGGCCGAGGAGGTCAAGGGCTTCAAGCTCTTTGTGATCCTCGGCACCTGCTACGTCGGCGTCTTCTTCGGGGCGATAGATTCGACTATCATCGCCACCCTCTCGGCCCCGATCGCCAGCGAATTCAAGAGCCTGAGCCTGCTGTCCTGGCTCGCGACCGCCTACCTCATCGCCAATGCCGCCTGCCAGCCCATCTCCGGCCGCCTCACCGACATCTTCGGGCGCGGCCCGGGGCTCGTCTTCAGCAACATCTTCTTCGCCGCCGGCAACCTCATCTGCGGCCTCGCGCGGGACGAAAGGTCCATGATTGCCGGTCGCGTGATCGCGGGCATCGGCGGCGGCGGGCTCATGGCCATCTCGACCTTCACCGCGACGGACCTGGTGCCGCTGCGCAACCGCGGCGTGATCCAGGGCGTCGGCAACATCTGCTACGCCGGCGGGGCCATGCTGGGCGGCGTCCTCGGCGGCGTCGTCAACGACCAGTCCGAGACGGGCTGGCGGCTCGCCTTCCTGCTGCAGGTCCCGCCCGTCCTCGTCTCGGCCTGCCTCGTCGCCTGGCTCGTCCGCATCCCGCCCAAGATCTCGCACAAGTCGTACCTCGCCCGCATCGACTTCCTCGGCGTCGTCTCCCTCGTCACCTTCCTCGTCCTGCTGCTCCTCGGCCTCAACGCCGGCGGCAACCTCGTGCCCTGGTCGCACCCGCTCATCCTCACCACCCTCCCCTTGTCCGCGGCCGCCCTGCTCGCCTTTGTCGCCTGGGAGGCGCGCCACAAGCAGCCCGTCATCCCTGTCCGCCTCCTCCTGCACCGCACCGTCGGCATGGCCTGCGCGACAAACATGCTCTGCACAATGGTCAACTTCTCCGTCCTCTTCTACGCCCCCATCTACCTGCAGGTCCTCGGCAACACGGCCACCCAGGCCGGGCTCGTCATCCTCTTCGGCCCCATCGGCGTCAGCTTCGCCTCCGTCGGCGCGGGTCTCATCATGAAGCGCACGGGCAAGTACCTCGCGCTCGGCATGATCTCCGTCCTCCTGCAGATCATCAGCGCCGCGATCCTGAGCACGCTCGACGCCGACACACCCAAGTGGCACCTCATGGTCGCCTTCGTGCTGCTCGGCGCGGGCGTCGGCGCGATGCTCACCATCACCCTGCTCGCGTGCCTCGCGGCCGTCGACCACTCCCAGCAGGCCGTCATCACGAGCGCGACCTACGCCTTCCGCTCCATCGGGAGCACCCTGGGCATCACCATCTCGTCGGCCGTTTACCAGAACGTGCTCAAGGCGCAGCTCTGGGACCGCTTCGGCGGCGAGCCGGGCGCCGCCGACGAGATCCAGCGCATCCGCGACGACCTCGACGAGATCAACCACCTGCCGCCGGGATGGAGGGACGGCGTCATCGCGTCGTACATGGAGGCCTTCCGGAACGTCTGGTTCCTGCTCCTGGGCCTCGCCCTGCTCGCAGAGGTCGCCGTGTCCCTGATGAGGCAGCACAAGCTGCACTCGACCATCACGCGGACGGAGGCCGAGAACAGCGGGGCGGACGGGGACGAGGAGGCGCGGAGCTGAAGGACTTGTCGTGTTCTTCATGCGACCGCGTTTGCTCGGGGGGCATTCATTGGAGAAAGACCCTTCTGGCAAGCATGAGGTGGGGGCGATATATGCCATTATTTGGCAGTTTTGATGTCCCTGATCGGGATCAGGACACCTGTTCCGGTACTGGGGGATGAAAAGGAGACTTGACTACATAGAGCATGCCGACACTGGCGATTAGTTTTGGGGGGACAGGATATACTATAATTTTGCTGCCTTAGGTAGAGTGCCATAATCACCACATCTAGACTATGAGGCGCTTTGATATAAGAAGCATGGCCGTGCGATCACGGAGAGTGTGATTAGCTGTGCGCCACGCGTGCCATGTGGTCACTGCAATGGAAACAGCGATGGACGAGCTGGAGCCGCTCGGGAGGGCAAAAGTTTATGGTCGACTCTTTGCAGTTCTGATGAAGGTTTTCTTTTGACAGCTTGAAAAAATGCCCCAAATATTAACGCCATGAGTATGATGCTCGTTCGTGCCCTGCCCGCCTGCCGCGTACTCCTCTGTCATCATCCCTGCCGCCCGAAACCTCTCTGCGCCCTCGGCGTAGCCTTCGTGTTTCGTCTCTCCCTCTCTTGGCACCGCTCAGATATCAACACCCTCCTTCCTCAGCTTCTTGATCCGCCGCCCAATGTCCGCCGCCGTCTGCTGCATCGGGTTCAGCTTGCGATCCCTCGCCATCGCGCCCAGGTTGCTCCCGTGCCGCTCGATGAGAGACTCTAGCCACTCGCGCTCACGCGAGCTCTGGCCTCGCGGGACCTTGATCTGTGGCCTGTTCGCCTCCGCCTCGAGCTGCTTGATGATGTTGCCCTCCGGGACCTCGGGCTCTTCGATGCCGCCCCACTCCTCTGCTTCCTCCTCGTCGTCGTCGTCGTCGTCGTCGTCGTCGTCAGAGTCGAGCGCGTTGAGCGGGTCGTTCAGCGGGTTCGGCTTGATCTTCTTGCCCCCCGAGATGTCGTCCAGGATGCGGATGATCTTGCCGTTCTCGTCGCGCTCGACGCGGACCTCGCTGACCACGGCGTCCGCGGCGAGGGCGATCGAAAAGGGGTCGCCTGACCTCGACGACTTGGTGGTCGTCGATCTGGAGGCTGCGAGGGGCGCCGACGTCGTGGCTGTGGACTCGGACACCAGGCCGCTCTGCTTGGCCTTGCGGTCGGGCTCGACGCCGCCCGTGGCCGCCTTGAGGCGGTTCACGAGGCCGAGGCGCTTGTAGTTCTGCGAGGCTGTCTGCTTCTTGTCCCTGTGCCACAGAGGAATTGATGAGTAACAGGCTCTTCCACTCTCCGCTAGTTGTTCGTATGTTTTGGAGATCCTGCGTGAATTCGCACAGTTTCAAAACGGCTTACCAGTTCTGCGCGACGATGCTGTTGCCCAGCGGGAACATGAGACGCTTCGACTTGCTCGAGGGCTGCCGGACCACGGCCCGAGACGACCGCCGCTTGCGCTTCTGGAGATCGCGACCCATCGTGGACGAGTTTCCTTTATTGTAGAGTTCCCTTGCTTGTCGCTGTCTTCTTCCTTCTGGTCGCAATTGGGGGAATCGATCGTCTGACCCTCGCTTGCGGTCGAAAGGTACTCGGCGTTGTACTGTTGGAAGTGGTCCCCAGGTGTTGCTTGCGAGATCGATAAGCAGGCGATAACAAAAAAGTTTCTGGGCTTGGGAGCTGGCTTATCGGCGCGATTAGCTCTGGTCCCAGTGTTCGTCCCACTATTGTCTGCGGGGAGAGGGAACGAATTGTGGGACCTTTCATTGAGACTCTGGGCCAGAGTTCCTCGAATTGTTCTATGGTGATTCTTGACCTTGACCTACAACAAAACAAGTCAAGTGTTATCCCTATTTGTGCGTGACATTAACCTGTTTCACAAAGGGTTGGCTTGATTTCCTGCGCAATAATGGAACGTGTCAGGTTGGAGCAAGAAGACCCGCATTCTTCGTACGCAGCAGCATTCAGTCGAGTTGCACTCAAGTCAGCTCTTCACTTGGACTAATACGGCGAAAAGGGTCGCTGGCCACGCGCGTGGTCTGGGTATATTCGATCTCATGAAGGCTATCCATCAAAGTTTCCAATTTCCACTCCACCAAACGACATCCTCTCACGGCTCGTAGTTCTCCTTCTCAGTCTCCCGCAACCGGCTTGCTGCTGGACGCATTCTTTCAAGCTTCTTTTGCTCCAGCCGGGCGCGAGCAGCAGCAAGTCGGTCCGGTGGCAGCGCGCATCGCGATGTATTACCGACACTAGGTTTTCCCAGCCCGTCATCTCCAAGGCGCGCGAAGCGATCCTGTAGCAGGTCAATGCCCTGTTCGGCGTCGTGTCCCGCCAGGTGCTTCTGCGGGTTCGCCGTCCTGGAAGCGCCACGAGTTTCTCTGCGGCTGGTGATGTCCTCACCAGGTGCGGTTGAGTTCTGGTACTTGCTTCGGGCGTACTTGTCGCTCGACACATTCTGCACCGCCTGCCTGTTCGTCTTGAACCCAGCATCATTGAGCAGCTCTGTCAAGGCTTGGTCGTTCTCAGCCTCGTACGCCTTGCTGTCTTTCGATTGGGGTTGCGATAGAGTCCAGTTATCGTTATCATATGCGTTTCTGTTGGCTGGCGCTGTTGCATGGGTAGTTGTCCGGGGTTGCGAGAGATGTTCGCGAGATGGCCGTTGCTCGCGAGCATCTGATTTGACTCGAGCCCTTGAGCTGTACGGCATCATGTCGAACTGTGCCGTCTGATCTAGGGTGAAATCCTCCACGGATAACGCCCGCTGGGGTCGGCGCGGGCTTCTGATGTCCCCAGAGGCCTTCGTTCGTGTCAATAGATCGGTCTCGAAGTCGCGTGTGATTTTATGGTGTTTCGCAAGCGCTTCGTCAAGAGTGCTCTGTCGCCGCGTGGATTCGCGCTCCTTCTTGGCCGCACGAATTTCCTCCTCGAGTTTTGAAATCCTCTCGTTCTTCTCCTGCAGCACTTGCATCGCCTCGACCGTCCTCAGTTTTGCGTCCTTCTTGAGTGTCTCGTACTCTCGTTTTATTTTGCGCAGCTCACTCTTCTCGTTGCGGAGCTCTTCCTTAACCTCACGCAGCTGTGTTCCGAGTTCGCGTGCACGAGCTCTCTCAGCCGCTCCATCTGATGTCTTTGACTCATCGTCTTTCGCAAGTCGCTCCTTGGCCGCATCGATTGCGGTCTTGAGGCGCTCATTTTCCGCGCGCAGGTTCTCCATCTGCTTGAGCTCTGACTTTACTCGGCGTAGCTCGCGATTCAATTCGAGAAGAGTCTGCTCGTCGCGTGGTGATGTTTGGGTTTGTCGACGTCTGGCTTGGTCCGTGTCAGATTCACCGATCTTGTCCTTCAGCGCCGCTTCGAGTTCACGGATACGATCTCGGTATTCAACCGCCAAGGCCGTTTGCTTGCCGAGCTCTCTGACCAGTGCGGATTCTTCGCGATCTTTGTCTTTCCGTGTCTGGTTATCTGAACCTGGTCCGTACGCGGCTTTCAACCTCCTCTCCAGATCTGCAACCTTTTCCTGCTCCTCCTTGAGTTGGCGTGCCAGTTGGAGAGACTCGGAGTCCTTCTGCTTGGCGTACGACTTCGCAAGGTGCTTGTACTTGACGAGAGCCGTCATCTCAGCCTTGGCGTCCTCATGGTAACGATCGAATTCCGATTTCCAGTATTTACCCGAACCTGAGTGTGGCTCGTTAAGGTCCACAGTCACGTCGTGGTTGCAGGAATACTCCTCGTCCCATTCCTCTCCCTCCACCACCCTAGCCATTTGTTCTAGTTCCGGTTCTGAGTTCGGTTGTGGTTGTGGTACGCTGGTCAATTTCTTGTTCTTTCGCGAGTTCTCGAGAGCTTCCTGCAGGGCCGTATTCCTGCGTTTTCCGGACTTGCTGACTTCGAATGGACTTGGCTCTGCGCTCGCGGAGCTCTTGACATCGCCACCGAAAGACACGCGTTTCCGCCGCGCCGTCCCAGTCCCAGGCGTGAGCAGAATGCTGTTTAGTTTCGTGGGAGACCTGAACTCGGCCGGAAGCGCGTCGTTGTTCTTCGGTTCATCGTGTGACATCGTTGTGGGATTCGTCTTCTCTACCGCTACGGCAACAGCGGGCTCGCGATCTTTCTGCTCATCATTCGTGGCACCGAAGATTGCGTTCTTGATCGCACGTGCGGCAAACACAGGAGCGGGGGTGTCTGGGCCTTCCAGCTGGGTTGTGTCTTCTGCTTCCATAGTACATGGGTTAGCATGTCGTTTGAATTTGGATGGCTCATGGGTAAAGGTGTGTACCAGCTGGCGGAGCTGCGACAGCGCCTGTCGCGCCCTGAAAGCCCTTCTTGATAGCCCAGCCAAGCATCTTGAGTGGGCGCGTGCAATCGCGCGTAAACGGCGGCACGATGGAGTGGTGTCTGCTTCAGTACACGGTCTGAAGCTTTTACGAAGCTGCCAAGCACGAATCGAGGACGGCGGAGAGATTGTGCCAGCCGCTATTGCATAATACAAGAGGCTGGAGATGTGGGTGAAGAAGAGTGACACGACTTCAAAGGCCGAGAGTGCCAAAAGTCAACAACTTTCCAAAAGAGGCAAGCGCAGGTGGGTCCACCCACGACGGGCGCCGGGACTCGCGCCGTGGCCTGCAAACCCCACCAGCCGCCCTCAAAGTACCAGCAACTGAGCGTGACAAGTCATGCGAAACACTGCAGCTTCATTGCCGAATGCTACCGCTTCGCACTATGATATGTCCTGATATAGGCATAAGCTGAACTGTTTCTTTCATACATTCTGCAAAGGTGACATGTCAGCTATGTCGTGGACAGGACTTGCACGGTTGGGCACGATTCAACCCCACCATAGAGTCGCTGCGCTGGCAGTGACGCCCTGCAGCGGATCTCAGGGACTCCAGCAACGCTAAATCTTCAGCCAAGTGGCTGCTGAGCTGTTCGTCCGTTTCTGTTTCTCCCATCACTGTCTCACTCCGTACAATCCCGAAACTTCATAAATCCGTCATGGGTCACTGCGCCGCTCACTAAACGGGCTCGCGGCTCCGGCCGTGAGACAGTCCCTACCCTTTGTCTTGCCTGCACGCACGCATGCTGTGAGACGCCGACAACATGGCGTGGAAGACCCAGCCAACTCAGTCCAAAGATGACTCAACCTATCCGGGCTTGCTGCCCACGAGCCCAGACGGCACTGTCAAGTCGCACTACCTCGAAACTCAGACAGAAGAGGTCTTCGCCCTCCAGGCAATCTACGGCGATGACTTTATCGAGCACAAGGCCGCCAATACGGCCTGGAAGAAGGCCGAGCCGTCGTTCGACCTGCGGATAAAGGCCTCGTCCAATGAAGACCTGGGCCTCACCCTCAGCGTGGTCTTGACTGCAACATACCCAAAGTCCGCACCACTTCTGAGCATCAAGGACGACGACAGCCTGAGCAAGTCGACGCAGTTCAAGGTGCAGAACTTCATCAAGGCCAAGCCTAGATCCCTGATTCAGGCTGGCTCGGGTGAGCCCATGATCCATGAGCTCGTTGAAGGCCTCCAGGACATCCTCGAAGATGCTGCACTGGCCAAAATCAATGGGACTGAAAAATCTCTAGAGGAAGAGCGTGCTGCACACGAGGCAGAACTGGCCAGACAGGCTCAGGAGCTGCAGGAAGAGGAGGAGCGCAAAAGACAGGACGCCACCAAAGAAGAGGAGCGCGTGATGCAAGACATGATCCAGAAAGAAGTCGACCGCCAGCGTCTGAAGGTCAAGGAAACCAAGAAGAGAAACCGTCAAGTCGCAGCTAATCACGGGACTGAGGATCTCCATGGTTCCGAGAGTGATAATATCGAGTTTGACCAGCCGGTCGAGATTACTGGTGCCAATGGTGCAGTTTTCCTCTTCGGCAGTGTCACTGGCAAGACCGAGTTCAGGGCTGGCCAGATTGCAACCACTTACCGGGTCTGGCCCAGCGTTCAGGGAGGCTATGCCTGCCCGAGTCTTGCCGTGAAAGAGTTTGAGTTGCGAGCGGGTTCGAAAGAAGCCGCACAATTCAAGACTCAGGTGCAGACCCTTGAGGCTGATCTGGAGTCCGTCAAAAAGATCAGCCACCGCAATGTCATGCCTCTGCTCAATTACCGCATCGACAGAGTATCTGATGACACTGATCCCAGCTCGCTGGGGTGGACGGTTCGTCTCCTTACACCACTTGCAGAACGAGGTTCGCTACAAGAACTTCTCGAAGTAGCTGGGCAGCTTGATGTCGGGAAAGTGCGCTCTTGGACGGCAGATTTGCTCAACGCGCTTGGTCATCTACACAACCACGGACTTGTTCATCAGGACATCCACACAGACAATGTACTCATTTTCAGGGAAGTCATGGGAGACACGGTACCAAAGTTGTCCGACGTAGCCTACGAGCGGCAACTGCAGAATCTTTGTCGCAAATCCCGGGCTGTCTCTTCTTCGAGTTCGGCCAGATCCGCTTACTGGCTTCCTCCAGAGATCGCAGGAAACTCCAAACCGCATTTTACCCAGAAGACCGATGTTTGGGACCTTGGGGTTGTCTTTTTGCAAATGATCTTCGGTGTCGACGTGTTCCAGAGATACCAATCGCCTAGCTCACTCATGGATACACTGTCGCTGTCCGGACCCTTGCACGAGCTTGTGTCTCGGTTCTTCAAGTCCGACCCAAAAAAGCGGCCGAGGGCGTTTGAACTCGGCTCGAGCGAGTTCCTCGCGACTGACGCGCCAGTGCTCATTAGCGAGACCCCATTGATGCTGTCACCGTCGCATTCCGCCACAAACTTAC
The DNA here is from genome assembly GCA_001566295.1 of Microdochium bolleyi. Taxonomy (NCBI): domain Eukaryota; kingdom Fungi; phylum Ascomycota; class Sordariomycetes; order Xylariales; family Microdochiaceae; genus Microdochium; species Microdochium bolleyi. The sequence goes on along the minus strand of KQ964248.1, from coordinate 1,612,979 downwards.
ATCACCTTCCGGCAAGACCGCGGAGAGAGTCAACCAGCTTGGGGCACACTCACTCTCGATACAAAGAGGACTTCGTCGAGGAGGGCAGATTGGGCAAGGGAGGCTTTGGCGAGGTCGTCAAGGCACGGAAGAAGCTCGATGGTCAGATTTATGCCATCAAGAAGATCTCACAAAGATCGTCCGCCAGTCTTTCTGAAGTTCTGAAGGAGGTCAGACTCCTCTCTCAGATCAGCCATCCGGCGGTCGTCAGGTACTACAACACGTGGCTTGAGGAGATACCAGACTTTCCGGAACACGGCGATGAGACATCCACTGAGGACACGGGCACCGATATGTCAAGACAGACAGACTCCCCAGGCCTCAATATTGAGTTTGCAACTGACACGGGAGGCCTCGACTTCATCTCTTCCACGGGATATCCAGCAATAGAATTTGGTGTCCACGATTCTGAGAGCGAAGACGAAAGTTCTGACGAGGACGAGGATGAGTCGGACTCGGAAGACGATTCTACTGTTGAAGACTCTGCACTAGCAGCAATGCCCTCTCCGCGGAGAGTCCGCAGCCATCAACGAGCTTTCAGGACGGTGATGTACATTTCCATGGAGTATTGCGACAAAAGGGTAGGTGATGATATCGCAATATCTGCATCCAAAGCACGAGCTGATTGCTGATTTTCGCGTACAGACACTTCGGGATCTCATCCAGAGGAACCTCTACAAGGAAACAGATGAGATATGGCGCCTCTTTCGCCAAGTTCTTGAGGGATTGGTCTATATCCACGGTCTCAGCATCGTGCATCGCGATCTGAAGCCTGACAACATTTTCATCGGCCTCGGCCCAGATGGACTGAACAATGTCAAAATTGGCGACTTCGGACTCGCAACGACTGGCCAGTTCGCAGTCGATAAGCATTCGTCGGCAATGGATTCGAGCGATATGACGCGGAGCATCGGTACTTCGTACTACGTCGCGCCCGAAGTCAGGAGGGGCGGAGGCTCGTACACGAGCAAAGTAGATGTGAGCGCTGCTCACCAGATACTCGCAGATAAAAAAAAAACTAACATAGCTTGCAGATGTACTCGCTCGGCATCATGTTCTTCGAAATGAACTATCACTCAATGCTGGGGATGGAGAGAGCGGATAAGCTCGGGAAACTGGGAACGGCATCTCAGCTCCCTGACGACTTCCAGCCGGTGGACCATACAATGACGGAGATCATCCAGTCTCTGGTAACGCACGATGTGAAGTCACGCCCAAGTAGTGCAGACCTCCTTCGAAGCGGGAAACTACCGGTCCAGCTTGAGAACGAGACCACCCGCCGCGCTCTCGCAAGTTTGACTGACTCCGCCTCGCCGTACTATCCAAAGGTTGTCTCCACTCTCTTTTCGCAGCCAGTCGAGCCCACCAAGGACTACACCTGGGACATGTCGGCACAGACTCAGAGTGTCACGGAGCTCTTGCATCAAGGCATTGTCAAGGAAGAGCTCGTAGCGATCTTCCGCAAGCATGGTGCTGTGGAGATCAATAGGAGCTCCCTGTACCCACGCTCGTCACACTACTCGGTCAACCAGAATCTCGTCAAGCTGCTCGACGAGAGTGGCTGCGTCGTACAGCTTCCCTTTGATCTCATGCTTGGGAATGCTCGAGCTTTGGCCAAGCAAGATGCGACAACTATTGCCAAGCGCTCCTTCACGTTTGGCCGTGTGTATCGTCACAAGCAGAGTGGAGGCCAGCCTCTGATGATTGGCGAGGTTGACTTTGATGTCGTGTCTGCTGACAACCTGGATCTTGCCTTGAAGGAGGCCGAGGTGATCAAGGTGCTTGACGAGATCATTGAGACATTCCCCTCGTCATCACCAATGTGCTTTCACTTGGGCCATTCCGACCTCCTTCAGCTGATCTTTGACTTTTGCAACGTCGACCTAAGTGCACGGCACCTCACAGCAGAGTCTTTAAGCAAGCTGAACATCCACTCTTTCACGTTCCAGAAAATTCGTGCGGAGTTGCGGTCGCCCCTCATCGGCATATCGGCCACGACAATCGAGGATCTCAAGCGGTTTGACTTCCGAGGTCAGTGACTTATCGATGCTGAACGTTCGTGTTTCCGAATACTGTGGCTAACACATCTTTGATCAGACACCCCAACAAAAGCCTTCAGCAAGCTCAGGGCGATATTTGAGGGAAGTCCAATGTACGAGAAAGCACAATCTACCATCGCCCACCTCAAAGACGTGATCGAATACACAAAGCGCCTCGGCATCCACGCCAAGATATACATCAACCCATTGAGCAGTGTCAAGGAGAACTTCTTCAGTGGCGGCATCTTGTTCCAGTGCATCTACGACAAGAAATTTCGAGACGTTTTCGCCGCCGGTGGCCGCTATGACAGCTTGATACGGGCGCATCGGCCCAAGATCGGCACTCAAGCTAAGGGCTTGCACGCCGTGGGCTTTAGTCTGGCCTGGGAAAAGCTGGCTCGACTCCCAAAGTCTGGCGGCAAGGCGTTCCTGAAGAAGTCTGAGGAAGAGCCACAAGGCATCTTCAATTCCAAACGAGTAAGTTATCATTCAATTTCGTTTTACGCCAGCCTCTTTCAGATACTGACATTGGAGTAAGTGTGATGTCCTCGTGGCAAGCTTTGATGCACATATCCTTCGCACCGCAGGCCTCGAGCTGTTGACCCTATTATGGTCGCACGATGTGAGCGCCGAGCTAGCGCGAGATGCCAGGTCACCCGACGAGCTGGTGTCGCGCAACAGAGACGAATCCTACTCGTGGATCATCATGCTGAAGCAGGATTCCGTGCTAAAGATCCGTACGATGGACCGCAAGGACGTGGCCGATGTCGAGATCCCAGCCTCCCAGCTGCTCAACTGGCTACGCTCGGCGGTGCGCGAACGTGCAACCCGTCATGCAGGTGCTTCTCTGCGAGCAGCAGAAAACACCCTTGCCCTGGGCCTGACACACACGGCAGGTGCAGGCGGCAGCGGCGGTGGCACAGTCATCCCTAACACAGAGCAAGAAGTCCGCGTCCTCGTGGCCGGCACGCGGTCCAAGAAGTTCAACCGGCGCATTGTCATCGAGCAGGCGCAGGCCAACGCCGCCTCGCTGCTCCAGGATTTCCTCGACGGGCCAATCGCCGCGGTCGAGACGTCGGATGTGGTGCTAGACCTAATCCAGAACACCGCACTGTCGGACGTGGAGAGTTGGCGCCGTGCGGAGCAGTCGGTCGACAAGAACGAGCGCAAGTACGTGCAGGAGATCCACGACATGCTGTCGTCGTGGCGGGCTGCGTGGGACGCGGATAGTGGCGAGCGGCACGCATTCGTGTACAACTTCCGGACGACGAAGTGTATATACTATGACCTAGGGGCCTGAGTGGTTACGGGCTGTAGTTGAGTTGACATCCCGAAATGGGTGATTGTGAGGGGGCGAGGAATTGCTATACAACTTTAGAGCGTCATGTAGAATCGGTGTATTGAATCTTCGTCTCGTTTTGGAGCAGACGCAGTCTGACCTTTAGCTTTGCACGTACTCCTGCTCATGCCTGGCGAGCGGTCTCGGGAGAAGAGTTTGAAAGAACCTGGAGGATTCAAGGCTACACGTGTCGTGGGAGCTCACAGCTTGTCGCCTGCCCATTGCTTTCTGTGTCCTGTATCACTCTTCCGTAGTCCGACCATCGCGACCCACATCTGCGCGGCAATCAAAAAGCCACACATTCAACAAGTACAGTCAGAGTGAAGGCAGGATTTCCTGGGATGTTTCGTGTGAAAGTACATTCCGGCAAGAAAAAACAACGCGGCAGGGTCTCACAGGACTGGAAAGAGTCATGCCAAGCAGGTCCAGCAGTCAACCAGTAGCTTAGTGGTAGCCAGTAGTTACTTGCGTGGCACGCATCCATTCATAAATGAATAAAAGTGAACTCGAGCATGCATGCAATGCCCCCGACTACTCCGTATGGGTATGTCATTCTGCACCTGAAAGCAAGAGGACTAACGAGATGGGTGGGAAAGACAAAAGCTGCGTGTCAACCAGGATGGTCTCCTGCATGTGTACGCACGGAGGATAAAGTCGCCTGTCAAATGCCCGTACCCATCGGATCGGCCGATTCACATGGAACAGGCAGCAGAAGCTTGGCTCGATTGAGTTCCCGCAGCAAAAAGGCGGGATGCCTGGATCAGGTCAGCCGGGCAGGCAGGCAGGTAGGCATGCAGCACGCACGGAGGAGGAGACTCGCGATGTGCGTGTCCAGGGAAAGGATTGGCTCGGAGTTGAGACATGGATGATGGTTGTCACTCTTGGGTCTTGACTCGAGTCGGTGGTTACTCCGATGGACAAGTCCTTGGTGCCCCGGAACTACTCGCTCTGTCTTGAGTCCGGTCGTGTGTTGTGGACTTTTGGGTAGTGCGGGGACAAACTAAGAGTCTCAGACTCTGAACACGTAACAGTTTGGAATCCTGACGAGACTATCCGCGGTTAACCTTGGAACAGTGTCAAATCGACCCTTTGCTAGCGTTTCGAGAGTCTCGGCCCAGAGGCGGAGACTGCAAGCGAGGGTTTGACGGACATGGCAGCTCACTCAGGGGAATGCCGGAACCGCTCGAGCCACACCAAGTCATCAATATTGGAGTGAATGATGCACTGTGAGCATGGAATCTTTTTGTGTTCGCCTGTTAGTCCTATGCCGTGAAAAGTTACATGTCGTGTAAGGCGGCGTGGCAGACGAGCAGGCACGTAGCGTGCGTGCTGGAAAAGCCAGGCCTTGGCTACGCGACACAATGCAATGCAGACCGACGGAGTGACGCAAGTGAAGCAGATGCGATGTCGACCAGTCCCAGAATGGTGCGCGAAAACCGGCCACATGACACGGGAAAAAGCAGACCATTGGCAACGCTTGCCGGTAGTCTACGCGGTGCGTGCGGGAGCACGCGGCCTTGCGCGTAAGGGGGTAGCTCTCTGTGCACTTCCGTTACCCCGTAGGACTTTGTGAGGCGAGATGTCGTATGACGTCACACGGGGGCGGACGCGTGCTGGACCGCGAAGCGGGCAAAACGCCCGCAGAGGGCCCGTGTCTGTGGGAAGGGCGGGATCACAACAGAGTCGCAATGTGGACATCGCGGCGTGGATGGATGGCGGCGTGGATAGAGCAGGGGCATGAAAGGCACCAGAGACGGGCTGGATGGCGACGGAGGCAGGCACGGGCAGGGATGCGTGGCTGATCGATGATGGCATGCAGCATGTCCCAGGGTAGCCGGATGCGTTGCTCCGCGCAGGAGCGGGGGAGCCTTGGACGCCCCCAGTGGCTGAGGCCAGAGGCCGGGCACCTGCTGTGGCTTTTGTGCTTGCTTGGCCGGCCACTGATGCGCGGCAGATCACCACCCAGGGACGGGATGCTCAGACACGACTGACGGCATGATCATCAGCCAGCGTCGCCACGATCTCGATGGCATGGCGGAGGCTCGGGCGCTGTCGGGCCGCCCGCTATCACCCCGCCCGCGTTCGACGACCAGCATCAGAAGCGCTAGCCTTGCCGCCGGACACTGTCCTAGTATGTCGCGTGAAGCTTGAGGCAGATAAACCACAGAGTCATGTCGTCATTACGGAGCCGGCAGCGTTGTTTGGCGGCCCTTGCAGCGATCTAGGCCACGTCCAGCTGGCACGTGAACCGTGAACCGGGCGGCTGCGGCCCCAGATCTGCTACTCATTTACGACTAGTTGGTCTCTCCGTACTGAGTACCTGGGCGACCTGAGGTCGGCGAGTCGTGTCGGTAGGCATCGGGTTGTCAACGGATTATCGACAAGGCACCAACAGAGTTTCCCAGGGCTGGAGGGGTCTTCTGTTGTCGAGTTCGGACCTGTCTGCGACATCGAGTGCAGGGCTCAAACAGAGTTTGGCACTGCTGCTGGGGCAGGCATGTGGTGCACGTCGCTGCTCGGCATCTTCCTGCCCTGGCAGATGGCGCTCAGGCCTGGCAGGATGGCGAAGTCCAACGCTCCTTCACATGCCCATCCTCGGCTGTGCTGGATTGTCTCGCAGCCCGGCGTCCAAGAGACACTGTTCCTGGATCAGCAAATCCCATCAAAGCACGGAGGACACATAGGCAGAAGTGCATCATTGTCAGCGGCGGTCAGAGGCAAGCACGAGCCGATGACGACATAGGAGCATCATGTCCGGACCCCGCCGCATGCGTAATGTCTGCGATGAGCAGGTGGGGGGCAGAGCTTGCAGGGCCTGCAATCCAAATGTCGACGTAACTTGAGCCTGCTGCGCAACCCCGCGCGGGCAGCGACGTAGCAAGTACCTGATTGACATCCACGGGCGCCCATGCCTGTGCGTGGTCGTAGCACTTCTGCCATCGTAATCATGAAGTGGCAGGGCAGAGGGACGCGGGAAGTGGGGCCCCCGACTGTCACAGACCCACGACAGCTCCCCAGAGCTCAAACAGATCCTGCAGCGGCGCGCCTGCTCCCCTGCCGTCTGCGCATCTCCCCCACTCGTGGCTGCGGGCGGGCAGTCGCGGGTGAGGGCCTTCCAAGGCAAGCCACACTTGACCACAGTGGCTGGACCAGACTGGCCAGGGCTGGGCGGCGGAGGAGACTGCGGGCCCCACTGCTCAGATCGGCGATGACGTAGTAGCTCGCCCACATGATGAGCTTCACCACCGCACCTGCAAACGAGCTTCGTGACGACGCGGGGCGAGGGAGGAGGAGGTTGCTCCGGCGTGTGCCTGCCTGCCTGCCTCAGGCATGGCTGGACTAGCAGCTCCTGCCTCTGCCGCAGCAACGCTGCCTTCTGCCCACGCAACCCGCCGTCCAGCTCAATATATAAACCACCACTTCCCCGTCCCTCCATCTAGATCCCTTCTTCTCTCATCATCAACTCAACAATCTCACCCTCACACACACAACCAACCACCAACCAAACAAACCCCCCCAACCATCACAATGGATACCGTCAACAACGCCGCCAACTACGTCGCTGACACCGTCAAGGGTGCTCTCTCCACCACCTCCAAGGAGGCCAACAAGGAGGTTGCCAAGGACAGCAACGCTTCGCTCGGCACTCGGTAAGCTTTCCATCACATCCTTTTCACTCGCATACTGGCTGCTATTGACGAGCTTGAACTAACACTTCTCCCTCACCTCAGTGCCTCGGCTGCCAAGGATGCTGTCGGTGACAAGTTCGACGAGCAGAAGCACAACCGCTCTGCCGATGTCAACAAGGAGGCCGCTAAGCACTAAAGCACTCTCTCTTCGGCTTTGAGCAATCATCACACTTTGTAAAACTACGAGCCTGATGATGGGACACGATTTCACGCACAACAATCCGATATTTCTTAATAATCACACAATGGCTTGGGATGGAAGTGGACAAACAGTCTGCTGAAGTTTTTGCGAACTCTTAAATACCCCTAGGATTAATCTTAGAAATTGAGTCGTTGGCCAAACACAAAGATACGTCTTCTGCCTTGTGAATGTGTTTCGTGAAGAATATATGAGACAATTGGGAGCATGCGGGGTAAGAATAGAATTAGCATACTATCTGAACCTTGCATGGGTTGATTGGTAAGTCTTTCCCTGTTTACAATATAAACGTCGCCTTGAAAACGCGTAAAGATTTATTAACACCACAAGTGTATATCAGGTTAAATCATGTAAGGCTCATCATGTTGACGTTGATGCGGTTCGGGATGTTTGACGTGGTGGATCATCAACCCCTGTCCCATCTCCACACAAGCAATTTCCCGGCAGACCGGGGTGCACAGCAGTCTGTCCACACCTTTGATGGCGCAAAACCATCTTCAGAGGATTGCAACACGTTTGAATTGTTCGAGTACACTCTCGACCAGCAACTTACTCGCCATTATCCGCACAGGGCCTGCTCACCATGGCTTCCTTCATCGACTCCCTCCCGCCCGACCTGTTCGACAAGACGACGCTCGTCTCGCTCGCTTCGACCGTCGCCATCCTCGCGGTAGCCTACATCGCGTCCCTGTCGGCGCTCGACCGCGCCACGACGAGCAGCACCACGCGGGCCCTCTTCATCTGGCATGCCTTCGACGCCCTGCTGCACTTCACCCTCGAGGGTTCCTTCCTGTACCACTGCTTTTTCTCGTGGGTCGACATCGCGAGCGTCGCGGACCCGAGCACTCTCGCCCCGTCGCCGCACAACTTCCTCGGCACGACCGGCCGCGCTTATGGGCCCCAGGCCGGCGGGGACAACCCGTTTGCGATGCTGTGGATGGTGTATGCCAAAGCGGACTGGCGCTGGGCTGGCGCCGACCTGGTGAGTGATGCCTGCACGTTGTGAACTCTGCCTGCTCGTTCCTACAGACTAGCAAGCGGAGCAGTCTCGCCCGGATGGCCCGGAGACGAGACATACTCGTTGCGCGGAGCGACGGCAGAACGTGTTCTAATCTCCAAGTGCTATACTAACACAAACACCTTTGTACAATCTCAAAAGACCATCATCTCCCTCGAGCTCCTCACAGTGTTCCTCGCGGGGCCCCTGGCCTGCGTCATCTGCTACGGCCTCGCGCGCAGGGACCCCCGCACCAACATCCTCATCATCGTCGTCGCCACGATGGAGCTGTACGGCGGGTTCCTGACCTTCTGCCCGGAGTGGCTCACGGGCAACCAGTATCTCGACTCGAGCAACTGGATGTACCTCTGGCTGTACCTCGTCTTCTTCAACATGCTGTGGGTCTTCATCCCGCTGTGGGCCTTGGGCGTCGCGAGCCTGGATATCGTGGACGCGCTGAGGGTCCGGGGCGAGCGGGACGCGGCGAGGAAGGGCCAGTGATTCTTGACGTGCTGGGCGGGGGACTGGAGGGGAGGATGTGGATGTAGAGGTGGTGGTGGTGGTGGTTGAAAACCAAGCGGCGACAGTTGGACGTGCTCGAGAGTGAGTTCCTGTGGTTGGTTACGTTTGGTGGGGAGCTCGGTGGCCGAAGGATTGTTGCCGGGGGGGGGGGGGCCCGACGAGAGGGATGCAACAAAACAACAGCGGCTGCCGTGGATTGGGGCCGTTGGGCGTGAGTGTGTGCGTTTCCGTTATGTTCGGACTACCTACTCGCCCGTACGCACGCAGAGGACGCAGCACTGAGGAGCGCGTGTACAATACGAGTGGGGTTCCACTACCTTGTGTGCGCCAGGGAGCAAACAAGCGTCTGATCAACCTTGACCATTTTGAAAGTCGGAGGACGCCTGAGGTGGGCAGGCGAGTTGCGAGAAATTTTGGAAATGGGGTCTCAAGAACATAGACACTCTTAATCACGATGTTGATAAATCGCCTCGAGTAATACATCACTCACTACTCTTTTTGTAAAGATATCGTGACCGGATAAGCCGGTAGGAACTTCATAATATCCAACCTTTAGTAAAGTAATATATGAAAGACAAGCAAAACAGCAGAAGACTGAAGAAAAGAAAAAAAGGCAAGAATCGGAAGAGATATTCAAACAAGAACGTAAGCCAAAACTCGTGAACAATAGAGTAATGCTGAATAAAAACGAAGGCTCCCATCCCCAGACTGTGGTTTCCCACTGTCAGTGCAGCCGTCTAGCATGCGCAAGGCTGACCAATATGCGAGCAGACAGCCTGGACAGACGGGACAGCACAAAAGGTCTAGAATGACAAGGCCCTTCAAGGATGACTGGGAGGGAAAGCAAGGAGGGGAGTAGCATGCCCTCATCTATGGGGGACAGCGACGGCAGCGAGAAAAAGATCAAGGCGAGCTGAACGGGACAGGGAGCAAAAGAGGTGTGTGTGCTAATGGACCGGTGGTGTCTTCAGTCAGAAAAAAATCAAATCGTTGCCGCGATAATGACAACGACGGAGGTCCGCTGGTCTTCCCAATGTTACTGGCGTTTAGCAGCGCATGGGTACTGTGTTGCGTCTCGGAACGGCTGGTTGTGTTCTGCTGCCCTCGGTATATCGCGTGGTCCTGCTGCTGCTTTTGGTGGTGGTTCTGTTCAGTGGCTAGGTTTCTGCTCCCGGTCGTTGCCTTTGCCTGTGCCTTTCTACTTCTTCTTCTGCGGCTTCTTCTTACCGCTCCTTTTCTTCGGGCCACCCCTGGAACTTCCCCTGTTGGCTTGGTCTTTTGCTCCTTTCGTCGCGATGATGTACTCACACGCGGCGTCGAGCGTGCCGGGGTCGTACCTGGTGTAACCGCCAACCATGTGCACATCTCCGTCTTCGTCTACCGCGGTGCTGCCGCCGTAGTAGTAGTGGTAGAGATCATTGGACGTGTCCGGCAGAGACGCCTCGGTCATCACGATGTCCCTGTCCGCGTCAATTATGTACTGGTGGTCGTTTCCATACTCCGGGAGTCCAGGTGAGACTGTCGAGGTAGATGTGGAAAGAGAATAGGACGAGAAAAGAGAAGAGGCGCAGGAATTGTTACAACTGCTCGATCTGGACGCGCTGTTCAATGAGGTGGGTGGCCATGCCTGTGTTCTGTCGAATGACCGGCCCGAGGTCGATTGAGGCTGCTCGAAGGGCGGAACTGAAGACAGTTCTCTTGATGTATATAGATGGCCTAGATAGCTCAGGAGGGAGTCCATCTTTTCCTTGATGTTGGTTGCCCACTGCCTCAAGTGGGCATAGTAGGAAGTGCCCTGGACATTCTGAAAACCACCTTGGGCACAACACGACCCAGTGTCAGCCTTCTTGCAAAGTCAAAAACTGGAGCACATAACAAGGTGATTGATTTACACTGCCCGTGCAGCCTCCTCTCGTCAGAGACCTCGCAAACCTGCTGCAGGACCGGGCTCGGCTCTTGCTGCACTGGCTGTGCTGTCCGCGGCGCTTTTGTCTTGTCTAAGCTAGCGAAGGACCGTTCTGCACTGCGAGGATCTACAGCATGTGGCGTAGGTGCGATCTGCGACCTGGCACCTCGCCACGACCCAAGCTTCACAGTGTCGTACCTGAAAACGTCTGTTGATACCTCAAGATGAGGACGTGGGTACCGCCTGGTTACTGGGAGGTTGAGGTAAGTTTCACGGCACTTCTGAACTGTCGCCTTCCGGCAGGTCGGGTTGCTGGTCTTGAACATTGTATCGTTCTGGAACGGTATTGTCGATGTTCTGTGGATGGTAAGCTGGAGGTCCTATTCTTCCAACGGCTCTCAAAGATCAGAGAATCAATAGCCGGCCAGGGAAGCGAGTGCTGTGGTTGTCGTGTACTTGACACTGGGAATCGTCGTGTTTAGAAAGACCCAGAGAAGAGAAAATCGGGAGATCAGCCATGAAGGCCTGCAAGAGCGTCACATATATACTGGCCACGATGGGCGTTGTAGGGACCATGACTGCAGCCAGTGCCACACGGACAAGGCACTCGTGACATGTCTGGGCTGGTAAGGCATTGCGCGAGCTCGAGAATGTTTCCGCTGCTCGTTGTGAGCAAAGGAGCAGAGTGTGAGTAGGGCGAGTGCGCAGACGCAGAGAGGGCAAACAACGAACAGTCTGGTGGGATAGTCAGGCGTGGTCAGCAAGAGCAGCGTTTGCGCGATGGACAGTACAGCGGTGGTCACGGAGATGCCGTGTTGGACTGCAACACGACACGACGTTCAATGGCCAGAACCATGATAAAACGACCGGAGTGCCTGGGCCCAGGATGATGTTTGACTCGGAAAGAGAAGCTCGGGATATTGACCTGGAGCTGGCTTTGAGATTGATGCGTGGAGGGTTGGGAACAAAGGGTGTGGGGCGCGGAAGCTGCCGAGATGCCACAAGCACACTAACGGCAGTCACGGAGGACCCTTGCTTCCTGCTTCCTGCGTCCTGCCTTTGTCACTGCTTCAACTTACTCATGTCCTCGCTTGCAGGTCAGATTCTTGCGATGCAACTTTGTTGCTGAGCCTCGACACAACCTCACGTTATTGCTCTCAGATGTCATTCAAAATCCATCTCTCCCTGTCATGGCCGTGGTGAGATTCGAGGTCCGGAGACTCCGGCCAGCACCGGACCCCTGCCAGAGCTCCCCCATGCTTCCTTCCCAGCACCACCAATAAGACATCGCATGTAAGTCAGCTGTTCCCCACACGATCGCCATCTTTGCAAGTCATCGCGAAGCTCACACCACCATCGTATGGTTCCAGTGTCGTGTGCGACACTCCGGCCAGCCATTACGCTTCCCGCCACGCAGCCAACGGCCTCTCGGGGCCTTCTCATAGACAACCACCATGCCTCCAAAAGCACAGCCTCAGCAGCGCGGCCTCCTTGGCCGCATCCTCTTTCTCGGCCTGCCTCTCATCCTCACCATCTTCACCCGACAGTCGCCCTACTTCACACACACCATGGCACCTACTCAGGTTTGGGCTGATCAGCCCATAGCCCTCGTCGCTACGCCTCAGTTCGAGACCCGCAAGGTGATTACTGCCCCTTGAGCCCGCCATACAGAATGTTCCCCCAGCCATAAGACAAAGCCTGACCGGTTATACCCGCCAGACCGACATGTTCACCGCCGGTGCCTCGCACATGGCGCTGCTACACAATTCGATCCTCCGCGGCTACAACTCCATCTATCTGCAGGCGCCCCACGTCGAGCCTGGCGACCGGGCAGACTTTGTTGGTTACTGCAAGACATGGCACAAGTTTGTAACCTCGCATCACGATGACGAGGAGAACACGCTCTTCACGAAGGTCGAGGAGCTGCTCGGCGACAAGACCGTCTGGGCCGAGACGCACGGCGAGCACGAGGCATTCCTGGGCGGCCTGGCGCAGTTCGACGAGTATCTCTCCTCCCTCGAGAACCCAAGCACAGACTTCTCTGGCGAGAAGCTGCAGGCGATCATGAAGACCTTTGAAAAGCCCTTTGGCGACCACTTCCACTCCGAGATCAAGACCATTGCGGCCCTCGCCAATCACCCGAAGGCCCCCAAGACTGGCTCACCCGAGGAGGTCGAGGCCGCGCTGACGTTCAAGACCTGGGGCAAAAGCACCGTTTCCAAGGCCGGAACGTGGGATGTCGTGCCGTTCTTTCTTCAGAACCTCGACGGCACTGTCGAGGATGGAATGTGGGCCAACTGGCCGCCGATGCCTGCACCGATCAGGTGGGGGCTGACGAATATTGCTGGCGCGTACTATGGCAGGTGGTGGAAGTTCTCGAGCTGTGCGAACGGGAAGCCACGGGAGCTGTATGCTCTGCAGGGGACTACATCGTAGTATTCGAGCGAAGAGATTTATGATTCAGTAACTTCGTAGCAATCTGCTTTGTGCCCTGGATTCTTTGCAATGGCTGTCTGACGGCCACCAAGAGGCCATCTGGCCGCCACAGCCTGGCTATGTAAAGAACGACGAGGCGTGTGGAAGATGATGCATGGCGGTCTGTACGTCACTGTTCGACAGTGTTACTGTCTCAGTATGTGGGAGATCCAAAGAAACGGGCTCTGATCCCGTGGCATATCCAGGACAAATCAATCCCAACACACAGAGGTCACCACGTCATGCCGTTGAGGTGCTCTGACACGCAGGGTCCGGCGACCCACATCCAGCCGGCGATGGTGCTACAAACTGCCATTTTGGGAGCTTGCCATCCCAATGGAGAAGCGCGAGCCTCCGCACAGGTCTGAGTCCGGCAGCGGCAGCCGCTGCCCACAGAAACTAAGACGACTTCCCCGTAGTTCACCCCGCGCTGCCGCAGGTCGAACCGCGATTCAGCTGGGAGACGGGGAGACACCCGGTAGTACAATATCATTCCCAATGCGTGGGAACGGCCGGGTCAATCTTTTCCATGATCATCTCTTTCCCCTCAAGCAACGCCTGCTCCTGCCTCTGACGACCACACACAGCCATGGCGGATCCATTGCGCCTACAGCACTTCGCGACGAAGCCTCGCGTCGTGATCCTGTCCGACATCTCCAACGAGCCCGACGATGCCGAATCGCTAGTGCGCTACCTGTTGTACGCCAACCAGTTCAACACGGAGGGCATCATCGCCTGCACGTCCACATGGATGAAGACCAAGACCTGCCCGCAGGACATGGAGAAGATCATCAACGCATACCGCGGCGCCGTCGACAACCTCAACGCCCACGCGCACCCTGACATGCAGTACCCCTCTGCAGATAGCCTCATGAGCCTGGTCCGCTCCGGGCCGCCGGTATACGGCATGGCCGCGGTTGGCGACGACATCCCGCTGAGTAAAGGCGGCGAGCTGCTCCTCGAGCGGATCACGGCCGACAGCGGAGGGGACCAGCCGCTCTGGGTGCTCTGCTGGGGCGGCACGAACGTCCTCGCCTCGGTGCTCCTGCACATCCGCAACAACTTCCCCTCCGAGGTGGCCGCCAGCTTGCGTGCCAGGATCCGCGTGTACGCCATCTCCGACCAGGACGACACAGGTGCCTGGATCCGGAACCAGTTCCCGGACGTCTTCTACATCGCGTCCGTGCACGGCTGGAACCAGTACGGCCTCGCCGCGTGGACGGGCATCTCGGGCGACAACTACTACCGCTTCAACCGGGGCGGGCCCGACTTCTCCAAGGTGACCAAGGAGTGGATCAGGGAGCACATCCAGATCGGGCCCCTGGGCGGCGCGTACCCGGACTACATGTTCATCCCCGAGGGCGACACTCCGACCTTCCTGTACCTGATCCAGAACGGCCTGGGCGTTCCCGAGCACCCAGAGTACGGGAGCTGGGGCGGGCGGTACGCGCTGAGCGATGCCGGCCTGGCGCTCCGGTCCCGGCACTACGGCGACGTCGTGGACACCGTGGTCGGCAGGGACGGGGAGGAGCACACGTCCAACCACGCGACCGTCTGGCGCTGGCGGGACGCCTTCCAGAACGACTTCGCGGCCCGCATGCAGTGGACCTTGTCCCCGGACCGCGCCGCCGCGAACCACCACCCCGTGATCTCCATCGGCGGGGACGCGGGCGTGACGCCCATCACCATCGCCGCCGAGGCCGGCTCGACGATCCGCATCGACGCGTCGGGGACATACGACCCTGACTGTCCCGGCGAACCTGGGGCCACGACGACTACGACGCCGACGCTGACGTACAAGTGGACGCACTACCGCGACCCGACCGCCACGCAGTGGTGGGTCACGGCCGAGGTCGCGGAGCTGCGCGTCGAGCCCGAGAACCCCGAGGCGAGCATCGTGAGCGTCACGCTGCCCCCGCCGGACAAGTGCGCGGTCGACCTGATGACGCGGCAGGCCCAGGCCGAGGGCCAGCTGCTGCACCTCGTGCTCGCGGTCACCGACGACGGCGGGGAGGCGAGGGGCCTGGCTGGCAAGGGCAAGGGCAAGGGGATGGGGCTGACGAGCTACCGGCGCGTGCTGATACAGTGTCTGAACAAGGACCTCCGGGGCGGGAGCGAGACTGTGGGCGAGGCGGCCGGGGAGATGCAGGGTTTTGCTTGAAGGTCTTGTTCTTGTTCTTCTTCTTCTTCTTCTTCTTCTTCTTCTTCATTGTATACACTTTCATATACACACGGATGGTACAAACATAAGACGATGATTGGTGATGATCGATGGGTTCGACTTGTACGCTTCGACATTTAGGATGTTCTGCATGGCCGCGCCCCTTGACTTTGACTGGGAAGGGAGAGAGCGAGGTCTGAAATCACGAGTCTTGTAGAAATGCTTGGGCTCTCTTTCTCTTTTCTGTCATGTTCGACATGGCGCAAAAAACGCCATTACAAAAGACCGGTTTGGGAATAGCAAAAATGTCCCCCTCCGACCACTTGTTCTCTCCGCCACTCGATCGTGTTTTCCGAGCTGCTCAGGCAAGACTCCAGAGCTGGCACTTGCTAGGCACAGTTTGGAAGGCATCCAAGTGTAACTCAGACGGATCAAACTAATTTCTAGGATTTGATTCGAGGCTAACTGGGTGCTCGTCATAGTAGACTCGTCATTCTCAATCTCCGTCTTGATGGTACGATGAATGGTCAAGACAAAGTCATAGTGATGTATTACCAAGACTGTACTGCATAGGGTACTCGCTAAGACAACGACGCAGGAAAGGAGCGGACCATATAACAGGACTCTGCAGGGTAACCATAGGAAGGGTCCCTTGTTGTCCCTCAGTCCACGCTCAATCCCATGATAGCCTTCTTCGTCAAATCATCCTGCACCCACTGCGTGACAAGAGCGCCGACCTCACCGACCAGCTTCTCGTAGTGGTCACCCAGGAAGAACAGGCTCGTGTGCGCGGCCGTCTCGTCCATGTCCTTCATAAAGATCTTGACCCACGTGGGATCGGGCTGGCCGTTGACCCTGCTCGGCATATTGATGAACTTGCGCTCCTTGAGCTTCTTTGGAGGCTTGCTGTTACCGCCATCTGCTGTTGTCGGCGAAGTCGATCTCACGCCGTCTGCAGGTTCTGGGGAAGCTACTGGGGATGTGGGCTGTGAAGGAGCTGCCTGGGACGAAGTACTAGACTGCTGCTGGGTCAACTGCCCATCAGCCGTCGTCGTCGTGGCAGCGGCAGCAGCGCCAGCGCTTTGCGCAACATCGTCAGCATCAGCAATGGCTTTAGCCTCGGCCGCCTTCTTTGCCTCCTCGACCTCGTCCTTCTGCCTCTGCTTCTCGGCCTGCTTGGCCTGCTTCTGTGCCTCCTTCTCGCGCCGTTCGGCCTCCTGGGCCAGCTTCTTCTGGCGCTTCTCGATGATCTTGTCGCGCTCTTTAATGGCCTTGTTACGGTCCTTCACGGCTTGCTCGTAGGCTTTGAGCAGTCTTTTTGACTCCTTTTCTGCCAGCTTCCGCGCGTCCTTGTCTGTGAACTTCTCCAGGTCCGGCAGCGTCGGTGCTGTGGGAGGCTCAGGGATCGCAGGGAGGTCTAGTGACAAAGTTGACGTTGCAGCGGTCAGATCGGTCAGCGTGCCGGTGGCCGATTCCTTCATGATCCTTGGCGGGCTCGGACTTGACTTCTCATCGCTGTAATGGTCCTTCTCTGTCCCAAAGGAACTGTCGCCGGGTTGCTCAATGATTGATGAAGCAGAGCTCTGGATTCCTGCATTGGAGGCTCCCTCGTCACGCTTCTCGTCCCTCGCCTGAGGGTTCTTGTCTGCTACGGTTGGCTCCTCCTCGGGCATCGGCTCTGGCTCCAGCATCTCGAGCTCGGAACCCGACCGAGAGTTCACAGAACCCCGGGATGGCGATCGACTCTCAGGTACAGTGTGCTTCTCAGCCACATTCAGTGTGCTGTCACCTGTTCCCTCCACCGACCTCCGCGGTGTGCCAGGCCTCTCCACCACGTCTGAGCCCACGATCGCGTCGATGCTCTGCTGCGTCTCACCCAGTCGCGGACGGGCCTCCTCTCTGGGCGTCTTCGGCACCTTGGGGAACCCATAACAGACAGTATAATACTGCACGAAGCGCACTTGTGGCGGTACATGCGGGAATCCATAGTTCTTGATGTCGTCAATGTCCTCGAGCTTGCGAACGTTCTCGTAGCGGCTCTTGAGGCCGCCAAAGTCCATTAGGCAGCTGCCGAACTCGAGATGCGACATGATGTGCTTGGTCGCGGCATCAACCAGTCCTTCGGAACTGTGCTTCTTGGCGAAATGCACGACATTCTTCCACCAGCTCCGGTCCTTGAGTCGTACGTCGTTGGGAAAGCTTGGGTCGAAGTTTGGATCCATAGTCCGCGCGCCGACGAGGCCGGGCACGACACTCGAGGCGGCTGTTGTCTGCGAATCGAACGAGTTCTCAGAGTATAGCGATTGTGTGGGAGAAAGAACACTTGTCTCGCTAGGACCTGCGCCGAGCTCTGCACCAGGGCCAGCCGGGGAACCAGGCTTTTCTGGTTTTGGCCGGAACAAGCTTGATATTCCGGACACAACAATTCCAGGATGGAGTCCCAAGATAGGAGAGTCCAAATGGACTGCACCGATTATGCGATGTTTGAAGTAGGTTTCTTGTTGCCGTTGGCCGGGCTATGTTGCTGGGTTAGCACTCAAGCCACGCCACCGCGTTGCAGAGGTTCTGCTCCTCGTCTATATGCTCACCATGAGAACTACTTCAGCAGCCAGGAGGCCGCCCATCGAATGCCCAACCAAAATGACATCGGTGGTGGGCGACTCATGAGGCTCGAGCCAGCGGCTGAAGTTGTCGCGAGCGACCTCGATTGCCTTGTACGTCTTGTACCGTGGATAGATCTTGGAGTGGATGACGTGCGTCTCAGCAAGAGCCTCCTTAAGAAACCGATGAACGTGCAGCGGGAATGACTGGAAGGACGTGTCGTTGCCCATGAACCCGTGGACATAGACAAGCAGGAGCTTCCGCCTGGCGAACTCTTCATACTCTGGGAGCGAAGGCACGAGCGATTGCGCAGAAGATGAACGCGGGTCAGCAGCGCTGTATAATCCTCCGGTATGCGGTCCCGATGCTGACAATGTGTGGCTTCCTGGGCGTTGGCTCCAGTCCCGACCATCTGGCACCTCCAAGGAGCTGCGGCTGGATGATGCGACGCCTGCCATTGTTGAGACGGCCGGACAATGAGTATTGAAGTCTAAACCTTGCTTGCGAGCTTAGGATTAAGCTATCACAAGAGTGTTCGAACCGTGGACATGCGACATGAAGACCAAAAGGCGCTCTCCGAGACAACAGAAGCTGGTACTAGACGTCCTCGGCAGTACGAAGCAGTTGTAGGGTTGAGTAAGGTCGTGTCCGCGTATAAAGAGTAAGCGCTCTGGTGTCCAGGATGCGGGCGACGAACAATGCGGGGCAACCAAGATATACGCCGTCTCTCGGGACGGGTGGACATGCGTCGTGGGAGGTGTTGTTGCGAGCCGGACGAGACGCTACGCCTGCAGTACAAACTATGCGAAAGACGAAATGATACGATAGAAATAAACCTCGCAAAGGGACGGAAACTTGGTTGAGGATGCGTCGAGAGGAGAGGGGTGCACCCCGGGCAGGAGTGACGACGTGGGGCCCACCAAGGATGCGCAGCTGAAGGCTTAACGGCCTGTCAATTTGTCGGCTGGGGTTCGGGGTTCGCGCAGATCTAGGGAAGCAGCACCCGCTATCCAGGCACCAACAATCAGACGTGGAATCCCAATGTGGTTGCGCAAGGTACTTAAGGTAAGTACAGCAGCTGCGCCTCGCACCAACCTTGATGATCATCTCCCCCGCCTGACCCAGTACTGGTGTGGCCTGCCAGGCTAAGCACAACCAACGATGATGCTGCACAACAGCGAGTGAATCATTCGTCAGCATCGCACATGAAGGGCGGCACACACAAGTCTAGATCGGATACCATACAGGCGCGGTGGCCGTGTGCATTTCCTTAGACTGGCTGCGCACACTTCACGGAAACCGAGCACCACATACTAAAGCCACCTCTGTGGCTCTCGTCGTAGGAGGTCTTGATGCCGGAAGCAAGGTCGACTTCGCGGATGTCCAGGACTTAAAATACCAAGAATGGATTGAGATCGATGGAAAGATGTGGCTCCAGCCAGCTTGTCAGGATGCACACGACCAATGTAGCAAGACACTTTCAAGGATCTTCTTCGCTGTATTTAGTGGTATCAAAACTTAAATCGTCTGTGAAGCATAAGTATACATCATACTTGCTGTCCTTCCGCGCATGTATTCAGGATAGTACAAAAACAAGTGACTTTTTGGGCAGTGACCCCTGTGCTTCGTGGAGCATGCGTAATAAAAAATAAAAATCAACCGGACCCATCCAAACGCCTCGCTGAAATCAAGAATAGTGGAAAGATGGTGCACAAAGCCAGCGGTGCAGAAAAGACCGGAGCCTGTGCAGGAGGCTGTGCGTTGGCAAGGGTTGGCAAGGGGTTACCCGTGCCAGAGACGGTGTACTGGGGGCTCTCAGGTATCATCAAGGGCGTGTCCGTTGTTGTTAGAAAATGGTGAAACCGTCAATAACGACGACGGCGTCAGCGGCCGCTGTGCGAGATGAACTATATCTTCTTGCGTCGCTTCAAGAGGTTCGACCGGTCGTCGCCCCCCGTTGAGTAGCCACCCTCATCCTCGGGAAAAGATTCGCTGTAGCCCTCGAAACTGCTGTCTTGATAGCTGCGCTTCTTGCCATTTCGTCTCAGACGCTCAATTTGAGCGGCGTCCATGCCGGCCGATTTGGCGGTTGTGGGCTGTGCTGACATGGCTGGAGTCGCGGGAGCTTTCGAACCCGGCTTCTTCTGCACATTGCTTGGAGCGAGATCCCCCAGAACGGCGCTATCCCAGACACCCTTAGGGATGGGTCCTTTGGCCATCACGGTGGCTTTGCTGAGCGCAGACTGAAGGATTATGTCCGAGAAACCCTTCTCGATCTCCTTGCCTTGAACCGAGAAGGCGTGCCACTCCGTCTCGGGAAGGTTGATCATGGCAAAGAAACCAGTGGGGTCATCGACCTCCTTCCTCGTGCTGTCGAAGTGTCCATTGACACCAAGCTGCTTCATCTGCCCTTTGTATGTTTTGCGCAGAGCGTTCTTCTCGCCATTCGGTTTGACACGAGCATAGTCGGCAGCGATACCTGTGAGGTTGAACACCTCAAAGAGATCGTCACACATGCTTGGGTATGCCACGGAATGAGCTAAACGAGAGCAGTGTCAACCAAAGGATGTCCTAGGGTAACATATCACCAGAAACAAGAAACTTGTGCGGCAAGAGGCTGGGCCTCTCGACGACCGACTCCGCAATGGGATAGGTCTAGATGCCAAGCTGCGGATGTAAAGAGGTTGCAGATGGGAGCCTTACGAGTTCTGCAAAGTAGATACTTCTCGCCGACATCGAGATGTAGGTCTTCAATACCCAGTTTGCGAGGATCCTCGAGGTAGGCTTTCTTCTCTGACAGGCCGACATCGTGATCGGTGCGCTTTCGCTTGAGGGTGAAGTCGTCGACCATGGCGGCGTCGTGATGGTCAGAAGCAGTGGTTCCGTTGATGGAGTGAGCAGGAGTCGGCAGCGTGGTCGCAGTGGACGCCATTGAGGAGCTTATGCTGTGCGAGTGTTCGACAGTACTCGGTGAGAATTGCGACGGACTTTGTGGTGTTTGAGGATTGAAGGACATGTTTGCCGTTGGCGAAAAACGCACGGGGAAAGCAGGGGTCGTCAGGAGTGATTGAACGAGTGATGGTAGTCAAGCGACAAGCAGTCCACGCAAACAGCGAACAGCTCAGGCGATTCGGATTAAGCAGTAAAAAAACGACGATGCGACTGGTTGAACGCGCGTTGTGCTGTTGAGACTGGGATGAAGACGGTAATTGAGCAAACCGGATTCTGGCACCTAGTGAAAGGGTCGGAAAACTTGGTAATTGCAACCACCTGGGAAGCCGGCTTCGAAAGTCGCGCTGCTGGAAAAAAGCGACGGCGAGGTCGAAGCTGATGTCGTGAGACGACGATGCAGAGAGCAGAAGCCGATGAGCTGTGCTTCAGTTGGTGGCGACTCGCACCGAACCGCCGACCGGCTGCGGTGGTCTTTGGTAGTCGGAGATGGCCGCCAGCATGCAGTCGGGCGTCGTGTGGCGGATCGCTCGAGCCGAGACGGGAGTAAGGGGCCGGCAGAGGAATGCGCGACTGCTTCTCGGAGTCGAAGAGGTCTTCGTGCCTGTCGCTTGGCGGTGTCGAGATGCTGCTGGCCGATGAATGTCGTGGGCAGCCAGGGCGAGATGAGGAGTTGCAGGAGTGATGGAAATGGCGCCCCGACCATGTGGCAGTCAGGTGAGATGAGCTGGCTGGGCCAGGCAGAAGATGGGCAGAGGCGGAGAGCAGCGCAGCGCAACGGATGGGGGCAAGCGGGCGGGCACTGATGAGCAGGGAGTGGGAGGGTCGGATGAGTGGGCGTGGGCCAGCCGACCAGCCAGGCGTGCCAGTCCAATCCTCTCCGCCTGTGAGCTGGGCCAGGTGGGCCGGCCCGGAGCACTCTGTGCACACACGGGGCGTGAGCATACTAAGGTCTTGACAAAAGGCCCGTGTGAGCGCCGTGTCACAGTGCACTTTAATGGCATCCCTTCCATCGGGCGCAGCCAAGCACGGCGCTGACTGTGTGGTGCACGCCTGGGCGTGCCTGGCCAGTCGTGTCCGGCCGAGGACGCATCCCTGCGGGGGCAGTATCCCGTGAGACGCGAGAACCAGTGATTCCAGACTTCCATCACGTCGCACAGGCTGCGCAGTGTGTCAGGCCGCTTCTCCTGCGACGAGACAGCTCGATACTCGAGACTTCCCACCATGCGCCAGTGTTGACTTGTAGAGGAAGCTTCCGCCCTGCGGCAGACCAGATTTGACAAGACGAGACCAGCACGTGAGTGTAGCGGAAGCATGGTCCCCGCAAGATCGAGCGCCAGTATGCGCTTCAGATTGGTTCCAAGGCGTTGTGGTAGCTGTAGACGTCAGAAAGTCTCGGACTCCGTGGACTCATTCATGTCGCCGTGCCTCTCTCACAGACCGGGCTGCAAGCGCTTCACGAAGTGTGACGGCCGGGTCAGCGTCCTCGAGATGGAAGCGGCACGCCGACGTGGTGCAGCAGGAACCCGACGGCCGCCAGCTGGGTCAGACTGCGACCCGAGCGACCCTCGGTGCTGCCGCCCTCAGGCACAGCCAGCTGGCCCACAATGGCTTCGAACTTCGTGGGGTTTAGGCAATACTGTGCAGTGCGGAGCTGCAGGTTTGAGTCTGCGTCTTGACGGGCAGACATTCACATTGTTGGCGGTTGTCGGGCATCAAGCACATACAGGCAACCCACTGCCGCCACGAATGTGCATCGCAAACGCAGAAGGGGACGAGATTGCCCAGTGTGAGAGGTCGTCGGGTGACTCGAGACCTCCAAATTGAGCATCACATCCTCGAATCTGGGGCACTGTTTCGAACAATGCTGCTGAGAAATCCACGCAGAACCAGACACTCCTCCACGTTGCAGACCTGGCCAGTGTCAGCATGAGTCAGGACAAGACGCGGAGGCGGCGAGTGCGTAAAAATGTCTGCGGCGGCCACCGAGGCACTCGGGTCGCTAATAGAGCTAATGACGTGACACCAATGACCACCACGACTTGGTTATGCTGGAGTCCTGACCGACTTTGACAACGGAAGCATGCAGGCTGCCTGCCATGAGCTCAGCCCAACCACTTCTCACCGCTGCGCTTGACAGCCCAGATGGGCATTGACTTGTGGTCAAGAGAACCAGTCGGTGCCCCGCCAGAGCCAAAGAAGCCTGCCTGCAAGGTGATGTTGAGCAAATGAAAAGAAAAGGGTCTTGTGACCCTTGTGGACGGCTTTGTGGTGACGGACACCCGCCTGGCCGACTGCGAGCCAGGCCACGCCCTGTTGGCGGCGGCGCCGGCCTGGTGGCTCGCGGCAGGTGCAACTTTGACACCAAAAGCAAGCCCTGGAGACCAGGACCACTCGACCCTGGCTCGTGGCCACCAGCGCCGCCGCCGCCGCCGCCGCCGCGAACGGCCTCGGGTCTTATAACAGGGCGCCTAGCCCGCACCACGGCCAACCCCAAGATCCTCCCTCCCGAAACCAACAACCACCGTCACGTCACTCGTCGCCCACGCCCATTTGCCTCGGAGGAGCTTCTATTTCTTTCGCCTAGGATAGAGGCAGCCTGCAGCGGCCTGCGAGACTTCTTGTCATTCTGATCGATCCTCGGTTGGACCTGGTTCCGGTCTTCGTCAGTCCCAGCCCAGCGCTTTCTCTCGAACTCGATTCTCGCCTGCCAACAAGTCCAATCCCAGCCAGCACCACAGTTCGCACGGTCGACACACGGCACCGCCCTACATTTCGATCACCAGCACAATAGGACTACAGCACGATGTCGCGGCACGCTAACGGTGGTGCCAAGCACCGGCTCATGTCCGAGATGCAAACGCTGGCAAAGGAGAAATGGGTCAACATTGACGTCAGTTGCACCCTATCAGATCGAGACACGATACGGGCATGACTCTCTCCTGTGATACCGGGCTGACATCTCTTCACAGCTTGTGAACGGCAACATTCTCAAGTGGCGGCTCGGCTTGGTTGTCGTTAACTCTGAAAGCGTCTTCAACGGCGGCTACTTCAAGGTATGTAGAGACTGGTGGCTTGTGACGTCGGACTCGATGCTTCGTCTACGCATGGCCCAAAGCTGACCGCCATCATAAACAGGCCGAGATGACTTTCACCGAAGAATACCCCTACCAGCCGCCAACATTCCGCTTCTTGCTTCCTATCTACCACCCGAACATCTACCCCGACGGCAAACTCTGCATCTCCATATTGCACAACCCCGGCGACGACATCACATCCGGCGAACAAGCCAGTGAGCGCTGGTCACCGCTACAGGGCGTTGAGTCGGTACTGAGGTCTGTACTACTCCTCTTGGACGATCCCGAGATCAACTCGCCAGCAAATGTCGACGCGAGTGTTTGCTACCGAGACGATCGGCCGACCTACGATAAGCGTGCCAAAGAGACGGTCGAAAAGTCGAAAGGCGACATCCCTTCCGACTTTGTTATGCCCACCACACTCGAGCCCCCGCCGCCACCCAAGTCAACGGACGATGATGCTGAATTCTGGGCAGAGAGCGAGGATGAGCTCGACTTCGGTGGTAGCGACACGGATGACATGGCGGACTTCGACGATGACGCAGAGGATGACAGCGACGACGACAAGAACTAGACGCCCGCGGCGGCGACTGGACAGGCTCCTGGCCGTGCAGGCCACGGCCTGCTCCGTCGTCCCGCTCGGTGCGTTCGACTTTTCATTATCGTTTCGCGTATCCTTGCATAGCGTCGGTCCGCGTTGATCATTTGATTTCGTCTGCTGCATTTACAAACCAGGAGTTTGCCATTTTCGTTCGATTGGATCAGGGCGTCTCTACACACAGCTTCGGCGCTTTCGGGAATTGAGGGCGCGTGGAGTTCGGAAGACGTGGGTAGGATCACAGGGAGAGTGATGATTTTAAGCAAGCAGGACCAGGACATATCGAATTCTCGAATGCGCCATCCACGCAAGCGGGCAAGAGCTGCGTGAAAGTATATTAGTAATGGTCATGCCAATGCCAGTTGCACAAGCCACAAGAACACAGAAATAGACATATATCAACCTGAAGCGCAGAAGAACGAACATGCATAGGATGTCGAGATTCTTCGCAAGTGAAGCTTTGTCCGTCTTTAGGATATCTTGACGTCTTTCAAGCGTTCGTTCCTTCAAGGTTCACTTTGACGGCTGCCTATGAGGATCTGCCAACATTGCCCACACTTCTGCGAATGCACTGAGATTTTCTTAAAACATACGACCATAGCGTGCTTAATAGGTTTCCTTAGTGGTCTCTCCGAATTCGAAGCTCTGTACCATCTCTTGTCGTACATGCCGGGGCATGTGGTCCGTTTGTTGCGTTGCCGCCAAGCAATTAGAGAGGTGGACCTTGATCGCAAGGAAGCTCCCCCACACGCTAACCTCCGACTCTCTTGTGTTATTGCCCGCAAGTCGCAACCGTCTCCTCACAGCAGCCCCGAAAGCCCACCTCAGCGACAACTTCGTGCGCCTCGTTCTGTGCTGTCTCATGATCGCCACAAGTGGTCGCCGGTTACCACGCAAGTCCTGAGGACGGGACTGCTCGAGACATGGCGGCTGCCGGCGAGCCGCCCGAGGACGTCATCTCGTTCCTCTGCGAGGCCACCGGCCTTTCGCGACCAGAAGCTATCGCCCGCCTCAAGGTGAGTCCCGAGAGCCTACAGCTTGTCACCGCCCCGCCACGATGCTAACCCGAGACTCTCATGATCCTCACAGGCGAACAACAACGATGGCGAACGCGCGCTAGACGAATTCTTTACCGATCCGGACAGTACAAAGGTGCCTTCGACCCCAACGAGTGGAAGCATAAGGTGGATGGGTTCGGGCTGCTGATACGGATTTTTCTAGTACAAGTATGACGAGTCGCAGTTCGGTCTGGATCGAGATGGCGAGGGCGGAAACAATGCTGGCATCTGTGAGGAAACACCTTTACAAGGGTTTTACTCCGACCACCAGAACCTCTGCTGACAGCTAGTTACTGCGAAGCATTCAACATCCAGGGTCCGGATCAGGTTCCTGTAGGTAGCTTCTTCGACCATGGAAGCGCGGCTCCTACCCGCCCGCCATCGCGCACGAATAACCGGTCTCCTCTGGGTCAGTGGTACTATGCTACACATCCACTTCGGCCGGTGCCGTCATATGACCGAGGCGAAGCTAACATTCTGGTTGTCTGCTGCAGGTGCGCCGTCGAACCTTGCACAAGAAGATGCCGACCTTCAACGAGCTCTTGCGGAATCCGCCGCGGAGTCCGGCGTCGCTCCTCAGGAGGCCGGGGTGATTGACAGCACCACGAATGCTACGCACTTTGGTCCAGCCAACCGTCCAGATTACGATGTCGAGCAGTGGGCGATGGTGCCTGCGGGTCCTGCCACGGCAGCGGTCGAAACAGAGATACCTCCGTCCGGGCGGAAGCGACAGCCAGGTGTGCCCGCGTTTGTACGCGAATGCCCACGCATCGATTGCCGCTTGGGTGCGATGCTCTCCATCTATCACAAGATACCTCTTGTCCGGAACATGCTCCTCAAATGTGGACCACCCGCGACAACCTATGGCCACAACACAGAATGGTGGAAAGGAAGACCGATATTGAAGCCAGAGAACCTGATCAAGCTGCAGGTCGGCGAGCACTTGACGGACGCCGAAGCACGCCCTGCATTCCACGAGGAGTTGCATCGTCTCATGGCGTTCATGGACAGCTCGGATCGTGCATTCGTAAGAGTTGACTCACTGTTTGAGTCGCCAGCTTACCAGACTTACTCGTGGAACGACATGGAGGAAAAACTTCTCATTGCGATGAGCGACATGGCTGGCGATGCAGAAAACAACCAGGACTTCGATATGAGTCCTATGATGGTCAGGGGGCGGGTAGTACCCATCGAACTCGACGATCACAGCGAGGATAGCAGTAGCAGCGAAGGCGAACCTATAGACTTTGCGCTCCTGGATGTTCGAATAGACCACGAGCAGTACTCGTGGGTGAAGACCCTCTACGACGCGCTCGACCAGCTTATGTGGACGCACGCGCTGTCATCGGACCACACCTTCCCCGAAAACTCGAACATGGCTGTCCTCATGAAGCCATCCGAGATCCTCACAATGCGCCTGAACGGTGCAGGACTCACGTCGCCTATAGAGATTCCGGAGATTTTCTACGCCGACCGGTATCTGGAAGATCGCCAAGAAACCGCGCTGCATTTACAGAGGCAGATCTTTGAGATTAAGAGGAACGGCTTGCAAAAGCTGGCGGCGTGGGAAGCTCAGCGGACACGATGTCCAGGCAAGGGTGGCTGCCAAGACTTCCAGTGGCTACCACACCCGCACACGATCCAGGAATGTAACGAGAAAGCCATCAAGCACGCGGAATATCTGCTTGATCGATTAAACAAGGACGTACAGTGGAGGCATTTCGACAAGCAGTGGACCGAAGAGGGTAATCCCTATACGATCGAGGACATCAAGCTTGTTCATACCTGGACAGGCCCTGCCAACTACACAGAGCAGGAAGAAGAGAGGCGGCAGGAGCTCCAGACCATGGTGCAGACTCTCCAAGCTGAAGTCGACCAGGTGAAGGAAGCCCTCGCGGGTAAGTCATGCCTTTTGCCAGTTCTTATACTGTTCGCGCTAATTCTCTGGTCTCAATTTCACAGTTTGTGAGGAAAGGAGAGCAGAGTACCACAAGCTTCTGAGAGCGGTGGGCAAGCGTCTCACGTGCCAGGAAACTGAAGCGGACGATGCCGAGTTTGTCTTCAGCTCGCAGCCAGAGGCTTATCATCCAGAATACTGGAACCCTACGCATAAATATCTGCTCCGTGGCGTGGCGCTCACGCCCGAGCTGTCCTATACGTGCGTGCGGGAGCCGGACGATCTCATCCAGGTCGATGACACGCAAGCTGCGAGTAAAGATCAATGGTGGAAGATCGTTGCGCCTACAAATGACGTCACGCCAGCGACAGTCGAGGTAAGCCGACACCATATGTCCCTTGACCGTAACCGAACAATGTCACTGATAGTTCGGCAAAACTCTAGAAAGCGACTGCGGAGGAGGTGCTGCAGGCGGCAGGCACGGAGTCTAGGTATCCGCTGCTCGTCTACGCCACGGAAGCAGCAATGCAGGCCGATGCAATGCCCCTGTCGGATGCCCTTCGTGTAAGTTGCGGCTCGCCATCATCTACTGGATCGTGCTAAAACCGCTTCAGCGTTTTGTGAAAGCCGACAACCGCTCGTTCCAAGCCGAGCTTTCGCGCGAGGAATCCCAAGAGCAACCACCCCATCCTCCGCCACGACCACCAGTCCAAGGACCCACCGAGGAGAACCTCAACCAAGCTGGCATGCTTGGTCACTCTAAGCGCAAACATACGACCAGCTCGTCTGTAGCCACAAATGGCAGCTTGAGGGACGAGCTCGACGATGTAGATCTGACCTTTACCGACAGTAATGCTGACGGCTACGAGATCGACACCCCGCCGCTACATGTGGCGTCGGACGCAGAGTACTCAAAATTCGACGCTTTCGAACACAGCTCACAGGCGCCGGGGGCTGACTTTGATAACGATGCGGACTGGACGATGCCGACGGCTACGCACACAGAAGCGACCGGCCCAGCAGGCATGGCGACAGGAACAGCGCCAGAAACTGCGGCTCCGGATGCCGGGCCTGAGATGCAGGAACGTGGTAGCGGTGGTGGCCTGGGATTCGTGATGCAGCACGCTGGTCGGAGCTCGAGAGGCACGACCCCGGATCTGATGGATATGGAAGCCGATCCGCCCTACAGGGGCGGTTGATGGCCGGCCGGGCGAGCAAGCGCACGGCTAGCGGAGCTGGATAGTAGTACCACGCCATCCCACTTTGGGGATCACGTGGCACGAATGCAAGGCTCTTGGTGGACACATGCCGTTACGCAAGGCTACTTTTCTGCCTTGTCAGCGGGCATTGGAACCCTTGAGCTGTGTACCAAGCATCGTCCTTACGGGCATTGTTATGCTTGTATAGTCGTGACCTGCCATGCACAGCTGATAGCCTTGTCCTGCTTGGTGATTCTCCCCTCGGTGACATGGATCCTCCACTATGGAGTCCCGCTTTTCCTACTTGCGAGGCAGGGGAAAGCACTCCTGCACCAATCGGCGTCGTGGAAGGTTCCAGAAGCTTCCATTGGTAGTCTTTGTGTGTGAACCGTAAACTGGCAAACCCATTCATATCGCGGAACTCCGGATAGTCGCTCCGTGGCGAGCGCATGAGGATTACCAGAAAACTGCCAATATCTGAGCGCAGCCTGGGGAGTTGAGCACGAGGACAACTTTCGATGTGGACGAGGCTGGCCGCGCTCCCGCAAGCTAGAGATTTAGAAGGGGGATCCACCCTTGGCACCCGACCTCTAAGGCGTGTGGGGGACAGCCGGAGACAGGATTCGAGCAGTCGGAGCTGGCTTCTGTCTTGGTAATAGACGTGGCAGCAGGCCATATCGGCCTGGTGCTCCTTGTCATTGCAAGTGCTCCGTGGCGCTCAACCAACCAACCTCCTGGAAACACCCATCGAAGAACGGAATCTTGGGGAAGGCGAAGACGTCGGCAGTGGAGAAGTCGGGCCCCGCTGTGGGAAGCACCGACGTCAACGTCATTGGGCTAGAGGCTAGCGGGAGGGAGGGCGAGCTTGGGTGGAGGCCAAAGGAAACCCCGCGTGTGCGCCAGAGACACACAGCACGGCACTGCCCAGAGGGAGAAAGAGCTCGGTGGGCATTCCCGAATCTTCCAGCATGCGGCCAATCCTTTCGCTGGCAGAGAGCCCTGGCTGCTGCATATCATCCGATTTCCTGCCCGTGCCTCTAACCTGCACTGCTCGCCTCCAAAACCCAATTCCTGCTCTGTCTGTTCTTGTTTTCTCCTCCTTTCTCTGGACAGTCTACGAACCAATACAAGCCACAAAACCACTCTCTCTCACACAACTGAGCTACCTGACCAGGTGCCCAAATCCTCGACAGCGGGGTGAATCTGAAGACCAACTTCTTTACATTTGCGACCGCGATCAAAGTCTAGCTGCGAAAACCACTCACGCGAGCTTCACCGGTGCTCCCTGCCAAGTTCCTACACCGCATTACGCACCCACGCACCCCGACGAGACTGATCTCTGTCTGTGACCTACCACAACGCGAGAGGCTCAGGTCACTCCCCAGCGCCATCTAACACGATGGTTCGCGAGACCAAGCTCTACGACCAGCTCGGCGTCAAGCCGGACGCCACACAAGATGAGATCAAGAAAGGCTATCGGTAAGTTGTTTCTGCTTTTGAAAACTCCTGCAAAAGGCGGCCGAGCATGGCCACGAGTGCTTGCACTCGTCCGTCAAGCAAAAGCTCGGATCCCGCACTCTCACAGTTCCCTCTAGACCAAGAAGACTAACCACTCTACCCTATCACAGGAAAGCCGCACTGAAATGGCACCCCGACAAGAACAAGGACAAGCCTGAGGCCTCCGAGAAGTTCAAGGAGTGCTCACAAGCCTACGAGATCCTCTCAGACCCCGAGAAGCGCAAAACATATGACCAGTATGGTCTCGAGTTCCTGCTCCGCGGCGGCGCGGCGCCTCCTCCAGGCGAGAACCCCTTCGCCGGCGGTGGTGGTGGCGGTATGCCTGCAGGCTTCGACTTTGGCGGCATGCCCGGCGGTGGTGGCGGCGGCGGCGCGCGGACGTTCCACTTCAGCACAGGCGGCGGCGGCGGCCCCGGCAACTTCAACTTCAGCAACCCCGAGAGCATATTTGCCGAGTTCATGCGCGGCAGCAGCGGCGGCATGGGAGGCGGCATGGGCGACGACGAGGAGGCCTTCGCCTCCATGTTCGGCGGCGGTCACGGCGGCGGCGGCATGCCCCGTGGTGGCCGGGCGGCCCGGATGCGCAGCAACTACGGCGGCGCGGACCCCTTTGGTGGTCCTCCCCGCGAGGCCACGCCCGAGGTCACGACCGTGGAGCGCGCGTTGCCGCTGACACTCGAAGAGCTGTACAATGGCATCACCAAGAAGATGAAGATCAAGCGCAAGACTTACGACGACTCGGGGAAGAGGACGACCAGCGACCAAGTCCTCGAGGTGCCCATCAAGCCCGGCTTGAAGAAGGGCAGCAAGATCAAGTTCAAGGGCGTCGGCGACCAGGAGGAGGGCGGCAAGCAGGATCTGCATTTTATTGTTGAGGAGGTGAGTTTTTGACATAACCCCCAGATCAGAGACCTTGTTCACCCACACGAAAGACTCGATTACTAACATGTTGTTCACCAGAAACCACACCCGCTCTTCGTCCGCGACGGCGACGACCTGATCCACACAATCGACCTGCCCCTCAAAGACGCCTTGACGGGCTGGAAGCGCACAGTCACCACCATTGACGGGAAGCAGATCAACGTCGAGAAGGCAGGCCCCACAGGCCCCGGATCGTCAGACACATACCCGGGCCTGGGCATGCCCATCTCCAAGAAGCCCGGCGAGCGGGGCAACTTCGTCATCAAGTACAACATCCAGTTCCCCAAGACCCTGACGGCGACGCAGAAGCAGCAGCTCAAGGAGATTCTGTGAGCGGGCATCATGAACGCCGTTCGTTGTATATGCACATAAGAGAATGTATGCATTGGAAGCAGAGGAGGGAGAAGGAACATCATCATCTTACGCATAGTGTTGAAAACTTTTGTGGGATTGCGGCAAAGAAAAACATTTCGATAAGGGCGTTTTCATTTGTTGCTTTGGGGCGGGCGGCATGATCTGACGAAGATGGAGGGGGCAGTTTTATCCTCTCTGCTTCAATATCCAGGCGTTTAGACGGCGTTTTGCTTTGTTTGGTAGCGGATCACGATAACGAGACCATCGACAGGTGGTCAGAGAATGCAAGAAAGAAAGAATTGCAAATGATCTTACTGTGTCTACTGATGTGTTTTGTGGTAGAAGAGTGTCATTATGGTTCATGCCAGGTTGGTCGCTGTTCCATGGCTCATCTGTGTCATTAAAAAGACTTCAAATGTATGGAGATCGAGCTTGCTCTTTCCCGTATATACTTGTGACTGTGACCTGTAGTTATTTTTGATATATGTCTACGAATCTGAACATGGGTCAGATCAACTTTGGACTATACCGTTCCCCGCTCCGAGTGATGACTCCGTTCTCGGGGCAAGTTCAATGGTCCCAGGTCAAAGGCGTGCATACGTAGTAGTCCCCTTCGCGTTGCCGTATAGCTCGACGAGCACAACGATGCTCTACTAGTAGAGAAGTGTACTTCTCTCTGCTGCCATTTTCTCCCGTGATGTTCTCCTTCATGTAGTCTGTAGGAAAGGTCCCTCTCCGACCTTCCTTATCATCATACCCCCGCGGGCGGCCGTCCTCTTGTCCACGCGTGCTTGTACGCGCCTCTCACAAATAGCAAAACCCCTCATTGACCACCCGGGCGGCTGGGGCGAGAGCAAAAAAGCGCAAGAGTCAAAGTTCAGCCCATCAGGTAGCTGTTCACGCTCTGCAGCGTCGCCCGGCTCGGGTTACCGTCGGGGAAGAGCGTCATGATGTGGCCCAGCCGGGACTTTATGAGCGTCTTGTTGACGCCGTCCGTGTCTCCGCGTGGGCGGAACGTCAGGCCGCTGCCTTCTGTCGTGGCGGTGGCGGCGGCGGCGGTGCAGTGCTGGCAGACCAGCGCCAGCGCGAGGCCGACGGAAAGGTCGCGGCCAGTGTCGCAGGCGATGAGGATCTGGGGCTCGCCCTTGTCCTCAGCGTCTCCCCCCTTGCTGCTATCGGTGCCATCTGCCGCCACCGCTGTCGTTGTTGCTGCCGGATAGGGGACAGATAGCCGTCGCTCCAGAAACGCCCGCACGAACTCGGCGATCTGCGGCAGCGCGGCGCGCAGGTTCCGGCTCGCGATCTTGCTCTGCTTCCCGCCGAGCCCGACCTCCATGTGGGCCAGGGACTTGGCCCACGTGCTCGGGTCTGTTGTCGAGGACTGGTTTATGACGATCGTGCACAGCGAGCCGCCATCAGGGGAGGCGAGTCTCGGGTCGAGATCGGCCGTCCTGGCGACGAGGATCCCCGGCGCGACTTGCTGATACCGCGACAAGACGGAAGCAGCCAACGAGGCTGGTGATGATGATGATGGTGCTGCTTCCTCCGCTCCCGCCGAGCCAGGCTCTACTCCCGGCGTGGGCGCCGCGCTGGCCTTGTCGACGAGTGACTTGACAAGGTCCGGCAGCTCGGTCTCAGGCGTGGAAAGCAGGAGGTCCGCGTTAGCCCAGAAGACGGGCGGTGTCAGGCCGCTGTTGTTTCTGACGGTCAGTCATTCCTGGCTTGCGATAGAACGGTACGACAGAGGGAAATACAAGACAACATAAAAACAGAAAAGAACAGCACTCACAATGCCCAGTTCTCCGTGTCGTCCCCCGCGCCCTGGATGTACCCTCCCTCGCTCATCTCGCCGCCCACCACCCTCCGCGAGCTCGTGCAGCATATCACGGGGTGGAAGTCCTCGAACACTGTGACGCCCCTTGCCCTCCCGCCCGCAACATCAGCAGCGGAATCGTCACCATCATCATCCTCGGGGATGTCCAGATGCGACTCCTGCGTGACCCACACCGGCCGCAGCGGCTTGCGCAGCGCCGCCCGGTACGGCGCGAGGTCGAGCCCGAGCCGCATCAGCGAGGCGGCGTGCTGCGGCACGCGGGCTTCCATCTGCGCGTGCTCCGACGCCGAGACCGCGTTGGGCGGGGTGTACAGCCTGTGCGGCTCGTAGCAGGCCTCTAGAGATGCAGACTGTTGCTTTTGCTGCTGCTGAGCCTCACCATCTTCCTTCTCCTCCAGCCTCCTCTCCCTCCCCCTCCTCGCCACGCCCTCGGGGAAAAGCACCGAGTTCACCACCGCGCACCACATGGGCACGGTCTTGCTCAGCGCATCGGGCATCCTCTTGCCCCTGCGCGTGCTGTCGACGATGATGACGCCGTCGTTCACCCCAACCAGCCGCAGCAGGTGCAGGTTCAGCCGCCGCGTGCTGAAGGCCCAGATCCCGTGGTGCCCGTCCGTGCTCTTGAAGTACGCGGACCCGCGCTTCAGACGGGGCGGGATGTACCAGGAGCCGCAGCGCTCGTTGGCGATCAGAGGCCGGGGCAGGGCACGCGGGACGACGGTCTCGCTGCCGGGTGAGGCCGCGCCTCCAGAGGGTTCAGGAGAGGAGGGCAAGGACGAGGAGGAGGGGTTGAAGTAGTACGCCCTCTGCACGTCCCGCACGAAGAGCGCGTCCGCCTGGATCGAGCGCAGCCGGTTGTGCATGCTGAGGTTCGCCCGCTTGAGGGCCGTCAGGATGTGGTTGAACTGGTGGTTCGCCTGGCCCGACGAGAAGATGAGGTCCGACACCGCGGACCTGGGTGCTGGGCCTGCGGACGACGCCGGGCCGGACTGCTCGTCGCTGCCATCTCCGGTTCTGTCGTTGTCGTTGTCGTCGTCGTAGTTCATGTGGTCGTCGTCACCGTCTTCTTCTTCTTCTTCTTCCTCGCCTAGACCTCTGAGCCGTCCGGCCAGGTCGTGGACATCCTCGTCGTACTTGGTCTCGCCGCGGCCGGCGTCATGCGGGGGCGCTGCCATGTTGTATCGCTGCCCGGTCCACAGGTGTTATCACGAAGCTGAAGTCGGTACTTCCATAGCCTCCAGCATCTGCGTTATATCAAGACCAAAAGCACTTAAGGCTGTCTGCCCTGTGCAGAACGTGGCGAGCGGTGATTGTGGTTATATTTGAGGTCGGGTGAAAATCGACCAGCCCACTTTTCACAAGTTGGAGATTTGCGTTGTGTGGTGCAAGACGTGGCCCAACTTGTAACTCAAGACAGTCACCCCTTGTCAATCATCTCTGCCAACGATTGAATTGGTGAAAGAGTCTGAAGTCTATACTGTGATTGGAAACAACGACGGCAGGCCGCTGGATGTGATCTACTTGGGATATCATGGCGTGCCAGAAACCTCTCTCAAGCCGCTGAAGTCAAAGTATGAATAATGATAATTCCGCCCCAATCTATGACCATTCTATAATTGCAATTCGCTTCCCGTAAGATATTTCAATCAGCTGTTCTCGAACATGCCCATTAACCATCCGAATCAACACATGACTTCCGCCTTCTCCAGCACGGTGTACATCTTGGCATCCCCTGCGATCAGACACGGCGTGACCATCAAGTCAACCACCTCTTTGCCACGCAGCCGGTGCCTCACTTCCATCGTCTTGTGCGCGGGCTCGAAGCCATGGATCATGTCACCACCGGGGTACAGCGACATCATGATACCGAATGAGGAGCGGCATATTATGGAGCTCAGCTGTGCCCCCAGCGTGACAATGCCGGCAACGCTCTTCGCCATGCTAGGCTTGTCGTCTTTATCCGTGAGATACCACTCTATCGAGCCGATGATCTGTTGCGCGAGATGCTCCAGCGTCTGCGTGTCATAGTATGATGTCGTGTGCAGTATCTCTGCCGTGCCCACCCTCCACTGGATGGCCTCGTCCTTGTCGCGCATCTTGCTCGCGATGTGAGCCATGGCCTGGCGGACGCTCTCGCCCCAGATGCTATCGGGCTTCTTGAACAGGAATTCATCGAGGTACCGCCATATGAGCGCCCGAAAAAGGTAACTGCTGTATCCCTGATCGCTCAGGAAGCATTCCCAGCTCGGGCTCAGCTTCTTCAAGATTGCAGCATGTTGTTGCGGGACCGGCGCCTTCTCAAGATCCCGTGCCTCGTTGAAATATACTCTCGAGATCTTCCAGATGGCCTCACGCAGGCTCTGAAAGCAGGTCGCGGCGTGACGGGCAGTAACGCGCTCGCTCCCATCCCGAAGTACACCATCTTTGGCCAGGTCATTGAGTGCTGAGGAAGCCAGCTCTTTCGTCTCGTCCTTTGTCTGCTCGCTTTCTGGCATATCCGATTGAACGACTTCGCTGATTGCCTGCTGTTTCTGTGGCTGTTGACGTGCTCGCTGTTGCTCGCAGAGCTGCATCTCTAACCTTGCCGTTTTCTTTTCCGACTCGGCCAGCTTGTCCTTTACCATCTGATATTTCTCTTCCATGCGCCGTCTTTGCTCGGACGTGATGACGATGACGTTGCCTTTTCCAGCATCGTCACCGGGAGAGGTAGATCTGGAAGCGTGCGCGGAGGACGGTTGTTGCAGGACGGAATCCGCCACCATCGCATCCAAGGCCACGGTTGTGCTGCTGACTTTATGGCCGGTTTGCGGTTCAAGATTTCTCTGTTCGCGCAGTTCCTCGTTCTGTCTCTCCAGGTTCCTGACTCTGGATTCCAGCTCCAGCGAGTGGTTAGTCCACTCGCGTGTGCTTGTCTTGAATTTTGCGTTGAGCTCGCGGTACTTCTTGTCACGGTCCTGCAGGTGGCCCTCTGCCTCGCTGAGCTGTTTGCGCAATGCCTCCATCGTTGCTGGCGGGGGTCTTGCGCTCCGACTGTGGGTCGAACAGACTGTTCCGTTCACCGTGTTTGTCGGCTGGCCAGGCAGCTCACAAGCGTTTGTTCAGGCACTGCTGCATGTGTGGAGTGATGCTGCTCTACTGCACGGCTGTAAGTGCGGTCTTGGTCGTGGGCTGCCTCAGGTTGCGACTCGTCTCAGCAAAGTGGGATGCACGGCAGATGGAGCTGTGGTCTGTGATCCCGGCGTAACCTTGATGCTCAGTGGGCTGGCCGTGCCGAAGTGAGGGAGCGTGCTTGGGAATAATTGGTCTGGCTGTGTACGTGACCGGACTTGTGATGCCTCGAACAAATCTTTTGAGAGGTAGAAGTATGTTGAGCTGGTGCGTGATTGAGATTACTGCCGATGATGGACGCTGATGCTGATGTGTGTTTTGTTGAGCAAGCTTTGAGGGCTCCAGGGTGTCAAGCAAGGCAGCTTCCGCCGCGCTCACCTCGCCTGGTAAGGCAGTAGTACCTCTGGCAGAAGGCGCTGCCGAGACTCTGACAGAAGCATTGCCTTGGCTGCTGTTGTTCGACTCGTGCCGCGCATGTCTGAGAAGTTGGGAAAAATCGTCTACTGCGGGCACAAAGGGCAGGTGGTGGTGGTTGTTTGGGTTCCGAGTGGAGATCCACAGAAAGAGCTTCCCTTTGTCTGCAGTCGCGCGGTGAATGACTAAGATGAGACAAGGCACGCAGCCAGGCAGCCACGCACCCAAAGACCAGACGAACGCCGATCAAATGAATGCGTCGCGGCTGCATTACAGCAGTCATTAACTCCTCTCCCGGGCTCCGACTGAGAATTCATGTTAGCGTGAGTTTGTGCTATGCTTCATGCTTAGCAAGTGATGCAACCATGTAACTTTGATGCTTCCCAGACTATGTGAGCCCTCTCTATTCTATCCTCAGAAAATACAGATTAATCACCTCCTAGTGAAAGCGAGAAACGCCCTGAACGCCATGCATTTCCTCGTAAGTAGTCGCAAAGACAATTTTGGTACTCCTTGCCCGCACTGGTCTTCTAGAGAGCCATCCCCAATACGCGGGCGGCTTTCTCCGAAGTCATCAAGTCCGACCCTCTCTGCGAAGGGCTCAGCACAGGGCTATCTGGGCCCTGCAGCTCCTGACTGTCGATGTACTCGACGGGATGGGCCCACTCGCCGGCGCCAAGCGACCGCCGTTTCCTCTTGATATTTCCCTGAATCGGCAAATCACCGGGAGCTAGCATGCGCTGGACTGCAGTCGGCAGTGCACGGACAGCCTGCTGCGATCGATCTGGGGTCTGACTGCGCGGCGAGTGGCTCGGGATGATGTTGGCCGCCGTGAGCTTGTTCCGCAAGTCAGAGCTCGAAGCATCAGGTACGGCGGCGCCAGATGGCGCAGCCTTCTCAGTGGAGATGAGCCCTTTGGTATCCGCAAAAGCTGTAGAACGTTTGTGGTGAGGATCTTTCTGCGAGTACTCGTCCAGAATAGGGCTGATCATGACTGTCTGTCCTTGGACCGTCAGGATAGAATTGGTCGGCACGTTGACCCATTTCTCTGCAGGGTGAGCGGTCAGCAACTGCAAGATCTTGGCGAAATTGTCATAGGCCATATGGTCGTGAAACATACCTCGCTCAAAGGTGAGTGGCTCGCTCGCCACCAGCACGACATCGGCGCCCTTGTCCTGGCGGTCCATCTGGTAGTCGCTGCCTGCCGAAGTGGTCTTCTTGAGACCCCACTGCGTGCCCGATGAGAAGAATAAGCTAGCAGCTTCGTCCGTCTTGCTGCTCACATATCGCGTGCAGACGATGCTATGACCGTCGCTGACCGCGAAATTCAATAGGCTGCGCGTGTCCAGCTCCTCATTCTGCTTGATCCGCTCTGGAATCTGGGAAGTGAGCTCATTGATGATCTCGATCGTCTGCAACATGGCTCTGCGCAGTAGCGTAGGGTTGAAACCCTTTGGAGGCTGAGAGCTAGGGTCGATGCCCAGCCGTTCGAGCCGGTCGAGGAACAGGGCAAAGGCCCATTCGCTGTCCGTGCCGCCGGTGACGCCTAGGTACCACTTATCCTCCAGCTTCTCTCCCAGCCGCCTCTTGACGTACTTCCACGCACCGATGCCACCGTTGTGCATCCACATTA
Source organism: Microdochium bolleyi (assembly GCA_001566295.1). Classification (NCBI taxonomy): domain Eukaryota; kingdom Fungi; phylum Ascomycota; class Sordariomycetes; order Xylariales; family Microdochiaceae; genus Microdochium; species Microdochium bolleyi. The sequence continues at coordinate 1,574,452 of KQ964248.1, read as the reverse complement.
GGCTGCCGTGGCAAAATGGGTGGCAGTTGTCCTCGCTGAGAGAGCCCTCGGTTGTGGCACGCACGTGAGCGAAGATGAGACGAGAGGCCGTCTTGGAAGCGATTCGGGGAAGGTTGCTGCAGTTCCATGCGGGTGTCGTAGATTTAAAGATGCATGGCTCATACCCAAGCTTGGGCTCGGTATACCAGCCGATGCCGAAGCCGTCGGCATTGTTCTGTCCTCGCCGGGTGTCCTATGCCATACTTTGTGTCAGTATAGCTGCTCTGAGGTCATCGCAGGAATCAGAAATCGGACGACCTACCAGTCGAAGCCGCGAGTCGAACGACTGGCGAAGGATTGAGTGTGTAGGATCGAGGATGAGCTTGGACAGGATGAGCTCGTCACTGCCACGATATACCAGGAAGCGACACATGGCTGCCGACCTGTGCCTTGGTGCTGTGCGGGTGTAGGGGTATGCTATGGTGACGCTCTGACTTGCAGAGTCGAGGAGCTGTTCGTGTCCTTGTATGTGTGCCCACAGCTCGAAGTGTTACTGGGAGAGCCAACAATGTCTGGCGCTTTCGGCATACACCGGAGGGTGCCGTGTGCTTTTCGGAGGGCTGGCCAGCAAGACAAAGGTCTCGCTTGAACCTTAAAAGGGATGGTGAGAGGGAAGACGGGAGTGCTGCCGAGCTAAGGCAGGGGAGCTAGAAGCAGAAGCGGCCTTGGGAAGCCTTGAAGGCGCGCGCAACGGTCGATGGTGCAATAACGACCCAGCAGAAGGCGATTGGCGAACGGATGGCGTCAGGCCAAGAATTCCCGCCCAACAAGCGACTTTTGAGACCACGACAGCGATCGGAGGACGGTGGGCGAGGCAGCAATGACGTCGGAGCAGAAGTGCCAGGCGTGGGGAGCGAGGTGTTGAAGAAGAAGGATCAGGAGAAATTGCGCAGACACACGAGGGCTTGGGTAGTCGTTGAAGGTGGTCTGGTCGTGGCTTGCCGGGCAGCACTTTGGCTCCCCAAGACGTCAAGGGTGTCACCGACGCCGGGCCCAGGGTGAGGCTGTCCTACGTAGGTTGTGTTGTAGTTAGAGCGAGAGCCAGCTGTGGGCTGTCCCCTCGCTTGTCCCTTTGCACGGTGGACGGGCGTGTCACGGGCCATCGAGCCGCACAACGCCTGGAGTGGGTAGGTGTGTGGGCGGGGTGCAGTGGTGCAGCTGGAGCGGCGGTAGCGTACCCTAGGGTAACTTCAGGTACCTTAAGGTAAGCGTAAAGTAACCTTCAGGGCGCCATAGGGTGCTGGGGTCATGCAGCCCACGCAGCGGTCTGTTGGATGCCGCCACCTCTCCCAGTTTCTGTCCAAGCCGTCGAGCGCAAACTCGAGAGGCCGTGCTGAGAGGTAATGATTGAATCTTTCCCAAGTTCCGTGTCGACGTCTGAAGCTAACTACCATAGGTCGGGCCACACACTGAGTGCAACACCCTGCGCAGTACAACTACCCTAGGGTGGTCGAGATCGATGCTGGACCCTGCAGGCGGAACGGCGGCGAGGGCGGCTCGAGTGCTCGAGTGGGCGGCGCCAGTGGAGATGACGACCCAGGGCAGCGGTCCCGGCGAACCTGGAAGCTCTTATCCCTTCAGCATCTGGGTGCAGCAGGACCGGAAAGGCCTTACAGCTGGGCGAGACCCTGACCCCTGCCTCGCCTGTCGATGCGACGTCAGATGCTGGTCCACCACCGCTTAGGGGCCTTATGGAACCAATTAATTCTGGCCGCGTCTGGCATTGGCTGTTGCCCGCACGCTACTTATTTAGCACGAGGGCATCATCGCGCCTTGATTGCGGGTCTTGTGTGTGGGAGTGCAATTTGCGACAGGGTGGGCGGTTGAACCTGGTCTCTGTTGCCCAAGAGGGCGTCGACTACAAGATGCAGTACTGCGGCTGCATACTCCGTTCGTGGTATATGGCGGAACTTGGGCATGTCGTCTTGTCGCACGACAAGCGTCCTGCAGTATGTACGCTCATGTACGTCGAGACAGGGGCGTGAACAAGCCCATTGTCTAGCTCGAAATCTAACTAGACACGGCACAGTGGGAAGTTTCGTGCTTTGGAACGACTAGACAATGGGCCGTTGCCGGCAAGTATCGCAACGTGCATGCATGCTCCGGCTCCGAAGCGCGCCTGGCGCGCTATTTGTGGTGCCGCTGTCGACCTCTATGACTCGCACGCACAAGTCATGCAAACTGTCGTGTTGGAGTCTCCACCTGGTGGTTGGTGTTTATGTTGGAAGGCGGAACAAACTTGACACCTCGCTCGACGGGTCGCAGGCGAACACCAGGCACTGTTCCGGTCGTTGGCGATGTCGCTCCAGGCCCCAGTCAGATCCTTGCGGCCATCTTGACGTGCACGACAGGGATCAATCGTCCTCGAGGGTTTTCAAAAAGGATCCATCATCACAACTCTGTCTTAGCTGCCAGATCTCGGATGTCGATCATGCGCCTGCGAACCACATCGTCGCGGATACCAAGGTCGTTCCTTGAAGCTTCGAGAGCTGAGATAGGCATCCCCGATTTCCCGTGCTCTTGCCCTCGCTGCGTGCGTGGCCAACTGTTTCGAGCCGGCCGAAGACTCAGATCCGTGCTCCGAGATCTCGGAAGGCTCGTGCAGCCATCCGGGGATTTGAGACAAGCTGCCCAGCTGTCATGTCTGTTGGGTAAGGCGGTGAGCCACGTTCCTGCCACGTTCTGGTGAAACTGGATGGTTGCGGGCATGCGTCGGCACGGGGAGGGGCCTTTCTTGGGACGGCTGGCTGCAGGACAAGGCATCCGAGAATGTGTATAACGGCCGAGGGTTGTTTCTAGGCATGTTGGTGCTTGTGGAGAGACAAGTGCCTGTCAAAGGTTGCTTTTGAGCTTGGAGCAAACATTTCGAATGTCGAACGACAAATGGTCATGGCGGAAGGACCAGCCTCGAAGTCCAGACAGGGCAGGTACAAACGCCTCAGGTCGTCTACGACTTACATTTCCTGGTGCTCTCCGGAATACCACTGGCACGAATCTAGATGCCGGCAATTATGCATCATTACTGATCCATCCTCGACGTAAAACGAGCCCGGCAAGCCTACGTATGCTCTCCCTCTAGGCATAAACAGACAAAGTCTCTTCGCATCTCGATACAGTCGGCTCTGACATACATACAACGACCGCCCCAGCGCCAATGGTCGACATCGGGACCCGTCCGAACATCGCTTCAAACGCGAAGTTTCCTTCCCAAATTGCAACAAGAATGCTCGCCTCGGGCGCCAGCGAAGACCTGAAACTCCCTTGCGTATGTCAGCCGCAAATATCCTTCTGCTAGGTGGGTAACCGGGGCAAGCATGGAGACCGGCCCGCCGTACCCCGGTGACGTTTCCGCAGCCTTGATGTTTGCAGCTCCTCCCCTTGTACCAGCGGACCTCCTCACACTCCACTCTGTAGACCCAGTCGACTTCGAGATACATTGTTTCTAGCTCCTAGGAGCACGGTCTATGATCTCCCACCATGTTTTTCTTGCTTGCACCGGGCGATACGGGGCGACTATATTCACGACACTTCGCTCAATATCGTTCCACCTCGCCCCACTGGCTGGGGCTGGTCTGGTTTGTCTACTCCACCACGAAGTGCTCCAAAGAAGCAAGCATCCGATATCCTGGTTGTCGATCTTCCAACAGCAATCAGAGCAACCCTAGGGCCGGCTCTCCTCTCACGGGATCGGCCGGCATTTCTGCTGAAAACTGCCGCGATCCTGAGCAGCTAGACTATCTTGCTCGGGGTGAAGGAGCTGTCACCCGCTCCCGCCACCGTCACTATGCCCTCTAGCGGCCCAAGCGGTTCGGCGGCATTTGTTTCACCAGCCGCCGTGCGTGGCAGCTGATCTGCGGCGTCCGCGTGGCTCCTTGTGCGGTCTCTTCGCGCCTCTCCACACCGACGACGCTCAGGGGAACGGACCTGAAGGCGAGCGGCGATGCCACCACTATAGAATCGAAGTGAGTGGCGAAAGACTCCCAGTGCTGTGCTACTTGCCGATCCAAAGATAAGTTCATACACCACTTGATCACCGGTAACGAAGGCACAGCAGCGACATAGTCCATCAGAGGAGTTCGAGAGTGTCTAGCACCAGTATTTAACTTTATTAATATTTTAGCGAGACGGCCAAGTTCCTTGAAAGTGCTTCAGAGAATCCGTCCACCCTATAGATCCTATGCAGCGATCGCCAAGAAGAGATGCCTACGTGGACCCGGACCACGGGACGCACACTCGGCACAGACGTGACATGGCACCCTGGCTCCCACTAGGATGATCAACAGCTTACAGATCTTGGAGATCCTTGGAATCTGTATGACGAAGTATGCAGTGGAGTACACAGCTGGGCATCCGCCGAGGACCAAAAAGAGCGAGCCGGTCGCCTAGAACAGTGATTTGAAACAGCTAGCAGAAGCTTGCCCCAAGCCGCCACCCCAGTGACGTGCCCGAAAGGAGTGCCGTACAAAACATGCGATTGTGCACTTGCAGTCACTAGTCGCCAACGAAGCCGCGGAACACCAATCAAACCAGCAAGGACCTCATGGGGGAATAGTATATGTCGTCAAGATATAACAAAAGTCGTGTCATGGCGTTGCCCAAAAAAAACAAGAGCATGGGAAAAAAGTGGTGTGGATCGCGGATATCGCGCGCGCGGGCTTTTTCTACTGCCTTCCCCTTTCCCCGTCTCCCCCCGTCCCTCCTGTCTTTTGTGTAGTGCAGTGCTTCTTGGGCTCTCCCACCACTCAGAACAGACCCCATCGCCCCCTTTCCTCTTTTCTGGCGCCATTGTTCCCGCCAGGCCCGCCGTTACGATTGTTCGCATCCCGGCCCTGGCCCTCGAGGTGGCGCAGGCTCTCCATCTTCTCCAGGACCAGCTCGAGCAGCTCTTTGCGGCGAATGACCTCAAGGTGCTTGCGGATCTTGGGGTCCTCCTTGGCGAACCTTTCGACATCCTCGTCCGAGATATGCCGCCCAAGCCGCAGATCGAGCTCGCGCGGGAAGTTGTAGTAGAACTCAGTCAGCAGCTCCACATTGAGGAACAGGACAGCAGTAGAGGCGAGCTTGGTAGCCACGGCGTCCAGGAAGACCTCGGGGCAGTGGTACTTGTTGTTCATGTTGGCACACTGCTTTGACTTGACGGCCAGGAGGCGCATCTTGATGATATCAGCGCGGTCGCGCAGGAAGACTGCCTCACGGGCTGTGTATAGATTGTTTGTTAGTGTTGAGTACAAGTGAGCATGGGACAAGATTGTCGGGAAAGAAAACACATACCTTTGCCAAGTAGAGCAGCGCTGAACCCACCAGCACCGCTCGCGGTCTCGCCCTCAACGATAACGTCACCCTTCTTCGCCTTGTCGACGAAGCCCATGACCTCGCGCAGCTTCCTGCGCCCACCGACCATGTTCTCGAGGTCCTTGAGCGCGCCCTCACACGCCGTCAGCTCCTTCTTCAGGACGCCCTGCACGTGCTCCCGGCCTGCAGCCCACTCGCGCTCCTCCATGTCAATATCGAACTTGAAGGGCTTGATGCAGTTCTCTACCTGGTCGCTCGTGCTGTAGAAGCGCTCGTTGAGGATTCTCGAGGCGGCGTCCGTAATGGCTTCGCGCGCGAACGGATGGTTCACGAACGTAGATTGGTTGATGAGGGAGCTGATGTGCGACTGAATCGCGCCCGCGATGACATTGGTCGCGAGGCGACCGACACCGAGCTTCGTCAGAGAGGACGTCGAGGCGTCGAGCTGGCGGCGCCAGTACAGCGAGTCGGGATCCGCCTTGGGCAGGTCGACGAGCTGGTTGGGCTCCGCAATGGGCACATACAGATCGTGGATCGGCTTGTTCCAGTACCTGGCGGCAAGGAGGTCGAGCACGCGCTGGTCCAGCTCGTTCTTGAGGATCTCGTGCATCTGCGGGCGGCCGAACTCCTCGGCGAACTGCTTGAAGGAGTGCTTGAAGGCGTCCAAGCTTTCGGCAAGGTATGATTCAGCCGACAGCGGGCGGTCGTTGTACTGCACCTTGAACTCGTAGCTCGCCTCTTCAAGCTCTTGCCTGATCGCGTCGCTGGTGCTCTGCAGGCTGGCGGACATGGTCTGCTCCAGAGTCTGCATGAGCTTCTTGCGCAAAGTAGTGGTGCCGACGGAGACCTCAGAGTCAGGGCCGAACTCGAGCGGGTGAGCAGAGAAGTATGTGTTCTCGTTCTTCGTGATGGCTGAGGTGAGGTTCGCCTTGCCGGACTTAAACAGACCAGTCGATGTCGGTATGCGCGAGACGACTCCGACGTAGCCAAGGCGCAGTGGATATTGCTTGTCCGTCAGTATCGAGGATCCTCGAGTCGCGTCAACCAGATCCATCTTGGTGACGACTCCGATTGTCCGCTCGCCTCTCGGGTCTACCCTCCTGCTGGCGCGCAGAGCCGTCGAGTTGGCCAGATCGACATCGGCCGCGGAGATGGCAAGGATAATGTTGGGCGCCTGGATGTACTTGTCGCAGAGCTCCGAGATCTTCTGCTTCAGCTCAAGGGGTTGGTTGTGGCCGACCACCTGGATGTAACCAGGCAAGTCGATGAGAGAAAGGTCGGGGATGTTTGGTGAGGAGATGGTCAAGCGGATAGGCTCGTCCGATACGCACTGCGAATCGGGAACTGCCAGGTTCAGCTCGGTCAAGGTGCGCTGAATCGAAGAAAAGTCTGAAATCTTGCCGAGGCCGAGATCCGGGAACTCGCCGTATTCGGCAACGGAGTTGGGGGTGTTGACGAGAGTCAGCTCGATCGGCCTCCGTGTAACCATGTTCGAGCCCTTTGGCAGGAACTCGTGCCCGACGATGGCTTCCAGGACCGAGCTCTTTCCAGAAGACTGCGAGCCGATGACCACGATCGAGGGCAGGGTCAAGGTGCTCGACTGTCCAACTCGAGCCAGCATATTCCGAATCTCAATCATTTTCTTCGTCAAAATCATCATTTGGTCGTCCTTGGCGGCCTCGTCGGCCGATCTTGGGTCGTCGTCGGAGTGCTCGTATCCGTAAGCAGCCGCGGAAGCTCCTCCAACAGCGGCAGCGCCTGTCCTACTCTGCTTGGGTGGTTCCTCGCCGCCAGAACCTCCATTGCCGCCACTCTTTCCCATTCCGATTTCTTCTTGCAGACGCAGCAGTCTCTGAACAAGATCCGAAGATTCGATATCTTCTTTCGTGCTGTTCAAGCCACGCATCGTCTGGTCGGCGATGTCCTTGACGTTAGAGAACAGGCCGGTTGCTGTGGTCGTGACTCCCTCTTTTGCGCTGTTCAGGACATCCCACGCGTAAGTTCCGGCCTCTGTGTAGTGTGTTAGCCGTAAGAGCTGCCCCTCACCCTGGTGCCTTGAGCTTCCACCAGTACTCACGTTGCGCTTTGTATTGGACCCATGCGAACCCGCCGATCATGACGCCCCCTGCCATGGCAGGCACACGGATGAACTTGACGACCAGCTTGGGCAGCATGCGGGCGAACGAAGCGTTGCGCACAGCGACAGCATTGTGGAAGGAGTTGCCGGAGGCGGACCACATGCGGCGCTGGGTGGCCCGGATGGCTGCATCTGCGTGGAGGAGGCCGCCCGAGGGCAGCTTGTGGTAGTGACGAGCGGCGGCGACCTGTGAGGAGACCCCGCGGGATGCCACGGGGAGCCTCCCGGCCGCCGTCGCTATCAGCCGTCCGCTCATGCCGGTGTTGAAGAACGGAGGCGTTGCGACGTGGATCTGGAGGATGCGACCATCCAAGGGAAAAGGTCGGGCGTCGGAGATGCTCGGCTCGATCGCTGACGTCGATGCTTGTTTGTGTTTGTTCGTGAAAGGGCAGGCTTGGGGTCGTGGTCGTGGCAGTCGTAATCGTGAGCGTCGTTTTGGCGGTTGTTGACCGCTTGATTGGGCGTTGGCTACAGCTTCGGCCCGCGATGGGTCTTTCGTCCAACTGGAAGGCTCCACAAGGCACAGGAGGCATGAACAAAGCAGGCGTATGGTGGGGCCACGGCCCTCGAGAAGCTTCACGAGACGCATCATCATTGGCTGCCGGGTAGGCCCACAACTGTCACCAACACCTGCTCTATCTCGAAGACTAAGCGTACCAATTACTTGTCTCAACAGCCTGATGTGAGATGTGCATGCTCTCTTCTTCATGGGCATGTTCTTGTCCTTCTGGTCCCCTTACTCGTCCCAACTTGTACAATCCATTCCCTTCCTGCTTTGATGCGGTCTGTTAGACGACGAGAATTCAGTGTTATTTGTTGGTCCTGTGGTTTTCCAGCGCACTGGGAGTTGCCGAAAAGGCACTCCTCAACAGTCATCTTATCGAAAAAGGTCAAGTCGTGGAGACGGTGTTTCCCTGCTTTGCAGTGCTTACTGTGACCTGACAGCCATCACGGCAGTGCCGATGACCGTATCGTCGTGGTCCCAGACGGCATCCAGCTGCACAGATCTGCCAGACACAGCACCGATGCGGAGCCTGTAGCTGAGAACATGGGCGCCACGGCGGACGGGAAGATCCTGGACCGGCACGGGAGTTTGGAATTGCATGGTCGCATGCTTATGGAAGGTCTCGTCATCAGTCTTGGCCGTCGCGAGTCTGTTTGGTGGCGTCCTACGGCTGGAGCGGTAGATTGGCTCGTGCCAGATCTTGATGCCTCTGCGACCCTTCTTGAAGTGATAATCATAAGGGATCTCGCGGAAGCCAAACGCCTCAACATCCTCGCCCTTGGAAATTGATGAGCTACCGAAGCAAGGGAAAAGATCGAATTGAGTAGAAAATGCGGAGGAACTTACCTTCTTGAAAAACCAGTAGAGCTGGTCACGAGCGACCATGGTATCGCGAACCTCGTCGAACTCGGCATCTTCATCGTGATGCTCGTTGTCATCCCACACGGGATGCTGCACCAGTGCAAAACCCTCACGCAACGCGCGGCTTGTTACAAGACTTCTGCCGGCAAGGCCAAACAAGACAGCGCCCCGTGCAATAGCAGACCAGCTGTGATCTTGTCAGTCTGGGCACATATATACAAGGCCGTTCGTTCGCAGGGATACTTACGAGGTGTTATCATAGTCCTGAGAGATGTTGATGCCCTTGCCCAGTGCAAACTTCTCATGCAGCGTCTCGTAGAGATAGAGGCTCAGACCGAATCCACCAGCCAATCTGATGAAGTTGGGTTTGGGCAAACCCTTGGCTTTCAGTGCATCGAGCTGATTCTGCACGACAGTGTGAATGCCTGCCATGACGGGATCGAAGATGGCGCGGAGCTCAGTACTGCGAGACATACAGGTCAGCCCAGCTCGTGTTGTCTCGTCCCCACCCCCGGTGTGATTTACGCTGTGAATCTCAATGATGCTCCGCCAAGAGAGAAGGCCTCAAAATGGAGATCGCCGTGGCCAGTGAAGGCACCTATCCAGAGGCAGTGTTAGCTATTTCCTTTTGTACTTAACATGCAAAGTCGCTGTACTGACCCTTGATCTTGTGTTCCCATTCGACCAGGATGTTCCTTCGAGTCAGCGGATCGTTTTCGTCATACGGGGCCTTGATGGCAGCCATCTTGTTCTTGAGGGCGTGCATGAATAGATTGTCCAGGATGCAACCGCCAAATAGAGCACCTTCTCCAGGAATGGCCTCCTTCACAGCCATCGGTGCTGTCTTGGTGACCTGGTAAGTAATTGCATCGATGGTGGCACCACCGCAGTCCAGGACGAGGAAGGTGTCGTGCATGCTGAGCTGTGTCAGGAAGCGGTTGTCCTGCAAGGTCTTGTACGCCGCTGCCTCCGGTTCAGTGACGAATTGGCACTTGGTATCCGGAAGGCCACGTCTGGCTTCGAGGATACCCGCCGCCCGAGCAGCTTTCAGGAGGCTATCACGATAGTACTCCGGCCAGATAGCTGGCACTGTGAAGATGAGGGTGATACCCAGCCTGTCGAGAGCATTACTTCCGTAGGATTGTCGGTCGAAGTCTCGCACGAACTTGTTCCATAGCTCGCGAAGATAGTCGCCAGCGACCTCGACTGCGTTTTTGTTGAGCTTGTTGAGCTGTGCCTTGCTGACCTTGTACTCAGAATAGTCAAGAATCTCCTCCATGTTATCCTCATCTTCGAGGAGAAGAAGCTTAAGCATGCTGATGACACCAGCTTTGTCCTCAGCATCGGTGCCCCAGACGACGTTGCCGCCGCGAAGATATGCGACCTTGGAGGGCAGCTTTGGGATGGTGCGGCCGTTCTGCCATTCTGCAATGCAGCCGATCCTGGAGGCCTCGACCTCGAGAGACACGTCTTGATGTGCAGGCTCCAGATATGCAATGCCAGATCTTGTGGTGCCGAAATCGATGCCGATGATAATGGACATGGTGGCGGTCGTGAAGTCTTGAGAAGCTGAACATGTGACGGTGCCAGGTGTCCGTAGCGAAGGATCTGCTGAGAATTAGTCAGAGACCATACACTCTTGATAGGCCGGGCGAGGACTCACATTTCAGAGAAATACAGATGATGCGTGAAAGAGTGCGTTATCAACCGTCGCCTCCAGCAGCGAACGACTGAAGATGCGGAGGAGTGGCAACGTCGGAGGATTAGACAAGGAAAGTCTGTGTGTGGTCCGTCTGAAAGTGAGCATGTGATGACTTGAGACTGGGGGGAAAAGACCAAAAACAAAGAGGAAGTCTGGGAGGATGCAAAGTCACATTGTTCTGGCAGCGGACCTAGGCTGCTGTTCTCTTGCAAGTCGTTGCTCTGGTGATGTTAAAGACAGAGACCGCAAACGCTGTGAACAATGTTCAACCGAACACCGCTTGGAACTCGTTCTGCCTGCTTATTGTTCTTCCTCTTTCCTACCTCATGAACTCATTCATTTCTTCTGCGCCACCCAAAGCCTGTGATGCGATTGCAGCCGTTCTGCCTTCACTTCCAAGGCTCTCTTCCTTCCACACACACCATCTCCCGACACACAACACCACACAACTTCCCACACAACACCACACTTCCAGATCGATTTGCATTTTGATCCCTCTCCAGCAATCTCAGCACATCCTGGCCTTGCATTTTCCTCCATGCACGTATCTTGGATTCTTTCCCTTGAGCTCCTCCTGCATCTCTTCACGACCTTCATCCCCTCCCAATCTTCGGGACCACGACACAGGTCAGCTACCACCATGGCATCTTCCAGAGCCACTTCCTCGCTCAACAGCAGCGACAACAACCGCATCCTGGAGTCCAAACTCTTCATAGGTAAGTCGTGGAACAGAAGCTCACAGACCTGCGATCAACAATGCTAATGTTACATCTGCGTAGACCCTCATCCCAATATGAGAATGACCCGAAAGAGAGCCGCGAGCGTGTCTCAGAACAGCTCTTTTGGTCAGAGCGATCCAGAGCCGAGACCTACCAAGAGGGCTCGCCGTGGCATCAGCGAGCCTCCCTCGATACCTGAGGTTGACTCTGAGCCACCCTCATCAAGCCCGTTGCCTCCCAGCGCAGTCAAGAAGGTGCTTGCGCCACCACTGCATCACGATGGCCTCACTTTGCCCTCATCTCAGCCGGACTCATCTCAGAAGTCTGATTCTGACTCTTCTATCATTGACGAAGACATCTTGAAGACCTTCGCCACCGAGGAAGACTTGTACGCGTCCGCTTCCGTCGCCGCCGGCTCAGAGAAGCCGAAACATCATCCCAAATCCATGCAGGATATTGCCACCAAGCTTATGCTCAAGTATCGCAAGGCTAAGAAGAGACTCGCGCGCTCGCGCTCTGCGCAGGATGATCTTCAGGCCACTGTCATTGAGAAAGACGAGAAGATCAACGCGTTGGAGACACAACTCGACCAGACCCAGGCAGCCCTTGATGACGACTTGTCATCTCACGAGCAGGAACTCGCCAAACTCAAGAAGAAGCACGCTACCGAGGTCAAGAAGCTCAAGGCAAAGCAGAAGACGACCAATGAAGAGAAGAAACAGCTGACCAAAGAGCTCAAGGAGTACGAGCAGAATGCCGGCCACCTAGAGGAGCAAATCGAAGACGCAGCGCAAGAGAAGAACGACCTCCAAGAGTACGTCAACAAACTGCGAGAGCAGGTTCAGAAGCTTCAAGAGAAGAATGAGAAGCTTCAAGACAAGAATGAGAAGCTTCAAGAGAAGAACGAGAAGCTGCAAGAGAAGAACGAGAAGCTGCAAGAGAAGAACGAGAGCCTGCCGGAGCAGGGTCGTACCATGTCAAAGAGAATCGCCAAGCAAGCCGAATCTCTCAGGGAGAAGGACCTTCAAGAGCAGATCAAGGACTTGGAGGAGCTGTGCGCCAAGCGGCTGGAGCAGGTCAATGAGACCGCCGCGAAATCCCGCTGGCTTCATTTCGAGGTCGGGGCATACTACCTCCCCGATATGGCCATGGTTGATGGTTGGCGGAAACTACACAACACCATCCGGTTTCTCACTGATGCAATGAAAGACAGCAAGCTGTGCACCGCCGACGAGGCCTTGTCACGCTCTCCGATTTACGTCGACCTTGCCAGGATGCAAAATGCTGCGTGGCGCACACTGTTCAACCACGAGCATTGGGTCGGACTTCTCTCGACTGCTGTCGTCTGGCGCTATCTTATAGACAATGTGCTGGACGACCCTTTCGGGATGTGGGGAAAGAAGAAGAGTGAGCTGGTCCGCGACTTCCTCAAGAGTAAGTACTTTTTATATATATACAGTCTTCCGTGCTCGGCCATGACGGCCCGCTGACTAGCAAGTTGCAGAGGCAGATATGTCGACCGACAGAAAGATCAAAAAGGCCTACCACTGCCGGGCGATGATCGGACAGCTCCACATTGACAATCCGGCCTTGCCCATGCGCTCCACCCTCCGGGGCAAGATGGTGAAAGGACTGATGGACATGCTCACGCCTCTGGTCATTGAAGCAGACCGGCAATTCAACCAGACGGTTGTAGAGAGTATAGTCGATCAGACCATTGGGTTTGCCAAGCAAATGGTGCAAAGCACTGCGCATTTCGAGGTCGTCACCGCGCCCGTCGATCGAAACATGAATGAGCTTCTCAAATTCGATGACGCATGGATGGGCAAAACCTGGAGCAATGTGATCAACAAGGAAGGCGTTGACCTGATCATGTGTCCTGCTCTTATACGCATCGGAGGCGAGTATTCGGATAGTTGGACCCGGCGGGATGCGATCCACCGGGCTGTTGTGATGGCAGAGGACTGGCGGGAGATTGGAGAATTCTGAGCATTGATCATGAGGACACTCATGATGCATGAGCCGAACACGGCCCCTGCGTGATCCAATGGAGAAAGAATGAAGTAACGGCGCGTATGGCCATTCGGCAATGCGTACAAAACAAGTTTGGACACAACGGTCTGAGTTCTGAGGCTAAAGAAGATTCTTCCTGGCCGCGAAGGAGCGCAACATCATATCAGGCCATACATAACTCTTTGTACATGATCACAGCGCATGGCGGTTTCTGCCTGCATCTCGGGGAAGGCGCAACAATTGATTATTTCTCTCGCATTCATGACGGCAACGTCATTCAGCCGTGATGGGAATTCGAAACATGCTTGTCACTTCGACGCCAGCCTCGAGAGGTTTGCTCGCTCGCGGCAGCGCCGACACAGGGCCTTCAAGGAACAGAACAATGGCGTGACAAGCAGTCAGAGGGACATTGGGGAAGGGCGCAAATAATATGCGAGGAACTCATCCATCGATCAATCATACCTTGAATGCACATATTCTACAGCCTTGCTGTGCACGGGTGCCCCCAATTGTTCCCAGCTTGCAATGGAGTCTACAAGAAGCTCAGCGTCTTTCTTTGCCAACGCTGCAAAACACTCTACGCAAACAACTTCTTTTCCTTCCACTTCGCCATTGTCACTTCGCACAACACAACCATCATCTTGTTTGCATGTACTAAACACTGCAAACCCGTCGCGGCCGGTCCGCATTCTTTTCTGACACCCATCGTTTCTTTCTACAACGCCGACAAGACGGCTGAGCTGCTGGTTCGGCTCATCCATGATTCTTCACCATCGACTCTGCTCCCGTGCGCCGAGTTTTATAAGTAGCGTAATCAGAGACCACGCTGCATCAGACAACAGATCACAACTCGACAAGCCACTGCCAGTATTAGCAACACCAACCCACGCACACAACTCACCAATAAGTTCCTGAGCACAATAACTGACACAAACCAAAGTATCTGCCGGGCTGCAACTCACAACTACCGATTAGAATATACCATTGCCTTTCGATTCAGCAATAAATTTGTAAGAAAGTCCCCTCACGAGATATTCGTGATGTGTCCAGCCGAGACTCAATTTGTCCGTTGACTAACAGCTCCCCATAAGCAGTAGCAGTCCTCAGCCAACCTTGCTCATCGAGGCCCTTCCCTGAGTATCTTAATAAGATGGGGCCCAAAAGGAGCATCGACGAAACCAAAGACGGCCAGACGCCGGACAAGAAGAAGGCGACGCCGTCAGCCAAGAGAGCCCGCGTGGCTGGAGAGACGGTCGTTCCCCGGCCCCAGTACAAGAACTATGATCGCAGACGCAACGGACCGCCAATGCCGCCGCAGCACGTCCCCAGCTACCAGTCCCGACCCGCGGTTGACGGGGGCGTACCGTCAGAGGAGAGCAAATTCTTTCCCGAGAAGACCGGCTCCAGGCCCGAAGCCAGCGGCGCGAATGCCCTCGGCCCAGCTCAGGCCAGCAACTCCCCCCCCTCTTCTTCCTCTGGCCAGCAGCAGACTGCGGCTCCGGCCACGCTGAGCCTCCCCATGCCGCCATCCGCGGCCGCCATCCGCACCCCCAAGGGAACTCCAGGCACGCCGGCCCCCAAGGCTGGAAACACGCAGGAGGGGACACCTACCCGCAAGCGGGCATTTGGTGTTCATGACAAGGACGAGGATGAGGACATCTACGACGCCTTCACATCGAGCGGCAGTAGCAAGAAGAGCACGCCCAGCACGCCGGCCCAAGGCAGCGGGAAATCTGGCCGCGATGAGGGCACTTTCGAAAAGCCCACCATGCCAGCAAGCGCGATGAAGCCCGCGTGGCCGCTGCTGCTAAGGAAGAAGAAAAAATCCTCGCCAGCCCAGAACAGTGCGCATCCGAGGACGAAGTTCTCGCCCGACGCCCTGCGCGCGATCAGCGCGCGGCTGGGCGTGAGCTCGGCGCCCAAGACCCCGTCCCTGCTCAGGCAAATGGAGAAGGCGCACTCGAGCCCGCTCACGCCGGAGGAGATTTCAAACGTGGAGAGGCTGTTCGCGGGCACGCCGGACACGGCCAAGCTGAACAAGGAGTTCAACATCATTCTCGGGGAGTCACCATCTGCGGAAGCGTCCTCCCGCCCCGGCCCTGCCGCCGCAGCGCTCTCGCCGGCTTATGCCAGCACGCCAACGCGCTCTGCTCGTTTTCCAACTCCGGAGTTCATTCCGTCTCTTCGTCCGGCTTCGCCTCCTCGTCCGGCTGCCTCTCTTGGTCCGACTGCTCCTCCGGCTCCAGCCTTTGTTGGCGCCAGCGGTAGACGCCAAGGGAGCTTCGCGTACACCGGCGGAGGCAACAACTCTTTCTCCCTCAGCCAGACGGGCACGCCAAGGGAGCAGATGGCCGCGCTCGAGAAGGAGGTGGCGCGGCTCAGGGACGAGAACTCGAGGCTGCAGGCGGAGAACCGGTTCCACGCGCAGGAGCGGAGCAAGCTCGTCAACAAGTTCGATAGGGAGAAGCGCGAACTCGTTGCGTCCGCCGAGGAGGTCGCCAGTCAGACCGAGGGCGACTACCGCATCATATTTCAGCAGTCCTCTGAGAACAGCCGGCTGGCGTTTGAAAAAGGCGAGATGAAAAAGAGGAACGCGGCGCTGTGGGAGGAGAATGCGACGCTGAAACAGATTCTGGCGGCAGCGGACGAGGCGAGCGCCAACAACACGGAGCTGACTGCCGAGAATACGAAGCTGAGCCAGGAGAACGCCGCGCTGAAGGCGGACAAGGCCGGGCTGGGATCTCGCAACGAGCGGCTGCAGGAGCAGCTGGACATGACCGCGGATCGGAACGCCGCGCCGCTCAGGAGGTTCCCCAACCTGCTCCAGGACGCTGCCGGCCTCGGCGCGGCTGAAATCTTGGATCTTTTAAGGCAGTATCCTGGCGAGGCCGACGGATCCGAGGAATCTGCCGCCTCCAGCGTCCCAGTTGATGCTAATGACCAGCAGGTGGATGGTGAGACCGTGCAGAACGCAGGTGCTGGCCTGGCCTCCGGCGAACCCGACGACGACGACGACAACGACGACGACGACGAGGATGACGACGCCAACGACAAGACCAACGGCAATGGAGGCCCTTCCAGCAGCCCTGGTGGTGACAGCGCCGATAATGGCGGCGGCGATGCCGACGATGCCAACGATGGCGCCAGTGAAGGCTCATGGGGTGACTGTTCCGATGGCGGCGGCAGCGTGGCTACTAGTGGCAGTCGTGACCTCGACGATGATGACCCGAGCACGATGACGAAAGACCAGCTGGTGGCCCTGGTCATCAAGCTCCGCGAAGCCAGGGACGACGCCGCCGTCACTTCCCAGCTAGAAAAGGAGTATCTCGAGGCCGAGCTCCACAAGGGGCGCTTCGAGCAGAGCCGCGAGATCGCACAGGTCCAGAAGGCGCCCGAAGACAGTGCAGAACAGAACCGAGCTGCCGTCGAGGAGCTGGCCAACGCCAAGCAATACATTGGCGGCGCCTCGTGCGAGGCCGATGTGCTGAATAAGCTGGAGGAGCTGAACGCCATGATTGAGCAGCTCGCAAAGGATATCGACCCGGATAGCGATGATTCGAGGAAGAAGAAGAAGAAGAAGAAGAAGAAGAAGAAGAAGAAGGCGAGCTTCGTCGGCGCTAAGACGGCCCTCAAGAACTCCTCCCCTTTCATTGCCTGGGCCAGAAAGGTCTGCGATGAGGTCTGGGAGCATTTCTGGAACCCCGGCAATATGCGCCATCTCGTCCAGTCTGTCATCTGGAAGTACCTCGAGAACGAGCTGTTTGACCAGCCGTTCATGTACTGGGGTGAGCATGCCAACAGCGTCATCACTGATTGCCTCGCTCGTAAGTTCAAACCACGATCGACGGGCCACCTGGCCAGGGAAATAACACATGCTGACCACTGTACGCCATCTTTGAACAGTAATCACCTATACTCCCGGCACACGCCATTGCTGGCTGGCGAGGAAAAATATCAACCGGTCGATGATGGCACAGACTCTGCGCGAGCTCAGATCCGAGGCAGAGGGCAGGACACCCGAAAACGAGACATTCACAGCGGCCATGATCGAGGATCTGACGAATGTGCTGAGGACTATCTTTACCCGGGGCCGCGCTCCGCCCGTGCCGCTCGACGATCCCATCCAGGATATCGTCCACACCGCCATCGATCTCATGCTCACTATCGTCACGTCACGGGCCGGGTACTGCTTCGTGCGCACTGATATCAAGAGAGAAAAGAAGTGGCATGAGAGGCTGGAGCGATCTGAGCCCGATGACAATGAGCTGGAGGGGAACGAAATGTTCAATGTCACTTGGCAGATCAAAAAGGCTCACAACGTCACGAGCTCAGACGGGATCGATCTTGTCATCTCACCTTGCCTGCTGCGCAACGGTGACGCGAAGTGCCGCTTGAGCAAGCATGACTACTGGTTCCTGGTTAGAAAGGCCGAGGTCACAGCTGAGGACCAGTATAAGATTGGAGACGACGACTGGAGTGACAAGTTGAGGTTCAAGCCACAGCTGGTACGCACCGAGGAGGAGGATCCCATTGGCAGTGATGTGGAAATTACCGACACGAACGTCGAGCACGGCAACGAGGACGATGATGGCGATATTAGCATGACGGACAGCAGTCTTGATGAGTCCGTGGGGGGGACTGAAGAGGAGGATGGAGACGACGAGGAGCAGGGCGAGCAGTACGAGGAGCTGGATGTCGTCGAGCAGGTCGAAAACGATGGAGAGGGATTTGAGGACGAGGAGGCCGACGAGGTCGAAGTTAACAGCACTGAGGCTGCGGCTGAGGATTCGGATGATGACCCGGATCTCTAAATGCGAAGAGCGAGGACCATCATGTCGACGCACCGAGGAAAACAACTGCGGATGAGGTTGCATGGTTGCATCAAATGTCAGGAGCTTGAACGGCACTATGCGGTCAAACGTGGCACGCCGGGAAGGGTGCAGAGACGATGGCTGGTCCACGCACCTGCCTGAGGAAGGGATAGCAATGACTTTGTCTGGGTGCATGGCGTTGGAAACCATCCATTGTTTGGAAATGCAATTCCTCAGCGATAATCATGATCTTTTTCACCCTTACTCTCCAACCACCAGCAGGACTTGCATCATGGCTGTCTCTGGGTGAAATAGCCGCCGCGTAAAAAGCTGACCAATCATGCACGACTGGCTACCTCGAAAAGGCCATCGATCGCTCCTTCCCCGCATTCGCCTCCGCGCCTGCCTCAACTGCCGAGCGCGGAATGACCCGGCGGGTATTTCGCAGCTCTCACGACGGTCCGTCATCGCGAACGTCTTCTCAACGACCTCTTCCGCGACTCAGACATACATGTACATACATACATCACGCCGCGACATACTCATCTCAATCACTGTGAAGACCTTCCAACACCTCACCTGAGACACATTGGGCACACTCATTCGTCGTCATGGGCAGCATCTCAACCACAGCAAGCAGCGCCCCAGCGCTGGTGATGGGTGGCGCAGGCTTCAGTTACCAGCTGCACCCGGAGCCCGAGTCGCTTCCAGTCGCGGACACGTTGTTGCGAGCATTCGAGCTAGGCGTGCGCACCATCGACACGTCACCCTACTATGAGCCTTCTGAGCAGCTCATGGGTGCCGCCCTTGCGGACCCAAAAATCACGTCAAAGTACTCCCGGCAGGACTACCAGCTCATGACCAAGGTCGGGCGCATCAAAGAGAACGAATTCGACTACTCGCCCGACTGGATCCGGAAGTCGGTACCGCGATCCCTTGAGCGGTTTCAGACCGACTATCTGGATGTGGTCTTCTGTCATGACGTCGAATACGTCTCCGAAGAAGAGGCCATCACCGCCGTGGGTGTCCTCTTTGAGTTCCAGCGCGCTGGGACGATACACCGTGTCGGCATTTCGGGATACGACATGGATGTTCTCGCAAAAGTCGCAGGCCTGGCACGCGAACGATACGGGAAGCCCGTAGACGTCATCCAGACCTGGGCGCAGCTGACCCTACAGAACACGCAAGCCGAGTCCCGCGGCTTCAAGGCGTTCCGTGCCGCTGGCGTCAACTCGGTGTTCTGCTCAAGCCCTCTGGCAGTTGGCCTGCTCAGAAGCGGAGGCATCCCCGTGGGGCTGACAGGTGACTGGCACCCTGCGCCGAAGCCCCTGAGAGCCGCAGCAGCGAAGGCCGGCGAGTGGGTGGTAGAGCATGGCGACGGGGAGGCGTACTCCTCGGTGGCCTTGCAGTATGCGGTCGGCAAGGCGAAGCAGAATTGCTCATCAGCCTTCGCTGTATCCACCATTACCGGCATCAGCACAATATCCGAACTGGAGCAGAATGTCAATGCAGCTCGGAAGATTCTCAAACCTGCTTCGGGTACAGTGGAGTCACCATCGTTGCAAGACTACACCGAGCTCAACGAGGAGGCGTGGGCCAAGAACGAACGCATCTTTTCAAAGATACGCGCCACGTTGGGAGATTGGGTGGACTATGATTTCAATACGAAGAAGACAGAGTAACACGCAAG
The DNA here is from genome assembly GCA_001566295.1 of Microdochium bolleyi. Lineage (NCBI taxonomy): Eukaryota > Fungi > Ascomycota > Sordariomycetes > Xylariales > Microdochiaceae > Microdochium > Microdochium bolleyi. The sequence continues at coordinate 1,554,683 of KQ964248.1, read as the reverse complement.
ACGAGGTACTAGCTCCAAGGATTTCAGGGGCCCGCCGAAGAACTGGGTTGACCTTGCGCTAATCAAGCTTATGGCAAGATTGCCTTTGCAAACACTATTTGGTGAAACAATCGAGGAGGCGACGGTGACCACGAGGTTGAGCAACGTGTTGTCGCTAAAGCAGGTATTCGGGCTTACATGTCACAGCCCACGTAGACAACGCGACAGCTACCCACTTAGGTAGGTCGGAATCCGCCACTAATTAGGGGGCCGCTGGCAGAAGCCACTCTAGAACACGCGAAGACAAATGATAAGTTGCCCGAAAGGCTCGTGCTAGCTGGGCCTAGCCGCCAAGCTTTGGCCGCGCACTTGGGATGATGGCTGCATCGTCTGAACCCTAATGCGAGCCCTCTCCCAGGGTGTCCACTTTGAGACAGTCCTGGAGGTGCAGGTGGGCTCCAAGCTTTCAGGCTTTCCAGGCTTGGGGCGCTAGACCGGGCGCTGTTCAGCGGGGAACCTCGTCACCGTCCCCAGGGGTTTTTGGGGGGGGGGGGGATCACCACCCCAGGGCCAAGGGTCAAGGGATGGTACATGTACTGTAGACGCGCCCAAGGGTACATTACTGATAGCTTGTTCTAGATCCCCATTCCCCGACTTCAACCACTTCACCACCCTTCCCTCTCGCAGGTGACACTTGAACCCTGCAGCGCCTCTCGAGCAAGGCATTCATTCACTCACCCGCACGCATCCGCTCCCCCGTGCTTTATATTTTATTTGAACATGCCTGCTGCCATGGCGTCTCACTGACCGTGGCGTGCACTGGAACCTCTGTCTTCCAGGAGCTTCACCCCACTCACTCGCCTGAGTAGTCGTCACCATGGAGGCGAGCCACGAGCCTTCGCGGCCCGCAGACATAGAAGCGCAGTCAGCAAGCGCGCGCAAGAGGACACTCCGGGCCTGCGACAGGTGCAGCCTGCTACGCGTGCGCTGTGATGGCCGACAACCATGGTGAGCTCTTCCACAGTGTATAAAGGGCGAACGACTGCTAATCTCGTGTGCGCATCAAAGTCGACGGTGTCAGGGTAAGCGACTGGCAAATGCTGTCATCACAAACACTCCACTGCGTGCTCTTTGCTCAAGAAGCTGACAAGGACGTCTCCCATCGCCTGTAGAGTATGAACAGAGCTGCCACTATGCTCGAAGGGTCGGCAAACGCGGCCGCCGTCCTGGGTCCAAAAAGAACCCGCAACAGCAAAATGAGCAGAGACAGCGGCATGACCAGCATGGGTCATACGAGACTCACAATGGTGACTCGTCAGAGACTGGCCACGAGCCCGCCCAGCAAGATTCTCATAATGAGCATGGCGGACAATGTGACAAGTGGTATGTCACACAGAACGCAGCGGGCCAAGACGCAGACACCATGAGCAACGTCTCATCACCAACCACTGTCAACGGGCCCAATGGTGGTTGGCACAACATCTCGGTTGACGCCATTGGGAACTGGAGAGAGGACACGTCTGGCTTTCACCTCCCGCAGTCGCCGCCGCAACGTCGCGATCGTGCCCGCCTCGACAGCGGGTTGTCCGAGGCCACCGTCGACCGAGACGCTTTCCGGATGGGGAATTCCAACAATGATGCGATGGTTTCCCCCAACCTGAAGTTCTACCACCCCTCGCTGCAAGACCACGACGGTCTCAGTACCTCTGCGGCTGACTCTGTCGGCCCTCTGAACCAGAGTCACCTGATCACAGTTCCGTCCCTGCTCAACACGCCAGAGGCAGCCACCTCGCCGTCAAACGCGAGGCTTGGCCAGCCCGGTGCCCAACCAAGCACGCGGCCATGCCGCTTCTCATGTCTCGAGCCTGTCGTCCCTCTTTTGCAGGGCATTATCGACGCCGACCTGGCATGCGAGCTGCTCGAGATGTACTTTGTCGAGCCTGGCGGCTCGCTCTTCCGCTGCGCGTCGCCATACGTGCTGAACCACGTCCTGCGGAGGGAGTCGCTCCTTCGACGCGAGGCGCCGAGGAGGACGACTCCAGCGTTGCTTGTCACGATGCTTTGGGTGAGCGCGCAGACCGCCGAAAGCTCGCTGTTCCTCCTTCCCGGGCAGAAGACGCGGGTCTGTGAGGGGCTGCGGAAGTTGATGATTAGCTTGGTGGAGGACCGGGACCGGGACTCCTGGCACAGGATAACAGGTACGCACATGTCTCGGGACAAATCTTGCGAAGCTTTGTTGCTAACAGAAATGCGCAAGATGGCTCTCTCCTACGCTCCACGAACGGAAACATCACAGACCACAATACTCCGACATCGTCTTTCCAGCCTCGTATCGACACGTTGCCACCGGTGCCTATGGTCGACGATGTCTTAGTCTACCTGCTTCTCACGATTGTGGTGTCTGGGGGAGACTTCAAGACGGACTGCCTGAGGTGGTGGAATAAGACGCTCCGCCTCTGCGGCAGCATGGGCCTGAACCGAGAGGACGAGGCTGAAGACGGGTCCTGCCTGTCGGCTACAACGTGCACGGGTGACTCTTTCGCCTGCCCCTGCCGTGCCTGCGATGCCGCTCGCACAGGCGTGTCGGTGGCCGAGGTCCGCGAGGAGCGGCGGCGGGTCTTCTGGCTGACCTTCTGCCTCGACCGGCACCTCGCGCTGTCGTTCAACTCGCCGCTCCGGATCCTCGACGACGAGTGCCAGCTCTACGCGCCGCTGCCGGACGACGCGTGGGAGTCGCTGGCGTCGCCCTTCTTTGACACCCACGACGGGGCACAGCAGTACGCCGGCCGGGCATTCGGTGCGCCCACGCGGATACTGGGCATCAGCTTCTTCGAGTGGTTCCTTCCGCTCATGACCATCCTCGGGGACGTGATCCAGCTGCACCGTCTCAAATGCCACCCCAGGTTCGGCAGTGGCGGCAGCGGCGGCACCAGTGATGAGCACGAGGCCTTCACGACGGTCGTCGAGCAGGTCATGGACACGTGCGAGCAGAGTATTGCGGACCTCGCTGCAAGGTACGAGGTCGACGCCCTAAACGGCGCGTCAATACCCGCGAGCCAGGTCCGCACGCCCGGGTCCGCCGGGCCGCTCGCACCGACTCCGCGTGATACGGATCTTCAGCAGCAGCAGCGATCGCAGTCACAGTCACAGTCACATTCATACGCCTCATTCTCTCCACCGCCACCAGCAGCTCGGCCCCTTCCCACGCCGCCAATAACGACCGCCACAACCACGACCTCTTCGACCTCCGCCGCCCCGGCTCCCACCACCACCACCGGCAACACATCCCACCCCCTCCCCAACATAAACAACATCAACAACAACAACCAGACCAACACCAGCACTAACCACCCCCGCCGTCACGCCCAAGCCCAGCTAGTAACCGCCTACTCCTCCTTCATCCTGCACGTCCTGCACGTGCTGCTGCACGGGAAGTGGGACGCCCCCTCGATGCTCGACAACCGCGACGGCTGGATCCCGAGCGTGGGGTTCATCAAGTGCGCCTCGCACGCCGTGTCCGCGTCCGATGCCGTGTCCCGCATCCTCGCGTGCGACCCGGAGCTCTCCTTCATGCCCTACCTCTTCGGCATCTACCTCCTGCACGGCAGCTTCATCCTGCTGCTCTTCGCCGACCGCATGCCCCAGATCGGACTCAACGAGGACGTCGAGCGCGCGTGCGAGATCATCATCCGCGCCCACGAGGTCTGCGTCGTCACGCTGAGCACCGAGTTCCAGGTACGTTTCCTCTCTCCACCCATGCACTCACTCTCGCTTTCCTTGCTCTCTCTTTCTTTTCCGTTCAAAGAGGACGATGCAAGAGAATGAAGATTTGTGCCATGACAAAAGCTGACAATGTGCACCCCCTCCCCATGCAGAAACGGTTCCGGAAAGTCCTCCGCTCGACGCTGTACAGTGTCCGCAGCGCCGGCACGTCCAACGTGGAGGAGAGCAAGGCACGGAGGAGGGCGCTGTCCTTGTACAGGTGGAGCAACGGGTCGACGGGTCTCGCGCTCTAAGTGAGGTCCGGCCAGACCTACTTCACACGAAAAAGAAGGAGCAGGCAAGAAGCTTACCATGGCCTGAGGAAGGAAGGCTCAACAGCCTGTTGTGTGAGCCCATTGCTTTTATACGTGGAAAACCGTCACGCATTCGCATCTGACGAACTTGAAACGACAAGAGATGATTCGATCATACATACCCCAGAGAGCTGAGCACAACTACAACAAGAGAACGGCGCGATGGTGCTCCACTTCTCGCAAGTGCATCCGAGTGAGAATAAACATTGTGGGCGAAAGGCATATTCTTGCTATTGCCCGTGATGCCTCTTTGGTCAATGTAGAAGATGACTACGAGTACGATATGGACAGCTTGACAGCTGTGTGGCCTGGTCGCGAGTACGCTCGATCATCCGCCGAACATTGCTCCTCCTTTACAACCCGTACAGCATAAAGAGTGAATCAGTCCTCGTCCAATAAGACAAACAGTCCCGCTTGGTAAAAACTGGATGTGTGGCCATGCCCCGATCGAGTCCCCCTCGGCCATACTACGAGGGCGCTCCTTCCGTCCACGAGGAACTGCGTTTAGCACTTGTGCTGGTCTCCCCTATTAGCATTTGCGGAGGCTTCGTGAATAGACATCGAGACCACCCACTGTTTTCGAGTTCCTCAGCTTCTGGTCAATGGCCTTGTTGCACTCGAACATGAATGGCTCAATTTCGAGAAGGTCTGCAGCCGACCACAGGTTGAAGAGCGTGTCGAGGTCAATATCTTCCATCTAGGTGAGCCACTTTGCCATGGCATCGCTCTTCGATGGTGACGTCTGGCGCTTCCCATGCGCGGCGGACGACCGGCCTCGCATCGCTGGCTTGGAGACTCTCGAGGCCAGTCGCGGAGAAGTACGGGTGGGTGACTCTCTGGACAGGGGCGACCGTGATCGGCCATCGAGGGATCGACGGTATCTCATAAAGGTCGAATAGAAGGAAGACGATGCGTATTCCAGCCTCTGTGAGACAAGCAGGCCATTGAGCAGCTCGAACAGTAGTGTCAGTGTCTGGCCGTTCACGCTGGGGAGAGGGATAGCCATGTCAACGGTCATGCCGCCAATGCACAGCTCTCCGGTAATGTCCGAGATGAGACAGGAGTCCTTGGCGAGATCTGGAGACACACGATAGACGTAGCCATCGTTTGACTTCAGCCAGATGCTGCGCTGGGCCGTGGGTGGGAAGCGCTGGGCTTCCTCGGGCGTGCCGACGTGGAAGGGCGGCTCAATCCTCGACGTGTGACGGTGCTCGTTGTAAGCAGCTGGTGTCTTGTAACCCCGGCGTATTGCCAGCATCCTGGCGTGTCGGGCCTCGTCTATCTTTTCAGACTTTGGCTGGGCCGAGGCGGCGTGGCCGAATGGGAGATCGGCAAGGCGGTGCAGTGGCACTGCCACGACGCTGGACTTGGAAAGCATGTTGCGGTATGGGAGATAAGAACTTGTCCTGCCTTCGCGAGACCAAAAGATGTGGATGGATGACGATGATTGTAAGCTCCAACCTTGGGTGTTGTGCAGGAGAGTGTCGGAGCGTGGAACAGCGGTGCATGCGAAACACCTCGACGACTTGTCTGCGACGTTGCAAAGCTGCAGAGAAGGTGCGACGGAGTTTGCATGGTCGTGCTGGGTGGGCAGGCACGGAGGACGCCTGCCAATGGGAAGGAATAAAGGTCCCGTTGTCCGTTGAAGCCGCCGGGGGTCTCACATACTCCAAATGCGACGACTTCTTTAATGGTTATACCACACGCACGCAATAGGAGATTGATATGCTCATCCCTCACATAAATTAGCCGGGCAACCAGATGTTGCACCATGCTCAGGCATGAAATTTGTACGTTTCCGTCGTATATACATGACAGCAGCGTTGATTGCTCAACGGTTTCCTGCTCACAGTCTAGTCTAGACGTCTACGGTCCTCCTCGCCGTCAAGCAGCGCGTCCCGCTCAGGGTCCTTGTCGCCATTGTTGTCCGCAAACCAGCAGTAGTGCTGCAGCATGAAAAAGACGTCGTAGATCATCGAGACGTTGCCCAGGGTGAACTTGACCGGGTTGCCGGTGATGCCAGACCAGTCGTTCTGGAGGTACGAGTCGATGCCGAGCTGCGCGATGCTGAGGATGCCGCCGGCGAAGTCGAGGATCATGCCACCGATAGCCCAGCCCTTTGTGCTCCGGTTGCGGAAGTTGTACACGAGCTGAGGCATGTACTTGACGATGGTGATGATCAGCTTGACGTAGGAGATTGTGTAGATGACGTCGAGCCAGGCCCAGTTGGTGGCTGGGTCCGCGTCGGGCGGGACGCTGGCGACGACAAAGATCATGATGCCCACGCCGACGAAGGAGCCGAAGAAGATGCCCAGCATGAGGCGCGATGGCCTGGTACCCGGGGCGCGCTCGAAGCCCCACCACGAGGGCACGATGTACTGGGTGACGAGGATGAAGCTGATGATGGTGGCGTGCACGGCGAAGGCAATGTCGTTGAAGGCAACGGTGGGAGTGAGACCCTTGTTTCGCAGGGCATACTGGTGGCGGATCAAGGGCGACCAGTAGAAGGCGCTGTTGGAGATGAAGTAGGCGAGGAAGCCTGTGTGGGTAGAGAGAGAACCTGTCAGCCACCGCGGCATCCTCCCGTGCGCACCGGACGTAAGGTACTCACCAAGGGTGTTAATGAAGGGGAAGTCGATGACGGAGCCGGCAGTCGACTTGCGCTTGTAGTTAAGGATGGGCTGGGGGTAGAAGCTGGCGCTCCAGCAGAAGAAGTAGACCCAGCCGAAGAGGGCTGAGAGGATCTCGAGGTTGTTCATGGTGAAGTGAGGGTGTGGATGGTGCGGAGGGCGAAAGCCCGGTTCTAGCAAGGGTCTCGAGGTGTCGGCATGCCGCAGGCGTGTGGAGCGGCGGCGTGGTTGGCGATGCGGTGTCGTTGGGGAAGAGCGAGCTGAGGGCTGAAAGAGGCCATCGTCGTTGCGCCCCAGAGAAGGGACCATGCCCTACCCTAGGGTATGGGACAAAGAAGAATGCCAGGTTCATCAATGTGGGGCTGGCAGAAGCCGAGTTCCGAAGGCTGCCTGCGCTGCGCTCCTGACGTGATGGGAGACGAGCGTCGCGTGCTCCGTAATCCCCCCTTCAACATCACGCGTCCACGGGTCCTGTGACGGAAGGTCGTCACTCAGGCTCGAAAGCTGCAGAGGTGGCAGTCCATCGGTTTCACCCGCACACCTGTTGACCACATGCACAGCGCGGCACGATGCATGTATCCCGAAGCAGGCCCTGACCAGAAAGATCACTGCAGACTGACATGATCCACCGCATCGTACGGTTGGCCACACCGAGTCGGGAGTTCGCGACCATATCACCTTGCATCTCTACTATGCAGATGCAAGGAGAGCTCTCTTGGACTGCCGGAGGCAAACAGAGCCCGCCTGTCTGTCATCTGGCTGGCTGCATTGGGGCTCTTCGAAGATGCTCCCACCGCGAGGATTGCGACCTGCGTAAAAAGAAAAGTGCGCTCTGGCCTGCATGATGTGCTCTGGACCCAGGAACATCTACAAGGCGATTTACTATGTCCATGATGCCCTGTGGACACCACAGTCTCTGCGTCAACCATTGTGTCCTGCTCACACAACACGACTTCTTTCCAGCTGTAAGAATTGAGCAGAACGCACCACGGAAATAAGATCACCGCATGAGTCACGCCACAAACTGAAGTTGGCCTATGAGCTATAGATAAGCGTAGGGTACCCTAAGGAACATGGCGACATGCGACCACCCCCAACAACCCAGCCATGCCTGTCACGCAGCTCCCTCGCGGGCAACATGCGATGATAAGGGGCGCGGTGTGCGCCGACGTGCCTGCATTTTTCTGCAGGTCAAGACGGCAAGCCGAGCCAGCGTCTTGCCCAGCGCGTACAGGTGCCCAGTGACAATCGTCGAACCAGCACGGGCGGGACATGGTGAGATTGCTTTTCAGCCGCCGCACGGCTCGACACGTTGTTGGCCAAACACGGAATTGTACAAATATATATGGCGAGACATTCTTGCGGCGGCTTGGAAGTGATGCTCTCCAGTGTTTTGCTGCTTGTCCATGCAGGTCTCGCCCTCGAAGCCTACAAGAAGTCGAGACTCTCAACCGCTTCCTGCTGCTGGCCTTCATTCCTGCTGCTGGCCTTCAGCAACCGGGGGCGTGAACAGTCGCTGACCACCTCGCTTGCTCTGCAATACTCCTCGCACACGTCTCGATTGCTATCTCGCGGCCAGCAATCAATCCCCCTGTGCATCAGACCTCTTTGAGCTTGTCGGATCCACGCACAACGACATACAAGCAGCTTCCAGACGCACACTCACGACCCCCCACGGAAGCCACGACCGTACCTCCTGCTTCTCGCAAGCACACAGGGCCGCCCTCGCAGCTCCAAGCCATAAGAACCACCGAGTTTCTGCCGTAATTGGACTAGCACTGTTAGCTCGGCCGTCTCCTCGATCGACGACTTTTGGAGTTGGAGAAGACCCCACTCCGCCAGCATTGCATCGCCTCGGCGCGGACGACCACCGATAAGCAACGGCGACAAGTCCCGACTAGCCGGGGGCCTTTCCAGTCCATCGGTCTCTGGCTCTGTCCTCTGCACCTCCACCTCCTCCCGAGCCGCCCACGCGACATCGCGGGTCGTTGCCGCCAGCCACCATGTCGTCGTCTCTCCAAGGCCCTCGGCCCTCCCCACCCGCCGGACCCGGCCCCACCGCTCCGGCCGCCGGGCACGACAACGACACCACCACCGCCGCCGCCGACATGACGACCCGCCCCGTGCTCTCCGCTGCGGGCCCGTCCCCGGAGCCCGTGCCGGCTGCAGACTTCCTGACTCTGCCCTTGGAGCTCCGGCTCGAGGTCTACAAGCACCTCCTAGTCGAGCCCTTCCTCGATGGTACTTACACCCCCAAGCCCCCGCCGCTCTGTGACGCCGTGAGAGCAATGTCCGCTACCCAGCCCTCCTCCTCCTACTCCTCTTCCACCACCAGCACCAACAGCAAAGCCCCGCAGGACAGCCCAGTCTCCCCCCAGCCCGTAACCCCGTGCTTCTATCTCGCGTACACAGCCTTCGGCCATCCTTTGTCTTACCGCGAGACCCAAGCCCGTATCGCAGCAGCAGCACGATCATCATCGTCGTCATCATCATCATCATCATCATCATTAACAAATATATCAGCCATGTCTATATCAACCCACCACCACCACAGTCACAACAACAGCAACAACGACGGCAACCCCCGCCGAAACGCGGCCGCCATCCTCCGCACATCCCGGCAGATCCACCACGAGGCCATGCCGGTCCTGTACTCGAGCCACACCTTCCTCTCGCACCCGGGCGCCCTGCTGACTTCTTTTCCTCGCCTCTCCGATTCCTACCCGCCCGTGACCCACGCCGAGCACTGCCCGGCCATCCGCTCCCTGATACGCAGGTTCCTCGTGCGCCTGCGCCTCGACACGGACCCGCAGTTCTCCGCGTGCCAGGCCGCCCGGCACTTCTCCGGCCTGGCGGAGCTCACCGTCGACGTCAGCCAGGCGAGCTGGCGCGGCAACGGGCCCGACCACGTCCGCCTGTTCGAGGGGGTGCGAGGGGTCGGCAGGGCAAAGGTGACGGGCAGCACGGGCGGGTTCGAAGGGTATGCGCGGTGGCTGGAGCGCGTCATGATGAGTCCCCCGGGCACCGAGGTCGGGCGGTATCGAGGCGTGATGGAGCTGGGCTTCGAGAAGCCCGATGTGGATGTGGATGTGGAGGAGGACCTGTTCTCGTCGGCAGCGGCGTCTTTGTCGTCGTCCTGGGGTTCGTCGACGACGGCGTCGTTTTTCACGTCATCGGGGAGGAGTCTTGGGTGAGCCTGACGAAAAGCATGTGGACAAGAAGCTGCGCCCGAGTGGCACCTCTGGAAACGGCAAACTCAATCAAGGCAGGCAGAACCAACCCACGCGCCGAACGCCCAGCCCGCACTTCGAGATCTAAAAAAAGCGAGACTCGTGTGTTTCTATAAACGGTCTATATGGGTATACCCGGAGGAATCACCACCAATTGAAGTCTAACCGCCCGGTCCCAATGAGGCACGCAGCAAACTATGATTCTCGCAGACAGACTGTGAAGCGAAATGGAGAATCCCCCTCTTGTTATTACACATGGCCAGCAAAAATCAAAAAAAAAGGCCTAGAAAGTCGCAGTACCGCCATGAAACGCCAGATGTACCCCCAATGCACACGCCATGATCTTTTCTTTTCTTTTTTTTGCAACAGATGGTAAGAAACCAAATCATCCCATCCACAAGCTTTGCAGACACCCGCCCTACGAGCTGGCGCTGAACCTGGGAACGGTGCTCCAGGCTTGCTGGTTCGGCACGCGGACCTTGCCAAAGTCCTCGTCAATGTCGAGGATGAGCTTGAGCGCATTCCGGCTGCGGTAGTGAGGCGAGGACGTGTCGGCTCTGGGGGTCAGGGTGCCCACAGCATCGGCAACACCGGTGTGGACCTGTTCCGTCTTGGCCTTTCCAGGGAAGGGGATGACGCTCTGCAGGACTTCGTACGCGGCGAGGGTGAAACCAAACTGAGGTGACGATCGGAAGATACGAGCAGGGCCGCCGCGGAAGAAAGCCTTGAAGCCCTCCTCCTTCCAGATGGTCTGGGCGCAGTGGCGGAGGCCGGTGTAGCTTGTGTCGCCCTTGCGAGCCTCGACCTGGAGGCGCGTCTTGATGACGTCGCACGGTGTCGTCAGGTAGGCGGCGGGCATACCGGCAATGGCACCGGCTGTGAGCAGTTGCAGGACGCCCAGCTTCTTGGTTGGCGACTCGCCGAAGACGTTCTTCTTCAGGTGGCTGTACGAAGGGAAGTAGATGGCGGAGAAAGGAACGTCGCGGAGAAGGCATGCTGATGCGCCCTTGTACAGACCGGCAAGACCCAGGTTCTTGACGATCCACATTGCAGAGCGCTTCTGTGCGCCTGCGACCTTGGCCATCTCTCCCTGGACCTGCAGGCGGATCTTGACAATCTCGAGGGGGTTGGTGAAGACCTGGAGCAGGAGTTAGCTAGTATTCACAATCGCAGCAAACAATCCAGCTCTGGTGACTTACGACTTGACACATGCCGGCGGAGCCACCGGCGATGATCTCGTAAGGCAGCTTGATCTGGCCACTCTTCTTGTCCGTGAAGTACCCACGAACGAGGTCATTGACAGTCAGCTTGATGGCCTTCTCGGGAGCAACGCCCACGAGCTGGGGCAAGACTCCGGAGTACAGGCCGCGGAAACCTTCGTTGGCGATGACCTTCCGGAAGCAGTCTATGGAGTTCTTGTAGAGGCGCTGTCCAGGGTCGGCACCTCTCTGGTTCTGCAGGCGTGTCTTGACGAGATCGATGGGGTACACCATGAAGGCACCAAACGCACCAGCCAAACTTCCGAGACCAAAATTGTAACCGGACTCGGCGGCCTTCTTCAGCACTGACGCCGACTTTGACTTCGCCGCGCCCATCACCGAGTCTTCCGACTCAGCAGCAATGCCTCTATTGGTCCAAGAAGGATCCAGGACTTTGGAAAAGTCGCTGAGACTAAGGCGACCGGACGGCTCGTCCAGACTGGCAAAGTGGAAGAGAATGTCGGCCTCCATGGGCGTGAAGAGCGAGAACCTGGTGATCCTAGCCGCCTCGTTCAAGAACTCCGAGCGGGTGATCTTGCCATCTGTGCTCTTGCGGCAAGCTCCGCGCAGGATAAGCTCAACGAGGTCCATCTCCTTGATCATGTTCTGGAACGCCCGGACGTTGGCGTAGGATATCCTGCTGCTCGTGGAGATGTTGCACAGCGTTGTGAGGTTCTCGAGGACGTGATCCGAGAGCTTGTGCTTAGCAGTCTCGCGGATGATTCTCGCGAAGTCCTCAGGCTCAACGTACCCATCACCATCCTTGTCGCAAAGGAGGAACGCTTGACGGATGCGCTCGCCCTGCAAGCCCCGCAGCATCTGCGAGAATTCCTGGTACGTCAGGACATGACGCTTGCTCTTGTCGCCAATGTAAAGCTTGGCCCATTGGCAGTCCCAGTCAAAGGGGATGTTCTGAGGTCCTTTGTTAAGCTCGTACAGGCGGCGGAAGTCCTCGTATTTCACGGAGCCGTTGCGCGCGGTGTCGAAGAGGCGGAATGCGATTTCGTACTCGGCATCTGGCTTGCTGAGGATATTTTCAAAGGCAGCCCAGTCGGCGAGGGTCACCTTGCCGACTCCCTTGCGGTCGGCGACGCTGAAGAGGATGCTGTACTGGTCGCGCTGGATCTTGTGCTACATGCCCACAACAAATAACACGTCAGCTACGACCCCGCGTTGGTCACCGACCTCGGTCCGGCTACTTCAAGAAATACTCACGTAGTCCTCTTCCGTAGGAGCAATGGCCTCGATGAACTCCTCGGGACCCATGTACAGCTCGCCGGCATCGTCCCGCTTGGCGTTGGCGACGAAAATGGCACGGACTGGGGCGGAGAGCTTGTCGGACTCGTCGGAGCCGACGAGGCTCTCTTTGACCGCCTCGGTGACGGTGGCCGCTTTGACGGACATGATGTCGAGATTGGGCTCTTCAGCACTTGTGCGGTTGACAACAGGACCAGTCGATGTGTGCGCGAGGTTGCGTCTCGGTGCTGGTAGCGACGTTTGGCAAGGACGCGTGATTTTCGACCTGATGACCCCAGATTTCCCGGATTTGCAGCTTTTGCTAGCTCGACAGGGGCGAGGTCGGGGTTAAATCGGTGGCCAGCCGGAATCTGGGGTGGAGCTGGAGCTGGCAGAAGCCGAATGGCGCCTTGCGAGGGATTACGTAGTAGGAAAGTCCAGGCGGGAACACCTTTGCACAGACTCTTGGCTCAGGAAAAAGCAATGCATCTGTGAAGCCGGCATCCAAGAGAGAGATCAGAGTGTCTCGGGAGTCTTTCAAGGTTGCCTGCCACTTTTTCTTCTCGTGGCTGCGGGTGATTGCCTCGAGCCGCCGGAGGAAAAGAGAGCGAGGTGGGAGGTGTGGCTGAAAAGTTCGCTGGCGGCGGCTAAAAGCAAAAGGCTGGCTGCAGCCAATGAAGAGGGCTCCCGGCTGCGGTGCCACGTGCTCTTGGTGCAACTCGGAGCACACCAGCCTCAGTGTCAGTGACTGCGGACTGTGGCGTCACCCGTGCTGTCCCCTGCCAGGCCCTGCCGAGCTGAGTCAGCCACTGCTTTGGGGCCGTAACCGGACATGTGATTCATTGAGATGGAAGCGACAGCAATAGAGTTTCGGGTACCTGGATCGCGATTGGAAGCCGCCAACTGTCGATTATGATCGGCCGACACGCGGGCTCCAACATAACGTGGGCTTGGGTTGATTCACCTAGGTCGCCTCGGCAGCCTTTGCACATCGTGTACCCTGGTGACTATTGACAGATTCTCGCCGATGTCGGTTTTCGTCCAACCTGGTCGAGAGGTGCCTTGCCGACTGGCGACTGCGGACCTCGGGAGCCGAGTAGGGCAGCATCCGAGCCCATTTGGATTGCATAGCCGAGCAACAGGCCAGTGCTGACGCGAGGTCGATTCGTCGACGATGGCTGTCTGCGGATCGATTGGCTCAGGCCGAATTTGGTCAGTCGAAGCAAGACTCTGCAGCTGAGCGTGACGGCGGCCGCCCTGCTGCCAACAACTGAGGTTGCTGACCATCCATTGTCGCAACAGCCGAGTGTTGGGAAGCTTGTTGTTCGCAGGTGCAGCCTCTCAGACGCGGCAGTTGGAAGGGGCTGTCCGAGCTGTCAACGCTGCCATGACATGCATTTGACGCCCGTATGCCTTGGCCAAGGTCACAGCAGGAAAAGTGAATCTTGTTCACAACTCCCAGCTAGGCGATCTCTGGCGTTGTCTACGCCAAATACCCACGCGTTCCCCATCTCAACCCACAACAGCATCCGAGGGCATCGGCCAAAGGGACACCGATATCACACTGTGCCTTTTCCTTTACGGCCCTTGACTGATCAATCATACGAGCCCCCGCCCTCGCTTTCTTCACCGCAGCTACGCATAGGGGACCCTTGCCCACAGCCCTACGGCCGAGTTCCGGTAGGACTTGTCTGCCAGTCCGAAGCTTCCTTGTCAAGATAATCAGCCATGGCTTACTGCGGGTTCGAGAAATCCAGGGTCCTCGCCATCTATAGGTCGACAATTTGGACCAGCCGCTTGCGTAACACTTGGCACGTCTGCGACGCCGGGGCCAGGCTCTCGGGTGTCTGCTCGGCAATGAGACCGGCACAGCGGTACGGCACTTTGGCTTCACCATGCACGTCCAAGAGAAGTCGACTCCTGAGACCCCTACCGAATCTCGCACGCATCTGATTGCCGTACCACCTAAGTCGCCGTGGGACACCGCGGCACGCTTCCAAACTCTTCTCAGGAAGCCCCAGCAGCAAAGCCATGCCCGCTCGAATCACTGGCGAACCTAATCAGGCTGAATCAGATTGTTGTCATGCATTGGATGCCATTTGTGACGGGCGCAATCCCGGCCAACACGTTTGAGCACCCACAGGGGTTCCTGATCCTCGGCTGGCCCCTGCAAGGCACGTCGTCGTCAGCCTTTCAGCCCTGCAGGCTTGGATCGATTCCGCCAACCACGAAGCGCAGTGGGCCGTGGTACCTGCAGCATCCCGCCAAGATGCTGCTGACCACACCCCTCTCCCTCGGACCTCTTGACAGCCCGCATACGCGTATATGTAGGTGGTTTCAACATATTGTGTGCTAGGCGCCATTCGACATTGTCCCCGCCCCGCGTCCCGCTGTCGTCACACCGGTCGCATAGAGAATCCTTGCATATATATCCCACACAATGTACTGGCAAAGCGTGCACACGAGCAGACGTGCCTCACGGTCAGCGAATGGCCAGTCTGCCCAAAAAGTCTCGTTCCCATGACTCCCTTCTGCTGAGGCCCCACGGCAAGACAGTTGGGGTTTTCCATTGACAGGAGCATGCCTTCTGTTCCGCACAAAAGGTTCAACAAAGTACATAATCATCAAAGCTCACCCATGCTCGGTATTTGGCGATTGAAGATGAAGCACATCCCTGCAAACTTACGGCCAGCATCCCAACAGTCAGCTCGCCCTGTTGCTGGGGATCAGGTATTACCCGGGCGGGGCGGCCACCCGTCGCACGGACAGTCCAATGCGACGCTGTTCATCTCATCCATGACTGAATTCTGCCCGGGCGGTTGGCATCCCGGCTTCCGTGGCGGCGTCCTAGATGACAAGAGATAATTGACGCCTTCTATCCTGTCTTCTAGGGCATATTGATGGAAATTTCTTCCGTAAACCAACCCAGGGTTACATACCCTGTTTCTCCATATTTGATTGCCTACACGCGTGGTCAATCGGTCCTCAGCGCACGAATCGCTGCCGACGCTTTCCCATGTTAATGAAGCTGACTCGCATTCGTGATGGCGGCCGGGGTTTGGGAGAAAGTGGAAGAAACGAGGAAACTGAACTCCGCTTCAGTGTGACGAGCTGCGACGGCCGTGGGCCTTGCTGTTTTTTCCATGCGTGCTTAGAGATAGCTTCGCCGCCAGAAAGGGGGGGTATCATGACTCAATTGCTCGAGGTTTAAAAAATGGTTCTATGATGCTATCTATTTGAGAGTGGGAACGTATCATAGCCGTCATGACTTTTTCAACAAAACACGTGCTACCTCCGCCTCGTCGACGCCCCGTGCGGCAGTGGCGACACGTCGTCGGCGTTTTGCGGCTGCATGTTGGCGAGCTCGATGCTGCTTATGGACCCCTGGTCTGACGCGAGGAACGTCTGGCCCTGGAAACTGCTCCCCGTGCGCTGCTGCGACGGGTCTGTCCCGTAGGACGAGAGGCCGTTCGTCGCCGCCGCGGTCCCGCCGCCACCGGTCGTCGCCGTCGTCATCGTCGTCTGAGTAATGGTCGTCACGCGTTGTATGCCCGAGGCTGGCGTCTTCTTGTGACCCGCTGGCTCCGTGGTCGCAATGGCCGCTGTCCGCTGGCCGTCTTCCCTCTCTTCCGCCTCTTGTACTATGCTCATTACGTGGGGCCCCTTGTTCGAGCTGCCCCAGGATCCCGTGCTGGCGCTGATCTCGTCGTCGTTGCCGCCGTTGTTATTCTTCGCCGTCCTGCTGGCGTCCGATTTGCCGTGGCCTGTCTCGATATCGGCCAGTGTGACGTCTGCTGATCCGAAGCCGGGCATCCCGTTCGGCCCTGCGTTTCTGGAGGGCTGCTTCCCGTACCGGAACCCCGTAGAGCGCGAGCGCTCCGTGGACTGGAAGCCCCGGATGTTCCAAGCTCGTAGGAGTGGTCGGATGGTTGCGAGGCTCGACGCGATGATGGCGAGCGCGGGCTCGATCAGCGTCCACACCATGGCGTTGGTTCCCGCATCTGTTAGACCACGGTGGTCGTCGAGTTAGATGCGGTGCGGATCGTAGGGTTGGAAAGTAGAGGATCAAGCCAGGCCATGGAGGGGCGGGGAAGGAAGCACTTACACAAAATGTCATCCACCTCTGTGAGATCGGCCAGGTACTTCAGGCGCACCAGAGTCGCGACGCTGGCGAAGATGCCGACGCCAAGGATAGCCATGACGGTCATCTTGGCCTGGACGCTCATCTTGACGTTCCAGACCATCGGGATCGGCAGGAGGGCGAAGAGCCAGTCGGACAGGATGGTCATGACGCTGAGCGCATACGCTGCGCTGACGACCTGGTCAACCGAGACACATCGCGCGTTCGGGTTGCTGCTCAATATCGTGTAGTCCCACTGCGCCTCCACGGGGTTGCACTGGAAGATGTTCCAGAAGAAGAGCACCAGACTCCACACGCCTACGATGCTGATGCTGATATACAGAGTGTACCTGTACCGTTTCAATGTCGCGATTCGGAGCAGAAAGATGCCGATGCTCATCTTGATGAGCCACATGTTGAGGACGTAGGTGGCAGTGGCGAGGGCCTGCCACTTGATCGAGTTGACTTCGTCATACACGCTGAGCGACTTGTTGTGCCTCCCGAGACCATAGAAGCAGCCGCGCAGGATGAAAGCACACGAGACCGTGAAGTTTGCCTGCAGCGCAGAGAACGAATCCGTGTGTCAGAAGCCGTCATTGGTGATGCTGGCACAGAGAGCCAGCATCCAGAACATCGAGCGGCCTACCTGTGCAGCCAGCATCCACCAGTCGTCGGCGAGGAACCCTTTGGTCAGGAAGCCACGAACATAGGTGCGGAGTATGACTGAGATCCACGTCAAGGCCAGCATGACATAGGCCGTAACGACCAGTGCAGAGGCATTGGACTCTGTGGAAACGGTTGGATCTTGCGCCGCCATGGCTGATAGCTGGCACGGCCGGGCCGAGTCGATCGCTGATTGTGAGGCACGAGTCGTTCGATTTCAGGCGACAAAAGAAAGTAGCATTTGGTTCAGCAGTTCGGCTCTTGCCTACACGGACGGGGGTACAGGGGAATATGTAGTCGAACGAGCCTGTTTGGGCAGCACACTGGGCGAACCTGGGCTGCCCTAAAACCGCCCCGGGTCCCGAGTCGCAGGTCCTGCGCAGTACCTGCCTTACTTACGCTTACCCTGAGGTAACTTAGTCCTCGGCGAGGGACCCGCATCATGGACGGGAGTGAAGAAGCAGCCGGGCGAGAGCCGGGGTGGGCAGCTCGCAGGGGGCGTACGAATGCTAAAGGGGAGTGTGCTGCTGCCCGGACTGTGCAGATGCCCTTGGCTCGTACCGAACTGAACAGCGGAGGATGAGCCCAGCCGGAATCATCTGCACCGGGCCTCATCCATGGACGGCTGTCGAGCGTCCTTCTGGGCCGGGGCGTGCCTGCAACGGGGGAACGGGGATGTTCATGCAGGCACAGGGGAGCGGATCGTTGGCGCGGCTAGGCCAGGGGTCCCGCCTCCGCAGGACCGCAGCCCTGGGCCACCACAGGCCCGACCCCTTGGTGATGATCCCGGGGCCCGCACCAGCCGGAGTGCGCCGACACGACCCAGGCTCTACTTCGTATGACGAGCTCGAACCCGTGTGCGGCTCACTGCATTCCATGCACACATCCCGTCGACAAGTCCAGAGGCCTGGCTTCCAAGTAGCGATGAACCGCTGTTGATCTCGGTGGTGGGGGATCAAATGGGCAATGGGGAGGGGGGGTGCTGGTGCACTTTGGGCTGTGGCTACAGCAGCTCCATGGGGACTAGAGCGGCATCTGCAGAGCCACCCGCCGCTTCCACCAGCGACGAGAACGGTCCTCGGGATCCGCAGAGCGATGCTTTCCTGTTGCTTGCCAGCGTCATGTGGCGGCCTCGACAGAGCACGGGATGATCTGCTGCGGCTCTTCTCGCGGTGCAGATCTCCAGGGCAGCTGCAAAGGCAGCTGGAGGTGAGGCGGACGCAGCCCAGAAACCAGGCGTTACCTCAATCACACCCAAGACCGCCAAGCGCTGCTGGCGGGCTCGGGAAGCATGGCTACTGAGCAGGGAGGCCCTGGCCGGGGAAAGGCTGGAGGAACGGGCTGGAAACTGATGCGACACAATGTCGGGGTTGCAATGGGACCATGTCTGGCGCATCGCCGGCACGGCGGGAACGTGAAGGGACCCGGAGACAAGACTTGCACGGTTGGGGATTTGTTGGTGGCGGTGGTGGTGGTGTTGGTGCATGTGTTGGTGCATGTGTTGGTAATGCACCCTGGGAGTTGCTCCAAAGTGCTGAGGCACGCACGCTTTCCCAATGGAATTGGCAGGCACGGGCAGCAGTCGTTGTGCCCCACCACAAGCATGCAGGGTGCCTGCCGACATCGACGCCCTCACCTCACCTCACCTCACCTCGCCTCGCCTCGTCCACAGGATCATCCCCAGGAAACAACACGCTATTCCTCCTGACCCACGAGGATGCCTGTAGGCCAGGCAGGCTGTCCCGATCCACCTCGCAACCAATCTCCAGTTCTCTTTTTCCGTCGCCCATCTCGCCACCGTGACCGCTGCTCCATCTCCCCAGATTACGCCACGGTATTGATCATGTCCTTGGCGACCACCCTTCCGGTCTCTTGGTAACCAATCCCTGGCCGAAGCCTCTTTCTGGGAGGCTGTTCTAGACTTGCGCCCAGCTAGCAAGGTTTGCCAATGCCGTTTGACAGAATTGTATGGCTCGATCTAACCTAGATGCACTGCAAACCCGACGATCTCAGCCACCCAAGCCGCCATGATCACGCGTTGAGATATGCGACGGAGACAACTGGACATAGCTTTCTTTGTGCTTCCATGTCCCCAAGCATCGATCACGCGTCACATGGTTCACAAAGCTGGGGAGATCGCATCACATTGTGCCCTCCAAAATCAACGACCCCTCTATCTCTGAACTTCCCCCTCGGCGCGATATGATGCTCTCGCCACCTTCAGCAGGGTCACAAGCTACCGTGTCATGCATTTTCCAAGACATGTGATGGCAAAAGTAAACGCGGCAATTTTGACGCACATGCTCCGGGCTGCAGAACCTACATTGGGGAAAAGTCTGCGACCAGCTCAAGACATGGTTCCCTGCCTAACTCGCCGATAGCGTGCTCCCAGACGAGCAGATCAGTAACACCCATGTGCTTGACGATGCTAGCCTTAGCGCACTCTAAACGAGACCACAGCCTTTGGCGGCCATGGAGCTAGAGCCGGCGCACATCCCTGATGTATGTAAGTTCCGAGTTTTAGGTTTGAGTCAAAGCGCGAACCGCCCGACTAGCACTCACTGGCTGCTTTCTCTGCGGCGCAGGCGCCTCTTTCCAGCAGAGGCACCGGCGGCTTGCAGCTATCATTTGGCAGCAAATGCACATCGCCATCGATAAGCATGAGAGTTCTCGAAGCGCACTCGTTAGCCACAGTGTTCTGATAAAAGGAGATTGCTAGCCAACGGATGGACGAGGACACCCTCCAGGGAAGCCAAACATGGCTTCTGACTTCCTGTGCACAGTAGCAATAACCAACTATGCCAGCGAGGTCAATGCAATAGTTGTCGGCTATGAATAGGGGCCTATCGCCCTGCCTCTTGATCAAACTGACGCTGCATCAGACGTGGATCCTTGATTCACGGTGACTAGCGTGCATTCGCCGTCTTTACTGATTCTGTCGCGGAGCTTTTCGAGTCGAAAGTTTTGATGGCCCCTATGGAACTTCGGTGCGGAGACTGCCTGGCAACTGCTAACTTCGATTGTCGCTCCGGGATAGACCGCGTTCGCAGCAGCGCAGCTGGAGTGTGATGGGCTACGGCTGATAGCGTGAAGCTTGTCCTTTACCGCCACTGCTTCATCTTGACTTGGGTAATCCCTGCAGCCTGAGGCTTCATCAGTGGTGACCTCGAAAGATCGCCGGTCAGATCGGGCCAGAGGACGCAAGCTTACCAAGGGCGAGGCGAAATTTTCCGCAGGCAATGCCGCGTGCTACCATCGATATCAGCACCGAGACCCATGCTGCAGCCCATACAATATGGACTGGACAAGGAGGACCGCCGGGATGCAGTTGCAAATCACATGCTCGAAATGTACGCGCGTCTCGGCGTGCTGTCGGGACCCCACTCCTCATTCTCCGGAGGTCCCTGGCGCAGATCCAGGTGGTGTGACATCCCGCTCCCCAAGGCCACGAGTTTGGCTTCGCCCAGAAACGATAGTCGCCTTAGAACCTTCTTAGCCCCTTCCATGACAACGCTCCGCTGCGACTCATGGAAGTGGGAGCATACTCACGCTTAGAAATGGTGTCTCGTGTAACCTGCTGTAACGATCGTACTCGACCCTGAGCTACCGCTAGCGGACCAGAGAGGGTAGTAAGATGAGGGAGGCGTGAACCTCTTTGGGTTCCGACGCTATCGTTAGGCACTAGCGGACATGTAATCACTTTACCTGCTCTACTTCGGAGTCTGAGACTTTGGCGGCTGAGCAGAAGCACGGGCCTTCGTATATGGACCCCGGAGTACCTCACGGATGAGGGTTTGGTCGACTTCCTCACGTGTGAATAGCTCCCAAACGACCTTCCTTCTAGCGCGTAGTCTCCAGGCATGTCGGGCGGCTGGGGATCTGCAGACCGGAGTGTTTGGGGCAGGCCGCGCCACATGGGGAGCCTTTCTCTGTCAGGCTAAATGGGGACGCTCCCTGATCGACACACTTCTGGGTGTGGACGACACGCGGCACAGCCCTCGAGTATGCAAAATATCCAGTAACCTTGGGATAGGCATGACCGACTCGGCCCGCTTCTGGAAGATCGCCCTCCAAGGAGCTGGGGCCGGCGCGGAACGTCACACTGCCCTATCGACAAATCAGCTCGTTGGATCACGACCACCCGACTGGCCGGGCTCGCAAAGACCCTTGGAGTTATCTCGTGCAAGCCAGCAGCTTCAATCTACTTAGCACTGGCGCCACCCAGTATACCAGACAAGCCACCCGCAAAAGTACCTCCCTCAAGCTGCTGCGCGAGAGATCCGGATGCTTTCTTCCGTGAGGCGGCAACTCTCCTCTCAGGGGTTCTCGGAAAGCAGCGCTGGCAGAAATAGGTGGCCTGCGGGCCTGGTACTAGATCCCCGAGCGGGACAAACGACGCCGGTCATTTTTTTCCCACCACACGTGGGCAGTCCGGGAATGTGCGGCTCGTTTCAGGGCAATCCATTCCCCCTTCGGAAATTCCCCGGTCGGTCAGGCGAGATGGGAGGGAAGATGGGCGGGAAGAAAATAAAAGGGGGAGAAGGGCGACAAGACGGATGGGGGGGAACCTCGTAGTGGGATCGTGAACCTGGATATCACTGTCAAAGATGTAGATTGTGCGTGAAAGGCCGGCCCTGCTGCTGCGTCACTGGGTTCTCGCTGTCGTGGTTGTCGCTCTCCCCCAAATATCTCGCACAAGACCGGCTGGTTATTCGGCAATAGGGGACGTTCAGTCTGCGTAGAATTGTGGGCGACTCGCCCTCTGGAGAGTTGGGCGAGGCTGTGAGGCGGACGCTGCAATACCATTCTCAGACTCTGTTTTTCGGTGCCATTCTAATTTTTATTTTTTATTCGAGTTCTCTCTTTTCCTTCATGACTCTCTCGCTCTGCAGGCTAGACTGTTATACAATCCTCCCTCTCCCTGCCCGGGGACGGACTTGCTAGAACTCCCTCTTTTTGTTCGGCACCTTCTATTTGAAGTCTCTATATATTCTACCGACAGCTGTAAATTCCTCGGATCACTGTCATCCTACCCCCATGAACTCTCAGCAACCACATGAGGCTCTCTCTCTCTCTTTCCAAGAAGGGCCGGGTATGCTCGTACTCTTCCTTTCCCGTGCCGATCCTTTCGTTTTGACGGAACTCGGCTTGGAAGAAGACTCACCAGCTGATTCTCGACTGTGAGCTCGCGGACACCACTGTCCCAGTCCCATATACTCGCCACCAACACCACGAGAAGGATAAATTTTTTTTTAAAAATAGAATGGAAATTAGAACAGACATAAAAGAGCAAAACATGCCTTGATATCTACACGTCCTGCGCATCCGGGACAGCAAACGAGACCCGACTGGGTGTCACGCTACTATGTGCAGAACCGCGGAGGATTACTGAATTGTCTTTGGTTGTGCGTGTCGACGACACATGGTATGTGTTGCGTAGGAATCTAGAGGGTCCAGTACTGTGGGCGTAGTTCGCGAGTGCATAATAGAGCGGCTTGTCCGGGGCGAGCACGAGATAATTGTTTCCAAAACGGTGTTGATAGGTTATATTTTGGTCATGATAATGGCCCTGCGCGGCTAGAGTCATACGTATATCTTGATCCTTCCATCACTCCAGAGCCAGCATTCCAATAGTCTCTTCCAGTGCCTTGTTGAGCAACTCGGTGGCAATCGGATCCTGGGGGCTGATTGCCAGTGCCTGATGGAGTACTTCGACGGCCTCCTCTAGTCGCCCGAGCTCCATCAGGATCAGCCCCTTTGCGGAGAATATCGCAGGGTCCTTCCCGCCTTCCCGCAACACCTCGTCGAACTGGTCCAGAGCCTCGTCGAACTTCTTCGCCCGTCGGTACGCGTGTGCTAGGTTTGTCCGCGCCGTGAGCCACGCGTGCGGCTCCGAGTTGATCTCCTCCGACACCTCGAGTGCTTTGAGAAACAGAGTCGCGGCGTCAAGAGGCCGATCTTGGTGGTAGTAGACGATGCCCATCTCGTTCAGCAGCAATGGGTCAGTTTTGCACAGACCGTACGCGGTGCGCAGGAACTCGTCTGCAAGCGTCATGTTGTTGAGAGCATGGTTCTGCATGCCGAGAAACACTTGTGGTAGATGGGTGCCCATGAAGAGCCTGGCTGCTGTCGAGTACGCGGATATGGCCTGGTCGTGCTCGCCTTCTGCGGCAAATGTATGCGCAAAACCGATCCAAGCTGGCCCGAAGTGAGGATCCATCATGCTGGCCTTGCTGAAGTAACGTCGCGCCTCGGCAATCTTCTCAATGGCGAAGTAATAGGTGCCCACGGCCAGCCATGTGCATGGCTCTTCTGGATGGTTATCTGCAAGGTCGTGGGCAACGAGAAAGAGAACATTCTTCTTCTTCAGCTCGTATAGACAAGCCAGGTGAAGCGGGTATATAGCGAAGTTGTACTTGTCTTCCTCGAGCACTGAAGTGGTAATGTCTAGAGCGTCTCTGTATCTGCACTGTGTATAGAGCAGGTCGCCACGAGCCAGAAGTAGGTCGGGATTTGACGCGAGGTTGTAATGGGTAGAAAGCGTGTCGCATGCAGAGGTAAAGGCAGTTGGGTTGCGGTATTTGGACAGCCGCGTGGTGTAGAGCATTTTGGTGAACTCGGCCGCCTCCTGTGATGATGATGTATCGCCTGGGGCCACAACCGCGTCGAAATCGAGCGATTCAAGAAACTGCCACTCTTCGTCTGGGGACATGAGAGAGTTCTTCATGAGCTGCTGGAACGCCTCGAAGCACTGGACATCAATGCGGACAGCGTCCTTGTAGCACTCCTTGGCCCGATCAAAGGCATTCTGCTTGGCGTAACATATGCCCCTAAGGAAGCACATGGCAGCCTCGAAGCGCCTGTTGGCAACATCCTCCTCGGAGAGCTGCTCCCGTCGCTCTTGCCCCTTCCCTCCTGGCCTGCCATGGCTTGTGGCGGTGGCCCTGCCGCCAGTGTATTGTATTTTCCTTTTGCTCGTGGCCGTGTTGGCGATGAGATGAGTCGGGTTGCGCTCTCCTAGCACAGCGAGAGCTTCGTCGAGTCGGTTCTGCTTGATCAAGCAATGGCCGGCGAGGTATCGACAGGATGGATTGCGCGTGACGAGGTCCTGCTTGGAGAGGATCGCCTGCGCGCGAGTGTAGTGCCCAGTCGCGAAGTGCACTTGGGCCAGCCAGAAGGCATCTTTGTCATCATCTGCAGCAGACGCGAACAAGACAGGTCAGCAAAGCACAGCAAAGAGAAGCAGCATAGACTGCCGGAAGCGGGCGGGCGCGTACTGGTAAGCGCAAGCAGCTTGTCGCCGATGAAGATGGCCGAGTCGTGCTGGGCCTTGTTGAGGGCGTCTTGCCGCCACTCGCGGAGAAAGGCCTCCATGCTTGAGCGCGGTCATCAGCTCAGCGGGTCAGCGTCATCGCGGGCTGTTTCGTGAGGTGCTTGTCGAGCGGCTCTGTGGGACCTTGCTGGCTGCGTCACATGGGTTGGACGGACAGGTGCTGCTGAGCAGCTGCAACGCGCCTCAGGCCAGATCCCGCATGGCCAAGCGCGTCGCGGGGTATCGCAGGACTGCCCCACCACCAGGCCCATGATTGGTCAGGTGCCAGAATACACAAACTTCCCGTTCTAGAAGGATCCAGCCTTCGATAAGGTCGTCCTGCATCAGACCCGTCCGGCCTTGGCTGTTCTCGACCTCTGGCTCGCCAGATCGAGACCGTCATACTGGAGCCACAGCCACAGACGACACGAGATCACCTGCTCGCTTGATCGACCAGTCTACCGGTAACGTGGAGCCTTCGACATGTTAGCAGCACACGACGCCGTCCGTTGCCACCATGATCCGCCACCGACCGATGCTGCTTTCATGACGGACGACGCCGGGCATTCGACTGACTACATTGGCTCTCAATGACGGCCATCACTCCAAGTTCGCACCAGAGCGCCTCCACTGGCCACATGCAGCAGTCCAGAACCAACAAGCTTCTACGAACCCGAGACAATGACCATGCGGAAGTCTGGCCAGCAGCTAGGTCACGAGCCATGCCATATTCTGGACGACATCCGACGAGCCATATCCACCTTCAAGCACGACCGGATTGCACGGAAATGCCGGGGGAAATATGGAACCTGTCACGCGGACGCCCGCCACTCCGCATCGCATGTGATGCCACGCGGCCTTAAGGTCTGGGGACGAGAATCGCGGAGTCAGGCGCTTGTCGGTACAACTGTATGACGGTCGGCACGGATTTCCTCTTGTCTTGTGCGTGCTGGAGTTATGCACGTGGACCAGGCAGGGCGGAATGGCTGATGAAAGCTGGCGAGGCTGGCCGGCGGGGTCAATCATGTGTTCCAAGAAGCAGGACCGACTCACCCCTGCTCACCTTGCCCCCGTCGCGCTGAGGCGCCCGTCAAGCTTCGATGGGCGCCACACCCGCTCCTGGCTTGAAAACCCCTGAACACCAGCAGACCAGACAGGCCCTCAGCCCAGGGCTGCACCGGAATGTCGTCATAGGCTGCTGCAAATCTCCGACCAGCCACGGTTCTCGTCCGTGTTGCATATTGATCAGACCTTCGCATGAACTCTGCTGTACAGAAAGAGAGGGTGCATGGAATCGAATGCGACGGACTCGGCTACAGTACAATTGACGAACAACAAGCAGCACGAGAACCTGCACGGCAGCCAGCCTTTCGGACACTGGGGCCGAGCCAACCGAGCGCAGCCGGTGCAGGCCCGAGGAACGTCCGGCAAGCGATATGACGAGAAGCGTGGTAAGCATCTCTGACCGACCAGATGAGCCGACTTTATGCCCGTGAGCAGCAGCCAGCCGCATTGCAATCAGGATGATCGCATGAAGTGGGCAGTCGCACGGCGTTTCCGTGGTGTGTCTGCGGCCCTATTGTGGACCAGGGCTCCAGTCATGGCTCCAGCAGAGCTGGAACTGGTCTTGTCCGCGACTCGACTGTTCCGGCCCGGCTCGGACTCGTGCCCAGGCAATACGACTTGAAGTATGCATTCGTTCATCTGTTCTCCCAGCTTGTCCCTGTTCATCAATACAACGATGGTGCACAATGCTTCCAGAGAGCCTCGCCTGTTACGCGCTCCTGTCATGTGCTTCAAGCTGGGGTTTCCGCTCTGGGTGCAGCCCTGGAGTGCAGCAGCGTGGGCACGGACGTAACGGAGAAGAAAGTGGCGGACAGGAATGGCCTTGCCAGTAGTGGCGTCCGTCAATTGCCAAGTCGGTGCAGGCCGATACCTCATTGAGTCGTGCCGAGCGCCGGTGGAGACTTGAAACGATGACGATCCATCATGCTGGGTCCGTCGGCAAATTGGGCTATGCAACGTGGATTGCTCAGCATTGTCAGCGAGGAGACAGATTGAGAGGAAGCAACACCCTTGTTCCGACCGGCAGGACTCCTGCCACAGATGTCTGTGGCCACCAGACCTAGGTATAGACGTCGGCGATACTACTCAAAGGACGGCCGCTCAAGGTGACCAACCAACCCTCCACATCTCTGAGACAGCACAACTTCCGCGTAGGAAAGACCGAGGCCACTTGACACCCCGACCATCAGATAGCTGCACCTTGCTGAGCTTGCATCAGGGGAGGCAGGTCCAGAATGCCTTGGCCAGTGAAGAGAAAAAAAGTTTCCAGAACTAGCAGAGAGGCTAGCAATGGCGTCCGGCCGCTCGGATCAGGCCGTCGCCCACACAAGCCTGGAAGCCTGAGAAGCGCCGACCTCCCGCCGCCGGCCCCACAATGCGGCCGAGGGCGCTTCTCGAGCTGGCCGAGCTGGGCCCGTGTGCCACAGACATCGGCAGCGTGGGCCCCCGCGGAAAAAACTGCGCAGCTGGGCCAAGGCTTGCAGCTGCATTAACCACGAACCTTGGGAGGGAAGGAGTTGTGCAAGATTGCGAGCACAGCAGGCATGTGCAGGTTGGGTACGGGTGCACGTGAACGGCCAGAGTGCAATACCTGGGAGGATAGAGGCATCGCAGCACTCCGCAGCGTCGAGGATGAGGGTGTTTGACCCTCTGGGCGACATGTACTCGGGTACTTATTTCATGGTTGTCAACGACCTCGCGCCCGGGATGCGCCACTTTTCACGACATGCCCACCGCGGCCGCCCGAGTAATGCCATGCAGAGGCACGAGCAACACCATCCCGAGGTTCAGGCGGGATGGCGACCGCAAAAGACTGCCCGGGACTCCACGTATTTTCAGGCCCGCCCCATATCCGCCCCCGACTCCCAACGCTCTGGGCAGAGTACGGGGCAGAGCCTCGGCCGATGTGGAGATCCCACACTTTGCCCTGGCCCCTTGTTCGCGTGCCCCGAGCTGTCTTCTCCGGCTTGCATGGAGCTAAACCTTCGATCCCCGAGGGGATGAATTTCCAGGAACGGGGGGCGGAGAGCAGAAGCGGGTCCCCTTACGTTTCTGCGCCCATCGTCTCGCGGACGTCTCGTGGATCGGTAAAATGAAGAGCCCAGATGCTGAAATTTCGGCACCGTCAGCGGACAAGCAGGCACGCTCCGGCGGGTCGCGGCGGCGGGCGCTGCCTCCAACGGTCTTGCAACCCGGGGTCGTCGTGTATAAGAAGTGCTCCTCCTGCCCTGCAGATCAACATCTTGTCTCTCTTGCTTGGCCGTGCTCTTCCATCAACACAACCACCCCCAGATCTCCTCGCAGATCCCTTCGCGCTTCTGTCGTGTCGTTCCCTCTTCCATCACAGCAACACCACACAGGAACACAATGGGCAGCTCCACCCACTCCGGCGCGGGCGATGCCTCCCGCGTGGAGGCTCCCGTGACCGTCAAGGCGTACATGATGTGTGCCTTTGCCGCCTTCGGTGGTATCTTCTTCGGCTACGACTCCGGTTACATTGGCGGTGTCATGGGCATGGAGCAGTTCTACAAGGGCGTCGAGGGTCCCGATGCCACCGCCCTGTCCTCCACCAACAAGTCGCTCATCACCTCCATCCTCTCGGCCGGTACCTTCTTCGGTGCCATCATGGCCGGTGACATTGCCGACGCGATCGGTCGCCGCGTAACCGTCATCCTCGGCTGCCTCGTCTTCCTCATCGGTGTCGCCATCCAGACCGCCCAGGAGCACGGTGTCGCTCTCATCGTCGCCGGCCGTCTCGTCGCTGGGTTCGGTGTCGGTTTCGTCTCCGCCATCCTGATTCTCTACATGTCTGAGATCGCGCCCCGCAAAGTCCGCGGCGCCATCGTCTCCGGCTACCAGTTCTGCGTCACCATCGGTCTTATGATTGCGTCTTGTGTTGCCTACGGCACCCAGGGCCGCAGTGACAGCAGTGCCTACCGCATCCCCATTGCCCTGCAGATGCTCTGGGCCGTCATCCTGGCCGTCGGCCTCTTCCTGCTGCCCGAGTCGCCTCGCTACTTCGTCCGCAAGGGCAAGCTCGACAAGGCGGCCGAGAACCTCGCCCGCCTTCGTGGCCAGGACGTCCAGTCACACTACATCCAGGACGAGCTCGCCGAGATCATTGCCAACCACGAGTTTGAGATGAGCGTCACCCCGCAGAACGGCTACTTCAGCAGCTGGCTGCACTGCTTCAGCGGCTCCCTTTTCAAGTCCGGCTCCAACCTCCGCCGCATCATCCTTGGCACATCGATGCAGATGATGCAGCAGTGGACCGGTGTCAACTTCGTCTTCTACTTCGGCACCACCTTCTTCCAGCAGCTTGGCACGATCCAGAACCCCTTCATCATCACCATGATCACCACCGTCGTCAACGTCTTCTCCACTCCCATCTCCTTCTGGACCATGGAGAAGGTCGGCCGTCGCCCCCTGCTCCTCTGGGGCGCCCTCGGCATGGTCATCTGCCAGTTCATCGTCGCCATCATCGGCACCGTCCTCCCCGGCGACGAGACCGCCACCAAGGCCATGATCGCCTTCATCTGCATCTACATCTTCTTCTTCGCCTCCACCTGGGGCCCCGGAGCCTGGGTTGTCATCGGTGAAATCTACCCTCTGCCCATCCGCGCCCGCGGTGTCGCCCTCTCGACCGCCTCCAACTGGCTCTGGAACACCATCATCGCCGTCATCACCCCCTACATGGTCGACAACGACAAGGGCGCGCTCGGCGCCAAGGTCTTCTACATCTGGGGCGGCCTCTGCACGTGCTGCTTCGTCTACGCCTACTTCCTCATCCCCGAGACCAAGGGCCTCACCCTGGAGCAGGTCGACCGCATGTTCGAGGAGACCACCCCGCGCAAGTCGGCCAAGTGGGTGCCCACCACCACCTACGCCAACCAGATGGGCATGACCGAGAAGTCGGCCGTCAAGAACGTCGAGCACGCGAGCGAGAAGGAGTCCGTCTAACGCAACGGAGTTTGAGAAAAAGTACATAAAAAAGAAATAAGAGGAAAACATATGGAGGGGAGTCAGCGCGCGAGGGCATGGCTGACGACGGCTGGAGAACGTATATATATATATATATGACCCTGCCAGGGCCGAGCAAATACTGTACCAAGCAAGAGATGTGTTTTATCATGATCACTCGTTGCGAGCAGTTCTGGCTTTTTCTTATTGATTATACCCAATATTACATTCTGTTTACACATTTCAAAGCAATGCCAGGATTGATCATCAATGCTGCAAATAAAACCTGCCTTCCTCGCTCTCGGTGCTGTGCCAAAAGAGAGAGAGAGAGAAAGCGGACATGCACGCCCGGGTGCCATCACTGGAGCAGTTGTGTTTCTGCTCCCGTCACGCTGCGAGAGAAGAAAGAAAAAAAATGGGTAAAGGGGAAAGCCCTTTACTGGATGGATCCACTCTTTCAGCACATCCACACCTGCAGGGCGATTCCCTCTTTCGGGTTTGTGGCTGGTCGTGATTGGCCCGTGCCTGGAGGCCGCTGCAGTAGCACACTAAACTCGGGCCAAAAAAGGCTGGCTGCTTGCTGTTTGTGTACGGAGTAATCAGATCTTTATGGGATCTATTCCTGTAGATACGTCACGCTCGTTCCCGATTGAAGAGGAAAAAAAGGAGATGAATTCTTGTTCTGGCGACACTGCCAAACTCATGTTATTGTTTCCAACATTCTCGTCGTCGGAGTAATGTCTACTAACTATCTACAGGGTTCTAGACAGAATTTGTAATGCGCACTGGCAAAACGGGCTCCGAAATGTCCTATGGACTAGACCTTCCAGGTCCCGATCCTCGCACGAACACGGCAAACGTAGCAGGTATTTACACCAGCAGTAGACAAACATGCAAAGGAGAAAACACGCTGATGGGAAGGCATTCTGACAGAAAAAGCGTCAGGGAAGGGAAATCAAGCGGAAACAATACCCAGAAAACAAAATGACGCCGAGATGTACTGCCTGGTGCTCTTCGAGGCCCGAAAGCGCAGCATCTATGCCGCGCAACAATGCCGATGCAGTAAGCCGAAGAATGCCGAGGAAGTTGACGGCAATGCCTGCAAAAGCGCATCGTTCTTGTTCGTGCACATTACACGCTCTCCGTGCGTTCCTCCTCATTAGCCGTAAACACTTGCTGCGCAAATGAAATCATCCTTCGTGGGAAGATGATGAAGTATCCTACAATCGAATCATACACCGGTATCCGAAACGCCGATAAAGTCTAGATGTTGTTGAAAAGCGATGCGGTGAGGCGCGCTTGTGGTAAAAGTATGTCCGACAGGGACATTTTTGTCGTTGGAGAGGCCGATAGATCAAGCTGCCGGCCAGCGAAGGCGCAAGCCATCGACCCACCGGCTGTATAGCACGTCCGAAAGCTGCTTGCAGTGCTCCATGCCAGGTTCCGGCTCCCGGCCTGGGAACTTGGCTTCGAGTGCCGCCTTCTCGTAGTTGCGCTCACGAGTAGAAGATGATTTGGTAGGACTGCCGTTGCCATCGACGGCGAGGCTTTCCTGACGTCGCCGGTGAGACTTCAAGTGAGGGTTACTAGATGCCAAGACCAGCTTGGTAGGGCTTTGGCTTGTTGGCGTGCTCTTGATGATGACTGTGCCTATCGGCGTCTGCGAGTCTGGCGAGCCTTTGCCTGGCGTTGAACCTGCCAGGTACGCATTGTTCAGCTTCGAATCTTCTGCTATCGAGAGGTTGAGATTTTTCAAAAGGTGGTGAGCACCCTCTGGATCGACAGCATCGAGGACAGCGAATGCATCCGAAAGCTTGGCAAGCGCCTCCCGTTTGGCCATACACGACGTTTGGGCATGCAACTCGGCCAGCGTCGGCTCAAGTGCCTTGGAGTAAAGTCGCCGTCCGAGCAGTGCCTCTTTGCTGTTTGCCTCAACGGCATTGGGGTGGCGGTTCTCGTCGCTAGCCTCATCACTGGAGTTGGGTCTAGAGACATGACCCGAGGTGGACGAGTCTGACGGCACGCGCCGGAACAGGCGCTGTGAGGAGCCGGAGTTGCCAAACGACATATCGGGCTGCAAAGGCCGCCGGAGAGCTGGTGCAGGCGGCCCACGCACCGAGCCAGTTCCGGACATCTGAGCAAGCGAAGCCTGCTTCCGCACAGTAGTCCGGCGGACAGTGCCTGAGGCAGGAGAAGTAGGCTGAAGAGGACCATCTTTGACGTCGAGCCTGCGCATAGCATCTTCGACCGAGAAAATGGACGAGGGCTTGCGGGACCTGACTGTCGGTCGCTTGGGTGCGATCGACTTGACAGTGTCAAAGACCCACTCGTCCTGCTCGTCCTTTGGCGAGATTGACCGCAGCGTTTCCTGGTAGAACGCCCGGTTTTTGCGCCGGGTCATGCCCGCGTCGTAAGTCCGGCGGCGTTCAACAAGCTCCTGCAGAGACTCTACCTTGCCAGCGGACTTGACGAAGCGATGCTTGAGCATCTCCTTAGCGGAAGGTCTCCGTTCCGGATCTTTCATCAGACACTGATAGACGAAGTCCTTGAAGTCCTTTGAGAAATCGCCCTCGAGCCGCGGCGGCGAGTTCTTTGGGATGTGGAAAAGAGCCTTCATGGGATGCAGGTTGGCGTGAGGTGGCTCGCCCTTTGCCATCTCCAGTGCGGTGATTCCCAGAGACCAGATATCGGCCTTGAAGTCGTAACCAGCTTGTTGGATAACCTCGGGCGCCATCCAAAAAGGCGTGCCGACAAACGTATTACGTTGTGACTTGATGTTTGTGAGTTGGGCGGCGACGCCAAAGTCGGCCAACTTGACTTTGCCGGTCTCGGAGAGCAGGATGTTGGCGGCCTTGATGTCTCGGTGGATCTTGCCTTCGGCGTGGAGATATTCGAGGCCGCGGAGCAGCTCCCGGCAAATGATGGCGATATGCGCCTCACCAAACACACACGGCTCCGGCTTCAGAAGGTCCAGGCACGAGCCGCCGCCCATGTACTCCATGACGATCCATAGCTTGCTGCCTCGTAAGAACGAGGCCTTGTACTGCGTCACGAAGGAGCTGGCGCATGTGCTAAGAACTGAGATCTCGGCTTGGATATCTTGAATGTCGTCGTCGGTGGACTCGAGATCAATCTGTTTGCCGTGGTGATGTCGCATTAGCAATGTCGCTGCGGGGGAAGCTAGGGCTCTTTGGTCTGTCTCACATGCTTAATGGCTACGATGTCGCCAGTCGCCTTCTCGATGCCTTTGTACACCACACCAAAACTGCCACCTGGAAGACAGGATAATCATGGTCAGCACACGAACGGCGTGAAGAGTCTGGGGGCGACTTACGACCGAGTTCTTCGAGAACCTGGTAGTGGCTGGCAATAGCCTCATCCGCCATGATGTCGAGTTGATTGTCGCAGTCGCAGAAAAGGCGAGCTGGTAGAGATTGTAGAGGTCGACAGCTAGCGAGGGCAGATGGCGTGCCGCGTGGCAGGTCCTCGAAGGACGAAAGCAGAGGCGTAGTGCAGGCGCTGGGAGGTCGGTCAGCCGCGATGATGGAGAGGAAAGTCCAGCAAAAAGGCTCGGTGGGAGGTGCGCTCGGAGCGGGCGAGACAGAGATGATAAAGGGCCAGGCTAGCCGTTGTGGTGGTGGTTTGAGGCGTCGCAGCGGACGGAGGCCGTTTGAGACCGGCCTTGGTGTAATTATTAGTTGGAAGTGTTGCTGCGCTGCCGGTTGCCATGGGGCGCACTGGCCAGCGAGTCAACAGACTGCCCCATCAGGCAACGACGCGCGGTGGGGCTCCTCCAGGCCGCCCCTCTTCGCCTATCTGTCTGACCTTGTCCAAGTTGTCTTAAGGTTGGCTTGCGATGGCAGGCATCACGCGGTGCACGCGACGCCCCTTGCACGGCCTGTTCCTGGCACAAGGCTCTGCCGAGGCAGCTGGAGCTGCATTGCGTCGCTGCCGGACGGACTTTAGGTGCAACCTGTCCTGGGCGAACTACACACCACGGCAGATGGTCCATTGCGAGTATGTAAGCAACCAAGTAGCACGAGCCAGAAAGACAGGCACGGGAGCAGGGACATTGTCTGAATGACGGATCGTAATTCCGCAGTGGGATCGGCGGATGGCTGTTGCTGTCTTGGTTCACGATTGCCTCATGCCCGGCGAAGTCCGTTGCAGACACAGGATGCGGTTCCGCCGGCCACAGGATCAGACGCTGACTTCCATCACGACTACGAAGCATCGACTTGTCTCCATCTCCATCGCGGGCCCAGCTCCACCAGCAGCACCTGGCTGGAAGACTGTGGAGTTTGCAGTTCCCCACGATATAACCTGCTCCGTAGTGCATACCTTGCTTCCCTGGGTTCAAGGTTGAGATGCTCCAGAATGACGACGGCCCGGCCTGGTTCTGTGTGGAGCCTGACCTGGCGTGTGCTCAGCACTACACTGCTGCTCTGCCCGCCTCACCCACTCGCGCTCCAAATGCCAGGCAGTCCTAGTCCTGCGTTCGCGTGAGTCGATGGCTGCCGTGTCGGCCGATGGCAATCATCGCTGCATTTCTCACGGGCCGGGCGAGGGCTCCCCCCGCAATGCCAGCGCGCCCGCAATGTCTGAAAGTCTGAGACTGCAACCACGCGCGTCCTCTGGCACAATGCTGAAGAAAACCACCGTGATATCATTGTCTCGGAATCCACGGGCATGGATCTGTCGGCGCTGGGAGACTGTGTGGGCGCACACTGTGCCACACAGTATAGCCCTGCCTCCGCCGTCAATACGTGGTGGGGTATCCCTGGCCGGAGCCTCAGCACCATGCTGGCTCCAGCGCCCGAGCTGCAGCGGCTTAAACCATTCGTCGCCCCGTCAACCACACCGCAAGGCTGCCAGCCCGTCCAGGCCACACCATGTCAACATCGGAGCTCTCCATCCCCAGAGGCCTTCCGCCGTCAGCCTCGCACTTCGAGCCACCAAACCATCTTGCCAATTTCCAGGCCCCTACCTTGCCAGGTTCACGGACAATTCCAC
This sequence comes from Microdochium bolleyi, assembly GCA_001566295.1. Lineage (NCBI taxonomy): Eukaryota > Fungi > Ascomycota > Sordariomycetes > Xylariales > Microdochiaceae > Microdochium > Microdochium bolleyi. Next base: position 1,520,140 of record KQ964248.1, on the reverse strand, counting down.
TGCAAGGGGCGTGCGCACGCTGTCCTAGCACACATCATCTATCCCTCCCTCTGGAATCCCGCCTATGCGTTCATGATCTTCGAGATACTCTAGATACTCTAGAGGCGTCACCGAACCCAACTATTGCTACTCGGCGTCGGAGTGCCAACACCATCAATATCAACTCCACGGTGGCACACACCTACCTCGCTTCTACCTCGACGACGTTTACGGTTAAAACACCCACGCTTGACATAGCTTCGGACACGCAAAGACATCGCCCACCAAGGGCACACAGCCAGAATGACTCTCACACCGCCACCGCTGCCAATGCGGTTTCCATGCTGGTGTCGAGCTGTTTACTCATGGGGAGGAGAGGTAAGAGACATTCACCACGAATATGTTCCCACGCTCTATGCTATGATCTTCAGCGCCTAACATGGCCTCACCGCTCCAGTCCAAGAAAGATCTCGGATTCATCGAGGGCGACCTGATCGAGTGCCTGAACGCCGGCGATGGCTCCTGGTGGACTGGCAAGCTGCGCCGCAACAAGACCGTCGGCGTCTTCCCGAGCAATTTTGTAGAAGTCTTACCAGATGATTTCCGACCTGTCAACCGTCAGACGAGCCCGCTGCCCGCCAGCAACACCCCGAGCCCAACGAACGCTATGCAGAAGACGAAGTCAAAACCGTTTCGGAAACCTTTCGAGGCCTATGCCAAAGCGCCGCACTACACGACTGCCAAGCAGCCAGAGATAATACGCGACGCCCCGGTGAGGCGGCCAACGCGCGATGACTCCAACAACTCTATGCGGAGACCAGTTCAGGAAAGAGCAGTGTCACCAGCACCGTCGCATAGTCCGGTACACGGCTACGGGTCCAGAGCTCCCTCCCCAGCGCCATCACGACATGACTACGCAGCCCGCGGGCCCTCACCAGCACCTTCGAGGCACGACTATGGAGCCCGTGGGCCATCCCCGGCACCGTCGATGCACAGACACAATACTCGTGGACCGTCCCCGTCTCCGTATGGCCGCGCACCCTACGAGCAGTACTCCAGAGCTCCCTCACCGCAGCCATACCACGCAACTCCATACCATGATCAGTTCCGCTCGGCTTCGCCTGCGCCCCCAAGGCATGATCATTATAGCCACAGGGCGCCATCTCCAGCACCACCACCGCCCAGTCATTATGCGCAGAGAGCCCACTCCCCTGCACCCTCATTCTACAACCGAGACTACCGAGCCGCCTCACCTGCGCCGCCTCATGGCCACTATCGGGAGCACTCTGTATCGCCTGCACCCCCCCAGAGCCATTCATATGACTATAGGCCACACTCCCCTGCTCCCATGCACTATGAGCGGCGAACCCCGTCTCCGGCTCCGTCAATATTCAAGCCATACCGCCCTGGTGCCGAGATCGAATCCTCACCGCCTCCGCCGCCTCCCCCTCACCGACATACACTCCTTCGTGGCGACTCGAACGCCTCTTACGAACAAGCACCTCGAACACCACGGGTACCATCGCCTGTACCCACAACACCTGGTGGTGATGGGTTCACGCCCTCTCCACTAAGAGAGGCCATGGATGGTGTCATGGAGCAGCTGGATGCGCTGAGCTTGCCGAAATCGCACGAGTCTACCAAGCCACCCACTCTTGACCCATGGTCGCCCGAGTCTTTTGATATGGTGCGGGAGCAGTCCAGAAGGAGAGGCCCGGTTGCCAGGCCACAATCAACCATGGCCTTGGCACACCAGGATTCTGGCTACGAAAGCCAAGGCGGAGATTCCTCCCAGCAGAATTCGAAATACAATGCGCACGTAAACGATGAGCAGAGCCTGCCACACCTCAACAACTACGTGGAGCGGATGGAGACTCGTCTGAAAAAGATGCACAACCACAGTCGTAGCGTGGGCACGCTGGATGATATGGAGCAGGGCCCGCCACCGCCACCGAAGGAAGCTTCCTCCGAGAGGCCCAAATCGTCGATGGGCGACCGCAAGGTACGCAAGCAGAAGTCGGCATACGATATCGGGCGACAAATGCTCGGCCGCACCGCGACGACCAAGACGAACTCCACCAATGCTAGCACAGCCACACAGAGCACAAACCGAAGCTTGATGAGCGGCATCTCGGCAGGCGGCATCAGTGCTACTAGCGCTGGAAGCCTCGCCAGGAAGACCCAGCGGGCCCGCAGCGCGCTTGGATTTCGTGACGTGGAGGAGGAACTCGAGGTGGATCGCCCGACAACGCCTTTCACAGGCGTCTCATACCACCCTAGCCACTCCTCGTCGAACATGAGGCCACAGTCGCAGGCTGGATTTCGAGATGATGGAATTGGTGGTCTGGGTGGTCTTGTCCAGCCGACAGAAGTAAAGCCGAAGAAGTCAAACTTCATCAAGAGGATACTGGAGGCGACCAAGACTGGTGTTGCCAGTGGGCGAAGTAGCATTGCGACCGGCGCCGCTGGTCTGCACTCGTCGCCTTCTGCTAGACCCATGACAGCGATGGGAATGTCCTCGATATCGGGCGGAGCAAGCACGACGAATCTCAACGCGGCACGAGATATGGGCCTGGGTAACGGTGTCGACTGGGTCCAAGTACGTCGCGACGTGAATCGATCAAACACTTTGAGCAAGATCGAGAAGTCAGACCGGAGGGACCGTTGCCAGATGCTGGACCATCCGGCTATTGACCCCGTGGAGGAATTGTACGAGAGTGTGGAAGGGGATGAAGGTGCAGATGGCCACCCTGTCCGGGATCCGGTCAACTACCAAGCCATCAACCTCAGCCTCGTCGACAAGAACTCGAGATTCATCAGCAATCTCCCTCAAATGACCAACGCAGTCAGCCTTGCCACGAACTACGTTTGTCGACCATACCGCAGCGAAGTGCAGCGGCTGCGAGCCATCTTCACCTGGGTTGCCGAGAAGATACACTGGGAAGAAGACTACGAGGGCGAAGTCGACACACGGCGTGTCATTTCCACGGGTCGTGGATGTGCTGAAGAGTATGCCGTGCTGGTGCACGAGATGTGTTCGGCCGTGGGCATCCATTCGGAGATTGTCCGCGGCTATCTGAAAGCCCCCGGGGAGGTACCTGAGCTGAACTTCATGCCGCGTCCAAATCACTGGTGGAACGCTGTCGTCATTGATAACGAGTGGCGCATGATCGATTGTTGCCTCGCTAGTCCCTCCAACCCTCGCCGTGGACTGTACGTCAGCACGAGCTCGAACGCGGCCGAGCCCTGGTGGTTCTTGGCTCGCCCAACAGAGCTCTGCTGGACGCATATTCCGGAAGATCACCGCCAACAGCACATCTGCCCTCCAGTTGCGCACGAGACTCTGTTGAATCTACCTTGCAGCTGTCCGCCATACTTCAAGAACTCTCTGGCGCTGGTCGATTACAACACTTCTCTAATCAGGATCGAGGAACTCGAGATGGTACACGTCAAGTTCAACGTGCCAGCGGATGTCGAGATCGTCGCCGAGGTCGAGGCTCGTGCAGTGGATCGCGATGCCGATGGCGACTTCTTCGAGAATGGCGAGACGGTCAAGAAGCGCGCCCTCGCCCAGGCAGAGTGGTTCAACGGTGTAAAGCGGTACACGGTCAAGGCTCTCATGCCTGGCGACGAGGGCAGCGGAGTGCTCAAGGTCTATGCCGGCAAGCGTGGACTGATGCACAGCATCAAGGACAACCCGCACCCGATGGCGTTCGCCCTGCCCATCATCCACGTTGGCAGCAACCCGCCGTACGAATTCGTCACGCGCCACCCAACACCGCACGCCCAGCGCCACGACATATACGTGGTTCAGCCGCAGTGCCAGCGCTTAGCACTAAATAACACTTTTGTGTTCATGATCCGGCAGCACCCGTCGATCTCCGGGGCAGACGGTAGTGGGCCAGGCAGTGTGGCTGGGGGTGCCACGAGTCCAGTCCCATTCGCTCGACCGGGCAGCGCCATGAGCATGACGAGCAGCGTGGCTGCGAGCTCCGCGACCGGCAGCATCGCCGGCAAGAAACCTGCCAAGCTTGCCATCCAAACTCCAGCCGGCAAGATTCTGCGACTGATGCGCAAGGAGGAGCGCCAGCGAGGCATCGGTATCGGTGGCCGGGCTCCCCTGGGCGAGGACGAAGGAAGCGATGGCGGCACATGGGAGACCATCATCAAATGCTCCGAGAAGGGTATCTGGCGTGGCCTGGTGCTTGCCGACCGGACAGCAAGATGGTGCGTCTTTGCCGAGTGGGTGTGCATGGGTTGAGCGCACCATGGAGCTTCGCCGTGGAAGCTCACTTTTCTGGTTCTTCCGTGTTCGTTTCTGCATGCATAGGACGAGGTGTTTTTTACGTTCGTTGCTTTCTGGACCTTTATTGAAAGATCATCAAGGGAGATCTTTGGACATATTCCCCCACGGCATTAAAAGGAACATTGTTTCTGTCGATTTCTGAAATTTAGAAGTTTTACCCGTTGGACAAGGGGCATCTGGAGTGGTTGTTTTTGGCGTTTTTGTTTATGCTGAGAGAGACGTCGGTTGACAGAACAAGAGAGACAGAGACAGCAGACGAGAGTAGATGAAACAAAGAGAGACGATGACGACTTCAAAGTGCGGGGGTTGTCTTGTGATAAATGATTGTGCATTTTGTGGTTGTGTGCTTTGTTTACTGGCAGGCAAAGCGAAAAGGGAGGCAAGCAAGTGGGAGTGTTCTCGTTGGACTGGATGGACCTCTGGTGAGACGACAATAATAGCTTCGCGGGTTTACTCAAAATATAGGCCTCTGCACTGTCCCGCGTCCTCTCTCCACCACGCACCGACGTTGCTGCCGACCAGAAGCCGCCCAGGCAGCGTTTCTCACGCCGCCGGCGGGCAGCGGCCTGCCTCCTTGCGTCCGTTTGTGGTGACTATCCGTTTCTTGCCCGACCCTTTTGTTTGCTCGCATATTCATGGACCATGATGATACATGCCGACCGATGCTTCGAGCCCAAGCAACAAACAGCATCACCACAAACTAGCAGATTCAAGTCCTTTTCCCCGCCCCAGTGCTGTCGACTATGCATTACGTATCCCGCCTCACCCTTGTCACTCACCCCTGGCCGAATCATCATCGTGATTCCCCCGAAGCCCAGGGCCTTCCCTTAGAGTAGAGTGTCTCCATGGTCGAGATCTGATGCCTCGACATCGTTTACTACGTACGTTATGCCAGGGTAGACAGTGCCGCTCGTGACCCCCCCCCCCCTTGCGTTGTCTTTCATGCGCTCCCAAAAAAAAAAAACCCCTTTCCCCTTCTCTCTCCCTATAGTACCCACCGGCGCCATCGTCGTCACTGAGGCGAGACGAGAGAAACAACAAATGTGACGAGTCCCAATCTCTTTGATCCCCGCTCGGCCGTGCGAGCGCCTGCGCAACCTCGGCCAGCCTCGCCTCGGCGCAGACAAACAAACACATTGCCCCATGACACCTGCCCGCCTGCCTGCATGGACATGCATACAGACCCAACATCTGGACGCAGAGCAAGCATCACAACTCACAAAAGCACGGGGCAAAGGGGGGGGGCTCCAATCATCGCTCACATCCAGCAAAGGAGTGGGGGAATTTGGTCAGAGGTGGGTGGGCTGTGGTTGTGATGGTGACGAGCTTCCGATGATGATGTTGTTATTGTTGGTGGTGTTGTGGTTTGTTGCACCAGTATGGGGCGATTTCGAGTCTTTTGTCAGCAAGTTCAAAATAATCGTTTCGTAGTTCCTTTGTGCATGCCGTGTGCTTCTTTTTTGATTCATCATAGCCATCTCGGCGCGATGCCAAGAACGAGCAAAAGTGATGATCAAGGACCGCTCCTGACAAAAATGACTGCTGTAATGATAAAACAAGCATCATAGCCTGAGATGTGAGGATTAAGGCGAGGAGGTGGTGTCTCCGTGGGAATTTCTGATCACTTAGCATAGGTTGCTATTGATGGAGTGTGCCTCAAAATGTGGCTGAGGAGAAATGGTCACTAGTTGAGTCTGACATTTGCCTTCCTGAAAATATCCAAAACTTGGCTATAAACTGGAACTAGGAGACGATGCCGCGTTTCATGAGGAGAGTAAGTCTTGTTCCTCCCACTGTTCTGGAACCACGTTAGGTTAGAAAGCCCACCGGCTCCGGGAGGTTTGTGAGACAATCTGAATGCTTGAATTCAGCCACAGACGGCTTCACCAGATTCTCGACTCTGCCAGATCGCCTGGATCAGGTTTGACTCACTGCTACCACTACCAAGGTCAACATGGCGTAGGGGACGGGGTGTTGTCTCATCGAGGCTTCATTGTCAGACGATATCGTCTGTTTGGCGGCCATATACTGACGTAGAAAATCGTTCTTCTCTACGCCAAGTCCGCGCGACTGACTTTTTGAGGCATCGATACCACTCCCAATGGCTGGGAGGAGTGAGCGAGGCCTGCTTCTGCTCAAAGGCATCAAATTCCCATGCTCAGGCACCAGGTTCGTTCTCTCGTAGAGCTATCTGACAAGTGACCAGAACATCCTCCTGACCTTGAAGCAACAGCAGATCTTTGCAACTAGATCTTCACTTGGAAGGGCAAGAGAAACGCCAGAAGTAACACGGTTGACTGACAGAATCAACGTCAACGACGACAGCTCCCACTGGACCATCGACTCAAGCACTCCATTGCACAGGGCCAGCAAATATGCCGTCGTCCTCCTACACGCCGGCACCCCTGAGGCAGGTTCCTTCTGACTTCAGCTTTTGGTCCATACTAACCTTGTTATACGCTTCACCCAGGCTTTCGAAGCCAGATCTCATGATCAGATGCGGCTCTCACGTCTTCAGCGTCCGCCGGAGCACAATGCGCGAGCGCATGGCTTGGTACAGAAGAATCCATTGGGAAGAAAGCACCCAGGTGAGCCTCCTGCCATGAATTGAGTCGCACCTACGACTCCCGTGGGTCTTCCAAGAACTGTAGAAAGCTTACATGAAGCGATGGTCCCAGGACGTCCAGTACAGCACTGTAACCCTCAACGACGTCAGCCCTGAGCGGCTTAGCTGGGCGCTCAACTACATCAACACTGGAGGTGAGTTCCTCCACGACTTCCCATACCCTGTGCCAGAAATCACAGGTGCTAACTTGCAACCCAGACTCCAACGTTGAGAGGGTACTGGGCTTCGGGGCAGGCTTCTTCGGTCCGTACACGAAGGCCTACGAAGTCGCCTCCTTCCTAGGCATGCCCGACCTCCAGAAGCAGGTGGCCACGGACCTGATGTCCAAGCTGTCCCCCGTCGCCGCGATCCTGCAGCTGGAGCAGAACTACGGGGAGATCCGCGACGAAGGGCTCGTGCGGACCTGTGGCCTGACCAGCGCTGAGTTCTACACCGAGCTCGCGGCCGCCGTCCGGGCCGAGTATCACGACCAGCAGGACAAGAACCCGGACATGGACCCCCTGAGGAGCACGCTCGCCGACTTTGGCGCCCGCACGTACCACATCAGCATCTCGGACGCACGATTCCGGCGCGACCTCGCCGCCGTCCCGGGCTTCGCGACCGACCTGCGCCGCCGGCGCTGGCTCGTCTACGTCGACGGGCCGTACAACATCACCAGGCGGTGCGCGGTCTGCGACACGTGGCTCTTCGAGGGCGGCAAGCGCCACATCGCGAGGGCTCAGCCTGGTAAAGGGGACCGTGGGTTCATCTGCTCGTTCTGTGTCGAGCAGGGGAAGTTTGTGAAGCCCGACGGGGGGAAGCCCGAGAGCGAGGATGTGGAGATGTACTGATGGCTCATGACTGCGAGTGCGGTTTTTGGGTAATCGCGACTTCCGTGGTCAGGATATGCGTACACGACTAGCCTGTGATGGGATGAGCCAGAGGGGAGCTTCGCTATTCACCACCAACGACCACTACTTCGCCATTGTTGAAGTCTTGATACTACGGCGGGTGTTGTCGGCAGGCTTGTACATTGGTCTTGATCGGGGACTGGACGGAAATAGCGAGGAGATTAATGGCATAACCAAGGATACGGATCCTGGGCCGTCTTGTGACTTGAGAAATAGCTTCATAAACTCAACGGACATGAGCTAGCCGATGGCCTGTCACCAGAACAATGGCTGCCACCACCAATGAAGAGCAATCCCATTCATCCCATTCATTTGAGCAGACAACAGTGCCTACTTGCCTCTCTCCTCCTCCGCTCTTTCTTTCTTCTTCACCCACACCTTTTGAACTTGCAGACCTGCGCATCTTTCGTAAAAGAAAGCATAAGCCCTTCGCGTTGAGCAAGCACGGGCTGCCATCGCCATCTCCAACCAAAAGAACTTCATGAAGCAGTCAACAATTTTTGCCATCTGAACCATCGGAAGACAAGACAGCAGCACAGGCTGGTGCACCTTCGCACTACATCATCCGCTTAAGTATCATTATTGCCTCCAGACGCATGCCCACAGACAACTTTAAGCCCACAACTCGACAGGATGGGTCACTCTTTCGGCCATCGTGACATCGAGTCAGTCTTCCAAACAAGTTTCAAGTGTGCAGAGCGATGGATAGTCTACTGACCTCTTTGATCAGACTTCTCGAAAACGGTGACTTTGCGGATGCCATCGTGGAGTGTGGCCCGCAGACCTGGCATGTTCACAAGGCGATCGTCTGCAAGCGGTCTGAGTGGTTCAAAGTAGCGCTTGATGGCGGTTTCATGGTATAGTCATGTTCTTCTCACCATGTCTATCGAGCCCCAAGAGAGAGTATGGGCGCGTTGTGATGGCTGACAAAACTTCGCAGGAGACGAACCTAGCCAAAGTTGTCATCCACGACTTTGAGCCTGCACGAGTTGACTGGATGCTAAAGTGGATGTACAGTGGCAGTAAGCAACCATTCTTGTTAGCCTAGAGCTACTGCAGAATTAAATTGACGAGATATCTCCTAGGTCATGGTCTCGAGAAGCTTTCCGGACTCCCCGTTAACTCCCTCGTCGCCATGGTAAAGGCATACCTTGCTGCCGACTACTTCATGCTGGACGACCTCAAGCCATGCGTGATAGACGTCTTGTGGCAGGACCTGTCGGCCATGATCAGCAAGATCCAGCAGTGTCTCACGGTCGACTGCATGCACAGTCAAATCTCCAAGCACCGTGGCCAGAACGCCGAGACTTTCTACCTGGACTTCTTCGAGGGCGTCCGCGACATATACCTCCTCGGCCCGCAGTACGACAACCTCCGCCAGCTCTTCATCGAGTTCGGCATCCGCACACGCGCTGCGACCATGCATGATGATGTATACACTGAGCTTCTCCGGGAGGTGCCGTTGTTCGCCTTCGACATCCTCGTCCAGGCTGAACGCGGAGCGCGGCACTGCAAGGATGTGTCCGTCGTGGCCAAGGACGCAAAGTGCAACAATTGCAAGTCCAGGCTCGACACAGACGATGTCCACGCCGCTCGAGAGTTCTATCGCGGCAAGACCCGGAACTGGACGTGTTCACACTGTTTCGATGGGGTCAAGCAATGAGTGTAGCAGCAGGGCCGTGAGTAGCGATGGGCACAAAGCTCTGTGCGGCCAGTGAGAGGAGACCTTTGTGAGCACATGACAAGAAACGGTGTTTTGTCGGAGTCGAAACTACATGGAATCGGAGAGTAGAGAAGGCCGTTGTTGATGTGGCATCAGAGAACATGAGCGCAACATTTCCTGGCGCATTTGACGAAGATCATACAAATTATCCACTAGTTGAAGATTACACTTAACACCAGCCCCCTCGTGATTTATCTGGAAAATACGGACCACAGAATCATGCTCGATACCTCAAGGTTCGCGTGGCAGACAAATGCCGTCACAAATCAGGAGGGCAGCACTCTCCTCCAACGTTTGTCCGAGCTGCTTTGGCTAGGCGACGCAAGCCGGACTGCCTCAAAGATGAAGAAGCGCTGTTCTCACGAAGCTTGTAGTTCTCCTCACAGCGGGATTTCGCAGACAAAACAGGCTGCAAATTATGTTGACTAGTCGGCCGGTTCGATCTTTCACAATCCTTAAGCCTGCCATGTCAAAAGACGCTACTCAGCAGCTAAACGGAGCAAGAATGCATTTGATAAGTGTCTTCCTAGTCTCTGAGCTGGGCACATCAATCTTCTTGAGGCAACTCACACTAGTGGAAAAGTCAACTAACTTCCGCGATGAGTCGGAAACTAGGAACGGCAAGAGGTTGTGTGGAAGCTTGGAATGTATTTGTCTATGGCCTGACAAAAATTCTGTGTCCAACGGTCATTATTTCTTCGGCGTGCATAGCCGCATGGAGCTGGAAGCTGCTCTTTCCTTCCCCACAACCACTGACAACCCAGATTACATTCTAACCCATGTGTGATCAGGAAGGAAGTCTCGAGCCTGCGAGCACGAGCATGAGGGAATTGGAGTCGAGTCAGTGCGCAGGGAGAGCCTTGGGATGCTGCCTCTTCTCCTAGTTTCGAAGCTGCTTCTGATCGCGCGTAAAACATTCAAGGCCTATCATTTCTCCGAGAGCAGTGATTGATTTGTGACCAAGTCAGTACGGTATTTCAATTGTGTGAGATTATTCTGAGGCTGATCTAAGTGAAAATCGAGCTGAGGAAGGACGTAGCATCGCTCCTAATGTGTAGTACGTGACCACTTGTGAGAGATCTGCCGAAGACTTAATTTTCTCACGCAGCATACATCAACATACCCGCAAAGGCGCCCCAGGCCAGTCCCTCATCCATCCATCCACTTTCCCACCTCAATCAGCACCCACGACCTCTGCCGGAATTCTCGCGCCACACATATTGTCGACTGAGAAGCCAGCCCCCAAGTTGCAGTATGGCCATGGAGGAAGATACGGGCGACCAGAGTAGAAATGCCGATCTGAGGTATGTCAAGTGGCATCCAGTTACCATTTTGCAGTTGGTTCTGATGATATTCTCAGCATCTTCGAAAGCGGCGACTACTCCGATGCAACGGCACAATGTGGCGACAAGATCTGTAAGGTGCATAGAGCCATTCTCTGTCCCCGATCCGAGTGGTTCAAAAAAGCACTGGATTAGACTGAGCATGCTCCGTGCATGCTCTGAAGTGTTCCGTTTTGTACTTGGAACCAGCGAGAGATATTCCCTTGACTTTGTGAGACTACTTGGTCCCTGATTGTCTAGTAATCACAATGAGAAGTTTGTGTCATAGCTCTCTCCGCCAATGCGTTCAAACTGTCCGTAGGAAGAACGATGCTGCGCTGAACTCCGCGCACGCCAGCTAATTCCAGGCAAACTTATTGCACACGGGGACCAGATCAGAGAGCCTCGATTAAGGACTCCAAAGCTAAGCCGCAAGATCAATCTTCCAATCTTTTCATGCTTGGACTTCCACCAGGTCAGATGGCAACCTGTTGAGGCAGCATCTGAGGCTCAACTCTTACACGAGGATCTGAGCGCATGTTTTTCTATTTAACTATCGTCCTCTTCCCTGAACATGTTTGAACTCTATTACACTTTCCAAGCACCAGAAGTTATTCCCTCGGAAATCTCAACAACGTGTGTTGTCGTCCAGCCTACACCCATTCTCACAAGAAGCCAACTCAACCGCCATCATAAATCACTCGATGTCCCTTCCCAGCATGGACATCGACGAACACTATGACATGGATGGCAACAGGATCTACTATTGCAGCAATTGCAGTGGAAGTTGTAGTGGAATCCACTGCCAGCCCAACGACGACAATGACAAGAAGAGCCCCTTGCAGTATGGCAAAATCAGCCAGTATATAAACGACCCATCGCCCTCCCCTCCCTCGAGTAGCTAGGCTAATTGAAGACCTTCAGACACTTCAACAAAGAAGAGTACTCGGATGCCATTGTAGAATGCCAAGGGCGACGCTGGTTCGTCCACAAGGTCGTCTTGTGTACGGCCTGTGAGTGGATGCAAAAAGCATTCAGTAGCAGCTTCAAGGTATGTCTTCGTGTCCTGCAAAAAGAGGCGATGCGGTGGCATCTTCCGTGGTACCCATGCTTACAACACGAAGAGGAAGCCAAGATGGGCACACTGAACCTGGACGAGACCGGCCCCGGGCAAGCTGAGTGGTTTCTCAACTATCTCTACACAGGTGGTAAGCAAGCAACCCATTAGGACATCTGGAGCGGATCCCCAAGCCACGAAGAGATTGAGTGACTAACCTGATGTCCAGATGTCACCATGGAGAACAAGCCTGGCTTCAGCGACAACAAGTTCCGCGCGGCCCAGGAGGCTTACATGCTTGCGGACTTCTTCCTGCTACAGCCGCTGAAAGACGCAATCACGGAGCACGTTCGATCTTGGCTGTACACGATGTCCGAAGCCATGCGCATTGCTGATGACGACTGGGACGACCTCGAAGAAGCTTGCTACAGTAATTGCGGGATGGATTTCAAAGACTTCTGGCCGCACTTCTTCGAGGCCGTGCGCGTGCTGTACCACGCGCCATACGACATGACGAAACTGCGCGAGGTCTTCGTAGACTTTGCTGCTCGCACGCGCGAGTGCAATCTCCGAGACGATGTCTACATCGACCTGCTCGAAAAGGAGCCTGTTTTCGCCAAGGACGTGCTCATCGCGAGCCGTCCCAAGATCTACGAGAACAAGACATGACGTCGGGGCACGACATGTCAGACGTGTGGCACGCCCATGCACGAGGGTCCGGTCCATCATGCCCCCATGCTCATCAGGAATGGCGTTGTAATCAGCTGCCACCGCTGTGCTTCTTGGGACAACTGAGCATTTCCAGACTGCAAGAGGTGTCACGGAGTCCGAACGGGGACTCGTTAGGAGATGCTCTGCTCGTGAGCACCATCGGCGTGATCAGTCCTATGAGCGAGGTCACGTCTTGCCATGCACGAAGCTTTTGGGGGAGATATGGATTTTTGGCAACAAGCAGGAATAGTCTTTTATGGTTGGTGATGACGAGACCTAAGGACCGGCTGGCTCTGGTACGTTTGGGGCATCACGAGGGGTTCGAACAAGGAGATTCTCGCCTGCTGTTCATTCTGTTTCTCATGAAATTACAATCACATAAGCACAATCAAGACCAGTATTGTCGCTAAAGGAGTCGATGCTCTGTTCCAGCGGTCTGTTGTCTCCGAAAAGGGTCTCAGCTTTCTGCATGTTCTTATCCCCGGATATGAGCCGTCTTGAGCTTTTAGTGTATAACTTGGGCTTCAAAAGCTCTCCGAGATTTACCCCATTTCTGAAACAATGAAAGTATTTTCTTCGTGCGCCTAAATGTTTGTGACTTGTCGACCAGAGTTGCCAACCATTTGGAACATTGGAGCACTCAAGTCTATAATCGGGAAAGGTGGGACCGCTGGGCTGCCCCTGGATCGGCAGGCGCAACCGCCAGATCCCAGGTCTTGGCACCTCCCAGGCGCCTCGAGCTCCGAGCTGTCCACTGTCGCATACCACCAAGTTTGACGTCGTGGCCGACTCCAGCACCGCCACTCAGCAACACGACCACTGCGGGAGCAGAAACTAAGGGCAAGCGAAGCCCCCCGAGTCGCCCATCCACACCCTGTCCCGTTCATGATCACACTTGATCCTGCCGTCTGCACAACAACGCTGCCCCGCCTCAGCATGCGACTCGAGCCGACGTGGTAGAGCTGGACTGCGCGTCAGACGGAAGCCGACCACCACCCCTTGCCGACCTCGGCTGCGCAATACCTAGAGCCTGGCCACCATGTCGAACCGGTTCGGTCCGTCATATCGAAATGGCAACGCCAATGGCGGTGGCTACGGCGGGCTGGGCGCCCCAAGAGATGCGCAGGGCGAGGACTACGACCCCTACGGCGACGAATACAGTAGTAGCAATGACCGGCTGGGCGCACCGCCCCAGCAGATGAGCTCCCGGCGAGCACCTCCCGAAGGACCCTATCGCAATGGAGGATATGGCGGCGGCGGCGGCGGCGGACCACCAGCACCGTCCTTCTCCCCACGAGCCGCCCCCGAGTCGAGCGCGGAGCGGCAGATCTCGCAGGTCCTGCAGCACATCAAGTCCGAGTGGCCAGCTATGGTAAACAACGACTGTATCCCCGTCCAGCTGGCTCTTCAGCTGCTCGACACGAGCTCCGTCGGCCGCGCGCACGAGTACCGAAAGTTCCAGCAGACGCACCAGTACCTCCAGGACTCACTCAAGGGCATCGTGCACGAGCACCACCAAGGGTTCAACAGCTCGATAGGCACATTCCATAAGATTCAGGGCAGCATACAGGCGTCGCAGAAGAAAGTGCGGGCTCTCAAGGAGTCGCTCGCTGCGTCCAAGGCGAGCCTGTCAACCACCGATCCGGAGCTCAAGAAGCTCTATAAATCGTCGCAGATGTACGACGACATCCTCCAGACGCTGAACGAGCTAGAAGAGCTGCGAGGTGTACCAGACCAGCTCGAGGCGCGAATATCAGAGAAGCGTTTCCTGACGGCAGTCGATGTTCTGCAAAACGCTCTGAGGAAGCTGCGAAAGCCGGACCTGGATGAGATTGGTGCCCTGAGCGATCTGCGCAGCTACCTTGCCAACCAAGAGACCGCCCTGATGGACATTCTGGTCGAGGAGCTGCACGAGCATTTATATCTCAAGTCGCCGTACTGCCAAGAACGGTGGCAAAGCCTCTCCAAGCACCAGGGCGGTTCGACCGAAAAGTACAACATTTCGAACGCTGTGACGCCTTTCCATATGGTCCTGGACTCACTAGACCCTGATCATGCAATTGCGGAGGACCCAGCTAAGAACCCAGAGGCGGACACATTCTGGTATATCGGGCTCCTTGTGGAGTCTCTCAACAAGCTTGGCCGACTAGAGACCGCCGTCGAGGTTCTGAAGCAGAGATTGCCCGTGGAGCTCTTCACCATTGTCAACGAGACTGTGAACGAGGTCGACACGAGGCATCCTAGCTCACTGCGCGGTGGCACCACAAACACCGAAGGCCTGTACATCTACGGCAGTCGTGAAACCCAGATGCGCGCGGACGTCATCTACGACCTCATGTGGAGTTTGTACGGGAAGTTCGAAGCCATAGCCGAGGGCCATAGGATCTTCCACGAGTCAATCAAGGCTCTGATGAAGCGAGAAGGCGCTGGCGCAAACAGCAGTCTGCTCGGCAGCTTCAGGGAGCTGTGGAACCTATATCAGAATGAAATCCGTTCACTGCTACACAACTATGTCACAACCGACGCGGACGTGTATCATTTCAATTCGTCACCGCGGATGGGCGCCATGCTTAATGGCAACAAGAATGGAAACAGAGACAACCTATTCAAGTTTTCGGCCGCTAATTCAAAGTCAGAAGAAATGACAACCGAGTACGATGCACTCGACAGCATCATACAAGCCGCTGTACCCGGCTTGACCAGTGGATCGCGGAAACCGCAAGCAGGAGACAAAAAGCAAGCATTGCCTGGCAAGGAGTCTCGGAGAGATACCAACTCGAACGCCTACGAGAACGCCGGCGGCCCCGGCTCCTACAAGTCCTTGGTTGAGCCGAGTGTCTTCAACATGAGTCTGCTCTTGCCACCAACGCTCGTCTTCCTGCAGCGCCTCAAGTCTATCGTCCCGCCCGGATCCGATCTGGCTGCGAGCACGCTCACTTCCTTCCTCGATAACTTCCTGGTAAATGTGTTTCAGCCGCAGCTGGACGAGACTCTCGCCAAGCTCAGCGAAAACGTGCTCGGCGAGCTCGACTCGTTCCAGCAGGACCCGGACTGGACCCGGACGGCGAAGCGGCCCGTATTCAAGGGCACGACAGCCTTCTTTGCCGTGGTGACCGCCTTCTGCCGCATGCTCGGCGACATCCCGCACGACCAGGCGCTCAGCTCGCTCATCGTCTCGCAGATGCACCGGTACTACGAGCGCTGCTCAGCGTGGTTCATCGCGCTTGTGTCAAAGTCGCAGGAGAATGCTGCCGCGAAGCAGGCGCTGCGATACTCGGCCGAAATGGCCACGACGGAAGGCCCGCTGCAGGAAATCATCGCCAAAATCTGGACGTCAGATAGCCCGGATCCAGGGCTGATCGAGAACGAAGTCAAGACGCTCATTGCACAGACCAACGAGCGCACGCTCGAGACAAGCGACATCATCCAGGACAGGGATGTTATCTCGTCGCTGTGCCTGCTGTACACTAGCATGAAGTGGTTGTCGGTCAAGGTCGGGGGCCTGCGGCACATCACCAAGCAGGAGACGGACTCATCGCGGCCGAGCATGCCCAAGACGCAGAACCGCCGCTGGACACTGCTCAACGACCCGAGCAAGGTCTCGGGCAACTCGAACAGTCCTGTGCACCTGCCGATGACACAGGAGACTGCCAAGTAAGTGGCCGTTCTCCATCTGTCTTTCTCTATATGCACACCTTCTCTAACAATCACATCTCTAGGTCCTTCGACGCCGTCATCACCGCCTTCGAAGACCTTGCTGGTACTGTGCTCCTCACCCTGCACACCGAAGTCCGGTGCCGCATCATCCAGTCCCTTGCCATTGCCCTGTCGCCCGAGACAGCCCCATACGTGCTCGGCGAGCAGGAGATCCGCGAGCCGGACCCGCAGATCCTGTCTCTGAATTCGGAGCTCGTCGCGTACGACGAGATCACGACGCGATTCCTGCGCGAGCGGGAGCTGCACTTCATCCGCACGGGCCTGGGGCTACTGATAAATCGGTACCTGGTCGGCAACGCGCTGGCCACGCAGCCGATGAACTCGCGGGGCTGTGACCGGATGCAGCTCAACATCCTGGTGCTGCAGCAGAACCTCAAGAACATCGAGCCGGACGTGGACCTGGGCCGGGCTGCGGACTTTTACGGGCTGTTCCAGCAGGGCCCCGACGCGCTGGTCGAGAAGGTCCGGGGCGAGACGGCGAAGTCGCCTGCCTCTGACGCTGATGGCGAGGAGGGCGGTGAGGGGAGCCCCGGCGGCCGCGCCGGCAAGGGGCTTCCCGACAAGGACGGCATCAGCAGCAGGTACACGTACGACGAGCTCAAGACGATCCTGGAGCTCAGCTTCAGCGAGCAGGTGCACGACCCGGAGCGCGGCGTGGCGGCGGCGGCCAAGAGGCAGCTCAACGAGAAGGTGCTAGCCCTGAGTGAGCTCATGTGGCAGAGCTGAGTCTCTCCCGGAGGCAAAGGGGGTCGGGGAGCGAATGATATTCAGTCCAGGCGAGTGATGCTCCAAGGGCAGAGGAGAGGAGACAGATGTGAGAGTGGGAAATGTGCACAATGTACAGAGACGACTTTTTCTTTCTATATGCTGTGCTGCCTCCTGGGAAGCTGACCACCTCGTCCCTGCCTTTGTTGGTTTCTCGCGCTTGCATGTGCATTGAGCTGGAAGTTGGTGTTCCTGGCGTGTATGGAGTGAGACGTCGTATGTTCTTCGCGTGTATGGATTGGTTTCATGCAGTTGGCTGTATCAGAGCCCGCCCGATTAAGCGCCTGGTCATCAATAGTACCTACATCGCACTCACGCCGCTGGTTGTTTCTGACGACCTGTCTTCCCAAAGACCGGACCCCTACCCGAACCATTAAACGATGATCAAGTTCGTCCTTGAGAGATCTTTCCAAGGGGACACGCATGTTTGTTTCTTGTTGATAGATCCTGGGGTGTAGCCCTGTGCTGTACGCACGAATCGTGAGGAGGACTGATTCTTGGCACGTTTCATTGATGCCGGGGTCCGCGCCTTATCTTGGGGGACGCTCATGTCAGTTGTACCAAGTGCGGAGCAGCAACAGTGGCTCGGGGAGTGTGTCAAGGCAGGGCAGGTGATGCAAGTGCAGATGATTCCCAGCCATGTCTCATGCATTTGGGGGGTTTGAAGGGCCTTTGCAGAGTCAAGAGAGCCTTGCAACTCTGGAGATGCAATCCACGCGCAAACGATGCGACGGCACAGCTCGCTTTGATATGTCCGCCCTGGTCGGCTCGATGCAACGTAATTGTGGCAACGGCTGCATACACGCGGTGTTGATATCACCAAATATGCACTTGTTCAGAGCATGCATGCATGCGATACGGAGGTTGGAATCTTGGCGGACGTCGAGGCAGAACGCTGGTGGATGCCGGATCCGACGGGTCCTGGCACGGCTTGGACGGCTTGTCACCTGATGCCCACTGCTGCCAAGGACCCAGGACGCTGCTGATTCTTCTCTTGGCCGTGGGAGATGCTGGAGTCAAGCTCAAGAGAGGTGGGCAGGCTGGCAGACTGACACCACTGTGGCTACCTGCGAGGCGGTTGTTGTAGCCGTGCGGAGCATGCTTGGGAGGGGCTGGATAAGAGGCCTGGCGTCATGCTGATGTTGCCAACCAGCAGTCTTGGTGTGGCTGGCTTGAAGGGCAAGAGGGAGAGAGGCAGAGAGGGATTAACCTCGATCGAGTGGAGAGCGGAGAAGGCTTGTTCTCTGTGTCGAAGTGGGCAGGCGCAGTGCTGATCTCTACTTCCTTGAATCTGGACAATTGCCAGTGCTGGTGGTTCGCCAGTCAGTCGAAATTGGCTGGTGGCGGATTGTGCCATTTTTAGAGTCTAAAGTGCCAGCGAGATCACCTGCTCCATTGTGGGCAGGCCTCCGGTCCAGACAGTCCGAAGCCGACAATGGATGGTGTACTCAAGTACCTATGCTGTCGCACAAGGCAAGATTGCCGTGCTCCCGCATGCGCGCCGCTCTTGCATGATGGCATCGCGCATGGCCGTTGTCAGAGCGACATTTGACTCTGGGCTAGCCCAGCGGCTGGGCCACGCCGGATCCTGATCTGGCGTTGTCGGGGCCGACTAGACCAGCGGCGGCTGATGAGAAAGAAGCTTTGCCATGCTGCCATCTCTGCGTGGCTTGGTCCCTGGGATTGGCTGTGTTGGCAACAGCCCTCTCCAAGTAAACAAGAAAGAGGGCGCAGACGCGCCGTACAGTCGCACTTTGCTGTTGCAGTCGCAGCAGCAGCAGCTGCAGCTGCAGCTACAACAGCAACAGCAGTTCGCAGCTTCCAGCTTGCCCCCTTCCACAGTCGCCCCCTGCCTGTGCCCACAAAGTAGACGCTACCTGTCTGGCGCCCTGGTGAAGGGTACTGGCATGGGGAGACCGGACCCTGGGAGGGGTTGCCGGTACATACTTCAAGTACCCTACCTTGAGGTACCTAGGGTACCTCCGTTGTGCCAGTCCCAGCGCGCACCAGCCCAGCGCTCCACCACTCAGGACGCTGCTCACAGTGGGCGTGCGCGGTGTGCAGCGCCGCCCTGGCCCCGTCCCGGGCCCATCCATCCTCCCCTTTTTTCAAGTCTACTTCCTCCTGTCCAGACTCACCAGGCCAGGGACACTCTCGACTCTCGCTGCTTCCCCCTTCTCCGTGTTCCTGTCTTCGCCGTCGTTCTTCTCCTTACGGTTGCCTGTAATCGACAAACTCCAGCAAGCACGGTAGCGCGCCCAAAAGTCCTCGCATCGTACTGCCCGGCCCGTCCTTCCTGCCCGTCCGCGCTCTCTGGTCCCCTATCCAAGTACGAGTCCCGTCCCTCGCTGCCGCCGTTCTGTGGCGCCTGTCCTCTGAGACACAGACAACCCCCAAAATCCGCCATCCACCACTTAAAGACGCTCCCACCTCGGCAGCAAAACACGTCTTCACACCACACCACGCGTCGGACAATTGGCGTCCTTCCCGACCTGTTGTCTGTGCAACCCATCACTTCTTCATCGGAACCACCACAAGCGACGATCCATCACAATCGCGGCACCCGCCAGGCACCACGCTCGCTGTGCCGCTGCGTCGACGCCCCCAGCTGGCATCAACCACCAGTACCACCGACGTTCACTTCTCCCTTCGTATACCTCAGCCACCACTTCTGGCCACTTCGTACTCGATTCTCCTTGACACGGTCGCACCACCAAGCCAGTACAGCGCAACCATTCATCGGCTTTCTATCTGCACATATCGGTACTTGTTTGCTTGCTGCACATCTCTTGGTGTTCCATTCCATCTGGCGACTTTCTCGTTCCTAGCCACGTCATCGGACGCATATAATACATTTTATTCCGGACACAAGATCCTCGGCCCCCTGCGAAACTTCGCCAACCTAGAAACCTCTAGCAACATACTGAACAAGTCAAA
Organism: Microdochium bolleyi; assembly: GCA_001566295.1. Classification (NCBI taxonomy): domain Eukaryota; kingdom Fungi; phylum Ascomycota; class Sordariomycetes; order Xylariales; family Microdochiaceae; genus Microdochium; species Microdochium bolleyi. The sequence continues at coordinate 1,500,107 of KQ964248.1, read as the reverse complement.
TCGTTGGACTAACCAAGACGCCAAATCTCTGCAGCTCAGGAGAGCCCCAGACGAAATCATGTCGTAGGTCTTACTGCATCTTGTACCAAATTGCTCAACAACCTCCCGCACAATACTGACACCCATGTCCCGCCAGGTTGGGATCCGCTTTCCGCTCATTCTGGCATACTATGACCAGCAATGACCGCCGTGAGTCACCTATCATAAATCCCCCAAGAGAATTGGATCTAACCAACCTCTACGCAGATGCCGGAATCGACTCACCATATCAAACCGGCCGTCACGTCCCGTTGAACCGACAAAATACCTTGACCTCAATTGCCACAGCCTCTGAATCTCGAGCCGACGTCAGTTCTCACTACGGCGACGAACACGGCCGACTAAACCATGGCATGGATGGCACCGCCTACACAGGAGCTGGTCTCCCTCCCGTGGCCTCTCCCCTTTCCGCCATGAGCCCAGGCTTGGGTGGACCATACTCGCCCGGCTTGAGATCGATGAGTGCGCAACGCTCCCGCGATGATGGATTCGAGACGGTCACAAGCCCCGGAGAGATTCCCATGCAGAGCTTCGCGAATGGAGCGCCACCTCCCCCGCCGATTGGCCACTCATGGAGACGGATCGACAACTGGGCCGAGGAGAACTATCCCGAGCTCTTTGATCAGATCTGTGAGGGGGCTACAAACAACGATCTGAATGAGCTGGAGCACCAGCTCGACTGCACTTTGCCACAAGATGTTAGAGACTCCCTTGCTATACACGACGGTCAGGAGCGTGGTGGAAATCCCACGGGCATCATCTTCGGCTCCATGCTCATGGACTGCGAAGAAATCGTTCAAGAATGGGACCAGTGGCGCCGGGTCAACCAGCAGTACCTGCTGGACAACGCCGTGGCCAAGCCTGCGATGCCATCCAGGACTTTCTCTGGAGCTGGTGCTGGAGCCGGCCCAAGCGGTAGCCAGCCTTCGGGATCCCGGTCTGCGGCGAGCTCACCAAGCTCGCAGAAGAGCTCTTGGCGACAGAACCTCATGGAGCGTCAGGACTCGGTCCCCTTGGGCGCAGTCCAGCGCGCATACGCTCATCCGGCTTGGATCCCGCTCGTGCGTGATTGGGGTGGCAACAACCTGGCTATTGACTTGGCTCCGGGACCAACCGGCACCTGGGGCCAGGTCATCCTGTTTGGCCGCGACTACGACACCAAGTACGTAGTTGCGCCTTCGTGGGCTGCATTTATGGCCGTGGTGGCAGACGACCTCAACAGCGCCAAATGGTACATTGACGAAGACAGCAACGAGCTCAAGCTTCGTGAGTTTAAGACTACCCGGGTTGAGCCCTCCTATTTCGACATCTTGCGCTGGCGCGCCGACCAGAAGAATGGCCGGACAGCCAAGTCTGCAGCCAAGCGGAAGTCCATGGCTCCCAATGGTGGCTCCCCTGTCGGCTCACCCTACGCCAGTCCCGTTGATGCTCACAGCGAGGCCCGTGGACGTTCGCTGCAGAGGCTCAGCAACCCATCACCGCTAGCTAGCCCGGTGCGTCCAGGAGTCGGCAAGCCAAGCCCACTTGCCCGGGTCACGGAAGAGGGTGGCGTCTCGGAAGGCGCGGCTGCGACCAATGGCACGACAGACGATAAGCTCGTCGAGGTTGAAACCCCACGCGCCAGCGCGGATGTTCAGTCACCACCTAGGCTGCAAGACCCCAAGCCGAAAGCCCGCTCTTCGCTGAAGGTCGAGTCCACCGTTGAGACCAAACCTGGCGGCGCCACAGACGACTCGATGAAGACAATCGAGATCTGAGCGGGGAGAACCCGCCTTTTAGCACTTACGAAATGATCATTATGGCGAACACCTGATAGAAAACATGGGATGGCGTTTGGACGGGATGCTTTCTTGTACTAATACCCGGCTCTCCTGCCGCCTGTCGATCTACATTCATACTCGTTTGGAGCGCCTACGACAGGCCCAAGTCCACTCGCTGGAGCTTGCTCCAGCGGTGACTAGGGAGGGCTCTAATGTGGCACCTTCTGGGCTCGATTGCATGTTCAGAGGACTGGACACGAAGGACGCATCTCTTAATGGTCATGGCGTTGCCAGGCGCAGCATTGAAACCATCCAATTAGTTACCAAGGGCCTTGAATAGTACAATTGCGACAAGAGCGACACTTGTCTGCAGGCTAGAAGCTGTTCCTCTGTGATGTGCACTGCAAGTCCACCATGGTCGGCCATACCAGCGCATGGGTTGGTTGAATTGAGATGATGTTCTGAGGGTCGCGATCGACACGTGACTGGCCCGCCTTGACTGCTGGGATTACGTAACTTATCCGCACGCTGACGGTGACCCGCTCGTCGGAAGTTGGTCGTCATCCTTGACAGGGGTTCTTGGTCCGCGCTAAGGCATGCAGGCAGCGCAGAGCTCCCGCGGTCCGTCCATACTCCAGCCTCCCGACTCGCCCACGCCGTGCCCGCCCCAGCTCAGCATCGACATCCGACCTCACGACGACAAGCCAACAGCGCATTCTGTAAGCCGGCGTCATCGATAACCATACAGTCGCCCGATATCAATCTCAGGAAAATAACCCTTTTCTTTTCGTCTGGCGCTTTGATCAGCGAGGACCGCGGGCACTCTTCGAGCACGCAGGCAGCAGCAGCATCGCGATAACTTCAGCCGGCCCTCGATCTGTCGCAAGACATACACACGCACGATCCAGCGAACACCGGAGCCTTCGACACCTGACACTGCAGAAGACGAGCAACGATGGAGGAAGAGCGCCTCTGGAAGTTTGGCAAGCCCGCGTGGCTGAACAGCGCCGCGGCGCGGACTGGCGGCGTGTACTCTGCCGGAGGACTGGTGAGTTCATCCCCTCTCCCTCACTCTGTCAATGATCCTCCTGTCTCGTTTCCGGGGTGGCGATGCGCAATAAGGGCTGCCTGTCCTGCCATCGACGGCTGCGGCGCGGGAACCCCCGACCAGCACTTTTGTCCTCCTCCCACTGGGACGACCCCGGAGCTAACCACATGGTCTATCTGCACCGTCACAGTTCGGCCTCGCCTTCTACATCCTCCTCGACTCGGCCGTGTGGTCCAAGTCAGCCCTCAACGGGTCCGACGTGCACGTCACCTTTATCGACTGGCTGCCCTTCATCTTCAGCAGCCTGGGCATGCTCATCATCAACAGCGTCGAGAAGACGCGGCTCTCAGGCGACAGCTTCTCGTACAGCGGGTCCGGCGTCGCGTGGAAGGCGCGCGTCGTGCTGTTCCTGGGCTTCGCGGCGCTGGCGGGAGGCATGGCGGGCGGGGTGTGCATCTTCGTGCTGGGCTACATCGTGCCCGGCGTCGAGTGGCCCATGATGCAGATGGGTGTCGAGAACGTCGTCGCCAACGCGCTCGTGGGGCTGAGCAGCGTCGTGCTGTGGATCTCACAGAACATGGAGGACGAGTATAGCTACAACCTGTCGCTGTAAGCAGGGCCGCGGGTAAGGGGCATGTTCGATAGTCGGTTGGGGGAGTGTTGAGAGGGATATATCTGGCGGCCGTATGCCATCTGCACAGATCGGTCAATGAGGCAGAGATACGATGAGAGCGTCGAGAAACAATAGTCTATTCTGGGACGGGCACGGCGGCATTGATCGGGGAGGGAGGTGTATTCTTCCTCTTAGGGGAAGCTCAAGTGTCCCGTGCGCACACTGGGCAAGCCAGCAGTGCGAGGATGGTTTCTGTCTTACACAGCTTTATTGGTTTAGCGGCTTATTTTGCCCAACAAGTTTATCAAACTGGCACGGCCCGATTCATGACTGCATGGTTGGTGTCGTGTGACATGGGCCGGCCTTTGATAGTCGCAGTGGTTTCGGGCAGGCTAGGAACGTAACGCAGGCGCCCAGCTATGTGCGACCAGCCTGGACCTACACCTGTTCTTGTTTCTGCTTCTAGAGTGTGCCCTGGGCACCGCACGTTTCAAGGATGTTTTGCCTGCAAGTGAGTGACCCTCCCGGATCGTACCTGTATTGCCTGTTGACGCAACGGCGGTGGTGCCACGCGGACGGCGCGGGCGGTCCACATTTCCCGCTCCGGCAGCGACGACACACACGCACACTTGCCTGCACCAGCGGCAGCTCTCCTCCGGGTCTTGCCGCCCGTGCTTTGCTTCTACACCATTCTACTGCACGCACGCATTCACATCACAGCGACGACACGCACACAAAGGAATAATTCTTCTTCACCAAAGAGGCACGGACTACAGCCACTCGACGACCCAGCCGCAGCAGCAGCAGCAGCAATACGGCACTGCCCCATCGCAGCCGGAAAGCGTTTCCTTGCGTCCGTCCATATAATCCAACGTATCAAAGGAAGGCTCCATCGGCCGCCTGGAGTGACTCTGCTGTTTCTCAGACCCGTCGCTCTGGCATAGGTACCTGCAGGTTGCCTTATTCCCACTACCGGCCTTTGGTCTGGACGAGATTTCGGTCAGGCATCAGCAATACGCAGGTAAACTGCGGTTTCTTGAATTCTATTCACACACACACACACACACAAAACCGTACAAGATGCCGCCCTCAAAACGGCAAGCGGCCACGCGCATCCCGCAAGCCTCAGACTTTGACCACCTCCAAAAGCGACTGCACCTCTCTCTCGTCTACCCGCACGACACGCCCGAGACCACGACGGCGCTGATGGTCCTGCTCCACGGCCTCGGCGACTCGGAGGTCTCGTTCGCGCGGCTCGCAAGGAACCTCAACCTCCCGGGAGTCCTGGGCATCGCGGTGCGCGGCGTGGAGCCGCTGCCCCCAGCGCTGCTTGGGCTTCCGCCCGGTGCGGCGGGCGAAGGGGTAACGCACTTCCACTGGGGCGACGACGTGAACGTGGACCCGGCTACGGGGGAGCTGGATCTCGACCCGGGGTTCGACAAGGCGAGGAGGCTGGTCCTGGACGAGCTTGTGTTGGGCACGCTGGTGGACAAGCTGGGCTGGCGGACGGAGGATGTCCTGCTGTTCGGGCTCGGGCAGGGCGGGAGCGTCGCGCTGGGGATGGCGTCGAGGCTGAGGGAAGGCGGCGGGGAGAGGGTCGTCGATGTCACCGAAGGTGGGCCAGCAGCAGAGCAGGAGGAGGACAGGGCGTTCAAGGGCGTCGTGTCGATAGGCGGGCCCTTACCGCCGAGCATGGTCCCTACCCTGTCCTCGCGCAAGAAGGCCAGGACGCCGGCGCTCGTGTGCCACGGGCGGAACAGCAAGGCCGTGGACGACGACGCGATCGAGTACCTCCGGAGCGAGCTGGCCGACGTGCGGGTGGTGAAGTGGAGCAAGAGAGACAGCGGCGGCGACGACGACGGGATGCCGCGCAACAGGGAGGAGATGCTGCCAGTCATGCAGTTCCTCGCGGAGAGGCTGGCTAGCGATCAATGGTCGTGAGCTTCTCAAGGGATGTGCTGCCCATCCAAAGGCAAGAGTTTCGTGGTGCTGAATCTCTGATGTGTGATATCTGGAAGGATGTAACTTGCACGCCGGGTCGTACAGACGCCAGAACATCTACTGCCACAGACCAACCCCACGCTCCTGTCAATGGACGAACCTATCTTCCTCTGCCTCCCCATCATCGCCCCAGATTCTCCCAAGTGTCAGTCTTGGAGTAGAAGGGGATGAGCAGTGCCGGACATGGATGGCCGAGATGTACGGATCGTGCTACATGATGCCTGTCCTCGAAGAATCACGGCCTGTAGCCGTCCAGCATGAATTGCAGACCAAACCCCTTCGCAGTGGACACATCAGCAGCCAAAGAAGGTCCTCCCGCCTGAGTCCGGCGATGACTTCACTGCACCTAATTGTCGTATAGCACGTGCGAGCTCGCGACTCGATCAGGCCCCCCTTGGTACTTTAATGTCGCGTCAATAACTCAGGCGGCACGACGACGCATAGCTCCCGGGCCCAGCAAGTAGCTGCGAACGCAACCTTCGGCACATCACTCACTCATGACACTCATGACACTCATGACACTCAAAGAAGAAAAATCGATCATTATTCAGAAGGAGAAAAAAGGTCCTTAAGATTTCGCCCCCAGAAGCCAAACTGGAGTGTTGAACCCTCTCAGCCACCATGTCCTCTCTAGTAGTATCAAAGTGTTGAAACTTCGCCGGCCTCCTCGTTGATAGACGCCCGCAGTAGTCCCGCAAGGAACATCCCGAGGCGTTTGCGTTGAAGCAATACCAGCGTATCCCGCCAGGTGTTGGAACCCAATCCATAAAAGCACCCCCGGCCTAGCCGATCTCATCATCATCATCATCATCATCATCATCATCATCCGCCATGTCCTCGCAAAATCTCTGATCTGTCCAGCACGCCTGTCCGCCTCTGTCGGGGAGGGCAAGTGATGCGTCGATCGATGCTGTGAATGAAATGTGTTTCCTTTTGATTTTTTTTGTACGAAATCTCGCAGGGGCTATCCGTGTTCCTTCCTGTCTCCCGGATCTGTCTGTGAACTGCATATCTGCCTGTTGGTCATATCAGTAAAACAGCTCGGAAGCTGAACCACATTTCACACACAAAATCCGCCTCTGAATAGTCACATCCCTCGCACCAGACGCTTGTCTTAACGCGGCAGGTTTTGTGAGAGAAGGTCAGAACCAACGGGAATTCAAGATGGAATAAAATCAACGATAACGAGAAGCGGCTGGCCTGGGCGAGGCAGTATTGTTTTTTGTGACGGGAAAGGCCGGCGGTCAAGACCAAACGCATTCCCATATCACACGAGGCGAGGAGAAGCAGACACTCCGATATCAAAGGGGAGAACACCCTCTGGTGGCGAGCGGGAAGGATATGTAACCTCTACTGATTCCCGATAGTTCAAGGAGGTACAAAACGACCTCTAACACGCGGGCGCCCAGCAACGGGTCGAAGAAATTGATCTCTGCCAGAGCGAAAACACTCGCACCGATTGAAAGCGATTGCGAGTGTCGATAATACGTACAAGTACGTATGTGCTGGCATGGGGTAAGGGCGAGGGAGTGAGGGGAAAAGATTGTCACAGGCACGGCATTAGCATGCACTCCGCAGGCTGTTGCTAAACAACAGGCCAGGGGCGAGTGTAATCGTTTTCTTTTATACATGCTGGGCGCTATATGTACGGTACCCAACGGAGTAGACTACACAGAGGAAATGCGCCGTCTCGTGCAATTCCGAAATTCTTCATCAGATGTCGTGCGCCGGGCAACTCCGAACCGGCTTTTGAGAAACGTACAGTCCGACCCGGCCTTCTAATGTCGTGTGGTTGCAATAGTATACACTCGCTAGGCTCGGTCGCCGTTCTCGGCGGAGGAGAGTGTGCCGTCGGGTTGTCCCCTCAAGGGTATATCGATAACAGTGTTCCGCGTCGAGATTTGGCTCTTCCGAGTTGGCTTGCGAAAGCAGATCTGCTTGTGAGCCTTGAAAGATGGCTCGTAATGAAACATAGTTGAGAAAGGCGAGATGAGCCTTCCACAAAGTGGCTGGGCGGTGCGGAGGGATTAGGCAGCTGTAGTGCCACTGTTGTACAGGGTGCACGCCCTTGCGAGACCAAAGCGTGTATGGTTCTCAGCCGATCGAGAGATTAACTATCGTGTTCGCCGGCATCTAGAAGGGGATGTTTGGCGATGACTGAGGGCCCATCACTTCTTGCTGCTCGGCCATCTCCTCGCCGCCCGCTTCGATGGTGATACCAAGACCGACCTTGGCGGATTGCTGCAACAACGTTAGCATCTGATATCGCAATGCTTATTAGTTTGTGAGTTTGACGTACTGTGAGGTGATCCACGTCCGCACAGAAGGACATCATGACAGGAGGTGCGACGCGCTTCTCCAGCAGGCAGCCAAGCTTGCCCTTGGAGTCGACCTGAGCGCGGAATGTCGACATGCGGAAGTCGTACTTGACACCAACAGATGTCACGCCCTCCTTCTGAAGACCGCCCATCATGGTCTGGCTGGGAGCGACCTGAAGGGTCATGTCCACGCCAGCCTGAACCTTGTCGGACAAGCGCCTCCAGTATGTCGCGTTGAGCGCACCCTGGGCGTGGAGCTGTGCCGTTGCGATCCAGTCTTCAGTCCTGTACCGGGCAGCGTAAGACATGGCAGACTCGGGGGGCTGGTTGAGCGCGGCGCGTTGCCAGACCGTCTCGATGCCGAGAGACACACGCTTCGTGATCGACTGCATGTGGCTGAGGATGAAGATGCCAGTGAGGCCGCCCTCGATATAGGAAGGGTTGAGCATCTTGAGCGAAGAGGTGAAGTCGCTGCCAGTGTATTCGTGATCAATCGAGGACATGTCCTGCTGTGTCCCTATTTGGAATGACGACTTTGTCACAAGATTGGGGCTCCACCGGTAGTTGAAGCGGGTTGAGAGCATGCCGTCGTTGTCGACATTGCCCTGGCAGAAGACCTGTAGGTGACAAAGGACTCGGTTAGCAACTAGTGAGGTTGTTCAGTGAGCAGATGGCGCAGGCACATACGTTGTTGGTGCCGTACATGGCGGCGAAGGCGTACGGCTTCATGTGCTCGCCAAGCGCAAACTGGTGGGAGACCTGGAACAAGGGCGACAGGCTGACGGCCTTTGTGAGGTCTGCCCTCAGGCCAGTGTGCATGTAGTTTGTGAGCGAGACATCGCGGGTGACCTCCTTCGAAATGCTCTCGATGGTGCCCGGGTTCGAGAGGCCCAGAGCGGCTCGCCGCTCCGAGAAGCCCTTGAAGGCATCTGAGAGGGCAGCGGTCAGAGGGTTCGTGGCGATGAAGCCGAGGGGCGATTCTGATAGGGAAGCCATGATGATATGCGAAGACGGTGGTGACAAGGCGCCGGCGTTATGACGAAAGGCGCGGTCGGCCGGCGGCAAAGACCTCGAGGATGGCGGCGGAGGTCGGGAGGGACACGGCGGTGGCCTGGCTGGAGGACAAGCTGAGCAGCTGGGGCAATTGAGACCGTGTGGGTGCCGGGTGACTTGAGCTCCAGGGCGCGACGGGGGAGCTCGGGGCGGGTGGTGAGGACAGTGACGATGATGATGAGCTCAGTGGACAAGTCCGAAAATTTGCGGGAGACTGGAGGAATTGCCTCGACCAGCTTGGAAGCTCCGGCCGGGGCTGCCAGGTAAGCGACCTCAGCCTGTGCGTGCAGCGCAGCGCATTCCCCGGTCCACCAGACAGTCGTTGCGGGGCACGTACGCACGCAGCAGGTTGTGCTGTCATTTTGCATCCGCCTGCCTGCACGCCCAGGCCCTCGGTCTCGCAGGCTACCCGGCAGGCAGCCCTCTCGCACCCAGCACCAGCCAAGCCCGAGGCAGCACCTGAAGGTGCGATACGTACGGCACTGCGTAGTTGCATGCATGCTGGAGAGTCTCGATAAGCCTTTTGATCTGACATCATTGGTCCTTGCTCCAGCGTGCGGTTCTGCCTGAGGATGATGGCAGCAGGGAAACCGAGTCTTCACAGGCACCTGTCGAGGATGGGCCCATATACTGGCTCTATTCTTGCAGACAGACTCAAGCACAGCGTGTATCATACATGCATGGCCTTGCCCGTTTCATGCGATGCTCATGGACAGGATCGTGACTAGCGATTGGCGTGGGGGCGATAAGAGGGCGAGGGCTCCCACGCAGCTGCTCACGGATGCTCAACCTTATTGCCGCGTCTTTATTCGCCAAGGTCACGGCAACGTGTGTGGCTGTTGCTTTGCCTGTACTCTTACTGCACATGATCCGCGGACAGCTCCCAGCCCTCTATCGTCACGCAGCTGGCTCTAATCGTCGTCTCGGCTTCTCCTGGCATCGCCTTGTGTCCCGTGCCCCGCCTCTCACGGACGGACCCCACCGAGCTGCTCAGCGAACCCGCGAGTCCAGTGCTTATTTGTCTTTGTATGCACGACACAGTGACACCGCCGCACGCCGATTGAGCTTATCGTGACTCTACACAGGATCCACGAGACGTTGAGAGTATTCTAGTGGCTGTTCGCCAGGCTGGGTCGTGAAAATCACGGCACCTTGCATGTACAGACTCTAGACTGCAACAGATCCTCAAAGAGAGCGTGCGAACACATCTCAGCAAACATGGATACCCTTCTGTACGTCCAACCCTCCGACGGAACGAGACATGCCATCTTTGCTAATCGTCGTAGGACCGCGGACATTGCCGCCAATGCTCCGAGATACCGGCGGAAAAGTAGCACTTTCATCGACGGCATCCATGATGTCCCAGAGGACGCAGACAGGGCCCCTGCCCAGCTCTACAGCACCATGTCCGGACGCCTGTTCCATTCCGGCCGTATTGCGATCGTAATGGTCGGCCTCCCGGCTCGTGGCAAGACGTGAGCCAGCCCAGGTCTAATCCGCATGGCCGAGCCGTCCGACTGACCTGATCCCAGACATATCTGCGTCTCGCTATCCCGGTACCTCCAGTGGTGAGTACACTGTGAACTTCTCGCTCCGTATCATGAGCCATCTTTGCTGAACGATTGCCATAGGCTCGGAGTAAAGACCAGGATCTTCCACCTTGGTGACTACCGACGAGCTACCGTCGGTGAGGGTGGCCAGGTCCCCGAGGACTACTTCTACCCAGATGCGTCACCAGCGTCTGTGATGCTCCGGCAGAAGATTCTCAAAAAGTGTCGTGAGGACATCTACGGCTGGCTGAACCACGAGAATGGTCAAGTCGCCATCTACGATGCGGTAAACCCCACAGCCAGCGGGCGGAGGTCGCTGGCAAAGGAGTTCGCGAAGCACGATGTCCAGGTGAGCCTCCATGTGTTCTGGGATCTTCCATGCCCTCTTTGCTCACATCCTTCAGACCCTCTTCCTCGAGTCGTACGTTGATAACGACCGACTACTCCAAGAAAATGCGAGAAACGTCAAGATCGCTTCACCAGACGTGAGTTTGTCCTTTGTCTATTTCTGCAATTTCTGCAATCTCTGCCATCTCTGACCACCACCAGTTCGCCGAAATGGATCCCATGGAGGCTGCCAAGCTGTACCTCAAGCGCATCGAGGAGAAGATCCCCATGTTCGAGACCATGGATGAGAAGGAGCTCAACTACATCAAGATGATCAACGCGGGCGAGAAGTTCTTCTACAACAACGTCTCGTTCAACTACCTCTCGCACCGCATCGTCTTCTACCTCACCAACACACACATCAAGTACCGCACCACCTTCTTCGCGCGCGCCGGCCCGGCCGTCGAGGAGGAATCCTACAAGTCTGACGCGCCCTTATCCGAGGACGGTCACGCCTACGCCCAGCGGCTCGCAGAGACCCTCATGAAGCATCGCGAGCAGGAGCACGCCGCGATGGTCTCCAAGGGCGGGCAGGACATCGCCATGCAGCCCCTGACGGTCTGGTGCTCGACGCGGTCGCGCACCGTCCAGACGGCCGAGGTCTTTGAGAAGCACGGCTACAAGGTGCGCCAGCGCAGCCAGATGTCGCAGATCAACCCGGGCCTGTGCGAGAAGCTCAGCGAGCGCGCGATCCGCAGGCTGTACCCGGACGAGGTCGAGAAGCACGAGCTCGACCCGTACCACCACCGGTACCCGCGCTCCGAGTCGTACCACGACCTGGCCGTGCGCCTGGAGCCCATCATCCTCGAGCTCGAGCGCGAGCAGAACGACCTCCTCATCATCGCGCACGAGAGCGTCCTGCGTGTGCTCTACGCGTACCTGATGCACGTCGGCACCATGGACATCCCCAAGCTCAAGTTCCCGCGCAACGAGATCATCGAGATCATCCCGGCCGCGTACCAGAACGAGGCCAAGAGGATCCACATCCCGGGGGTTGACCCGAACACCGTCCCGGGGTCGCCGGAGGACATCCGCATGCGCGCGGCGTCGATACCGAGCAGTGGTGCGGACACGCCCGGGCCGTTCCCCGGCGGCGGCCTGTCGTCCCCGGCTGAGCCCGTTGTCGTGGTGGACAAGCCGCCTGAGCGGGTCATCAACACTTCTGCCGACGCCGTGAGGGACAAGGTCGCTGACGAGGACTAAGCTGTCGCTGACGAGGACTAAGCTGTGGCTGTGGCGGATGTGGTGGAAAGAGATCGTGTGAGGATTTATGGCAAGGGCGTTTATTGATTTCCCGAGAAATCGAGTCAGATAGATTTATGTACAGCAACAACTAGCAGCGTTTGCATAGCATGGTCCCTTGTTTGTTCCAGGACACTGCCCGTGGGAATCGAATGAGTCTCTACGACATCAGCCCAATGACACTCGAGATATGATGATCTCCATATACACATATACCTTCGCCGAACATACTCAGGACATGTGAAAAGCGTTCCTTTCAGTCGCTGGACCGACTCTTTAACCCCCATGCTCACGAAGTCGACCTTGTCATCTTTTCCCTGATCGCGCCTTCACCTCTGCTGCTGCCAGTGCTTATAATGCTTCTGTGCTAACACAGGTACCAAATGAAGCTTCGTGCGGGAGACTGCAACTCGGGATCGTGCCATGTTCTTCCAAGGCGCCCATTTGGGGACAACATACGCGGGAGCGTGGCCGCGGGCGTGTGATGGGAGAGGACCTGGAGTGCTCCCGCAGTCTTCTAAACTCTGCTATCTCCTCTTTTTCCAATGATGGCCTTCAAGAGTCACCTTCCCTCCCCTCCCCTCTGGACATAAGCGGGAGAAGGTGGACACGCAAGTTATGGCCATAATTCAGCGACAGGGCGGGCACGAGACACACACAGCAAAGCATGTATGGATGCTGAAATTTGGTCTCCGTCCAGAGCCAGTAACATCTACCCTGCGGCGCAAGTGTGCTTCGTCTCGCGTTTCACGACATAGCCTTGCCACGTGAGCAACGCAACGCGTGAAGCGTGAACGCAGAGGGCACCTGCGATGGGCGGGGGCACATGACAGCAAGACACGGGGAGGATGTGGACGGGTTTTCACCGCTCCAGTAATGACAAACAGTGACACCTCAGCAGCGGAGTCGCGGCTGGCTAGGGAACTCGCGGTGCTCTGCAGTTCTGACACATGCCCGGCCGTCGTGTAGGAGGAGCCAAGTGTGTGAGCGCATGGACTGGTTGTCAATGCATCTGGGCGGTATCAAGTACGGGACCGGAATGGCAAGTTTTCAAGACTTTGCCGAATCCAGTGACATGACAAGATAAAAAGTTCCGAAAATAGGACTTCACCGGGACTCAAAAAGACCCCTGGGCCGTGCACTTTTCGTACTAGTGACTTGGAAAAGCCCGTCCGGTGATCTTGTGATGCAGGACACGAACCAGTGTCTGGTCCGTGTTCCCGCATCCGCTGAGGCAGCCGTCACCAGTCGACCTCCGTGTTACGGTCCATCTCCCGTGCCGACGCCCGCCGCCGCCGCCGCCCTTGACTCCTCGAAACTAGGTAGCGGCTGGCATCATGCAAGGTCCAGGTCCCGCACCGGACAAGGCCGCCACTCGCGATGGGAAAAGGTCCCGCAAGCGATCTCGGTCGGTCCAGGCGTTTTCAGCCTCGCCCTCTGCGTTGCGGCTGCCAGGGCCCAACGTGGCACGCGATGCTGCCCTCGTCCCGTCTGGCTCTTCTATTCTGTGATTGGTAGCGAGCACGTGAACGTCTTGCAACGGCGATGCCGGCAGCTTGCGCCTCAGGGGTCGACGTCACGGTTGGGCCGGACTGCGTGACAACGTCACCGCCATTCGTCGAGAACTTGTTGCCCAACCAGCATTTTGAGCCCCCCGCAGCAGAAAGCGAATGCCATGGTGCTGACGTTCCGCAGGTCTTGAGGAAGCGAGTACAGAATAAGCACTCGTTGATTGCTTTCGAGCGCAACGGCTGGTCGACATGAAGCCCGCTCTCCACAAACCTCTGGTTGCTGGCACCGACATTGACGTCCTAGATCGGAAGACCATGGCACTTGCGGATGCTTGGCAGCGATCCACTCACAGCCAGCATTCAACAGTTGCAGAAACTAGTTGTTCACGTGCACTCAAGAAAAGGCGTACAGTACCCACCAGCAGAGCAGGCCCGCCCTTGTCCACAGCGGCGCTGGAATGCGAGGCAGGGGCCGGGATGTATCGATGTCTAGCCTTGGCTTGGGTGTAGCGAAACCGGATCGTCGGATACCAGCGAATTTGTGTCGTAGGTACATGCTGGTGGTGATGCTAAAAATGCTGTTTGACGGTCCAGACAGCCGACGCGAGTTGGATGTATTGGCGGTCCGCACAACAAGAGATTGTGCTATTGCGAGCCTAGATCTGAGAATATTTTCCCTTTTAATTAGAGCATGTGAGGCATATCGCAAGCGCCTGCATCATCCCTATGGATTGTCCTGCTGATGCTGACGAACAGTGCGCTACCTTGCACATTCTGTGTCGACCACAAGACTACTTTTCATTCGTAGAGCCATGGCCGCTGTCTGTTGCGCATCCACCTGATCTTGCAGCATCGGAACCGTGGGAAAGTGACACAATGGACGTGATGCTGGCGCTCAAGCTATCACCATGATTGGCGATCTGAGTTGAGTGCGGATGCGCAAATCCATGCCGTGACAACGTGCCTGTCCGAGTCAATTCAGGAACCAACCGTTGCCCTGTGCTGTGTTTGTGCCAGCACTAGTCGCTGGTCGGCAACTTAAGCTGTGGCTTACATAGGCCAGGCATTAGCGTCAGCCCAAGGGTGATCCCATGACCATTTCAGACTCTGCGCTTCAGGCGCCGCGTACTCTCCATGGTTTACCAATGCGTGTCTTGAGACACGCCGTAGGTTGACGAACAAGTCCAGGGCCAGGGAACTTGCCTAGAAGCAGCCAACTGCGCGGCCGACTCGACGCAACCACTTCGAAGTTTTTGCTGGTGATCTGTCGGCCTATCAGCCCGCCGGCAAGGCAGGAGCCGGCGGGGTTCGAACACCATGGCTGGGATCTGGGTAGATGGGAGGACGCACGATACCTGGGCCGGGGCTGGACCTTCTGAGGCCTGGACGGGCTCGACATCTGGTGACCAGCAGAGATTGTTGAAGTACCTCGTACTCAGCTGGTTGCCGGGTTTGAGGCTCAAGGGTGTTCTTCGTGGGGCCACGAGCGTGGGAAGCCGGAAATGTTGAATATTGGGTCCACCAACAAGTTCGCGGAAGGGGATCACGCGGGCTTCGCAGCCCACCATCAGGGCTCCGTTCGGGCAAGGCGTCTCGCCGGCAGAGGACCGGCTCGTGCTGGTTGGTTGGCCGTCCGTGGATCTCGACTGAGCTTAAGGTGGTGCTCCTTCCTGATGGCTGCCAAGGGGCTGGGATGCCGGCTGTCATCACGGTGACTGGTCAAGGTGTACATAGACCGCTTATGGGTGCACAACACCGTACCCAGACATGTTGCCGCTTTGCTGGCTCCTCGAACACCCCGATCGCTCCAAAGTGGTGGTTGTGACGGGAGGCCTGTTTCTTGTGCCAGGTCCGAGACAAGGCCACGCCTCCGGGAAGGAACGAGCTGCCAATTGAAACCGGTCAGTCCTCAAGAAGGGTTGGCAGGCTGCAATGCAGTGCAGTTGCTCCAGCTGACTAATGCTCTTGCCAACGCGTGTGTCTGGCCAATCGCAAGACGGTCGTTTCGAGCCCTGCACGTCGTCTGCCCTTGAAAGATGATGCCCCACGAAGCGATCAACAGATTCGCGGTTCGACGTCTTCTCCCATGCTGCACTCTGTGTCGTCCTCGGCATTTGCCGAAGTGGGAGACACTGCGAAGAGCATCCTGGTTGGCGCCAGCGACCTGCCTCGGGCATGGATGCAGAACTGAAGCTCTGATGACAGCCAGCAAGCCATAACTGCTCAAGTGGCCAGACCAGCCACAACCTTGGCACCCACAGTCTCATCGTCTCACGAATGTTTGGGACATCCTGCTGACAGTAGTGGCGGCCGGGTAATTCTGTGCCGTTATATAAGGGCGAAAGCGGGCAGACCACGAGAATCACGAGCGATCGCAGTTGGAACAAAACACTTTGAAGCTTCATTCGAGCCCCGCAGCTGGCACCGCCCAGCCCAGCCCCCACAGTCAATCCTCGACCGGCCACAGCTCACTGGGCTGGGCCTCACAACGTCATCGGCAGCAGCACGATCTTGGCTCTTCTCAGGCGTGCACGTCTTGGAGACGTCGGCCGATGGTAGAGATTGGCAAGACATTCTGTGGATTCCGTGTCCAGCCTTATGGAGAAGAGGCCATCAAGGCTGGATGGAACAAGCTGGGAGCATATGCTGGCCCGGAGATCTTCAGCTAGCCTTCTGCTGACAGTGTTTCAGATGGCTCGGAAGCGCATCCGCGGTGCGTGCCGCCTTCACGACAGAAAACTTAGCTTCAGTGGCGCCACTTCAGCAAAGCCAGTCAAGTCAAGCTTTAGTTCACTGAGGGGCCAAGGGCAAAGACAAAAGCCCGCGCGGCTTTTCGGCGTTGGGCTGGCATTGCCACTGGATGCTGCCAACTTCAAAAGAGGCTCGGAACCTGTTCATGCGCGGATGGGTACTCATGTCGTCGTTGTGATGGCCACATCTTTAGCATTAGACGTGGGCATTGTCTCTCGACGTCGGGCTGAAATCAATCAGGGCACCCGCCAGTTTGGTCAAGACACAACGCCAAGTGTCAGCCCTAAAACACGATTCAAATGCCAGACTGTCGAGTTTGATTTTACCCCGTCAGCACTTGTTTTTTCGTTTCCGCGGTCGCAGGCGGCAATACCACCATACACACGCCTTGGGATTGTGTCTCAGATAGGGGTTGAACATCAATAACTTGGTATTTACTCATGAACAGGCCCAGATGTCCAATAGCATGCCAGGCTCGATTGCCCAGCCAAGCACGTTAGTCAGGCTTTCTTGGTACTTGGTAGTCTTTAACTTCATCGGCATCGTTTTCGTGCGGAACACCAGATGCACTCTAAATAGGTATGTTCCGCAGCCCGGAGCTCGCGGAGCAAGCCCCGGGTCACGAGTCTCAGCAGGGGTGGCTAGTTGTTCGCCGTTGCTGATCAGCATGCATAACGGTGCCGGTGAGAACCAACTAGGTCAATTCGTGGCGATGGAATGAACCCTCTTGACTTTTATTCAAATTATACTGGGTACTCCACGTTCGATTTGTTGACATGCCAGATCAGGCACGCTACCTCGTTGCACGTACCCACGGTGAAGCTTGTGGCAGGTCTCCACCAGATGAGGCGTGCATGGAATGGAACCGTTGAATGTTTATTGGCAATCATGAGGTAGTCGTTGTGCCTGGGAAACATTTCTCGCAAACGCAACCCCAGCATGTTCCAGGTCGGATGTGGACGACCATCCTCGCAGACAGCCGACATATAATCAGAGAGTCCTCGACACTGTGGGACACAGACTGCCGCCAGAGAATCGGTCGTGATGCAGCCAGCCAGCACATTGACTGAGCATTGTATATTGTGAGACATGCAGCACTGAGCCCAACACAGGCTGAGACGGCCCGTACCGTTGGACCTCACGGCCAACGCAAAGGCTTCCATATGGCCATTGTCCGCAAGATAGGTCGCCGGACATCGACCCATGCACGGAGCTCTACGAGCACATGTGCTCACGTAGTGACGAGCCACAAAGAGCTCCTGCGCTGTGGAACGACAGAGTTTGGGCAGCTGCCGGTGCGTTCACGTGTGCAGAGCACTGATGTGCTATTGTCTTTGCCGCTGCGAGTCCTGCATTGCGTCGAGGCTGCAGGTCGATGCATGACAACGACGCGAGAGACAGAAAGAGACCTTGCGATCGGCGAGCCCAGAGTTACACACAGGTGAGCCTCGAGCCTTACGCCGCCCGCGGCCGGGGCCCCTTGCTGTCCATATCTTGGGTACACTAGGGACACGAGGTGCTCCGTCCAGCACTCCGTACAGTACCCTTTGATCCATGAAGTGGTCAGCCGTGCTCCACGGTCCACCACGAACGAGCAGACCAGCAGACCAACGGCAACCTGATCCATCGTCAAGTCAAGAGTGGGCCCCGGCGCCGCGGCAGGCTCCACTGTCGGGCGGATCCATCACCAGTGAGGAGCTGGGCTCTCTGGGCTGGGCCAAGCCGCTGCTTCGCAAGGCGCGCCCGGGCTGCCCTTGTCCGGCTCGCTCCCACTTCGACTCGACCCCTCACATCCCTACCTTGCTCCATGTACTCCGTAGGCTAGTCACTCGACGCTACCTCGACCTGGCCTGACAGACCTGTGACGACCCTGGCCAGCTCAAGTTCATCCATCCCGACCTCGACTTCTAGTCCACACTTTCCGAAGCCAGACCACCGCGACACCCTCACTCTTGCCCTTCTTCCCTCCCCCGACTCCCGCTTCCGACAACATCCCGTGCCACGCATTGGCCAGCAGCAACAAATTGCAAGATCCAAGGTAAGCAGTGCGAGAAGCTAGGCATTGCCATGCCTGGACACCACCTCCTATGGTCCTTCCTACCCAGCCCTTGGCCCGCTCGCGAGCTCTCTCTAGCTCTCTCGAGCTTCTCACCACCCACCAGCCCGAATCGCCCGGCAGCAGCCTCCAGATCTACGCATCAACCATCGCTCCACCTCCACCTCTCCCTGCTTGGCAACGCCCATGCCAGCAGCAGGCAGGATGTCTCTTTCTTCGTCGTCCAGCTGGCTCTGCCGGTCGTCGTGTGGAACTGAAGTGGTTGTGGTGCAATGGGAGAGCCCTGCAGACACGCGCGTGCCTGGCAGTTGGCTCAGCCCCCGCTCCGAACCATGACAAAGACCTGGCCAGTGAGGAGCAGGACTCAACATGACGGGGACACCAGTCTTGCGCAGGCACGCACGTGCAGTGTGTCGTCTCAAGGCGTCACTGCCTCATCCTCGCCCCTCCAATGCATGCAGGCGCTCATCTGATGCGTCGTGTAATTGCTGAATGGGGTCAGAGAGGCGAGAGGCGAGAGACCAAGCGACGACAGACCACATGCCCCGATCTGCCCAGCATCCCAACCGCCCTCAAGCACTCGCTCACCCTCGTTCTTCCTCCCCCTTGCCCTGGTACTGGAGATGCACACAATGCGCCCATCGTTGCCTCACTGGGCTGTGCCTCATCCCCCTACCAAACAGTTCGCGGGTCTCTCCAGCACCTGCAGCATTGCCTCATCAAGCTCCGTCGTCTGCCAGTCCGTTGACGTCTCCCGGTTTCGAGGTATTGCTGCGCTACTCTAGACATCGGCAGCTCCAATCCATACACCCCCCGGAGAGGGCTCTCCTCTCGCTGCTCGCTGTGCCCAAGCCCACCTCAGCTGCCCCAGCCATTACCTCATTGCCAGTCCACACCCCAGCACCCGGGGCTGCAAGTGCTTCTCGTCCCGCCTCCCACCACACCCCCGCCGCCCGCCATCGCTGGTGCGTGCTTGGTGCTGGTGCTGGTGCTGGTGCTCACTTCCCTCTCCCACCACAGCTGCTGCCACCACCATTACCACCACCACCACCACTGTTCACTGCCAATCCCCGTCCAGACGGAGATCCAGCGCCCACCTGCGCATTTCCTGCCATCCCCACCCCGCTCGATACACCCTCTTCCTCGTGTGTGTCTCCGTCCTCCCTCAAGCCCATACAGCCCCATTCCTCCTCTCTGCGAGTCAAGCGAAACGTGCGCTTTACGCTTCCTAAGGAACCCTGCATGTGCTAACTCTCAGTCATCATTCTTCTTACCTCGTAGCTACGACACGATCTCCTCACCTCACGATCCTCTTGACCCCGCGTTACGGACCTCTGGGCCACTTTCGTCTCCCGTGGCCCGCACCCTGCCATAGCCCAGCGTCGGTCCCCTCCTCAGAGCCCGTTCCGCTCCATACCTCGCGACTCCTCGACTTCTTCGACACTGGCTTCTTCAGAGCCCCCGAGTCACGCCCCATTCAGCTTGTCGCACTCAATCTTCTCCCGGCTTCAATTGCGCATTCAGGACTCTCCCATCGTCATCAGACTTCACGGCATCAAATAGAATAACCAGGAGACCGGAACAGATCCGACCTCGAAAAGCCATCAACTCGCCAGACCTTTACCAAAGCCCAGAACGGCGTCCGCCACTGTTTACAAGAAGCCCATTCCACTGCTTCATATAGCGGACTGACAGAATCTGCATTTTCGTCACGATGTCGCAGAACCGCCCAACAGCGGCGTTCAATACGCTTCGTATGGGAGGTAAGAATCATAATCCTCGTTGCATGTGCGGCAATTGCCTCGTTTGCTATCCCTCGAGTACTAAGCCATATGCCACAGAGATCGTGCGTGAGAAAGTGCAGGACGGTATCACTGGAGAGACTAGAGAACTCCAGTATACCAACTGCAAGATCGTCGGCAATGGCTCTTTCGGTGTGGTCTTTCAGACCAAGCTGTCACCATCAGGCGAAGATGCAGCCATCAAGCGCGTCCTTCAGGATAAGAGATTCAAGGTAAGACACATCGGTGTTATTTCTTCACGGGGCTTTTAATCAATTTCACGTGTCCGAGTGCTAATCAGGCAAACTTTTTTCTTGGCTTATAGAATCGTGAACTTCAAATCATGCGGATTGTGCGGCACCCGAACATTGTGCAATTGAAGGCATTCTACTACAGCAATGGCGAGCGGGTAAGAATTCCAGTATTGCGGCATTAAATTACCAAGAGACCCAATGCTGACCAGCACCGTCCCTCGATCGCTAGAAGGACGAAGTGTACCTCAATCTTGTTCAGGAATTCGTGCCAGAGACCGTCTACCGCGCCTCTCGATTCTTCAACAAGATGAAGACGACCATGCCGATCCTGGAGGTCAAGCTCTACATCTACCAGCTGTTCCGAGCTCTCGCATACATCCACTCACAAGGCATCTGCCACCGAGACATCAAGCCGCAGAACCTTCTGCTGGACCCGAACAGCGGCATATTGAAGCTTTGCGACTTCGGAAGCGCCAAGATTCTGGTTGAGAATGAGCCAAATGTCTCGTACATCTGCTCGAGATATTATCGTGCTCCAGAACTCATCTTTGGCGCGACGAACTACACCACGAAGATTGGTCAGTATTCACCTTGCTCGCGATTCGCATGATCTTGGGACTGTTTCAGCTGACAATATGTAGATGTGTGGTCAACTGGCTGTGTCATGGCTGAGCTGATGCTTGGACAGCCACTGTTCCCCGGCGAGTCTGGCATCGACCAATTGGTGGAAATCATCAAGGTGCTCGGAACGCCGACCAGGGATCAGATTCGGACGATGAACCCGAACTACATGGAGCACAAATTCCCCCAGATCAAGCCTCATCCGTTCAGCAAGGTCTTCCGTAGGGCAGACGCCAACGCCTTGGACTTGATTGGCCGACTCCTCGAGTACACTCCCACGGAGCGTCTCAGCGCGATTGACGCAATGGTTCATCCATTCTTCGACGAGCTTCGGGATCCAGGAACCAAGCTTCCCGACTCGCGCCACTCGACGGGCAACCTACGAGACCTGCCCAGCCTCTTTGACTTCTCCAAGCATGGTATGATCAGCCCAGACGCATTTGTCATCATGTAGCCATGGCTAACCACAACTCTCTGAGCACAGAACTTTCCATCGCCCCTCAGCTCAATCACAAGCTCGTCCCTGCTCACATGAAGCCTGTTCTTCTCTCGCGAGGACTCGACATTGACAACTTCACGCCACTGGCCAAGTCAGAAATGATGGCCAAGCTGGACTGAAGCAATACTTCGAATCTCAATATCCCTCTACCGCCCGCCGGTGTCGAAAGCCTGCTGAGATGCTCGCACAGAGTTTGCATAAAATGGTTTCCAAGGCACGGGGCTGGGAGCTCCAGGGCTTTCGCTCAAGCGCGTAACTGCAGCCATTTTGTTCGACCTTGGCATGGCAGAGACTCATGAGATATAGCTGCACAGCCAGCTAGGATGTGTTGATATGAGAGTATTCGATCTGGAAGCAATTGCAGGTGTAGTGGTCTTTCCGAAGCCAGATTCGTGCATGCCTACAGCAGAGCGGCTCTGGCTCATGCCAGCATGAAACATGGAAACGAGCACGCAATAGCCCATCTTCGACTGGCGTTTACTAGACTTCTGCATGAACCAAGACGGCATTATGGTTTTGTTCAAACTTCTTTGACCCACTGACCGCGAGGCGGTTGGGAAGCCTGCGGGCGATACATGGAAACGGCTCCTCACGAATCAAAAAGGGACATCGGCGCAAATTTTAAAATCAGAGCTTTTTGGGCAGGAACGCAGTCCTGGCCGTGGTTGTCAGAGATCGAACAGGCGCAAAAGAACGAGACAGCAGCTTTGATTTCATCTTGCCCCAATGGCCCTATCAATTGGACACCCTAGGGATGATGCGGCGCAGCATGATATCCCCCCGAAAAGATTTCCCCTTTCCTAATTTCTTATGTACTTCGGTGCAGCAACCAGTCCCGGCGTGGGTGAGGCAAAAGATAGGTTCCAGAAGGACAAGAACTGGCTGACGCAGCTCGACCTTGACGAATCTGAAAGTGAAGAGCACTGGTGCCGAAGCCACAGATGCGATTCTATGACAATGTCCGATACCAAATAACAAAAAAAGAATACTAGTCAAATTGCATACACTACATCATCATTAGGCCATGGTGATTCCAGCTGTGAGGACTCCGTGGAGACAGCCTGGGCCGGTCTTGGCCATGGCCATGGCATAGTCGTGAATTTGCCCACAGCTGAAAGCTGCGTACGAACGAGTTGATATCCATTCTCAGAGTGACGGTTGGCGGTACGGAGGGTGGAAGTTTCATGGGTCCGTGCTGGACTGCGCGTCACATTCGACTGTTCCTGGCCCGCCGATGCGCTAGCTCGGACAACCCCTGCAGAAATCTAAACAGAGCTCAGCCAGCAAGACGTCTTTGAAACACAATCAAGTGCTCAAGCCTTCTCCGTCGTTTCCATCTTTCATCGCAGCCGTCAATCGGCATTTCCAGCATCATGGGCGACCACAATGACAGACACTACAATGGCGGAGGCCGCAAGAGGCGGTATCGAGGTCAGTACCACGCCCCAATGGAACCTGCAGAGCATCGCGAGCATCGGATGGACGCCCGTGGTCGCGAGCATGCGCACGAGTAAGACCCTGCGACAGGCAGAGGACACCTCGCTGACGGACTCTCTCTTCATCTCGCCCTCAGATGACGACGACTACGACCGCCGATCCCAGCGGCGCCGCTACGACGCGCCCGCGCACACGCGCATCCGCAAGCAGCTGCTCGGGCTCGCCGAGACCCCCCTGAAGCGCTGGCACGAGGAGATCCAGGCTGTCGCGCAGCTCGTCGTGGACGCGCCCGCGGACGAGCAGGAGCAGGTGCGCGGCGTCTTCCTCGACCTGATACCGCTCATGGCCGTCGAGCAGCCGCTCAAGACGCCCTTCGTCGCTGCCGTGGTGCTCGTGGTCAACTCGATGAAGCCCGAGCTCACGGGGGATCTGCTGGAGCGGATCGTGGGCGCGACGCAGGACAAGATACGGGCTGGCGAGTGGCGCGAGGTGAAGCTGTATCTGAAGCTGCTGGCGTCTCTGCAGGGCTTGCTCGAGGGCGAGGGGTTGTTCCCTGTGCTCGAGGAGCTGTTCAGCCGCGCGGTAGATTTGCAGACGGCTAGCTCTGATGATGTGAGTTGCCACTATTTTAGTTGTATTGGAGGACCTAGGTTCCGCTAACAAAAGTCCTTCCCGTGCGGCAGACCATCGGTACCGAGCTCGTCAAGATCATCCTCCTCACGATCCCCTACATCATGGCGACCGCGCCGCCAAGCCAGTGGCAGCAGAAGGCCGCGGAGCTGATGGACAAGACCGACGTCATTGCCTCGGAGCCGCATGCCCTCCAGGTCCTGATCGACCCGTATCAGGTACAAGAAGGCGAGGAGAGCCCGACCGCGAACCTCAGCCTTATTGGTCTGTTGCAGACTCAGCTGCAGAAGGAGGCGACTGGCGGCTGGGCACTGTCCTGCCTGCCGCGGCCGTGGCTCATGCCGCCCGAGGAGATCGAGACACAAGAGAAGCTCGACACGGCGCAGAAGCACGTGCTCCCGTCCATCACGATCCCCGAGACCGTGGTCGCCGGGCCGAAGCTCCTGTTCCCGGAAATCTACTTTTCCGTCTACGCCAACCAGGAGATCGAGTCTGTGCCGCCGACAACGGAACTCGCATCTGCGCTGATCCGTGATGGCCTCGTTGATACTATCAATGTGCTGCACTTCAACCGCACAGTCACTGCACGCTTCCTCATAGATGTCGACTGCTACTTCGCGCCGGGCACGTTTGTCAAGCGAGCCACACCATTCGACCGCCTCAGAGACATCGACGGCGGACGCTCGACATGGAAGCCGGAAGATATCGCAGTTGACGCCGTCTTCTCTCAGCTCTTCCAGCTGCCAGCTCCCGAGCAGAAGCTCGTCTATTACCACGCCGTGCTTACAGATGCCTGCAAGCTTGCGCCCGCCGCCGTGGCCCCCAGTCTAGGCAGAGCCATCCGGTACATGTATCAGAATCAGCACTGGCTGGACCTGGAGCTTTCCTACCGCTTCCTGGACTGGTTCACGCACCACCTGAGCAACTTTGGCTTCATGTGGAAGTGGGCTGAATGGGTTGGCGACGTGGACTTGCCCAACACAGATCCACGAAAGGCCTTCATTGTTGGCGCCCTCGACAAGGAGATCCGCCTGAGTTTTGCTCAGCGTATCAAGGGTACTCTTCCCGAGCCGTACCAGGTCCTGATTGGTCCTGAGAAGGAGCAGGATACACCTGACTTCAAGTACAACGACGAGCGTGAGTGTCCACTTACATGAGCTTCCCTGTGATGATTACTTCGACTGACATGATATGTAGAAACTCCCTTCTCTACCGAGGGTAAAGAGCTCGCCGCCCTGCTCAAGCGCAAGGCGCCCGATGAGGAGATCCAGCCCGTCATTGACCGCATCCACTCGATGGCTCTCGACCAGGCTCTCGACCCGCTTGTCACGAGCACCGACATCTTCATGACGGCGGTGTGCTGGGTTGGCTCCAAGTCGCTCTCGCACGTGCTCGCGTGCATCGAGCGCACCAAGGACCGGCTGCTCGACGCGGGGGCGGCATCTGAGGCAGTCCGCGCGCAGATCATCTCGGCCGTCATGACCTACTGGTCCTCGCACCCGGGCGTCGCGGTCAGCATCGTGGAGAAGCTGCTCAACTACTCGATTGTGACCCCAGCCGCGGTCATCGACTGGTCCCTCGTCAGCGACCGGGCCGGCAAGTACGGCGAGGCGCTGAGCAAGAGCTGGGTCTTTGAGCTCGTCTTCAACACTGTCACGAAGGTCACGGGCCGCTACCGGCAGGTCGTCAGCGATAATGCGGGCGAGGCTCCCGAGGACGAGATCTCGGCGATGCGCGACCTGTTTAAGAGCATGGACGACTCACTGTCGAGCTGGGCACAGGGTACCAAGGACCAGATGCTCGACCCGGCCAGCGCGGATGGCGGCGAGGACCTCGTGAAGCGCTGGGGCCAGCGCTGGCTGCGCGTGTTCCGCCGCAAGTCTGCTATCGAGGAGGCCTTCTTGGCCGAGCGGAAGGCTGCTGCTGCAGCTGCTGCCGCGGCGGCCGCTGCTGCCGACGCGGGTGGTGCCGAGATGGCGGAGGCTGCGTGAGAGTGAGATGGGGGTGTTCTTCTGGGCTTGTAATTATGCGTGTACACCATCAGGAAGCAGTGAACACATTTCTAGGGAGTTGTCGCGTCGATGCGATGAGAGAAAAGGGGACACTTGATATCGTCGTCGGGGGCGATTTTTCACAGCGGTTTCGGGAAACACCAGAGGGAGAGAGACAGAGAAGATTGGGTTTTCCATATCGCGCAGGAGTTTTCTTCAGCTTAGCTCTTTCGGAATAGTAAGAAAACGAACAGAGCAAAAATATACTGGCTAATTGTTTGTGAATAGCCACGAGTATTTGTCCCGACCATTGTAGCTTGCCTAGAGTTAGCAGGAAGCCTAGAGTGGTGGTTTGACTTGGCAGCTGGGCGACAGCTGCACGAGAAGATGGCCATTTGCTTTGAGAGTCGAGTTATTGGACACTTCGAAAAAGGCCTGCCTCGACGTAATGATGCGCTAGTGGGAGAACCCCTGCAAGCTGCAGCTTCCCAGCGCCCAGGGCTCCAGAAAAAAGTCCAGTTGATGGAGGGGCAGATGCTGAATTACACATGAAAGCCTTCAAGTGAATGTGTCGGGAGAAACGACACATATTTCATTGATACTCACTCACCGTTTCACTGACCGTCACTGATAACCACGCTGGACTACAAAACAGTACAGCCCTGGCCCTTCCAAAAATCGGTACTTGCATTACCACAAAGAGCAAAGAAAGTGAGCGACGACAACTCCAAGAAGGCGACAGCCGAGGACGGAGATCAGGTGAAAGCCTATCTAGCCTCGCGAAAAGACGCCCGGGGGGAAAGTCCTTCATATCCCACATTGAGCAGTTGCTCGATCCGCCTCGAGAAGAGAGTAAGTGCAGAGGGGGAAACCCGGGCAGCTGCACACGACGGAGCCCACGACAAGGACAGTGACGACAATGGCGGCGACGACGACGACAATACCGATACATGCCCTGCCCCAGAGCGGAGCCGATGGCGACGGTGATAGAAGTGCCGCCACGGAACCAAATCCGCAAGCAGCAGCAGTAGTAGCCGGCGGCTCGTCAGCACCAGCTGCGGCGGTAGAGGTCGAATACCTTGCCGCTGGGGCAAACAGGCAGACCGCTGTTGCGGACTGGGGCGAGGACGGGATCGTGGCTTTCGGTGCGGATTCGAATGTTGCGCTGTGGCAGCCGAGGGTGAGTGAATTCGTCTTTTCTTTTCCTTCAATATGATTCTTGCCGTGGTTGTCTTTTTTACTGGTTCTTTCTGGAGAGGGCTCATCCTGGGTTGGCTGTTTGAGTTCGTGCGATTCGACTAAACAGTATGCATCTTTGGGAGGTCATGTGGACAAATGCATGAGAAATCGGGGGAACTCAAGACCGCTGAAGTATATGAGATTGAATTACTGACGATGCCCTACTCCCAGGATCCTCCCAACAAGGGCATCACAGCACTACTCTCCGGCCACACCGAGGTTGTCAAAGCAGTCAAATTCCTTCCTCGAGCAGCAGAGGACGAGGAGGGAGTCTCATACCTGCTCACAGGATCAGACGACAAGGCCCTCAAGATATGGTCTCTCAGCAGGTCGCCTGGTGGCAGCATCCAGACAAAAGCTCAGTGCATACAGACAACGCAGAGCCATACCGCGCCCATCAACTGCATTGCCACTCTGAGCAACTCCGGCACTACTACTACTACTACGTCTTCGCCATCGAGCGGCAGGAGGATATTCGCGACTGGAGCTGCAGACGCGACCATCAAGATATGGACCTTTGACGGGGCTGAGTCGCGCGTGGTCCAGACGATCAAGCCGGCGCCCAAGTTCTTCCCCTTGGCCGTGGCACTGAGCAGGCTCGACGACACTGATGGCAACAGCCCGCTCATCCTGGCGGCCGCCGGCACGAGAGACACGATCCAATTGTTTGTCGCCGAGTCCGCCCGGGAGAACTTGGGGGTGGCCGAGTTCAAGCACCAGGCCACCCTGTCCGGCCACGAAGGGTGGATCAGATCCCTTGACTTTGTGCGGGATCCTCAGGACAGCCACGGCGACCTGCTGCTCGCCTCAGCCAGCCAGGACAAGTACATCCGCTTGTGGCGCTTCCACCAGGGCAGGGAACTACCCCAGGGCAGAAGCGAGGGCAACGACCCGTCGCTGGGCGCGTACCTGCCTGGCAGGTCGCCGTCGAACAAGGCGCACCACCTGAGCGCCGGGCCAGGGGCGGAGGAGTATAGCGTCACGTTCGAGGCGCTGCTACTAGGCCACGACGACTGGATCTACAGCGCGAAGTGGTTTGTCCGTCGGCGGGCGCCTACTGCGGCTGCCGCCGCCGCCGAGGACAACAGCACAGGGACGGCCGCGGCACGACTGCAGCTCCTGTCCACATCGGCGGACAACACGCTCACGATATGGGAGGCCGACCCCACGTCGGGCATCTGGCTGTCCTCGGTGCGTCTGGGCGAGATCAGCAGGGAGAAGGGCGCGACGACGGCGACGGGCAGCACAGGCGGGTTCTGGACGGGACTGTGGTCCGTGGACGGCAACTCGGTGGCGTGCCTGGGCCGGACGGGCTCATGGCGGGTGTGGGACTACAAGGTTGGTGAGCAGGATGGGGACGAGGACGAGGGCCAGTGGCTGCCGCAGGTTGGCATCAGCGGGCACACCCGGGCCGTCACGGGCATCGCCTGGGCCAAGAACGGTGATTACCTGCTTTCGACGAGTCTGGACCAGACCACGCGGTTGCACGCTGCGTGGAAGCGGGGGAAGACTGAGAAGAAGAAGAGCAACAACAACGACGACGGGGTGGAAGCTGAGGAGGAAGAGCAGCAGAAGCAGGAGCAGACGTGGCACGAGATGTCGCGGCCGCAGATCCACGGGTACGACCTCAACTGCATCGACACACTCGGCGCGACATCGTTCGTGTCCGGGGCTGACGAGAAGCTCATGCGCGTCTTCAGCGAGCCGAGGGCCGTGGCGAACCTTCTCGAGGGGCTCAGCGGGATCGTCGTGAGCCCCGGGAACAACGGCAGCGGCAGCAACATCATCCTCCCCGACGCCGCCAACATGCCCGTCCTCGGCCTGTCCAACAAAGCCATCGAGGCCATCGACGACGACGTGGAGCTCGACCCGGCCTCCACGGACCCGCACAACGCCGACCGCGACGCCCTCGACCCGGGAACGACGGTGCGCAAGTCGCACCTGTCCCCATCGGCCGTCGCGCACCCACCTTTCGAGGACACGCTGAGCCGGCACACCCTGTGGCCCGAGGTCGAGAAGCTGTACGGCCACGGCTACGAGATCTCGTGCCTGGCCGCGAGCCACGACGGGCGGCTCGTGGCCAGCGCGTGCCGCGCGAGCTCGCTCAACCACGCCGTCATCAGGCTCTTCGAGACGGAGAGGTGGACCGAGGTGCGCCCCCCGCTCGCGGCGCACACGCTGACCGCCACGAGGCTGCGCTGGTCCGGGGACGATCGGCACCTCCTGAGCGTCGGCAGGGACCGGGCGTGGGCGGTGTTTGAGCGGGTCGATGATGACGGCGGCAGCAGTAGTGCTGGACGGCAGGAATCTGCAGCCGCCGAGGGAGCGTTCAGGCTGAAGCAGACGAACCCCAAGGGCCACACGCGCATGATCCTCGACGCCGCGTGGGCGCCGCCATCGGGAAGCTCAGGGACTGGCCAGCGTCTTGTCTTTGCCACGGCCGGCCGCGACAAGCAGGTCAAGCTCTGGCACCAGACCTCGCCGCCATCCTCCTCCTCTGTATCCCTCTCATCTCCACCGACCGAGTCCACGGCAGTCGAGAACACCAGCACAAGCAACGAGATCGTCCTCGCGGGATCGATCTCAGAAACCCACCCCGTCACCGCGATCGATTTCCTTCCGCACCCGAGCCGCGCCTCCGCGTCCTCCGCGTCCGCCTCGACATTCGTCCTTGCCGTTGGCACCGAGGCCGGCAGGATCACCATCCACCGCATCGACAGCGCCAGCTTGGGCGTCGTGTCGAGCATGGCGATTCCGGCGGACTTGTGTCTCCCCAAGGCGGTGCTGCAGCTCTCGTGGCGGCCGTCGCCGGCACGTGCGGGAGAAGAAGGAGGAGGTGAAGGAATAGAAGAAGGGGTGGAGAAGAGGACTGAGCTTGCTGTTGCAGGCGACGATGGGTCGCTGAGGATATACTCGTTCCGGTAGTCGTCCCTGCTGTTATCTCGCAGGTAGTTGGAGATCAGTATACCCCGAGTGATGGACCACCAAAGACCAATAGACAAGCGCGGACAGACCAGGTCTGTGTGCGAGCATCACTGTATATCATGGTTGCTCTTGTGCGCCGGTATATCGTCCACTGGACCAACGAGATGTGCGCGACGTTCTTGATCTTTGTACCGTGATGTAATGTGTTAGTCAATGCAAAGCCAAAAGATCTATATCCATGACAACTCCTCGTAACGCCTTTTCGGTCCTCGTCTCCGTCTCTATCTAAAAGATTTATTGCGTCCACGCTTTCGGGGTGACAATCTTGCAAGCCAGAAAGTCTTCCAGCTTGTTGACCGTGTACAATAAAAAGGTCGGCGGCGACAGGGGGCACGTCGACTCCTTTCTCGACCAGGCACCTCAAAATCTGCCGCGGAACAGTCAAGAATGCGCGTTTCTCCTGCAATCCATGAAGTCTGGTCGCCAAGTGCGCCTACTCATTAAACATTACAGCCCACTGGCTCCGGTCTGCCTTACTCCTATATGCTTTCCCCTGCCATGCGACCACACCAGACAGCGCTGGCTTATGCCTACAAGCCGCTCATAGTTCCCGGACGAGGCCTGCAGTCGTGGCCGCCGTCGCAGAAGATCCCAGGGAGCTCACTGACAGCGCAATGCTCTCCTTGTCCAGCCCGGTCACGAGACCTGCCCCAGTGGTCGCGGAAGAAGAGATTTGGTCGCCGGCGTAGCCATTAACATAGAACCAGGCGCGGTTGGAGATGAAGACGATGTGCTGGGGCATGTAGAGGACGCAGGCGAGCAGGGTGAGGCTGCTGAAGAGAAAGACAACGGACCCTGTGCAAGATCAAGAGCCATGTGATTAGCTAAGGCATTTTTTGTCTTGAGAAATCCCCCGTGGTAAGAATCCTGGGGGACTCCCAGGGCATTGTCTGGATTCAAAGGAGACGTGAACGTACAGAAGACCGACTTCTCGACGGGCGTGAACATGTACACGCCAAATGTGACCTCGATCTGGTACTGCTTGAGCCGCAGCCACTTGCCAAAGCGCTGGATCGCGGGGGCGTTCTCGTCCGTGGGCGTGCGGTACTCCATGCTTGCGAAGATGGAGAACGAGGCTCCGTAGTCGAGTGCGGGTATGGCGAGGTTGCAGATTCGTGGGCCTGATCTAGATGTGCAAGTGCAGGCGTCGTGTCGCGGGTGTTCCCGGGCGAAAGTCTCGAGACGGGGAGGCTCGGATCTGGAGATGGATGAGATTCCGTGTCTTCTGTTCGGCAGAATCGAGATGGATTGGTTCGCTAGAGGCTGTCAAAGAAGCACGCGTCGATGGGATTGTAGGAGGTCGAGAAGTTGCCAAACAGAGCGCCACGGATAATAGGGGACGTTTTGGCGGAGAGAGGCAGCCACCGAAATGCCACAGACCCCTGGCCCGGCTGCCCCTTCCCGCGGAATTGGCTCCATGGTCAGCCCTGGCCCTTCAGCCAATCACAAGCTATCCAAGGTGCGCAACCACTATGACGATGGTGCAAGATGCATCAAGCCGAGTCTTGAAGACTTGCATTTTGAACAGCGACCATTCGAAATACCCGATAGTCAACCAGCCAGCCTAGCCCTCAGACCATTCGTTCAGAGCCATACACGACTATATACAGTTCCTCCAACACCGCAATCCTCCAAGCACGACTCATCCAGGTCCCGCCAGCATGAGGGCACTTCCCATGCGGCTCCAGCCGAGCACGCTTGTCATCCGCATCGCGCACCAGAACCAGAGGCCTCTGCGGCTCCTCGCAGCACGCAGATCGAGACTGGTCATCACATCAACGTCATGCGGGCGGTCTATACCACAGAGCACACAACGAAGACACAGCTCCTCCTGCTCCCCACGGTCCAGCGCCCACGACAGGATACAAACCCACGCTCCTGCTCCCCAGAGACCTTCCTCCCCGCCCATCTCCTGCTCGGCTGCGACGACGTCGAGCTTAGGCCCGTTCCGCCACACGCCCGTCCTGCGGAAGCAGATGCCCCAGCGCCCCAAACCACCACCAGACGACGAGTTCGAGGAGAACTTCCTCAAGGGAAGTGGTCCGGGCGGCCAGAAGATTGTACGTTTCCCTTGTCCCTCGTCTCTCCCCTTTCCATGCACCACTCTTTCCATACAGACACATCCGGCCCCACCGTTCTCTTTCTATGCCCTGCCAACAAAGCTGCTAACAAAGTGACCACGAACGAAAACAACAGAACAAGACAAGCTCCGCAGTCCAGCTCCTCCACAAGCCCACGGGCATAGTCGTGAAATCCCAGGCCACCCGCTCGCGCAGCCAGAATCGCACCATCGCGAGGCAGCTCCTCGCCGACAAGCTCGACGCCCTCGCAAACGGTGACCAGAGCCGCGCCGCCATCGTGGGCAGCCACAAGGCCAAGAAGAAGGCCAGCTCCGCCAAAAAGTCCCGGCGCAAGTATCGCAAGCTCGCAGAAGAGGGACAGGAGGCAGAGGAGGGTAAGGGGCACGGGCAGGAGGCGGATGCTGTGCATGATGCAGTTGCTTCCACTGCCAGCAGCAGTGCGCGCCCAACAACAGCACTAGATACTGCAGGCAGGAGTGATCTTGCCGGCAGGGGTCAAGTCTCGAGTGACGCACCAATGAAAACAGGGGAGCCGGCGGGATCATAGCACATGCAACATTGCAAACAAGCCATTCCGGTGCATGATGAGGAACATGAATGACAAGCCATGTTTCACCGTATCTCACACGCCAAGTCACAAACACTGCAGTGGGAAACCAAATAGTGTATGATCAACATTTCTTTGTGTGGTTTGTCTACTCCATCCCGACAACGGAAACTGTAGGCTAAGCTCAGCACTTCGCATGCCCTCTTTCCCCACGAGAAACCGAATCCCAACTCTTGCCGCCAATCTCACAACTTTTTTCAAATCGAAAGTTCTGAACAGTATGCAGGCACAGTCCCCAAGCCGGTCGTGACTCGGGTCGTATTCCTGAACCTCGGTGCATTCGTCAGGCGGGCGTGATAAACGGTATCGCTCGCCATAGTCGCTGCAGGAGCTTAGAAGCACTTGCGGTGGACAATGGAAGGACCGCTCTCGTCGTACTCCTGCTTCGAGATCCACATCTGCTGGAAGGTCGACAGGGAGGCGAGAATGGAACCACCGATCCAGACGGAGTACTTGCGCTCCGGGGGAGCAATGATCTTGACCTTCATCGAGGAGGGAGCAAGAGCAGTAATCTCCTTCTGCATACGGTCGGAGAGACCGGGGTACATGGTGGTACCACCAGACTGTTTGGGCAAGAGTCAGCATCGAGTCCCGGTCGTGGACCATAGGAGATTCAGTTCTACTCACCATGACAATGTTGCCGTACAGGTCCTTACGGACATCGACATCGCACTTCATGACGGAGTTGAAGGTGGTGACGTGGATACCACCGCTCTCAAGACCAAGGACGGAAGGCTGGAACAGAGCCTCGGGGGCACGGAAACGCTCGTTGCCGATGGTGATGACCTGTCCGTCGGGAAGCTCGTAGGACTTCTCGAGGCTGGAGCTCTGGGCGGCGGTCTGGATCTCCTGCTCGAAGTCGAGGGCGACGTAGCAGAGCTTCTCCTTGATGTCGCGAACGATTTCACGCTCGGCGGTGGTGGAGAAGGAGTAACCACGCTCGGTGAGGATCTTCATGAGGTAGTCGGTCAAGTCACGGCCAGCCATGTCGACACGGGCAATGGCGTGGGGGAGAGCGAAACCCTCGTAGATAGGGACAACGTGGGTGACACCATCACCGGAGTCGAGGACGATACCGGTGGTACGACCGGAGGCGTACAGGGACAGGACGGCCTGGATGGAGACGTAGAAGGCGGGGGCGTTGAAGGTCTCGAAGACGATCTGGGTCATCTTCTCACGGTTGGACTTGGGGTTGATGGGGGCCTCAGTGAGCAGGACGGGGTGCTCCTCGGGAGCGACACGCAGCTCGTTGTAGAAGGTGTGGTGCCAAATCTTCTCCATGTCGTCCCAGTTGGTGACGACACCGTGCTCGATGGGGTAGCGCAGGGTGAGGATACCACGCTTGGACTGAGCCTCATCACCAACGTACGAGTCCTTCTGGCCCATACCGATCATGATACTGCATCGCAGTTAGAGCTGAAACATAGTGGCGGCGTAAGATGCTGTGAGCAAGCATCGAGAATTGGACTTACCCATGGTGACGGGGGCGACCGACGATGGACGGGAAGACGGCACGGGGAGCATCGTCACCGGCGAAACCGGCCTTGCACATACCCGAACTGGTGGATACGTCAGCATTTCCATATCTTCAAGCAAAGTCATTTGTGTTTCCCTAGCCCACTCGCTCCGAGACTGTCGCAAGTCTGTCGAAGTTGAGGATGGATGCGGATCGCTCGAGGCTATCAAGCGCAGGAGCTTCCAGTGCCTCGTGTGGGCAGAGACGTCGGAGCGACAAGGAGGGGGTGGTGGCTAGCTTACCCATTGTCGATGACGAGAGCAGCGACTTCCTCTGTTCGTGATGAAGGACCATGTCAGTCAATGTTCGCAGCACAACTCGCCATGATCTGATGGACGATGGATGATGGACGGGAGATCGGGCGCACAAGCGTGACTAGCTACGAGAGCAGCCATGACGTGAGGGGAGAGGAGAGGAGGCTGAAGGGAACGGGAGGGCGGTCGGGTGGGCGGGAGAGCATCATACCTTCCATTGTGACTGATTACGTCGACGAGGACGGATGAAGACGGAGAAATTAAGACGAGAGAAGAGAAGCGAATTGATGCTCACACGCGAACCGGCGGCGAGGCGATGTCTTCTTTGGCGCACAGGCAAAGAAGGGGACAGGTGTTATGGGGGGATGGTGGAGGAGGTTGCTTTAAAGGAGACCTCGAAAGGGCTTGGGCAGATAGCAGGAAATAGGAGTGAGGAGGCCTGCTCAAGTGGGAGGAGGCGGGCGGGCAGCTGGGCACGCACGCCTGCAAGTGGCCCGTCGCAGGAGAAGGCGGTGGCCGGGTGGGCAGGAGCGAACCGCAGGCAAGCACCGGCAGGCGGCGGGCGGGGCCAGGCATCGGGCAGGGAATCGACAAGGCAAAAGCTCCAGACTGCTGGGTAACCTAGCCCCCTTTCCCACTTCGAGCCGTCTCGCTCACGATCGACTCCCCATCGCCAGGCTCCCTGCGAGCTATGGCTGGCAGGCAGCTGTCGATGGCATCGTCCCCAGTGGCAGGCAGTCGCTTTCACCGCGGCGGCTGCGTCGTCATCCGCCTTACGTGCCGCCCGCCCCACGGTTCTTGATACAGCCCGCAACAATTGGGCTGCCTGGGAGAGCTTACGGCAATGACGACAGCTGCCAAGGTCGCCAGCGCCGGCCAACGCCGCCGCTCCGAGCACTGGCCGCTCACCTTACCCTCACTCTGGCAACCTTTGCGGATTGTGGCTGAGGGAGGCATGCATGTTACGTATGTGCTTCGGAGTCGTGGCATGGCCCGGAGCTTCCACGACGCCTTTGCACTAATCACAGCACGTCCTCACCAGCTTCTAGATTCCTCGTTGAGGCTGGTCGAAGGTCAGACCTTGGCCAATCGGGTCGGCAACATGTCCATTCGTTCTTGCAATGGCATTCCTGGGGCCTTGGTCAGAGGTCGTGATATGCCCCCAGCCGCCGGGATAACTCTCGTCAGCATCAGGGGAAGCTATTCCCCTCACATGGAAGCTAGTGCGCTCCAGCTTTTTCTTGAGGCTAAGGTAGAGAGAGAACGGCCCATTAGGATTTCGCCAGATAGCGACCTGAGCATCCCCAGAGTTGCCAGCAGCTTCAGTCGGGCAGAAAAGGGGCCTCGGCAGCTTCCAATCGTGACGCACAAGAGTTCTTGGGCTGCTCTGTTTTGAAGCACACCGCTCTGGTGATCTCCAGCTGTCAGCCAACCCCCTGCAACTTTTTGCACCCAAGCTCCAGGCCTAGAAGCGGAATGGCGGGGTTGAAGGGAGGGGCAGAGCAGGTGGGGCTCGTTCGCTTTTTTGACCAGCGCAGGCATTGTTGCGTCGAGATGCGCATCAAAGTGTCCGCGCTTCAAGAGGAACCTTAAAAGAGTCCAATGCGAGCACAGTGAAGTGCATTCAAATACGCCTATATCATCGCACATTCATTTGCATCTCTGGGGGGAACCTATAGATAGTCACAGGGTCAGACTTGCAGCCCGAAGCATCCTGAGCTGCTTGAACAGCAGCAGCTTCTTCAACAGATCAACGGCCACAATTTTGTGGGCGAGCAGCTTGCCACACGACGCAATACAGCAGCTCCGATAAGCCCCACGTGATTGTGCACTAGACCCAGAGAGGCTTATCACGATTTGTGATAGTGCGGAATGTTCAGTCTGCTTCTCGATGCTTCCCGAAGCTGTCGAAAACTCTCAAGGGTAGTAATAGACCTGATATTGAATGTGAATAAGAGCAAAAACAGCCAACAGTACTCATTGGTGCTCAATCTTGGGCAAATAATCGTGCTTCATTGGTCTGCGACATAGAGAACCCTCCAGTTACAACACAGACAACACTTCTTGTCACCTGGTTGCTTCTGGACTGTTCAATCCCCTCGACATTAGCCCCTCCGACGTCACCGGGGTTTAGCTATTATCAAGGGTCCCGCCGCCGTATCAAAAATCTACTTTGTCACAACGACCGCCCGCAAAGCCACGCGGAACAAGCCCAAAATACCCAGCGGAAACGACACACACCCAAATACCAGCATCATGTCAGACAAGAACCTCAACAACCTCCTGAAATGGTCCATCGAGGCCCAGGCAGCCGCCAAGACCAACGCCGCGGCGGCCGCCGGCGCTGATGGCCAGGCCGCTGCTCCCAGCGACGCGCCCCAGGACGCAACGGCCCAGCCGCACACCTCCCAGCTCACGCCCGAGATGCTCGCGGCCATTATGGGCGGGCCGTCGGACGCGGAGCTGATGCAGGCCAGCATGCAGCTCATTACGTCGACGGACCCGGAGGTCACGCTGGACAGCAAGCTCACGGCCTTTGACAACCTCGAGCAGCTGATCGAGTCGATCGACAATGCCAACCTGCTTGGGAAGATGGGCCTGTGGACCCCGCTGCTGGAGCTGCTCGGCCACGGCGATCCCCAGATCCGGCTGATGGCCGCCTGGGTCGTCGGCACCGCCGTGCAGAACAACGAGCCCAGCCAGGAGCGCCTGCTCGCGCTGGGCGGCGTGGAGAAGCTCGTGGCCATGGCGCTCGGGGAGCGGGTGCCCGGCGCGGCGACGGAGGCGCGGAGCGGGGATCAGGAGGCCGTCGAGGGCGTCACCACCACCGGAGAGGCAGCCGAGGGCGAGCAGGAGACCAAGGAGGTCCGCAGGAAGGCCGTCTACGCGCTCAGCTCGGCCGTGCGCAACTATCAGCCCGCCATGGACCTGGCGACCCGGGAGCTCGCGAGCAAGGGCGAGAGCGTCGCGGAGAAGACGGACGCGACGGACATGGACGCCGTTGACCTGATCATTACCGGACTCAGGGAGAAGGCTGCTGCCGCATGAGTGATCGTAGGGAGGAAGTGACAGTTGGCGTGGAACGAAACAAGGATGGGAAACAGCATGTAGTCGGGATCACCACCCGCTCAGGGATAGAGGGATTTGCATTGGATGGCGTTGGGGGCGTTTCTTTCAAGACGATATCTCGCCTGACATTTGGGCATCAATGGTACATTTCCTCTAGCAATCAAAAGTCTCAGACACAAAAAACTGCCGCTACTAGAGAGCATAGTCTTGACCCGTCAAGTGTATTGTACAGCTTCTATTACAGGTGATTGTAACAGGTTTTATATGCCATTGTGATGGCTCACAGCAGGCCGCGTATGCTAACCCGCATCCGTTCGTACACTGATCTGTTGACTTCATCAGTTCAGTCAACCACCTTGCCGTAGAAAGGCACGCCTATCGCCTGGCATAATAACCGGGCATGTCTATCAGACTT
This sequence comes from Microdochium bolleyi, assembly GCA_001566295.1. Lineage (NCBI taxonomy): Eukaryota > Fungi > Ascomycota > Sordariomycetes > Xylariales > Microdochiaceae > Microdochium > Microdochium bolleyi. Next base: position 1,462,399 of record KQ964248.1, on the reverse strand, counting down.
GGCCGTGGTCTCGATGATAATACGGAAGCCGGGAATCATCTTGGCGGGGTACATCTGTGCGCAATTGTTAGCATCGTTCAAGACCTTTTTTGAATATCATAAAGATATAGTTGAGTCCAGAGGAGGATAAACTTACGCCATAGTTGGCCTCAACCTCGGGGAAATGCATGACCTGGGACGGCTCCAGTCCAAGACCAATGTTTCCAGTGCTGTCGCCGGACGTGCCCCTCACCCCTTCCCATTCCTTGATCTTGGGCAGCACGAGAGTGATGAGCTTGTCGACGAACTCGAGTGCCTGGTTGCCATGCATAGAGACCTTGAGACCAGCCTTCTCGCCCTTGATGAGGGCCCACTGCGCGACACTCTGCTTCGTCAGGGTCGTCGTCGGCCGGACGCCGGTGATGGTCTGGAGGATCGAGCGGCCCACAATAATGTGGTCGAAGTTCTTCCTCGCCTGCGACTGGAAGACGCTGAGATGGACAGCCTTGATCTTGGGGATGTTGTGCCAGTTGATGTCCTGTTCGAGGGGGAACAGCACGTCGGAACCACGAGGTCCACGTAGCGGCCGGTTCGCCATATACGGGGACGAGTCATCCCACTTCCGCAGTCGTACCCGCTCGGGCTTTGTGGGCGTTCCTGGCGGCACGTGCTGGTACGCCATGGTCATGATGTCGGAGGCGATGGAGGCATCCCAAGTCTGCTGGAGCCGTGGCAGATTGTAGGGACCGGGCGAGTAGTCACGCGCGATCGGGTCTGACGACTTTGGAGGTTGAACGGGATGGAGCGGGCCACGGTAGAATTTGGGAGCGTGAAATTGGTATCTGTCTGGACTGTTAGCGACTCTGCGGGGCACGACTGAGGCACAGACAAAATGGCCTATCTCCAGCGAGCAACATACCTTCCATGTGGCAGTTCTAGGTCTCTCCGGCTCGCCCTCCTCCTTGGGTTCTGCAGCTTGACGTCCTTAGGTCCGACCACAGGAACTTCCAGCCCTGAGCTCGCCTCAATATCTGATATCTCTGTTTTCGCAGCTTTGGTGGCGGCGTCGCTCGAAACGTATCGTCTGGCGCAGGCCGCACGAGGAGCACGAGACAATGTGCCCAAAAGGCCACCGACCCGAGGGGCTCCGCGAAGGGCAGCCATTGCGTGATGCCGCGTTACTGGCTCGTCGTCCCTGGCTGTGCTGCTTGTAGGATGAAAGGAGGACGTGGCGGCGCACGGGGATACTGCGTCGGGCGGGCGACTGTCGTTGAAGCTGTCGCCAAATTGTCATTGATATGCGTCGCCGGTCGGACCTCAGCAGTTGCGCGCCATGAAATTTCGAGGGCCTGGTCGTTGACATTCTGCTGGTCCGGCGCTAGCCCCTTTTGTCGCACGGAGCCACAGTGCCTAGTACGTAAGCACCGTATCGATGAAACTGTGCGCTGGAACAATTGAAGCCTCTGCCAACCTGGGCAGTGATGTGTAATTAATTATTCGAACATCTATCACGAGGACGTTATCGTCGAAGCCCGGGGCCGACATTCTCAGCAAGACCAAAATACCATTTGCAGAATGGAGACTGAAGTGCGACAGGCGCCAGGCCTCCTCGGAGATGTCTCCTGGCTGATTTGATATGCGAGGGCTGCACAAGTCCGCGGCAACGCTTGTCGAGCACTGCCAGTTACACGAGAACACAACTTTGGAACTCGTTCTGCCGCCAGCTTCTCAAGCTTCAGCCTAGTGTTATTGCCTCTACAGAGTACCTCTACAGAGGGCACAGAATGGCACCAAGCATAGCGAAGCACCGAGGCCCTTCCGGCATTGTCAACGATGCCAGCATAGAGTCCACAATAAAGAGGAAGCGCAAGATCAGCCGATGTGCTAGTGTCTAGGCGCATAAGGTCACGCCTCGGACTACGAGGCGGACCGACTTGCTAGGTACACAGCACTTGGGTTTAGGTAGTATGGGCCCATTTCATGCCCCGGAGCCAGCTGGACAGATTTGCGATCACGATGGTGCGGGCCAGCCGAAGGAGTGATCTGCTGCCACACATCTGTACAGAGAGGCAAGTGTGGAAAGTGATCTTCAGTCATCGCCGGCTTGCAGGCAACAGGTAATGACGATCCTATTTTGAGATGCAGGGCTCTGAGCTGAGACGGACTCGACTCCCGAGGCTGCCTTGGCTGACCGATCATCGCCGCCGAGGGGCCGTTGCCTGCTCGCCCGGAGCGGGTGCTCCCCTCGGATTGACGCAGCCCGCCATCAAGTGTCATGGTACCTGGCTGGGTCTGGATCCCAACAAGAACCAGCCCTGGCTGACTGGGTCATGGTGAAGTCACCGGACATGGGAGGTCTGTGGTTGGTAATGAACGTTCCTCAGGTATGGGCAACAGCGGACTTTCAGAGCCAAATGACCTCGAGCCGTGGAAATGCTCAGAGGCACGCATTGACACGCTCAGCTGCTGTCTTTCGCCCTGCGCATTCTCACCGCGGTCGCGCATTTATACTTCAGAGTTTCCCGCGGCGTGCTGCATGACAGACTCGACGGCGAATCTTCAGATGGTACAGTTGAGCGCTAGCCACGCCGATCGCTGGACCCTGTCTGCTGTAGCACCTGTTCCCCGCGCATGGCGACACATGGGAATGCTCGCGCTCCAACAAAGCCACCCACCCCCTCCGTACCAGTATTTCCTTCAGCCTGGCCTCGCCCCTAGGCTTCAGCTTTGACAAAGGCGTGCTTCGGTTGCACGGGTAAAGACAAAGAGGACCCAATTCGCCCTCCTTACTTCTTTCTAGACCGGGTTCACTCACTGGCCCGTCTCGACTCGACCAAATACACACTCCGACCCCAGCCGCTTTGCGACAGCTCCAGCATTGCTATTTACCTTTTCCGAACGGCCGTCGCCGCCCACATAGCTACATATTGACGAGCCATTGCCGACGTCAACAGAGGAGCCCTTGCTCGAGATCTTGGCTTCGACAGCTCCACAACTTGCCTGAGGTGGCATTGAGCGCAACCGTTGCAGGGGGGACTTGCCATTACGTGGGACCCTCACCCTGGCTGTTCTTGCCTGCCCGGAAACATCCACCGGCGAACGGAGCGTCATCTTCGAAGCGACATGCGCCTGGCTCTCTTTCATTGCTGCTCTTCGACATAGCGCCTGGCTGCACACGTCGGCACTTCTCGTGTCCGCCAGGCCAGCTATTCTTGCCTGAATAGGCGCGCCTTGCACAACCCCCTCAGCATTACAACAAACACCGTGTCCCGCTGCTAGCCGGCATCGCAACACCCCCCACCATGAAGACGACGGGATTGCCCAAGCGGTTCCTCAGCCGGAAGGACAAGCAGGGTCATCGTCGCGACAAATCGTCCGATGGTTCTCACAAGGTCAGTCTCCCGGACACGCGCCTCGAGTCTCTTGCTTGAAGGCTCACTAACAACGGCGCATATCCTGCAGCACCGATCGTCCGACTTCTTCTCCCTCCTCAAACGCGACTCGGTCAAGACGCAAGAAAATGAGACAGCAAAGGAAGACGCAAAGGTATTGTCCTACGCCCGACACGTCGGCATGGCTTAGCGACGTAGCGACGTCAAGCTTACATGTGCCCTCCAGATCGAAGAAGTCAAGCGCCGTGTCGTCGAGCTCAACCACGACCTTGCATCTGTCAACCTCAACGACGAACATATCCGATATGCTATCCGCCACGGTTACTCCGCGGGAGATATCGACAAGGCGATCGAGCTACTCGCCTTGCAGAGAAAGTCCTTCCAAGGCAACATCATCCCATACAACCCGAATACCCACATGCTCGGTGCGGAAAACCGAGGCGCCGTGACCTGCTACCTGGACTCTCTGCTGTTCGCCATGTTTGCGAAACTTGAGTCCTTCGAATGTATGCTCAAGCATGATCTAGAGAACCCAGCTGCCGCGAGACTCGCAGCGCTTCTGAGACTCTGGGTCAACATGCTGAGGACAGGGAAACTGATTGAGGCTGATATGGTGAGTGGCTGCGGTCGACCGGACCTTCTTGCTCTTTTCGGGACGAGATCTGACCTCTTTCCAGACAACCCACATTCAAGACGCCCTGGCAGAATGCGGGTGGAGAGACGCACAGTTGCTTGAGCAGCAAGACACATCAGAAGCCTTTGGCTTTATCACAGAAACGCTTAACCTGCCGCTACTCTCGCTTCAAGTGGACCTTTTCCACCATGGCAAGAACGATGACGCCGACCACAAGGTCATATACGAGCGATTGCTCAACCTAGCAGTGCCTGAAGACACAGATGGCAAGGGCGTCGACTTGGAAGATTGCTTGGAGGAGTACTTCAACACGCAAGTCGACGTGTCGAGAGAAGGCAGTACCGACGATAAGAAGGTCAGCGTACGCACAAGTGTGTCGCCAGTGCCAATAACCCCTGACACCCCGAGCACGCCCATGGGCGCCTTGAAGGTCGGTGGTGACGATATCCAGGAGTGTCAATCACCAGTCGACGATAATGACAGACCAGGGCTCTCGGTCCTGGAGCGTAGCCAGACGGCCAGCGAACTGCAGGTGCCCACCACGACCCAACACGCTGTGCGACCGAATCGGAGCAGGACAGAGAGCATCATCCAACGAGTCGTCGTTAACCCCGATGGCAAGCCCACAGAAGCCGATGCTGCAAGCCTCTTCTCGCGGACTAAGCGCTCTGCTTCTATTGTCAAGGCGGTAACGATACCTGCCTGGCAATTCTACAAACTCATTCGTAAGTTCTCGTGCCTCTGCGCCCGGGAGGTGCACTGTGCTGATTCTTATCCACAGCATGGCATTCTGCTGCCAGCAACGACAACGAGCCCCAGAGCGACCTCGAGGTGGCGCGCCACTTCAGCCAGCGCCCAGTCGTCGGCATCTGCCTGAAACGATATAGCATGGACGAGCATGGCAAGATGTGTCGCAAGAACACCTACATTGACATTCCGGACAGTCTCAGGCTGCCACAGTTCATCGCAGACGAACGGATCGTGGAAGAGAACGGGCTGAGCGCAGACTACAAGCTGGTTTTGCAATCGGTGGTCTGCCACCGTGGCGACTCTCTGCATTCAGGCCACTACATCTCATTCTGTCGTGTGGCGCCAAAACTACTCACGGAGAACCGCAGATATGAGAGCGATCCTCCACCCGACTACGAGGAAGCTCAATGGGTCAAATTTGATGATCTCTGCATTGAGCAACGGATCTCACCCGTGGACGACATCAAGCAAGCGCTCAAGGACGAGATGCCGTACCTCCTCTTCTACCAAATCGTTCCGATTGTCGACGTGTCAACAAGCTCTGCCGACGGGACAGACGCGGGACCGCCCTCTTACGACATTTCGAGGCTCAACATAACCATTTCAGAATCATCTGATCGTGGTGAGGACCGCCCCGTAGTATCGCGCTCCGGGAGCAGCTATTTCGAGACTGGGGCGGCCGGTCCGTCCACGAACGGCAGTGTGCGGTTCTCATCTGATCTGGAACGTCCGCCCCGTCGGAGCTTTGCTGATGATGAGGGCTTCTTGATGGCATCAGGGTCAAGGCGGGCTAGTTTGGCAGTCACGGACCTGGGCTCGCCGGGTCGCGGTAGAACACCTGATGGTCCTTCCCCTGCCGTAAGCCCAGGCGATGAGTCAACAGCCCAGCGGTTGAGCAGGGCAGCGGCCATGTTCAAGTCTGGTAGCAGAAGCCGGCCACAAAGCCCGTCTGGGGAAGGCCGCATCAGTCTCACAATGAGCCGCTTGGGGTTCAAGCGAGGTAGCAAGGAAGTTCTTCGAGATCCTGCCGTCACACCAGATACCGAGGACGAATTTGTCGAGATTGCTGCCTTGGATGGAGCTGCTGATGAGAAGGACTCCGAGGAGAAGAGGAGGAAGTCTTCGCACCGGGCTGAGAAAGGAAGGAGTAGATTGCGGCATGGCAAAGGCAAGGCGGACATGCCTGACAGGGAGTGCATCGTCCAGTAGTGCTGTTGCATATACTCTTGGCTCCATGATGTTTGTGTGAGGAAGAGGAAGACAGCCCGCGGCGTTTGCAAGTGGCAGGAAAGGCTTAACGGCACCGACGAGTTGAAGAATCTCCTGGAGGCCGCAAGGAGGGTGTGAAACGCAACGCATCGGTCGTTACCTGGCGATACATTGCCACGACAATGGTGCATGGCGCTCATCATCGCGACTTGTTTTTGCATAGCATGGGAGTTCAAAGGGCTTGGGAAGAGCTTTTCGCCGGACTGACTACCTCGACCATCCCGGCAGGTCACAGCAATTTTCAGCGATAGCGTTGTTGCATAATACACGAGTACTTCTATTCTTGCACACCATTCCACCAATTGCAGGGCCGAAATGACGTACTGGATATCCCCATATCTGTCGTCGTTATTGACCTTTCTATAATGGTCTGCATCTTGATGACAGAGGGTCAGGACTGCCGTGGCGTGCTACACACCAAGGTGGATTCTGCAGAGCGGTTAGCTTGATCAACATCTCGTGGTATCCATACCTCAATCCACGGAATCAGGCACTCGGACTATGACAGGCCAAGTACGGCTCGCGTGGGCAGAAGTACCGATGCTTCCAGCTCGAGGGTGACCCCACAAGAATTATTTCTGCTGGTACAAGGCACACGGTGATGTAGTTCTATCGCAGGAAACTCGGTCCATCCGCCCTCATCCTTTCGTGAGAACTGAGGGTGCCAGAGTAGATAAGATCTTACTCTTTCTCTTTATTCCTCTCTGCGCCCTACGACCTATGGACAAATGGTGTTTCCCGTCAATGACCAGTAATCGCCGAACGGGGTGAGTTCCCTTGACGCTCGTCGTCTTTCCCGGAATACTCTGGTCAGGGCAGTTCCCGAAGGTTGGAGAGAGGAATGTCGTTAACTGCGAGGGCACACGCAACGAAGCATCCATTATGTGCACGAAGAGCAACGTTGACGAGCATAATCGTTCAGGTCTCAATCTTTGTTCCGATCAATCGACCGAGTGTGCTCCAACAAGGGGGCGAAAGATGCAATACGCCCAGACAGGGCTGGTAGAAACGGAGATGACAGGAACTAGCTCCGTTGATGCTATCTACCGTGCATCGGTCAGGAAAGATTACTGTCAAATATCTCCTGCTCTTCGGATCTTTGTCACCGTGATTTCTCGTCTTCCCAGTTATACATGCCGAGCCTGCCTGCTTGCGTGTGCCAACGATGAAGTTGAGAAGGTAGAGAAGGAGAGAAAGAGGAGGAGCCCAAGCATTATGGTCTTTGCACAACGACCTTTCCTTTCCTTTTCGCCCCCCTTGCCTCAAATAGAAGGCTACGATGGGATCGGTCAGGGAACTGTCTGCAACAATCATGAGCATCCCCTTGAAGAGAGTCTGCTCCTCAAAGTGGACCAGCCTCTTCTACAACATTGATTTATATTCCAAGTATGCACGAACGACAGCGAGCAGCAGAAGACAAGGAAGCACTCTCGACGAAACATCTCGATACTACTTCCTGCCGTCCGGATATTCTTGCTTGCTCTCGCCCCTTCGCTGTGGTCAGCCAGACTCGAGGGAGGCTACCGTTATTTAGTTGGCAGTCGCGGCTGCCGCTCCTTCTAGCTTGCGTTGATGATGATTTCAGTTTACCGAGGTTTTGGGGTCATCCTGAATACCCCAGAGAAAATAGTGCCTAACCAAACCGGAACAGTGTTTCTACCAATGCTGTATATATACATGTATATTCTTGATAGCACAATATTGCCGTGGGGAATTGTGAGACGATTTTTGTTCTTTCGCCTAGATTCTCCCCTGTGAGGCTTCTCACACATTTCCAAGTACAACAGTATTGTGTGAGCCGCCATGAGTTTTGTGACGAGGCTTCCAGATGTGCTTATAGTTGAGTCACCTAGCATTTTCGCTCCCACGTGTCACGGTTCCTCATACCGTTCATGGTCAGAAGGACTCGCCTCATGCCCTCCCCGTACTTACCAAGGGGGTCATGTCTCCCAAGACCCTATCTCGCACGGTTGAAAGGAACATGGCATGCTCACGAATGCCCGAGCAAAGCACATGTGTTGCGGACATGGAAAATGGATGCCACATCAGTCCTCTTGTTCTACATGACGATGATAATGATCTTGAACCACAGAACCAACCATGACTCAAAAGGCTATGTCTCGAGGGGGGCATGAAAAAAAAAAAAAAAAAACCCCGGAGCGAGATAGAAAATGAGATGTTCAACAAAAAGGGGGACTCGCCAAAGAGACGATGGTCCGTACCGTGAACAAAAAATTTAAGGTAATATTTTGCACCTAAACTGGGCCGCATTCTGCCTGCTTGCCTGCTTTCTGGCGTGTTGGTCTTTTCTCTGACTTATATCGAGACCAACATGTTTTTTTTGTTCCCTTGCACTCAACTCAGAGGACCAACAGAGAGGACCAACCCACGGCGACGAGATGCTAGTCCATACCACTAGCACGTGCAGAAAGGAGAAGAAGCACGCCAGATCGCGTAAACATAGACTCCTCCTCTCCATGATCCACACGGGGGGTGGTCAGCACCAAAGTTCTACAGGAAGCACGAACCATGGGCATCACAGCAGGACACGCGAATCTCCAATTCCCAGACGCTTTCGGAGTGAGATGGCTAATCCCGTCGAAGAATCCCGATGCTGGCAACTTGATCTGCTTCCCACAGAGCAGCGCGTCCTGATGCTCCGACAGGCTACAGTTGCTGTTACTCCCCATATCCATAACAACGGCCATGCGTATCACCGCCACCAAAACTCTCACAAGCATACTGAGAAGCCGCCGGCATCTGCAATAGCAATCATGATACTGGCAAGTAACATTGTCCAGGTAGCTCATGACTTCGTAGCTCGCAACAGCAAGTCATGATTCCACATCGATCTATCTTGTGACTCTCACCCGGCCTCTCTCACGACCGGGAGCCTGCATCAGAACCAAGCCACGCCATGCTATCATGATTCATCATCACACTTGCTTCCCAAGCCACCAGACCAGAGCTGAACCTCCAAAGAGATAAGTCAATCCCCCCTCCAGGTCGCCGGTCTGCCCTCTCCAAAGCATTCGTGCCAGATCTACCGGTTCGCTATCTTGTCCGTAAATAGCAATGTTCGGGAACACCACGTTGATGGGTTTGTGACATATCAAAACACTCTCCAAGACTCCGCAGAATTTCGGCGCATTCGAAACGAAAGAACAGCGCACAAGCGAGGAGGGGGGAAAGGGCGTTGTTGCTATCTGAACCCCCTCTACCCATCTCAAGATCGTCTGCTTGGCCATGACAGTATGTGCCACATCCTTACGTATATTAGCCTTGTAAGAGGGGCTCGGCGCAAACAGACATGGGCCAGGCTGATGCTGTGGGTATTAAACAACCCCAGTGACGGTGACGCAGCTCCTCGAGGATCACAATAGGCCGTGAACTTGGACCACTTCCTGGACATGGCGAAATGTCAAAAGTAGGGCTGATCGGGCTGCTTGCGAGGGATTTGGAGTAGGATCGTGTCAGGTGGTCACGATTCCATGGGAGGGCGTGGGGGACAAGGCCTTTCCAAGTCGGTGAGCCAACACGAATTGCCGGGGGCGTATTGCATGTTGTGTAGACGACGAGGGATGTTTCTTCAGCTGCCCAAGGCTGTGAAACCAAAAATGGCACCACCGGTGAGAAACACAGACGGCAGTGAGTCTCCCTGGCGGACATGGGTTTCGAGTATCATGTGGCTCACGAGATTGCCCGGCATACCGGGCATTTCCGCAGCCGTGGAGGGTAACCTGGTAATAATACCGTGCGATCAGATTATTGGAAGGCTTCTTTGATATGGCGGGGTTGGAGGATGTCGACATGCATACCAGGTCGCCAGGGTGGATGACATGCTGGCCAGCACCCCGGTCGCCCATTGCAACCCATCGATCTGGTCTGTCAGTTTCAGACTTTCCAGAAGATTGCCAAATGGAGAATAAGATGCGAATCAGCAAGGGCCCTTGCCTTACCGTGCAGCCAGTGCTGCACGAGTACTCACAATTTCCCAGTCTCAGCGCCGGTCTACGGCATCTTCGATGCGGTTGCTCAGGTGTTAGATACGAATGGAGAAATCGCTCAGCATCGTCCAAAGCCAGCGGCTAACAAAGATGCGAACTCAACCGGGGATCAGCCTAGCATGGATGCAGCAATCAGCGACGAAGGCGACCACAAAGGACGGGTCTGCCAGCATCCCCTGTCGAGGTAGATAGCCAATCACGTGAACGCCCAGAGCGTGCTGCAGGGACAGGGTCGTGATGGCTCAGATGGGTGGTGTTGCGCAGACCTCTCGTCATTTGTGATCACACAGCAAGTCCTCTCGTGGTTCGAGAAGGAGCGTGCTTGAAGTTGTCGGCATCTGCGTGTGCATCATGCAGGTGAGATGAAGAACATATGCTCGCATGAGCTCGTAGTCCAAGAAGTGACGAGTCGCGCCTCAGCGAGAGGCGCGGCCTTGCGTGTTTCGCCGTTCTGGATGTTGCCTCCATCAGTTTCCAACAGGTGACCACCATCGTTGCTAGTGCATAAGGCCTCAGCTTCCGTGAGATGTACGCTGAAGGACGCAAGCATCTGGGACTTTGAGGCCAAACACGCCAGGTCGAGGCATGCGAGCACAGCGCCATACAATCCTCGACAGGTTTGACATCCGCTCTTTCTGGTATGATAGACTTTCAGGTTCATGCTCCGAGCATAGCAGCTCGCGTCCTCTAAGGGTTCAACCCCTTTGCCCAGAATTTTCGTTATCGACCTTGAGCTCTTGAGGTTGATAATCAGGAGCAGGCGGCGCAAGGGGCGCGCCCCGACAACATGTCCTCCAACGTCAGGCCCGAGCTTAGAACGATCTGTCCTTGCCACGCCGACATCTTGAAGATGAAGAACTGGCCACATATATCGCCATGACTGTCACGTTGGCGAAGTCCCGCTAAGTTCCTGTCCCATGCTGTCAGTGTCCAGTTCACCACGCGTCAGAAACCCGCCCAGCCAGAGAAGACAGATACCTGAAGAAGGGCACTCTAACGTATACTACAGTGTCTGCATCGTACTCGTGGTCTGCAGTAGGCGCAGGGGTCACGGATCTGGGGAGCGGACCAGGAGGCGCCCGTTGCCAGGGTTTGGACGGTGCCGCCGTTGCGTGGTGATATCGTCAGACCGCCAAAGGCACGGAGCGCAAGGGCTGGTGGTTCGGCGTTTGGAGCAAAATGTGATAGATCTGGTGCATCAGGTTGTGGTATGTGCTGAAGAGGCACGATCGCAACTGCGACCTCAGCAGGGAGACTGCCGCGAGGGGCGCGGCAAGAGCCCGCACGATGGGAGGTGCGCCACGATGAGGAATCAGTGGTGATGGAGGGGGCAGCCGAGATCCTCCGCGGGCAAGAGATGCGGTGGTGACGGCGGGGAACACGGAAGGTGGGATGGCCCCGGTCTGGCGCCCGCCCTCCCCATCAGGGTTCCTCTGCAACGTACACGCACCGTAGGCACCCCCGGCACCCTGCTGTATCGGCAACCTTGCAATATAGAAGCCCGCAGTCTCACATCCAACTCGGCAACACGACCAGCCGGGCACATTATTACAGCATGCACTTTTGGTGCTTGGCGATGAACATCATGCAGCCAGCCGGCTCCGCGATCTATGCTCCCTCTGCGCCTGGCCGCCGCCATACGAAACCCTCGACTCCATTGCAATCCCCACTGCATCATCACGAGACACGCAGCTTGCTGGCGATGTGACCAGTCACCCGGACCCAGTTCCTGGGTCTGCCGATCTGCAACGCCCTGGCTCTCTCGTCATCACTCGGCCGTGGCAGTAGACGACAGCCGACGCGTCCAGAACACCGACGCTGCCCGGCCATCTCCCGCGGCAGTGAGCTGTTGCCATGCTCCGTGCTTGACATCGGATCGAGGCATGTGTCTCACAGATGGTGCCCGATCTGATCTGCTCCACGCAGTCGCACTTTCTATACGAACGCGACCAGCCATTACGCGGTTCGCCAGCCTCGCCAAGCCACCAATGTGCCCTCTGCCACATGCTTTGCATCTGTCTTTTGGTGTCTCTGCTGAGACCCAGCGCTGTCTCATTGTGAGGCTCTGAGTCCAAAGAGCCGGCGCTCTGCGGATGACGTGCTCGCTTCCCCGGAGCGCCAGAACTGCTCAAGCGCCCAGCGGGTGCTCCAGTCCGGCTTCCCCGGCACCACCCTCAAGGATGCTTGTCTCTCAGCCGCTGTCGGTGTGGTGCAGCAGCTGCACTGCGATTCGCCCACCGTCGACTCATCCACCTCTTGCCTCGACTAAGGCTTACGCGAAGCAGATCTGGCTGCCGCTGCCACTTCTGCCCCTTGCAGAACCCACTGCTGGTCCGAAGCGCGGCGATAGAGGTGCTTCGCAACTCGTCTTCGACAAACCCGCTCTATTCCCGTGGAAGGCTAGCTGCGTAGGTAGGGAACCAGCTGGACAACCCTCCAGATCGTGCCGGGGGAGGGAGTATCGCTCTGCGTGAGCACAGAGCACGGCCATCACAACAGACCACACCACTCCAAAGACATACCCTGCCAAGCACAGACCACAGCTGTAGATACTGACGAACAAGATTCCAAATGCCCAGATTTTCGCTCCATGTGCGGGGATACACCAACAAGCGCACATGATCGTTGACAGCTTCAAACTTCTACCCTTTGTGGCCTCCCAGAGCAGCACAGCGGGCGGTGAACACGAGGGAATGGCCAGCCACCTTGCCCGGCACTTGAGCATGAATCAGTCTCTAGGCAACTTTTCCTGTGGGCCCAGCTGTCAAAACTGAAGCATCGTCTGCGGCTCCACCGTCTGTTTCGCAACATGGGATGAAGACTGAAGAAGGGCCGCAGAATCCGCACGACCTAAACGGGATGTTCTTGCGAGTCGCCAAAGAATCCATCCCAGCAAGCTGGATTATCTTTTGGAGTCGGCATGCAAGCACACAGGGGTGGTGGCCGCAGCGGCCGCGTATGGCCCTCCAGTGCCGCGACGGGGCTCTTCGGAGTTGGAGTAAGTTGAACCATCTGGAACGATGCGGAGCCACTCGATGACCTCTGTTTTGGACGAGAACTTGAGATGTGATAAGTCGTCTCTTGGTGGTGGACGGTGGGTGTCTGGCGCTAGCCAGGATAGCCTGGCCTTGTCCCGTGCACAGCAATAGCACCATGATCCTGGCTTTATCACCCACGGCCGGGCTGTGGAGACCTTTGGCCTCATTGACAACTAACAACTTGGAAACAGGTGTCGATGGCCACGCAACTCATAACCTATGCCAGCCCGCATGCACTGCAAGAGCATATTGTGGGCGTCACTCGTAAGTTTCCAGCAGCTGGGGTCCACTCAAACGTCCTATCCGATGTTATGACGCTCCTAACGGCTGAGGCTGATGCTGGTCACTGCCTGTGCGGACACGTCTCAACCTTGGCCATCTTGAGCAATTCCTACATACATCCAGCCGGCTGTGAAAGGAACTGCACGAGAACCCCAATCAATTTGAAGCAAGAAGGCCCCACGGTCGCGGCAAACATTCTTCGTTTCATCAACTTCACGAGTCTCCATGTAGGTACAAAAACCCTGCTTCAGCCGGATGTGGCGCAGCGTTGTTGAGAATTATTGAACAGGCATCCGATCTTATGATTTGCAGCTACCGCGGCGATCACCGGTGTCCAGGGGCTGCGCCATGGTGAGACAGCCAGCTATCCTCGCCATCTCGATCACGAGGAAGGTCACAAAACGTTGTCTGCCTGTGCACCCTGGCAGCCACAGTGACATGTCTTGTCGTCAACTGTAGTATCTGTCCTCCTCTTCAGCTCCAATGAGCGGACTTTGTGCCCTTGACCAATAGCCGAGTCCCATATGCACCAGACTCACACATGAAACAGGCACGTATTTGCGTGCGCATTGTCCAAAACAGGAAGAGAAGAGCACGACCATGCTTAGAGTTTCAATACCGCGGCGCTATCCTTTGGAGCAATGCACGAGCTGGCCGACTGACTACACATCACCTCATGCCGAGCGGCACGTCCGCGGCGGCGCCGGCAGGACACAAGCACACTGCGGCGGCGGACCTGGTTGACAGGCTGTAAGTCATGTTTCTCCTTCCACCACCGGCGTTGGGCCCATGTGTGACAAGGTGGAGCAGGGTCAAAGAAAAGGGTCTGAAACTAGACGCTGACTTGGCGCTACCACGGGGAGCGGCGGAGTAAGAGCTCCGACGTCGAGCAAGTCCCTGCCACGCGAAGAGACTCAGATTACTCCAGTGACCTCGGGCACGAAGCTTTTCGATGTACTGGATGAGGGCGGAAGTCATGAGGCAACGCCGGGAATAAGGCCCGATCTGGTGGTCCGCACAGATGGTGGATCTTGTCTGCCCATGGCCAATGCGCCCTCATCGTGAGATAGCTTCCCAGAATGCCGGTAGATACGTGTGACCAGATCTGTCTCCACCCCCTCATCAGATCACAGCACAGGCGGCATTGGAGCTTGCATCGTCATGATGGCAGCTGTGGCTTGTGCGGTCGCTTTTATTTCTTCCCCAATCGCGACACCGCATCTCAGACATACATCTGTGCTTGGACACGGGCATACCCGAGACACATCCAGTAGCCGCAGCCACTTTCCCCGTTGTGGTAGTGAAATGGCATACTCGGCAGCAAGCAGCAACCTTGAGCACAGGTCGGCAATAAAAAGAGGCACGCAAGGAGGACAGCAATAGCCGCTGCTGCCCACCCTGTTGCAGCAGCCGCCGGCCGGCCGGCAAGTCAGGCCAGGTCTCTCTCTCTCTCGTCCTTGGTCTTCTGCACAAGTGGTCGCGAAGAAAGGGAGAGAGGCGGAATCAAACCTTATTCTCCTCTCCCTTGCTTGCTTGCTGGCCGAGCTGACCTGACATTGACCTGCCCTGGCCTGACCTGATCATCCACCTTTGAGACGCTAGAGCGGCCTGCACAGGAACCAATTCCGTCCACTGTTGCGGTCCCTCGTGGGCGGGGTGCTCTCCGCCCCCGCCGCCCCAATACCAGCAGATTCGCATTATTGAAAAGAGAAGCGCATCCGTCTGCCGTACACACCTGACTCGCCGGGCGTGCATGCAGGCCAGTGGTCTGACAATGCCCATTGTTGTTGTTGTTGTTGCTGTTCTTTATCTGGATATAGCAAATGCTCTGATTTAAACCTTCCAAGGCAAGACAGACAGACGGATGCCGGGGAATACGCCGCCCATCGCTTCCATTCCGAGTGAAAACGCAGAAACTGACGCTGGTTAGTCAAGGCATTTGCGCATTGTTGTCCGTCCCACGCACGCCCCCCTTCTTCCCCCTCTTTCGTCCCCATCCTCTTTTTTTGTTTTGCAGCAGCAGCATGAAAGTGGGCGAAGCCGAGCAAACAGAGACTTTGACGATTGGGAGGGGGGCCATCCCCGGGGGTAGTTTTTTCTGTCACGATCTTTTTGCTGCGGGTGCGGTGTGGACCAGGTGCGGACTGTGTGGTGCGGTCCGGGTCAGTGCAAGTGCATGTGCAGTTCCTAAATCTGGCGTTCACTTGGGGCCCTTGGCGATATATTAGGGTCCCCATCAAACAACTAACTATCTGCCGCGCTGCACCTCCGTATGCTGCCCTGCCCTGCACTGCCCTACGTCAGATTCCCGCATGGGTGGTACGCTAACACCCGGGGGGGGGGGCCTGCCAACTAACTAACACAAAATGGCCCCCCGTCATATATTGTTTTTGGGTGGGGTGTATGTGTGTGTGTGTGTGTGTGTGTGTCCGGCTCTCGGGAATAGGTGGCCTGCGGACCAGGTTTTGGGAATGGGTACTGGAGGGGTATGGGAGGGGGGGGGGGGGCAATGATCAAGCCCTCTTCAGGTGCGCATAGCGAGAGACAGAGAGACAGAGAGAGAGGGGCCCAAACAGTGGGGGATAGGAAGGGTACTGCGTACAGCGCACAGTGCAGGGCGGTAGTGCCCATAGACGCTCCCGGCTGACAGCCCAGTGCTCGTCACCGGGGGGTGCTCCGTGCCGATGGTGTGTCCTCTGATGGGGCTGAAGGGTGAAGGGGCCTCAAAGCAGACAAGACAGGCGAGAGCGGGCACCCAGGGTTGTGCTGGATCACATATCCCGAGCTGGGGTTTGCCTATTCGGGACTGTCGACGGGGGCCCCGGGACCGGGGGCCGGGGAGGGAGGCAGCGGGGCGGGAGGGGTCCCCTGGTCCGGATGGATCGCCGGGGACTGCCCTGGTAGTGGTGATGGAAGTGGATGGAGGTGGTGGTGGAGGTAGGAGGCAGAGGGGTGAGATCGGGCAAGTGGAGTACGACGATGGTCTGTTTGCGGTATGTTCTTGCGCTGGAGCTGAGGGTGAGGACAAGCCAGGGCTTTTGGGGTAGGTTGTCGGACAACAAAGAACGAGAGAGAGAGAGCCGAGACGTCACAATAATACACGCAACGTTTGCTGTGCCTGACTCGGGGTAGTTGGGTGGTCAGGTGGTTGGTTGGTTGTGGTGGTGGCCCGTCTTGGTAGACGAGGCCCAAAGGCAGCAGGTAACTGATTAGCGTGTCCTACCCAAATATGTTGTACACATAGATGTGGAATCATGGCTCTGAGCGACCACCTCGCCAAACAGCAGTGTCCAACAGTGGCGCAAGCGACAACCTCCAGCTGACTTGGCCTGGCCTGCCCGGTGTTGTCGCGATTTCTCTCCAACAAACATGCTTGGTCCCAGTTCCGCCCAATCAGAGTCTCAGTCTTTGACACTTTTCTCTTCGAGGGTGTTCAAGAGACATCCGCCGCGCGACGAGAGAATAGAACCAAGCCCCGTGATCCCAGCGGCGGCGATTCCCGGTTGTCCCATCCATCTTCCTCGGTGGATGTTCCCGGCATGAATAGGTCCTCGTGACGTCTCTGACAGCCCTAAATTTCTCTCTCTTTCGCTCTCTATCTCTCGCCGTCCCCCCACTCAGCTGCCGAAGCTACACACGCCGCCAGATAGATGCTCGAGCTTGGCGAGAGCGATAAAGTGTGAACAAGGGCCTATCCCTGGAGAAATCATCGTCCGGTCGCCCCATTGGTCCGCGGCGGAGCAGGGCCTTTCCCTGTCAACAACTCTTCTCTTGTCCTTCATTGCGCCCCGGCGGCGGCAGCGTGCACGTGTGTGGTCTGTCTGTCGTCCGTTGTTGGCCCGCGCCGTTCCAGAAAACTGCTATTTCAGGAGTCCCGGATAAAGCCTAAAACTGGCGTGCGATCTGGTCCCTCGCCACCACCCGGGCCCTGCCTACCAGCAGGACAGGACGACTCCCCCGAGTACTGAAATGACACTTCGAAACAACAAAGAAAGAACGATGTGTGTTTCGTCTTCAGCAGGCCAGGGGTTTGTGGGCTGGGCTGGGTTGGGCTTGGGTCGGTTTCCGGCAACCTCCCTAATCGAGCGCATGCAGACCACACCTCCTCCTTCCACGCACGAAATGTTTGTCGTCTTCGGCCCTCCCCCATCACTACACCGACCTCGGGGCATAGTCGACCGGGGGGTGGGTGGGGGAGCGCTCATCGTCAGCCCTGGGGCCGACGGGCTCTTTTTTTTCTCTCCTAGACGACGACGATGACGACGGCGAGAGCGACAACGAGGACGCCCGTCCGCCACGGACTAACGTATCATCACCCGCCGCCGCCGCTCGATAGCGCTCGAAAGAAACCCACCCGGACCCCTCCCCGTCGCCCATCCTCCACTACCTGCCACTTCTTCCATCCCTTGCCTCGTTTCCGCCGCACTCCGCGGACACGTAGGTAAGACCAGGGCGGGTAGGCAGGCAGCGGGGGCCCAATACAACCGCGAGAGCTCTTCGGAATATGTCCCGCCCTCTGAACACAGTAGCACGCCTCTCCCTCTCACTTATATCCATCCTACCGACGGCAACGCCCACACCCCCTAGCCAGCCAGCCAGCCAGCCAGCCGCAAGAGAAGAAACACCACATGTCGAACTGTAAAGAACGAGATAGATAGAGAGAGGTCTGAACCCCGGATCCTAGACATTGCCTCTCCTCCATGGCGCATACAAAGTCATGCAGAGCAAGTCTCACTCCATAGCCAGGCCAGGCCAGCCAGACCAGCCGGTCAGCCAGCCGCCGGTCCTTGGCTTGTCTCTGATAACTGTACAACACCGCGCGAGCAACGGCTGCTAGTCCTACAAAGCCCCCTCCTCCTCTTCCGCCTCCTCCTCACTGGTCGGCTTCGTACGGAGGCGGGACATATCCCGCTCGGCATAATCATTTGGGTCTCCGCGAGCAGCAGCTCACTCCGGCTGGAAGTGCCCATTCTGTCAAGACAGTGAAAGGCGCCCCCCCCTTCCTTCGTCCCGAGCTGTCAAAAAAATGGCAAGGAAATCCCTGCCTGGCTGTCAGTCTGGCCAAGATGAATGCATACTTGATACACACCTCAACGGACGCTACAAGGTCCACCGGATCTGAGACACGGTCCAGAAGTCAAAGCTTCTGGCGGGCGAAAGATAGATAGATCTGGACCACAGGGTTGTACTTGGTCGAGGACCAGCCCCATGCACGCTCCAACCAAAGCCCGTCTGTCACGAGTGTGCGTGTGTGCGTGTGTGCTCATCCCACCCCGGACGCGCTCCCTCCTTCTCCCAAGGCCCAGCCAGCCAGACCGTCAGCCAGCCAGCTAGTCAGCCAGCGAGAAGCATCGGGGGGTGTTGGCCACAGCCCAGAGGCATCAAGCAGCTCTCTCGGACTTCACCGTAATGAGAGCTGCCCGCCTGGCCCCTCTTCCCGGCAGATTTTCATGCACGACTTCGCCGCCACACGCAAACCTGTCTGTTCTGTCGCCGAGGACCTTGCATGATGTTGCGGAGTGCCGACGTGTTTCAAAACCCTCGACGGCTCTCTGATTGGTAGCATGTTGCGAAGTATGCCTCTCACATCCGAGGGGGTTTTGTGTGTTTGGCAGTTCAGTCTCCCCCCCAGAAGAGTCCCCACCAAAAGGGGACTTGGCCATGATTGCTAGTTGCAAGTTGGTTGGGACGGCCTAACTAAAATATATCAAAAGAGGTCGTTGGACACCACATATCATCACATCTGCCTGAATTAGGTTGTGGTAGTTCATGCCAGGCTGTTCATGTTGGCAGATCAGCTCACTGATTTGAAAGAGAAAAAAATGGGGCCCGGCGGTGCAAATGTGACAGCAAACCTGGCAAGCAAAACACGTGGGGGGAAGAGGGAGGCTACCTGGTTCCTCACGGTGTCGATGAAGAAGCCATGCATGCGAGCTGTCTCGATCGAATTGCCGTCGGGCTGCTGGAAGGAACAGAACAAAATCGAGTGCCGTGACAGGGGAACTTCTGCGCAGTGGGAAAAAGACCCCGTTCATGCAGTCCAAAGGGAGACGGCCTTGCGAGAATGGAATCAATCACTTGCCAGGAAGACGTCTCCAGCTGCAGGGATGCTGTATGCAGCCAGGCCACCTCAGGCGTGACGACCAGGCTCCTGGGCGGGCAGGGCAGGCAGGACAGGGGACAGCAGGGGTCAGGTTGTGTTGTTGGAGATGTGACAGCTTGGCGAAGGGAGCCTGGAGAAGGATCCAGGCAAAGACTGTCGGAGAAGCGGACGGCAGACGGGCGAGCCGTGGTTGATAACTGACGAGTATGACAAGACGCAGTCTCGTGGTGTCTGAGATGTCGCGCGGCCGGGGAAGCGTGGCACGGGCACGCCGTTGGAGCTGCAATGACGCCATCAAATGAGCAGGAAGCAGCAGCAGAGGCCCTCCATTGGAATGCCTCTGCTGCCCAGGTGGACGGAGTGCTTGCGCTCCTCGAGGTAGGCACGCAGGAATATGGGGTACCAAGAAAGCACGGAGCATCGCAACAGCCATGCGAGGCGCCCCAAGGTAAAACTGGCGCATATCCACCATGAGAATCACACAAATGCGCCAGTTTTTGGTTGGGGCGCCTCGCCATGATTCGGCCCCGAAGGGTGGGATGGGGCAGGGATCCTTCGCCTTGTCACTCAGGCGAGCCAGAAGCCTGACAATGGCCGGTGGCCGCCCGACTGCCCAGGTGACGATTGACCGGTGCCCCCACGCCGCCATGCCGTCCACGGCCCACCGGTCGCTCTCGAGTTGGAGTCGTCCTGACTCACCAATTCGAGCAGTGCTTTGCTCACGACTTGCCTTGTGAGCCCACTGCCGTCGCCCTCTGGCTACGTTCGCGTCAAGCCTCCAACGGCAAAACTGCAGTCTCAACGATCCCCCACGCGGGCCAGCCAATGCGCCCTCTCCAAACTCTGTCACACCTCACCACTAAACCATCTAGACCCCGAACCAAGCTCCCGGGTGCACACACGTCAACCATTGGGTGGTTGTGGTCACCTGCGCCGTGCACAAGTCTGTCATACACTTGCATGAGGTTCCTGTGCTGCGAGTCGTGCCGGGGTTGCCAATCCTCGCTGTCGCTTCAGCACGCAGGGGCTGCGGGCGCCTGCCGCGGATCGCCACAGTGACAGAGCTGGGACCGTCAACCAGTCTGCTGGATCAGGGCCAGGCGGGGGTCCCTTGTCCGCCGCAGGGATCTCGGCACAGCTGTCTGCGAAGGCATGCTGTCCTCAAAGTGTGCTGCATGCAGCCTGCAGCGCCGTCCCGCAAGCCTGCCTTCGAGATCCAGCTTGTCAAATTAAACCACTCATTATCCCACAACATGGCCAACCCGATGGCCCGGTTTTTGGCGCTTCCATGGTGTGGCACACGCATCCTGCAGCTGAAAAAGGTCCTGGTGATATTCCTGGACTGCGGGGCTTTGCTATACCAGCTCGCGTGCGCCCATGACGGGAGCCTTTCGACGACAACGACTTTGGAGCCTTGATGCAGCCAACCTCGCAACCAGACTGAAGTGGCTTAGGCACCTGGGGGACGCGAGTTGACCCATGCCCGGTCCAGGGTTGCGCAGCTCGACTCTTGTTCTGAAGTGATGTTGCCTTGCAAGTGGATTCCGACGTCCTGGTCTAGTAAACTCTAGTGTCGACAATAAGCACGAGCTAACTGGAGCTTCCCGCGTCGCGTCGCGGGAACGGCCGCTTGGCTGTAGGAGGGGTGGTGATCCAAATGACCGGAAAGTGGCGGCCCGTGCAGACCCTGGTCTGGACTGGCAAGCACCAGTGGCTTGCGTCCCACAGGCAATGAGGGATCGCATCCTGCGGACACGAACGGACGCGAGCAGAGTGATTCGTACTCCATGTGAGGCGTCGTGACGTGATGGCGCAGATGCAGCAACTTGTGGTGGTTGGCGAGGGCCTACATAAGCCGTCGAGGCAGCATATTGGAGGACTGAAACGGCGGCAGTGATCTCGTTTGGTGCTTATTGTTTGGTACAGAGCAATGGAGATGCCAATCAGCTCTTCTTTGCCACGAGCAGGCCAGTGAGCACACCCAGTCGAACGAGCACCTACCATGGGCTGCCAGCCGCACTGCTTGGAAATGACATCTCGTACTGCGTCAACTGTCTTGGGACCTCCTGGCAGCTTAGAGTGCAGCACGGTCCGACGGAACCTGGGCCGGCCCTTGCTTCAGGCTCTCGGGTTGAGGCAATTCTGACGTGCGCGGACTCGGGATGTTTGTGGCTACGGGCCCATCAGAGCTCCGCGGGGCGAGCATCAGTGCCGGCCGGGGGCTGGTGCTGTGTGGCCGTGGCCGTGGCCGGGGCCGGATGTTGTGCAGAGCGAGCGTCGTTATGTCGCCGTCGTGGCTGGTGGTGACGTCCAAGGTTGGGCGCGGCTGGCTGGCAGGGGAGTTGCTGTGGTTTTATGAAGCAGGGCGAGAGCCTGGGAGGGACGAGAGGCCAGCAGAGGTGTGGGATATCCACCTGGAGAGCGACAGGGATCTCTGCGTGGGGCACTGGGCTAGTCGAGGCCGCTACTGGACGGCGCAGCTGTGAGGCTGCCGTGTGGCTCAATTGTCTCTGCCGTGCGTGCCCGGCCCCGTCCCATGATCCTCAGATGCTCATCTGCATCCCGTCCAAGGCCCGCGTCCCGCCCGCAGCGAATCTCGCCGACGAGATGACGATGATCTCGGCACTCACTGCTCGCCCCGTCGAAACCCCTTCCTTGCCCGTCCATCACCGCCCGCCGTGATCCCCGGGCGTCCGTCCCGCTGTCCACGAAGGGCCAGCCGCCTTGGCGATGTCGACAGCTGAGACTTTTCCACCTGTCTGCATGTCTAGCAGTTTCTACGAACGCGTAGATACAGCTATTGTTCCGGTTGCCGACCCGGAGCCACGAGGTCCATCAGGCCGATTGCGTTGTTCTCGTGCTCTTGCAGCGTCGATGGACTCGTGGCAAACACGTTGAAACGGCCTGCCAGTCACTATGCAACTGCTCTAACTTCGCCGTGGTGCACGGCTCGACGAGCCAACAACGAGACCGGCCGTGGCGACGAGCCCCGAAGCTCCCCATAATGCACGGGACGGAAGCTTCTCCGGACGCCGCCGCAACAAAGGCCACGCCTGGAGCCTCCCACAACAATAACCCCGCCCGCCCCGACTCTCGACACAAAGAAACCCTAAGAGCTTGGAGGAATCCACGACGGTTGATCCCGTCGCCGGCGCAAACTCTCTCTAGCGCTATGCCCGCGTCGCGTCCCCGTGGCTTCTGATGCTCCGACAACTCCAAGCCGTCGTCCCAAGCATACAGGCCAACGAGTCGAGCTGTCGCGTAGGTACTGCGTGCTGACTGTTTTGCCATTGGATCACCAAACGTCACAATCACATCAAAGCTCCGATGCACCCCGTCCGTCCTGTTTCGCTCCCCCGGCCAGTCTTCCGTGCAGTCAGATGAGAAAGCTTTCGTAGGCCGCGAAATCAGCAATCGCAAGGAGATGCCTTGTGTCGTCATCCAGTGTCGCCTTGTCTTGCAACTTCGAGTGGCGCATGTAGCTGGCAGGAGACACCATTGGGTGGTCGTGGGTGGTCGCGAGGAACCCCGCCCTAGTCTACAGTATGGAACCTCGTTGCTCACATGTCTTGCCCTGCTCCGCCATTCGCGCCTTTGTGGAGGTGGGAGCGCTTCTGGACACAGAGAGAAATCTCTGGGCGATCAGCACCCCAACGACAAGGCAAGGCAGAGTTGCTTCCTGTGACGGCCTGGCCAGAAGGTTGGCGAAACTAAGGCGAACCTTGCAATTGCCTCTCAGCTCCTCTACTTGATGTGTGATCGGATCCTTGTTGGCGATCTGCGGCTGCTACCACACCACGATGCGCCACACATTCTACGACCTAATTAACCACAGCTAAACAAGCGCAGACACTTGAGTCGAGGCAGGAACAATCATGTTGCGAGGAGGCCTGCGCGCAATTGAGAACTCGAAATGCAGCGTGTCAAATTTGCCACGGGGCCAGATTACATGTCCGTATCGTCTGTTGTTCTGAACATCTCCGTGCTGGACTGCAGCAAAGTGTTGGAGATAACATGGTTCAGGGGACTTCCGCCTGACCAATAAACTGGCAGATACAGCATCAGCCCTCCCTCCGTGGAAGTAAGAGCATAAGGAACCTTTGCAAATGCCACCACCAGCTAGCCAGCAGAGCAGGAGACTGTAAAGCACACGCAAAGTCACCCAAGAAGCTGTCGATCCGCTTGAAAAAGCCACAAACTCGCATGATCAGACGACAAAAAGATCACTGAACAGGTACTACGTCGTTGTCGACGTATTCGTACAGTATGGAATCTGCTCACCAGCCTGTTCACACTTGCAATGTGCCACATCTGGACACCAGCCTTCTGCGAGCATGAGACATGCTGCGGACAATGACAGCTCCACAGCTCCAGCTGGACCAGGTTTGCCTTCCAGTCCAACACTCGTGATGTTCAGGACTAGACTCGTTGGTTTCCCCGGCGCAGGGCAAGGCCGTACGGAGAAGATACTCGCACCATGCCGCTCACAGTCACCCGTGCCAGCCATGCTCCCTACCCCAGTACTAACAGGCGAAAACCAACGACGAGGCTTTGAGCAGGGGGAGGGCTGGGATCAGGGCAGGGATCATGGATTGTGGCAGGGAGGGTGTGCGCATAGCCAAGCCAGGTCTCTGAATCTAAGATCGTGTTCACCAGGGCAGCCCCCGGAACTCCAAGGAGGTCTTCCGCCGCGAAGCTA
This sequence comes from Microdochium bolleyi, assembly GCA_001566295.1. Lineage (NCBI taxonomy): Eukaryota > Fungi > Ascomycota > Sordariomycetes > Xylariales > Microdochiaceae > Microdochium > Microdochium bolleyi. The sequence continues at coordinate 1,438,246 of KQ964248.1, read as the reverse complement.
ATGCTCGCCCAGCACTAGCTTGCGAAAGTACGTACCAGCCGTGGCTTTCTGTCACTTTGGCAGGCCGGCTCGACACAGACAACCCTGGGCCTCGAATGATCTGCCAGGGACGCTGGGCCAGGTATCTGGTTCTCCGTGCTCCGTCAGCTATGCCAATCTCGAGGCTTGGGGACCCCCATGTCCTTGGACTAGATCCAGGGCACGATCTCAAGTTGACGGCTACGCATCTCGGCCTCGTACTTATTCGACCTCTGCCCTCCTCCTCTCGGGTCTCAGACTTGGAGCTCATCTACAACACATCACTTCACAACATCTCACGACATTGTTTCTTTCTTATCTCATCAGGTGGTCTTTTGCTTTTCACAACACCGTTCACACTATCACAGCTCTGCACACACCATCATCTCAATCTCTGGGGATCGCTGCACAGCATCCTCGAATTTGCCAATCATCGTCCCCACGAACCACCTCGAACATACTGGACGCCTTCGCCAACTCGGCACTGTAGGAAGAACCCGAGTCTTGTAGTCTCTACATCCCGAGCTCTTGGACGCTTCCTCTCCCCTAGGTCGACTTCGAGCACGATATCGCCATGGCTCTGTCGACTCCTCCGCCGACGGCTCCTGGCTGGAACCGCTGGACAACTCAGCCACCATCTCCGGAATATGGTCTCATGGACGGAACCGCCTTCGTCCAATACGATGCCCGTGCTACAACACCTGCGACTATGCAGCGACCGGTTGATGCTTCCCACTACTTGGTCGGCAACGCTTACACCATGGCTCCTCCCATGGCCATGCCCGCACCTCACTACCAAGGACACCCACAGTACGGATTTGGCGGCTGCGTAACGCCGCCATCCCCCGCGAGCCTGCTGCCTTCCTTCAGACATTATCAGGACGACAGGCCGCGCATGATGTGTTTGGACGCTGAAGAAAACGATGCGAGCCTGAACTACATGCGGGACACTAGGCACCAGGCCTACATCCAGGACCAGCTCCACGCCTCCAACGTGAAACGCGAGCAGTTCATATCTCCTTCTTCGCCAGTCTCTTTGAAAGACGCCATGGTCAGCAAAACCATCACACCAAACATCGCTGCCGACCCCGAAAAGCAGACCGAGTTCCACACCGACGTCGACACCCTTATGAAGACTATCCAAGTACAGGACGACGCAGCCCAGATAGCTGCACCTGTCGAGCGCGTTGAGGCCCGTTACCCATCACCGCCGCACCATGAATCAAAGATCAAGTCTTGCTCTCCAAGCACAAGTCCAGAGGCGACTGGAACCAGCTCTCGCACCTCGCGGAAGCGCCACATGTGCAGTCTGCCTCAGTGCAACAAGAGGTTTGCCCAGAAGACGCACCTTGGCATCCACGAGAGATCTCACAGCGGCGAGAAGCCCTATGTAAGTAGATCTAGCTGCTTTGTTCTCTTCCTGACGAAGGAGATGAGCTAACACGAACCAGCTTTGCAAACAACCTGGCTGTGGCCAGAGGTTCTCGCAGCTTGGCAATCTCAAGGTAAGCCATCTTCTACTACTGAACGTCGGTCAGCAGCACGCTAATCACGGCCATGCAGACACACGAGCGTCGCCACACTGGCGAGAAGCCTTACCACTGCGAAATCTGTGGAAAAGCATTTGCGCAGCGCGGCAACGTTCGGGCGCACAAGGAGGTTCACAACAACTTCAAGCGGTTCAGTTGCAGACTAGACGGCTGCCAGAAGAAGTTCAGCCAGCTCGGTAACATGAAGGTACGTTGTCTTCAGCCATCGCCACTGCACAAAGCTTGGCACTAACGATCTTCTAGACGCATCAAAACAAGTTCCACGCTGAGACCATCAAGACACTGACCGCCAAGTTTGCGAGCATTCTCCAGGCTGGAGGCGAACTGCAAGGCGACGACAAGGAGCTCTTCGAGTACTTCGCCATTCACTACAAGAACAGCAACAAGGGCATCAAGGGCCGTGGAAAGGACCGCAAGGTCAACACTGTCACCTCCGCGCCCGCTGTCCCGTCTAGTCACTACCCCGTGCCCCAGGCACCGCACCACTCCATGGCTCACGGCCTGCCCTACCCTGCTGTGGGCTCCTCCAGTGCGTTTGGCCAGTATGGGACCTACAACATGCTGATGGCCCGCGATGCTCGTCGTGGCTACGAGGGCTACGACATGGATCACGACAGCGTCTCAGCGTCAAGCACCACCGGGACTCTTTACGATGAGGGTCACCACTTTGCAGACCGCTACCAGGAGCGACTGTACTAAAGGATGAGGGTGGACTTGTACGAGACCGATGCAAACGAACAAGACTTAATTATCACGACATTAACGACCACGAACTATGGAGCGGAATTCATCGAGACTCGGCTCATTTTTGAGCCGACACAATGCATCACAGCCACGGGCGGCAGGGAGTCCCAGCACGTCCACGAAGATATCCAGCGCGGAGGTACTACGCCTCAAATAGATCTCATTTCCCTGGTCGACACTCTGACGTACACACTGCGATTTAGAGAGTCTCCCCCAGTGGTACCTTGCACATTCCCAGCATTACTAGATGCTCTCGGAGGGAGCCCTTGGCTTTTAGCATCATTCACCATCTTGGGTGACTTGCCATTGACGGAGCATTTCCACAACCTCACATATCCCCTCCTCACCTGACGTCTGGCTTCCTCCTGTTGACTCCGAAGCCAACCAAGGGGGTCCGCAACCAGGCGCAGCGTCGAGAGGCGGCAGGGCTATACAAGCGAGCGAAGCACATTCATGATTCTTTTGCTTTCATTTTCTTTGGACACATCCAGTCCCCCAAATCGACCACGTGCAGCAGGTTGGGACGAAGTCTCTTCTGCGAGAGAGGCCTGGACGCGACAAATAACGAGAGGCGGTGAGACCCATCCTACACAACGACAAACGCTCGTACATGCGCACACGTCAAAGGTCGCCACCATCGCAGCATGCACACCTGCTCGAACCCTCACCGGCATTTTGGGCAGCCCGAACATGGGCTGTCATCGCTGCAGAACACAGCACGCACACACCCCCTCCTTCACTGCGCTTCCCCAGAACACCGCCGTCGAGCTCTGGCTCGTGTCATTGGCTGAAAATCAAACAAGAAAAGCATCCCCGACTCTGGCTTCTGCAGAGGACGGGCTCTGCTTTCCTAGCCAATCACGTATCCTGCATGACCATGCAGGCGTTCAGATCAGGAAGTGAGGGGTGGTGTGTGTTGGCTCCTCTATGTCTTGATCTCTTTATGCCTCGCGAAGACTTCATCTCACTGTCCTGACTTGGCACCTCGGACTGGAAACTGGATGCGACGACCTGGTTTCTTGCTTTACTCTCATGTCTAATCACCGGCGAGGCTGTCTGAACTATTTCCCCTCGCGTCTTCCCTTTGTCTCCCGGGCATTTCAACACCTCTTTTCTCTGTCCCACACACAGAGTCAGCCAGCCAGTCAGTCAGCATGCATGCGGTATATTTGCTTTCATTTTCAAAATCATCAAACAAACCGGTTCTACACTCGGGAGAGGTTAGCTTTGTCTTTTTTTTTTTTTTTTCCCACCCACCTGAGCTTTCAACCCCAGAGCGAGGGGCACTTATCTTTACATAAGTCATGTATGAGGAGGAGTCGAAGAAAGAGGTGAAAAAGTAGGAGGGCTCTTTGTTTTTTTGTTTTGTTTTTCACTTGGGAAACTATATACAGGATACTGGGCGGTCACGATTTGAACTTTTTCGGGATATTTGAAGTGTGTAGGTAGTTGCTTTGCTCTTGTTACATAGTGGTATCAGTTGGAAACTCTGCACACGAATTCAGACAGAGCTACCAATCTATGGCTCCTTTCTTCCAAGCAACGAACAAAGTCCGTATCTGTGCCAATGATTGGCTGCCGTATATGATGCTGGATATTCAGTCTTCAGTGGAATCTCCTCTCGCGTGCTGCGTGAACATGATGTATCTACTCGCAATTAACAAACACACAAAATCGCGTGGCGAGTCAAGACTCAAGGGGGACGGATGGACAGGCTTGAGCTTCGCCCCCCCCCCCCCCCCCTGGGAAGTGTCGAAAAACCCGGAGACGCGGAGGTTCCGGTCAGCCGTGATTCAAGCTAAGTCAGTCTTCACCTTCATCACACGAGCATCTGATTAACCAAGCCTGGCTAGCTAGCCGTTTCTATCCTTCCATCCATCCACCCAGGAGCTTTTGATCGGGATTTGACTTGTTGTCCCTTCTGTCGTTCGTTTAGCTCCGTTTTCGGCCACTCGCTCGCTCGTTCGCTCACTTCTGCAGCCGAAGAGCGGTGAAGAAAGCCCCAGAGCGTGGTTGGTGGTGGATGTCGGACGTTGGACGATCAGTCGGTCGTCAAGCCACATGCCCGCACGCACTTCACACTGCACACTCGCATATGCACGCCGCCTGTCGCCTCGCATGCTGTTGGTGTGTATGTTCTTTCCGCACATGTGGCGCGCTTGGAGATGAAGGCCGGAGCACAGAGAGAGACAGAGAGGGTGTAGTGGGGGGGAAGGTGGAAGGGCGAGCAGTGAGTGCCTGGATGGGCTGGTCCTTCTGCGTCAAACAAGCTGTCAACGGAGGAGGAAGAAAGAGAGCAAGGCTCTCGATCGGGGAAAGAGTGTGAGGAACAAGGGTAGCGGGAGACCGGGATGTTTGCGATCGAATCGGCAAGTGAGACAGGGGAGTGAAGGCACGGCGATTGGCCGGTGGCCAACATGGTGGGCGCAGGGCCCTGGGGGGAGGTGGGGGGGGGGGGGGGGGGGGGGGGGGGGGGGGGGGGGGGGGGGGGGGGGGGGGGGGGGGGGGGGGGGGGGGGGGGGGGGGGGGGGGGGGGGCGGCGATTATCACCTGCATGAGTGATGCTGCGAATCATATCAGGGTTGTCGTCGAATGCAGGCATGCATGCATGCATGTACTATCATCGTCATCACCATTCTTGTTGCCGGCCACTTGTCGGGGGTGCGGGAGGGGCTTCGATGTCCTATGCATAGATACCGGGAAATTGGACTCTGTCTTGTCTTTCCAGATAGGTATCTAGGTTGCTCTCGATCTGGATTGTCCTTGCCCCAAACTGTGGCCAGAAGGAAGAGACGGGATGTCTATTAACATCCTATCGGAGTTGAAAGTTGGCATCGTGCTCGCACTGTCGTGATCATCAACAGCAGCGCATTTGGATAAATGAGTCCAGGATGTATGTGCTTCCCCATGAATTCAACTAGCTCACGCCCTTGCGTCTCGACGAGATAAGAAGTCAAGAGTCTCAAAGGCTCCGTGGCTTGAGCGGGTAGCAGATCCCACCGTCCGCGCTCATCCGGACCAAGACATGTACTCACTAGAACCTCGCAGTGAGTCTCTCGACCGGTACTGGCGGAGAAGAGCGGAGTGGTGGGAAGCGGACAGAGGTCGACTTTGTGGTCGTCTTGTCTTCTGCTTGGAGCAGCTGGGCAATGTCTCGACTGATCGCTGCACTCGGACCAATCGGGAGATTGGTCGAGTGGGAGCTGTGAGTGAAAGGTACAAGTGAAATGTCATCCTTGCTCGCAGCACCGAGGACGGTCGTCGTTGTATTGCCGTGGGTTGTTCAGTAAGTGAACAAGGCTGGTAAGGGTTGTGTGCCGTCTGGTGCAATCTCTGGGACACCCTCGTTGGGGAGCTCAATTCGATAGGGGCCTAGCAGCGCAGATATGCAGAGATCTGGCCATGATGCACCGTCCCACTGCCCCTGGTCCACGTTCTGTGCAGTTCAGCTGCAGTGATGGCAGGCGCTTGAGGCAGCGGTTATGCTGTGGTTGGGAAGGGCGTGTGCAACATGTCAGCCTGATGAGCCACACCACAACTGCAGCTGCATCGCACAGCGAGTTGCCTCTCCGAGGTGACATCGGACGTTACCGCCCCTAGCCCGGGGTAATGCAGAGCCGCCTCATCGACGTCGCGTCTCGCGTGGAACCAGCGGTGTCGAAGAACTTTCCCAGCCGGCACACCATGAGTGCCGCTTGGCACGTCTCAGTTCGGCTTTGTACCAGTGTACTTCGACTTGCTCCAACTGCACATGCAAGGACAGGCTCACCTGCGACAGGGCGCTGTGCAGTCATCCGCTCGTCAACAGGAGCGGTAGCTGCAAACCTTGGCCGTGCCCAAGAACCAGGAAACGTGGCTGGTGAGGACAAAGACTTCGGAAAAAAGCAAGCAGCTCCGCGTTCGAGAAGACCCCAACGCAAAGGCCTGATACCCAGCGGAGCTCTCAGCAAAAATCGTCCAGTGCGAGCTTGGCCCGTGGGAACACGTATCTGATCACATCTAGGAGCCCGCTGCCTGCTCAACCTCGCGTATACTTCCAGTCCTCTGGTTCAGGTGAGATTTGGGCTGGGGTTGGGGAACTGCCCACTCTGAAATCATGTGCTTACATGAGTGGCAAACCGCAACGAGACACGATTGCGTGGCATGGACCAGGTCTTGAGCGAGGCACAGACGCGTCAAGCATACGTTCAACCATCAGTTGCTTTGAAGGAGAACTGCTCAACAGCTGGGACTTGGTGACGTAGGGGTAGTGCAGTTTCAAATGGGTTGCATCCCTCAGTAAAGCCATTATGTGCTGCCGGGCGGCCCTGTTCGAATCACCCGAAGACATGTGCACGATGTTGCGGTGACACGTGATAATGCCTCCTCAGCTTTCACCGCAACATGAGTACAGCACAGAAGCATGTCCACCTGATTGCCATTGCACGGCATGGCCGTCTCAATCGAGTGTTCCAAGGATGAAAGGCATCGAGCTGTGGAGGCAAATAAGATCAGGAGAGACACAAAAGCCTTCGCTGTGGCTGTATCCAGTATCAAGACCGTGACCGTTGGACAGCAGAGCCGCGCAACATCCTGACGTGCCTGCGATCCCACAAGACCGCATATTGGCAAGCAGATCGCGGAACAGTTTCTCCTCCATGTCGGAGCGGTGGTGGTGTTCTTGACTTGTTTGAAGTGGACATAGTGTTGTGAGACAGCCAACACTCCCAGGGCTACAAAGTAGTCTTCCTGTCTGTGGTCTCCCCATAGGATCATGGAGTCGGTGGCCAGTTCGCTTCCGTGAAGTACTCCATCCATAGCAAGGTTGAATCTGAATATCAAGGCCCAAGGCTGTCTGCTTGTGCTAGTCTCATGCAAGTCGGTCATGTGCTTGCGGAATTGGACGGGTACCCGCATCTTCAGCCCGCGATGTTGTAGCTGTGACGTTCTGAAGCATGGTTGGTCTGCTTGCAGGGACTCTCTGACTGATGTGGAATCACATTCCGTGTGTGATAAAGCTTGGGACAGACTCGTGGTAGCACGGTACCAGCAGTACATTTGCGTATGGTTCTCATTTTAGGCTACAACTGCGTTTCCGCTGCGGGAGTGGCTGAGAAGTCGTGACCATCCATGACGATGGCAGAGTGGGCGGTCGCAGCCAGACCTCCACCTAGAATCGGCTCTGGGTACTCCATGGTTGTTCCGTTATGGCCATCCTGAAGGGCTTCTGTGGTTGTCTTGAGCCTACCAGACAGGAACACCACCAGGCCAGAGAACTAGAGACAGAGGCCGCCGAGGCGCGAGGCTTGCCTTCGTGACGCCCGGGGCGTTGCCGCACGACAGTGTGGTGGCTCTCAAGCTCCCCAGCCTGCTCACTCTGTGGCGAGCGCCACCCCAAGGCAGGGAGCCTCACTTCAGAGCGTGGCCGGCGCGCCCGCAAGTCGGCCAGCCAGTCAAGGCCACACCGGGGAGTGCCGTACGGCTGCGGCAGTGTCGTGTCTCGGACGGTCCAGTGCTGGGGAGATCGAGCAGAGATGGGGGGCCGCCAGTGGCTTCCGCTGATCTAGCCCCCATGGAGTGTCGACACGAAGAGGATGTTGTCACCGTCCTGAATCTCATAGGCCTCCTCACCCTCCAGTTCCCAGTCGGCATCGTTGATCAACACCAGGATCCCCGGCCGTCTGCATCATGTCAGCCTCCATGCTAAGGAGGGGTGGGCGTACAGAAGGAAATTCGTGGAGGGCAGCACCCGCAGCCGCGAGGCAGCCGCCACCGCTCCTTCTGCTAAGACATGGGCGTTTTGAGGGTCGTCCATGGCATACATACGCCCCGTGGTCGGCGCATCGTGATGGCAAGGCGTGGTGTGACTTACAGGTGCTGGTCGAGCACGAAGAGCTCGCTGCGAGGATCGTCCATTGTGTTCTGGCACAGGTACTGGATCAACCACGCAATAGTGATGGGTGAGCCAGCTATGTCCTTGGCTGGAAGAGATAACGTGTGGTGTCTCTTGTCCGAGAAAAGCATCTCCAGCCCACCACTACAGTAAGTCTTGTTAGTGATAGTGGCCGACAGAGAAGTGAGCAATCAGAATGGCACGTACGAAAACTCGATAACGACTTTGATCTCTTTAGCCATGGCTAACTGCTCAGCGTTGGGAGCCATTGTGCGGGCGGCACACAGGTGGCTCAATAGGGCCAGTCACTCCTTCAGGGAAAGCCGGAAGGCAGCGGTCGCGAAATGTACTCTGAGAAGTGCAGGTCGACAAGTCACCGACGAAGCGTTGCACGATTGCAGCATGCAGCATGTTCGGCAGGCACAATGCAGACAAGAGGCTCGGTCCATGCTCATAACCGGACCGCTGTCCTCGGTAGTCGCATCAGAAGCTCCACCTCCCTGACTAAGCCGCGGGCCAGCATCAAGGTGACGACAAGAGCACCACAATTCCACGACGCTTCGAGGACGGCATTGCACGTTCAATTTGGAGATCCGGCAGGCGGGAGATAGAGGAGAGCACACCATGGTGTGACGAAGCCCAGACACCACCCCCAGCCCAACCCCGCGACCTCCGCGACGCCTCTCGATGACACACGGCAATGCCGGACCCTCGCCCGCCCTCGTCGAGACCGTGGCCGGGCTCACGGCCGGCTCCGTCGCAACCCTGACCGTCCACCCGCTCGACATTGTCAAGACGCGCATGCAGAGTATGTCCGCCTGTGATTCCCCGTGCAGACAGAGACAGACCCTCTGACACCGTTGCCTTTCAAGTTCACCGCAGCAGTGCAGCCCGCCCAGAAGGCCTGACGACCGTCTCCCTGCTCCGCCAGCTCCTGCAGGGCCCGCAACCGGTCGCCGCGCTGTACCGCGGGCTCACGCCGAACTTGCTCGGCAGTGCGTCGAGCTGGGCGTCCTTCTTCTTCTTCAAGGTCCGCATCGAGGGTGCCATCCGGACCTACAAGGCCGGCGGCACCTCCTCCTCGTCCTCGTCACCCACGGCCGCAACAGCAGCAGCAGCAGCCGCCACCCTGTCGCCACAGGACTACTTTGTCGCATCCGGCCTCGCCGGCCTGGGCGTGCAGATCCTCACGAACCCGATCTGGGTGATGAAGACGCGCATGGTGTCCTCGGACCGCGGCGCCGCGGGCGCCTACCCGAGCATGTGGACCGGCTTCCGCACGATCTGGGCCACCGAGGGCTACCGCGGGTTCTACCGGGGCCTGGGGATCAGCATGTTCGGCGTGATGCACGGCGCGGTGCAGTTTGCCGTGTACGACCCGCTCAAGAAGATGTACCTCTCGCGGCGCCGGGGTACGCTCTTCGGCGGGAGCAACGATAGCGCCGCAAGCACATCATCGGCAGCCGGGAGCGGCCAGCAGCAGCAGCAGCAGAAGATGACCAACGAGGCGACCCTCGTGATCTCCAGCGTCGCCAAGCTCATCGCTGGCGCGGCCACGTACCCTTACCAGGTGCTCCGGAGCCGGCTGCAGAACTACGACGCGGACGCGCGCTTCGGCAAGGGGATTCGCGGCGTGGCGAGCAGGACGTGGCAGGAGGAGGGCTGGCGCGGTTTCTACCGCGGCATCATCCCGGGCGTGGTCCGCGTGCTGCCGGCCACCTGGGTCACGTTCCTCGTGTACGAGAATGTAAAGTACTATTTGCCGCAGCAGTGGGCGGCCGCGGCTTGAAGAGGAACACAGATCAGTCAGAGGGAAGACACTCGTCAACTTGGACACGAGACGTTTTCTGGAGTTCCAGAGTTTAGTACAGCAGCACACACAGATAGCACTAGAGATACACGGCATTTTGCTGGGCACACGCGTGGCATTGCAAAGCAAGCTATTCGTTGGTGACAGCAGACTCCGTGCCGATGCTGTTGGTAAAGCTGACGTGTACGAGGGTATCATTATGTTTTCTATATGCTCTGCTATATCTCGAGCGCCCCACCTAGAGCAGTGACCGCTGAAAAGTACTGCCGCAACGTGGTTGATATACCGCTCAGCGTCTTGAACTCCAGGTCGCCGTCATGCTGTTTATGGCAACACATCGCACCACTAGTGATGGATAGCGCGTAGGCGCGGCTGGCAGGCTAGATGTTCCGCGTCTTCTACAGCGCTCCTGCTGCTGCTGTGATGGGAGGGCTGTGATGGAGATACCCCCCCGAGGGTGATCCGAAACGACTTCTGTGGCCGCTGCTCACAGGTATGTTCGGCTATTGGACTTCATGATCGTAGTCAACACAAAGCTGCTGATAGACTTAATGCAGCCGTGAAAGGACGGCGCGGCCTCCCTCAAGACGCTCGAGGTGATGGTATCGTGCAGGGTTGAGTTTGAATCGGCGTGGAACGTCCAGAATTTGCACTAGACTCGGCCTTTCTTAGCCCAGTTTTGCTGTCTATATCATTTGACTCTCGCTCAGGACGCTGGGAGGACACGATCCCCGCATTGCCAAGATGGTACTAAATCGACCCCAGTATGCTCCCTGAGTGTTGCACAGCTGCAGATCATACTCGCGAGACGACGTGAGTTGCTCTCTCTGCTCACCGCCCATACCCTGGTGCAAAGCCTGGTGGAGGAGGCGGCACGCCGCCGGGAGGCGGTCCAAACCCGGGCGGGGCCATTGGAGCACGGAAACCACCAGGAGGGCCGGGAGGAGCTGGCAGACCGGGATGACCTGGATGGAAGTCCGCAGGGCCGCCATAGCCGCCCTGTGACGGTGGTGGTCTTGCAGGTAGACCAGAAGGTGGTGGCCGAGCAGGCAGACCAGAAGGAGGAGGCGGTAGGTTGGCCCCACGACCTGGGCCAGGCATGGGCGGTCGGTTGTTCATTCCAAATGGTGGAGGCGGCCCGGGAGGACCGCGTGGACCACCGGGCCCTCCAGGGCCTGGCGCAAATCCTACAGGAGGCATCGGCGGTGGCATGCCGTTCATCGAGGGATCAAATCCACCGGTGGCCATGGGTGGCGGCCGGGCGATTGGCGGCGGTGCAGCTTGCGAATGCTGCTGAAGAAGACCCGGTGGCATAGGCTGAGTCTCGATGGTGACATTGTGTTTCTTAGCCTGGGCGGCGAGCATTCTCTCAGCTTCATCTCCGTGTCTCTCGCCCTTGCCGTCCTTCTTGTAAGCGTACTGCACGCTAACGTCCTTGTTCATGAGGAACTGCCCATTCATGTTGTTGATTGCGTCGTCGCTCGCGTCGAAGCTGGCGTAGCTCACGAAGCCGTAGCCCTTGCTTAGGCCCTTGTCGTCGCGGGCGACCTTTGGCGGCGCAATGAGCGTTCCAAATCTGCTGAAGGTGTCGTAGAGAATCTTTTCGTCGACCATGGGATCCAAGTTGCCGATGAAGAGTTCCGCGCCAATCTCAAGGGGTTTCTGTTTGTCGGCGGACGCCTTGTTGACGCGCAAGGGCTTGCCGAAGAGGCGGATGCCGTTCATGATCTTAGCGGCATAGTCGGCATCGACCTCGCCGTTGAACTCGACGAAGCCGAAGCCTTGGTGGGATTGCGTGACTCGGTCCTTGGGCAGATGCACGTTGACCACAGGGCCGGCCTGCACCATGAGCTCCCAGATCAGGGCATCGGTGGCGCGCTCGTCGATGTTGCCGACGTAGACGGTGGCTTCCTTGTCCTGCTCCCTACACGGAAGTTAGCATCGCAAGCAGTATGGACGGTCGAATAGCATCTCGGGACGAGAGGTGAACTCACCAATGCTTTGCGCCCGACATGGCTGTGTTTGCGCGCTCGTGCGCGGACTGTGGGCGGATGGGTAAGGTTGGAGGCTCGATCAATCCAAGGTCGTCGAGCTTGCAACTTTTTGGTAGTTGCTCGATATCGAGGCGGGCGCGCTTGAGCTGCGCGCAGTGAACATCTGCAGCCTGTGAATGTCTGCGCCAATCAGAGCCGTGCTGGCTGGTCCCACCGCGGCGCCCAAGCTGGGCCATGCTGTGGAGCACGTCCGCTGCTTAAGTGGGCTTCAGATTTTGTAGTCGCCCGCCGCCCGATAGCATCATCATCAGCACCACCACTGCATCAACACCACGAGCGACACTCCCGCGCATCCCGATACGCCCCCTCGGTCGACATCTCACCATACGCGGCGCCCCTCGCACAGATCACAAAGGACACTCGCCCATCATGTTCGCCCTCTCAGAAGAGTCCAAGGTCCGCCGCCGCCACCTGACAACCGCACGACCGACCCGTGAATCGCAATTGACACACCTTCACAGGAGCGCATCGGCAAGCTGATCGAGGTCGGCAGAGTCGTCATGCACTAGTATGTCCCTGCAAGCCCATAATCTCTTTGTGGCCGTCACTGACTCTCGCTTCAGCGGCTACATTCCTATGATTCTCTACCTTGGTACGGACGGACAACCTTCCACCTGCGACGAGCGAAACCTCTGTATGCGCAGCGACCTGACAGGCGCTAATTTCGAAATATAGGATACACTCGGAGCGAGCCGAAGCCCTCAGTCATCAGGTGCGTGACCACGAGCTACGCGCGCACGTGTGAAAATAACGATGAAGCTAACATCATAAATAGACTTCTGTCCCCTCTTTCTTAGAGGCAGCCTTACGAAGCGACGACACCGAAGTGGCAGTCTTCTACTCAACGACGCAATGTATCGTGTATTATATCTTGAGACATGGGAAGTGGAAATGACGCAATCATCTTCGAGCCAATATAGAAGCGATTGGGAGGCGTCAACATAGCGCCGGAGCAATGTGTCATCCGCAAGATTGACATCAATGAGAACTCCGACTGTATAATACATCTAATGGACTATCCATAGTTCCAAATCCCTGTACTGAATGCCGAGGCTCTAAGGTGTCACCTTTCCAAGGATGACATTGTGATGCGTGCTACCTGAGCCTACCGCGAGCTGCCATGGTTCAAGCATTGTCAAGCGGGGAATAAGGACTCACGCGGCGGTCAACAAAGAAGCTGAAGTGCAAGTGTGTATTCGGCTGCGCTCATCTTGTGTTGGTTAATCACGTCTTGAGGACCAGCACATCATCACGAGAAGATCATCACTCCTTGTGATGTCTGGGGCGTCACGCGATGAGAGATTCCGAGTGGTGTGGTCCGGCCCGCGTTCCCACAGCCTCACAAGCTCTCTCCATGCTGACATGAGATCAGAACATGAATTTCCGTACGAACAGCTTCGAGATGCGTCCAAGCCAATGCCAAGAAGTGACGCAGTTGGCTTCGGCGGAGTTGAGCTCCGATAAGAGCTTATCCACTCAACGTGGCCTCAGAGCTCATCCGCAGCAAACCCCCAGCACAGCCAACCCACTTACAGCAGTCGCAGGGTCCAGCGGCTTCATCGTAGCTGTCCCAGGGAACCCCCAAATGCCAGCATTCCGACTTCCCGCCCTGCCCTCTCGTCAAGACACATAGGGCGCAAATTCTTCGGCGACAACGGACCTTCTCCTGCACCAGCAAACCCCGGCTCCCACGAAGAGTCGAACAGTCCCAACGACCTCGAGACCAGAGTCGCGCCAGCCCGCCAATCCGGCATCTGTACCACGACAACCACAAGCTCGCCCAGCATGCACAACTCCGTGACGCGACTGCAGAATGTCTTCGGCTTCTTCACCACCGTCGCCTTCGCCGTGGCCGCCGTCATCGCGCTGGCCGACTTCTCCGTGCCCCGGACGCCAACTGCCGAGATCAAGACGACAAACGTACAAGTGTAAGACACGACTCTTTTTCTTCTCCACGGCCAAGCAGGGTCATGCCTGCGCATACCTGCCGGGCTCATAGAGATAGATGGCGACGAGGCTGACAATCGGGAACTCACCCTCTCCCCTGAAAACACAGAGTGAAAGGCAGACCGCACTACTACTCGAGCAAGAAGGAGGAGTACGCCATCATCAAGTTCTCGCTCGACGCGGATCTCAGCTCGCTCTTCACGTGGAACACGAAGCAGGTCTTTGTATACGTCACCGCGGACTGGACCTCTCCGCCCTCGGCGAAGGCCGCTGCTGGCAGCGCACCGCAGACCAACAGCGCCGTCATCTGGGACGCCATCATCACCAGCCCGAGCGCCGACCACCTGACCAACCTGGGCCCCGTCGCGCTCAAGAAGCTCGTCCGCAGCGCCGAGGGGAAGAGCATCGATCCCAGCCGGTATGTCATACCTCCCTTGCGTGCTGCTAAAGATCTCCGGAAGCCGTAGAGTTCCAGCTAGCTAACGATATGGAAACAAAACAGGGGCATCCTCTCCCTCAAGAACCAGAAGCCCAAGTACCAGATCACCCACCCCTCCAGCAGGATCGCCGAGACGGACAACGTCACGCTCAAGGTGCACTACAACGTGCAGCCGTGGGTCGGCGCGCTCACGTGGAACCAGGACCGCGACTATGGCCTGTGGAAGAGCATGGCCGCCGCCGTCAGCAGGAGCTTCAAGCTGCCCGCGCTCAAGGTCAAGGGCGGCGCCAAGGCCGGCGGCGATGACAAGGGCGCAAAGGCGAAGAAGGCTGGCAAGGCGTAGTGTGGTAGTCAGCCTGGCGAGGGCCATGTAGGCAGTTTTTTTTTTTGCGCGTCGTGCGGCGCGAGGCGAGGTTTGCCTAATATCTAAGCGCATATTCACATTTACTGGCATCCATTTATGTGTACCCATCGCTGGAGGTGTGAACTACAAATTGCGTATGAGTATGTAATGATTTGTCTGTGTTGACGCACAGACGATGGGTATAACAGTGCTCTTGTTTCTACGACAGCGCGAACACATCAAAAGATAACTCCGTGGCCATGCAAAGACAAGTAATGTGTCAAGAGACAAAACGCCGTGACACCATCCCTACTTTCGGTCCCAGCCCCCTGGGCCTCTGCTGTGCAGCATAGCAGGCACGTACCGTAAGAGTACAATCCTGTCATTCCGAGTCCGACCCAAGTTCGATCACGTCAGACTGCTGGGCCTTGTTACTCGCAACCTGTCGCAGCCGGGCAGTGCCCGTGCGGTCGCCTGTTCTCTTCCCGGCAAAGTATCGACTGGCCTCTTCGTTCTTGTGTCGGTCCGAACTCCGTTTGCTGCGAAGCTCTGTGCTCTGCATCTCGAAAGCGCCCGGCGCTCGTGGCAGCGAGACTTCAATCCTCTTCTGTCGCTTTGGTTCTTCGCTTGCGCCGTTGGTCGTGCCGGTGGTTGCGCTATAGCTTTGCTTTTGGACATCTGGCGACACCTTACGCTTGTTCTTGGGAGATGGTGTCGTGCTCTCAGTGGGAGAATCCGGCAACACGTCCACAAAAGCCTCCTCGGTGTTGACGAATTGACCCTCGCGATCCGCGGATAAGGCCCTGTTCTTCTGCAAGGGCATGGGTGGTATCTCCTGTACTGATTCCTGCGAGTCCAGGATGACAGCCCTCTCATGGTTGAGGTGATGAAGACCACAGGGCTCCGGCGACACCGCTTCTGTGGAGCGCAGAATCTGAGAGGTGTCGACAGCCTTGCCCGATGCCTGAATGGCTGGCGCTGGGGGTTCTCCAGGGTTTGACGCGGACTCGAGTCCCGAGGAATCGGAAACTTTGTCAGTCGCGACAGGACTATGTGATTTGGAGTTGCCCATAGCCTGTTCGTGCTTGGCCTTTGATGCTTCCCGCTTCCGACGCTTTCGTTCAGCTTCGTCGTCCTCCTGCTTCTGCTGCTCGTCTTGTAATTTGAGCAGCAGCTCACGGATTTCGTTGCGGAGAGCGGATGGGTCCAGATCCCAGACGATGTCGCCCTGACCCATGATGCTCCGTACAAAGGCGTCAGGATCCTCCAGGAATTTCTTGACATAACCGAGAAGATATAGACCGCAATCACAGAAATTTTGTTGGACTGGAAGCTGACGTGCTGTCAAGCCCACTTTACCTGGGTCGGCAACGACCATGTTCTTCTTGTCCTTGAGTTCTGCCAAAAGATACTGCTTCAAGTACCCGCAGGCTGGAGAATGCGGAGATGAAAGAGAATCCAAGGTGATGATCCGCAGCTGTGTAGGATCTCTGATGAAACCTGTGCTTTTTCGCTTGCCTGACTTCTTCCGTGACGAGGCACTCGTGACCACCGGCTGGGTTCGGAAACCATCGTCTGTGACACCGGGTCCTGTTGTGGGGCTCCTCACACGGACGCGGCTCATGTCTGCTGCGAGTTCTGCTTCCGCCCGATGTGGAAGGTCTGAGACTACTCGATCGTTTGGCGATGGAGGGTTGGCGCCCGGAACTGCCTCCCGAGGAGGCTTCTCAGCTCCGATTTCCTGACTTTCCTCTGCCTTGGCGGCAGCAGCATCCTCGGGCACTTCTGCTTTGAGAAGCTTTGGGGCATTGCAGATAATTGCAACGTACCAGTGACTATGCTCGTTGATCGGTACGACGATGAAATCTTTGCTGAACAGATCGACCTTAGCCGTCCAGCCTTTCACACTGTCGTAGTTGATGCCCGCTCCACTCTTGGTGGGTTTCAGCTTCTCGAAGAAGAATGTATTGTGGAAGTGTATCCTCTCAGCCAGGTCCTTGTTGCGCGCTTCCTGGTTGAGTTGAAGATATCGCAAGTAGAAGATGATCAGATTGTCATTCAAGAACTCTCCTTCGTCGAGACGTTCTATATCGACTTTGTCAACAACAGCCCGATCCTTGCCAACCGCAGGGTACAAGACGGAGTTTCGCCATCGGTCAGACCAATCTGGATTTTGACTAGTCCAGGATGGGGCACAAGGCAGGATCGGTGAGGGCTCTCTTGGGACAAACATTGCCCGTGTAGTCCTCGTCGTCCTCCTTGGCGAGGACTGTAGAGTACTCGAGACGTCGTAGGGATCAGCTGAGGCGATCTCCTCTCCAACAGTTGACATTGTGTCCTTGAGTTTCGGCCTCTTCTCAACATCAGCTTCGATAGGCTTGGCAGTGACCTTGGATTGCCTGGCCAGATTGTGTTCAATCAGCGCGACATCGTCCGGTTTGGGGTTTTTCCTTGCTGCTTGATTTTGTTGATTTTGCTGCTCCTGAGCCTCAGACCACTTCCTGTCGAGCTTCTTCCCAAGCTTTTCCCTGTATGATCGTCAGACTACTGTCTTGTTACTAATTGAGCAAGTGCTCTACTCACTTTGTCAAGATGTTCCGCTGAAACGGTTTCTTGTGTCCGGAGCACCATCTGATGAAAGCGTCCACGTGCTCAGGCGCCACAAACTCGAGCACAAGCACAGCGCTCGAGCTTGTCGAGGCATCGGCACTTCTCAAAATATAGACGATCTGACAGTCTGCGGCCCGTTCAGGCGTCTCCACCACCAGCACCTTGTCCAAGTTGACTGTACACCACTCAACTTCAGCGGGCATGGCTCCATCCCTGGTCGTTGGATGCAGAATGAAGCTCATCTTGCTTAGCGAAAGCATCAAATGGTGATCGTCGGGTTCCGCAGAGTCTTCATATATCTTCATGCCTGACACTGCACGGCGGAGTTGCAACCCAGAGCCAATGGTCTCTCTGTAGGCTTTGAGTGCCGCATCTTCATCCTGTTTCACAAGCCGCCTCATCTTTGATCGAGACCGATCATCGTGGCTGGAAACAAATCTGCTGGGCTTGATGTGACCACGCATTTCTTGACGATATCTTGGGCCGGCCGTCCGGTCGCTGGCTGGCAGTGCCAGGTGGTCTGGGCTATCACGGGGCCCTCGTCTTTGCATGGGGGAGGTATCAGACACCTGGCTCCCAATATCAAACCTGCCCCTGCGTCGTGGCGACGTCCACATGGAGTACCTTGCCTGTTGTGATTCCATACTGGTGGTGTCGAGATCGTCCTGCTTGACTAGAGATGGGACCAGCTGCACCTCGTCCTCAACAACGTCGTCCACGACAATAGGGTCATCATCAATGACTTGTGGCGAGCCGGCGCTCGTGCGCGGTCGCTTCCTCCTGTTCCTTGTGTTCAAGTAACCGGGGGTTCCGCGCAGCTCAGGCACGCTATTCTGGCCAATAGACATTAATCCCGAGTTATGAGTTCTTTGTGACTGCGAACCGTCGCTAGCGATCGTCGTAGTGTCAAAAGATCTCTTGCGAGAGCTGGAGGGTATGCCCAGCGAGGTTTCGAGCCGAGACTGAGACGGAACGAAATGCGCGCTGGTATGATTTAGGTCATAGTCGAACCTCCGTTGTCTCGCTATCGTTGGGCTGGGCAGAGATGGTTTCGCAGAGGTCGAGTCTTTGGTTGTTGTCGAGCTTGGCCATCCGGGTGACTTAGCCGTGCCGTCCAGCCGATTCATGGGCTGGAAGCCCGTGAACATACGCCTCACCATGTCGCCGACGACGTTCTTCATATATGAAACCAGTCCGGCATGCGCTCGAGCTCACTTGTCTGTCTGGTGTCGTTGGCTACGGATCGGTATGGCGAGAATGCCCCCAAGCTCGAAAGGGAGTGCCAGTAGACATGCTTGGTGCGACGGAAGCTGCCAGGTTGCTTGCACGACGGGAAGCAAGCAGGCCTGTGTCGTCGCGGTCGGTGCCGTGAAGGAATGCCGGTGGAATCGTGGGACGGGAGGCAGCGAAGGCTGCACGAGGTTGGAGAAGAGAAATGCCCTATACCATGCCGTGTCTGTAGGGGTCGTATAGTGGGCCCGAGGCGCGCCTGGGGAGCGTCTAGCAGCGCCTGGAAGCGTTGTCGGCCGCAGCAGCAGGCAAGATGGCGATCACGAGGGTGAGGTGGTGGTTGGCTTTGGTGGTTGGAGGACTCAAGAGGCCCACTTGGGCAAACGTTTGCGCCCAGGGTGGTGCTTGTGCAGGGTCCTGCCGCGCGCCAGTCATGTGTGCCGCTGCTGCTGGTCTGCTCTTCCCACACTCGTCCTTCAGCTTCCATGGTTGTTTGATTCCGAAGATACCCTAAGGTACCTTGAGGTACTCAGAACCGCGTGCCAACATAGTCCGCTCAAGGACAGCCCGCTGTGTTCGCGAATCATTTCAACGGCCATAGTAAACGTCATTCTGGACGCGCAGGGACCTGATTGCCTGCGTGCCTTACAAGTGCTAACTCTTGAGCAAGGCCCAGCACGCTCTGTGACAATTTAATTTGCAGCACGACTGAGAGACAACCACCCATGCTTACAATGAACTGCCAGCGTACGATATCAAGGGTATGCTCATACAACAGGATTTCCAGACAGAAAGGCCTCGGCATTCTACCACGAAGGGACGTCAGCACGGGCAGTCAAGCTGGAGCCCTGGAGGTGTCTTGCAAGCCGTCGGCCCTGCAAGCCAGACCACGCCAGGCCAGGCTCGCTTCCCCACAACTCGCGGCGACCCTGCTTCCCAATGACATCACAGCGCTCTGGCAAGCGCTCTCGCCTTCGACCGACGCCATCCACCCATCGATCCCTGCGCTCGCGTGCCTGCTTGCAAACTTGGAGGTAACCAGCTTTGGCTGCATGCATTATTGAGCGCATATTTCAGACGACGCCAGCCTTGCCGGAACCATACTGAGCTCCAGTGACGACTACAAGAACCCTGATTATCCCTCCCCATCTTTGGAAAAAGAACCAGGGACGGCAACATCCAACGGGCTTTTGAACGACTACATCCCTCAATAACGTACACAGATATCAGAGACACGAGACAAGACCAGCAGTACTACCATACTCTACATTCATAACCACACAACCTACACCATGGCCGACTCACAAGCTCCCCAGTCCACGTAAGTTAAGCCAAACTAGCCCAGTCAGCACACTGGACGACCCTCGGGAGCTTCATCTCTCTCGTACACTATGTCACTATCTCAAGCCCACCCCAACACCTCATAAGCCCAAACAAACAAACAAACACTGAAAACCTCCTCGCCAGACACATTGCCCAGCAGGAAGCCACCACCACACACTCCGCCTCATCCATCCCGCTGGCAGGATCCCAGCCGCAGTCCTCGCTCGGCGCGTCCGAGGGCGCGCGGGCCGTCGAGGCCGACGCCGCCAGGCCCGCCGTCGTGGACCAGGTCGACGAGGCCATCGTCGAGGGCGCCGCGGCCGCCAACAACAACGGCGGCCGGCCCCACGAGATGCCCACCGCGGGCAACGTCCAGGTCGGCGAGACGGGTGACCTGAACGAGCTCGCAGCGGCGCGGAGGCAGAGCAAAGGCTCCGGCTCTTCTTGAAAACAAGGGAGGGTGACCGGAAGCTGCTGGGTTTAGCGTGTGAGGTGGGCGACCGAGGCGACTGGGCATCAGTTTGATTAACGAATTAGGGATAGGTTCGGACGCCGATGTGGCTGGGACAAAGAGGCCTTAGAAGCACATCGGAACGAGACTGGGATGGGAATTTTCCTTAATCATGGCCTCTCGGTTGTGTGCAGCACGCGGGAGGACAAATTCCGTCGGTTGTCATAATATGTCATCAGACCAAACAACAACAAAGTATCCAAATTGACGGGCTGGAGTGTTTGATTAGCAGGTCAAGAGGGCGAAGATTCCACCTCCATTCTCCGTATATACGCTTACTTATTCTATACCGACATCCAGGTATATTATGGCTTGAGAGTGACATGACTCCTCATTTTCGAGCATTATCACACTCTTCGGAAACTCGATATCCTCTGGTTTTCTGCACTCTTGCAAGTAAAATTGCTTTGATTAAAATGATCCCGAATGTCATATCTAAAATTTGGAATCGCCATAAAACAAACTAAATCTAGCTAACATGTGCTTCGCTTGGTCCTCCTCGTCTCATTAACCACCACCACCTCCTCCGACAACCACCTCCTTACTTGTCTTTCTCATACAAGCTCAACCGGTTTCCAGCACCGCAGTACTGCCGATCGTTCCCGGAGCACAGCATGTTGCACTGGGCCGTGGGCGCGGGCACGGAGCCATTATTGAGGGCGTTGCCGCAGTAGCACTCGGAGCTGTACTCGGTGCCGAAGAACGCGAATCCGCTGCAGAACTCGGCGCAGTTGTCGAGCGTGGCGTTGTCGGCGCTTGTGTACGTCCGGCCCGTCAGCGCACGGATGTTGTAGCCTTCCGTCTGGCAGCCCTTCAGCGTCCAGGTGATGTCCCCCTTGACGTTGGTGATGTTGGCCGGCATGGACGGGCCGCGGAAGTTGTCCGCATGGTAGAGCTCGAGCCGGCTGGGCCCGCCGCAGTACGTGTACTGATCGCCCGAGCAAGGCATGTTACACTGGGAGTCCGCGACCTTCTTGGAGTCTGCGCTGAGCTCGCTACCGCAGTAGCACTCCCTGGAGTACTGGGTTGCGAAGTACGCGTAGTTCTTGCAGCGCGTAGCGCACAGCTCGTTGGTCATCTCGTCGGACGAAGACGCGCCGTTGTCCAGGGCGCGGGCGTTCAGAAGCTCCGAGTAGCAGCCCAGCCGGGTGTAAGGGGACACGGTGGGTTTGTGAACGAGTGTCGCGGTCGGGGTCGCCGCGGACGTGGTTGTGTAGAGCTCGAGGCGGTTGCCCGCGCCGCAGTACTGCGACTTATCGCCGGAGCAGATCATGTTGCAGTCGCCTATGGCGGCCTCCTTGCTGCTGTCGGCGATTTCGTTGGCGCAGTAGCCTGTTGGGAGCAAAAGTCAGGAATCAGTGAAATCTCAATGGTTTGGCTTGAAGTGGAAAGGTTGCTTACACTCAGACCCGTACTCGGTGCCCCAGTAGTTGTAGCCAGTGCAGTTCTTCATGCAGCTCTCGAGCGTCATGCCGTCGTAGGCGAACGACTTTGCAGAAAGAGCACGAACACCGTCGCCCTCGGTCTGGCAGCCCTTGAGCTTGTAGCCGCCCATGACTTCGCGGTGGTAGGGCGAGGCGACTGCAGCAGAGCTCGAAGTCCCACTGGCGCTGCTTGTTGTGGACGAGCCGGTGTGGCTCGTCGTCGATCCGGTGCTGCTGCTGGTTGACGACGCAACACTGCTGGCCGTCGAAGAGACGGTACTGCTCGCGCTCGATGAAGCACTGGTGCTGGATGTCGATGATGCAGCGCTACTGGTGATTGACGACTCAACGCTGCTAGATGTAGACCCGGCGCTGCTTGTCGTCGAAGATACAACGCTGCTTGACACAGTAGACGAGGTGCTCGAGGCGACGGAAGACGACGAGCTCCCGCCCGACGGCAGCTCGGAGGAGCAGCTCTCCGCTCTGGG
Source organism: Microdochium bolleyi (assembly GCA_001566295.1). Lineage (NCBI taxonomy): Eukaryota > Fungi > Ascomycota > Sordariomycetes > Xylariales > Microdochiaceae > Microdochium > Microdochium bolleyi. The sequence goes on along the minus strand of KQ964248.1, from coordinate 1,415,883 downwards.
GTACGTGAAGTCATCGCAGTTGGCACCCAACAGTGTCACAGAGTTGAAGTCGTCGTTTGCGACATCGGAGCCGCTGCCGCTCATCACATCGAGTTTGGCGGCGTAGCCGTAGCTGCCTGGGATGGTCACGGATCCGGTGTATACCGTGTAGAGCCCAGCGCAGCGACCCTGCGTCAACGTGATCGTGGCATTACGCAGCTGAGGAATAGGGAGGTTGTCATCGCCCGTCTCTTGCAAGTACGAGACAAATGCCGAGACTGGCATCGTGGCGCGGTCGTTGCGGATCTGCCTCTCAACCGTCAGTCACAGTTTGGGTTCGACTATTCTTCACAGTTCTGCACTCACCGCCGCATTAACCGTCAGCTGACCTGACTGGCCTTGCGAGGACAGGAAACAGCTCTGGGGCTGCATCAGAACGGCCTTGTCCTGCAGTGGGTAGCCTTGCCCGTTGTTGTCAACTGTTTGAGTCTGGCCACTCTGTCTGGTCACCTTGACAGTAAATGAAGAAATGCCACCGGCCGTGGGAATTTGTCTGTTGATAGGGTACCACTACATGGTTGTTAACAAGGCTGCAGGTGGAGTATTCACTCGCGGGATGAACGATATGAAAGCACTATCAGTCACTTACAGCGAAAGTATCATCAAAGCCGTTTGTGATGCCTTGCCTGCTCAGGGCAAAAGTACAGCCCAGGGCACCGCATTCACTGCCGTCATTCCGGTCCTTGTATGTGATAGACACACCGGTCACGGGATCCGCGGCGAGCCCAGTCGTTCTGATGCGAATGAACCCGTTGAGCTGGAACGAACTCGCGCCCCCGTTGAGCGTCAGCTGGACATTGACTGGCTTGACGAAGTAGGGCGTGATCGGGTCTGACAGGGCGACGCCAGGGGGCACGACCTCGATCATCTTCTGGAACACTCGCGAACACCTGGCGTTGAAGTCGGTGGGGTTATCCCGGGCCATGGCCCCGATCGTCTGGTTTTGGCCCTCGTAGCTGTACAGCTTGGTGTCGGAGTTTGTGCGTCTGGCCTGCGAGGTAGTGCCCCTGATCAAGGGGTTTGTGCTGTTCCACGCAATATACTCGACGGCGATTGTGTTGTCGAACTTTGTGGGGGTGGAATCGAGGCCGACAGCACCGCCAACCAGGACAGGGTCGTCAGCGGCGACTAGGTTCGGGAAATTGGCCGCATGAACACTTCCCAACGTGTGGCCACATGCCGTCAGCTCGATACCCTCTGACAGGCTGAAGCCCATCCTGGAAAACTTGTTTGTCAACCCCTGAGGCTGGTCCTGCGGGATCGGGATAAACCCGGTGCCCAGACCTGCAGTTGCATCAATACGGCCGGCCCGTATGGGCACGGCAGGGCCGGCGCAGGCTCTCGAAGCGTAGTAGACGCCGAGGGAGAGCAAGTCGGCAATGCTGGTCTTGCGTGTGTGATAATCCTTCATGAAGTCCAGAGTCGCACGGAATGCCTGGCCGACATTCTCGCCGCTACTGAGCTCGAATTGTAATGAGCCGTCCATGCCACCGAGGCGAGATCCCGACGAAGAAAACCGAGTGGTGGCTACATCGTGGAATGCTGAACGGATCCATTCCGCAGGACCGTGGCGGCCGGGGCCGAGGGCCTGATTTGCGCATGGGATGACGGTCCCGCCGAACTGTCGTGCTCTGTAGCCGGTGACTTGGAACATGATCTCCTCAAGCTCGTCCGTGGACGCTGGCCAGGTCGGGTCTGCGCCAGCCACGGCGGCCAGCGAGGCCATGGCGCTCAGCAGGCACGTGTCCCACCGCATGTTGACTGAGGTGTCTGTGAAACCGGGCCGGTAGGTTGTTCACGAGGAGAACCAGGCGTGTGGGCGACTGATGACAGACAGGAGCTCAAAGACTGCCTTGGTAAACAAACCCAGAAGGAATTGCAACCGGAGGAAAATCCGGGCGGCAGCTCAGAGTGCAGGACGGGCGGGAGGCCGGTGGTAATAGTAAAGGTTGTCGATATCTGGTGCCGGAGACCCTGAAGTGCCATGTCAGCCGCCGCCTGAGGCCAAGAGCAGTCATGCAGGCGAGGCGCCGCCCGGAGGCCGGGCTCTGCGGTAGCCCGGTGGGCGGAAGTGCGTGGCCGACATGTCGGTGGGCCTTTGCCATTGTGCCGTGGGCGTGGGCGTGGACGGAATACGAGGCCGGGCGTGGTGTTGACCTGCTGCATGTGCTTTGATGTGCTGCGAGTTGCAGGAGGCCGCAGGTGAGGAGTGGGGGCCTGCAGATGGACAATCGGGGCTAGCGAGGCGTGCCACCACCGGCTCGAGCCAGCGCCAGCCCAGGCTCGCTCGCGTGCAGGTGAGACGAGAGAGAGCGAGGTCTGGAGCCGCTTGGGCAGCGTGGCCAAGCACGGTCGGTCTGCGTGCTCTCCGATCCGCCACGCTCCGAGATTTGCTGTCATCTCGTCGACATGCAGCTGATGCAAGGATGAACCTACGCCGTGCCAGGCCACCCAGCAGGCCCAGCAGACCCAGCAGCCCAGCAGCCCAGTAGGCGTCCAAGAGCGGCTGAAGGTCTTGGGCTGCTGCTCCCAGGGTTGCTCGTCGATAGGCAGTCTCGGCAGTGTTCAAAGGCGCACAAGAAGCCTTGTCTATTGGAACTCTCTGGAGAGTGGCCTCGACTCAATTCGCAGCCTGCAGCTGAGCTTGGCACGACTCTCTCCTACCTGACTTTGCTCCAAGTCCAAGCCCTACCACCCAAAAGTCAGATCTGTACCTGAGCTAATGGACTAGACACCCTCCGCGCTCAGCCAGAGAACTGGTCCAGCGCAGGTGACGGCCTTGTTTGGTGCTAGCCCCGTCACCCGCCGCTGGCGCGACTTGGCCACGCCGGCCCGCCCGTTGCACACCCTACCTGCCGAGACAAAAAATCGTCGACGGTTGAGTCAGATGAACTGACCCCGGCGGACTACCCAGGACTCGCCTTGTGGATGACAGGTGGAAAAGGGCATGCAGGTCGGCTCGGGTCTTACTGGAAACAACTGCCGCATATCTTTCCTGACTATCGCCCATGTACCGATTGGCAAAGTAGTACATATGTGATAAGCGAGCGACTGGGCCATGAAGCCAGTCAATGGGCCTTGGCTCCAGCGACTCAGGCTAAGCAAGGTCAATATCGGGAAGCTCATAAGATCCACATCCGGGATCTTGCCGTCAGGCCCGCTACCAGGGTTCTCGCCGCCCGTCTTGCTGACCATTTCACACGAGGCCAGCGGTTGGGACTATGCAGCAGTCGACGATCGTCTTCTCTGATGGGAATGGCAGCCCCGAGTCGCTGCCAACGGGCTGGATGGACCCTGAATACATGCGACGCGAGGCATCGCCAGGTCAGTGGCCGAGTCCACGACTCGAGAAACGGGCCCGGCTCGATTCAGCCAGCCCGCTGCCCACACACCTTCTCGGCCCGCGTCCGTGGCCACCATCAAGGCCAGGGGTTCCCTGCTGACCGGGCTGGCCATCCTGGTCCGTACTCCGTACTCAACTTGTGGTTGTTGGCCACTTGCGAAAGGCCCGAGAAGGAGAGCCCAGCACCAGCTGAAGATTATCCCGTCTTCACCGATTCCAAGATCTTTTATTACTGTACCCCCGTGCACGCGCGGACTCTACGAACAGCTCGTGCGGCTGAACATGGCGGCTCTTGGCTCGATCGACAATGTTCTGTCTCCTTTATCACCGACGTAGCCGCGCCAAGTGTGATAGAATGACTATCAATGACCGTGGTGGTTATCTAGAGAGGGGCAAAGCTTACCAGTGTATCAATGCATGGCCAGGCATGGGAGAAAAATTCACCCGTGGGCTATCAGAGCTGCAGCTGAGGTGGTGGTGCATCTAATATTGACGTCCCGACCCCCTTGAGCTGACGAGCTCTTCTTCGCAGCTGTGCGTGCAGGCATTCACCGCGGGGAGGTTTGAATGTGCCACAAAACAAACCGTTGGCGCCCGAGATTATCGTGCACTAGTGCTCTTGGGCTGGGATCGATAGCGGGAGGACACGAAGGTGCAGAAGATCGCAGCAACTGGGAGCAAACATGTGTCCCGATCTTCGCGTGTGGATCTGCTCCTTTGAGTTTAGAGGTATATCATATAATAAGCCGGTTCAGTCCATCAAGCACATCCGAATTGGTGTAGTGGCTAACATTTGACGCTCTCACTGTTCGCTCCACGAGCGACACTGATCCGTCAAGCCCGGGGTTCGATTCCCCGATTCGGAGTTTCTTTTTTTTGCAGATTTCAATCTATGACCGTTGGAAGGACGCCACGATCCATTCTCGCCGTTGAGTCCTCTCTGCTTTCTTTTGCTCAGGTATGCACCTTACACAACATGTATGTATGCATAACTTAGCGGGTGCCGTTTATTTGTCTAGTGTTGTTTCGATTCATATCACTTATCTCTTTGGCTCGGATGGAGGCGAGACTGTGTGTAGTTGTAATGGTTTTGAATCGCCTCCTGCCCTCTCTAGGTGTCTCGGTGGAGAATATAAGTACTTCTGATAAGTCACAAGGTCTCTCTGGATTATCGATGTTTGAGAAGGCGATCACATCGTAAGGGTAAGCAGGATACCTAAAGGAATGCATAGGTCGCCTTCGAGGGTGCTGGCATGGCTATTTGAACTTCTTCCACATTCACATTGGCATAGTGTAAAACAGACAACCTTTGCGCATCACAGTAGTCGGTGGTCGGACCCTGCATCATGGTATAGTCCTTGAGAGTTATGCTTCAGACCATGTCTAGGCCGAGGCTGCGAGCCGTTGGCAAAGTAGATTGGTCATTCGACCCTTCGAGAAACCGCTCCTCGAGCCCCATGGTCATCAATCAGAGATAATAGTCTTGTCGACGTTGAGTGGTGTCGAGTTCTTGCCATACATCCATCCTCAGCATGAAGTGTCGCCGCAAGGTCACATGTCGAGCCGGGATCACCGTATAGAGGGACAAGCCGGATATGTGGTGTTTTTGTTCTTTGTCATTTGAAGTTTCATGAACCGCGCCGAGGTGATCTAAATGACTCCAACGACCCGGCTTTTCCTTTTCCCACGCAAGCCCGCCTTGGCCCATGCCATTAGGGTCGATACTGGACCCCTTTTCCTGATGTGTAAACCGACAACTCCATATTCGCAAATTCGCGCGTAATGATGCCTGGCGAGAGAGAGAGAACGTTCGTGCGTAGGGAACTAGTGCGACGGCGCCAGTATGGATGATTTATCGGTGCTAGAGAGTGAGAGGTTCGGTCAGTACGATCTGCGCAGTGTTGTGCAACTCGGTCGCGAAGTCCCCGCGGCATTTCTTCCATCCATCTTTGTCGTCGAGTACGGTGCGTCGGTTTTGGATTGTGAATGCTGCAGGGCCTTCCCGAGCTGGTCGTGTTGGATATGTTTCGTACCTTAACGAAGCCAATGTCGGTGGACTTCTCACGGAAGCACTGACGGCAGATGTCGAGGCCGTACTTGCGGATGAGACCGGCCTTGTGGGTGCAGACACGGCTAGAGAGTAATCAAGACGACACGGTCAGCACGATCTAGTTCTCCAGCACTTCCTCCACGATTCGGCCACATTGGTCGACTTTTTCGGTGGTCATCGGAGGAATTTCGCATGCGCGAGCGCAACGTACCAGCCACGGGCGCCCTTGCCGTACTTCCTCGGGCGCGAGTTCCAGACGGATTCGTGAGACATGATTGCGGTTTGGCGGATGACGAGTTGCTGTCACGGACGCGGAGTTTTCGGTTGTGGTGTGCTGGCTGATCTGGCTGGACTGGCTGACTGGGGGCGGGAGTTTCTGAGATGCGGCATCGCGTTGCAGGTGGGCGCTGGGCCTGTGGATTTTGGCTGCACTGGAAATTTTGTGTGGTGGGTCGCTTAGAGCTCTGGCCTGGTGTGGCTGAGGACTGCTGCTGTGCCACAATCTGCGCCTGACTGCTGGGAGTGGAGAAGCCCGCTCGCCTGGGGGCTTATCACTCTTGCTTGATAAGCTGATCCAGAGACCCGCGCGGAGCGTCATGAGGGGCGGGGAGCGACAGCCGCAACAATTGGAGGAGAGCTATGCCCGGCTGAAACGGGCCCCAGCCAGACCTGGAGACATCGGCCAGCTCCCTTTAGCTTGAAGGGCAAAGTGGCATCTTCCTTGTTCCCAAAGCAATTCAGGAAGACCTCTGATCTCTATCAAGGATATTCCGCCACAACAAAATGGTTCTTCTCAAGAGCTTCGTGCTCTCTGGCCTCGTGGCCGTTGCGGCCGCCGGATCGGCCGTCCTCGACCTGATCCCCGACAACTTCGACAAGGTCGTCTTCGAGTCCGGCAAACCCACTCTCGTCGAATTCTTTGCTCCGTGGTGTGGCCACTGCAAGACGCTTGCTCCCGTCTACGAGGAGCTTGCCCAGTCCTTTGCCAACTCCAAGAACGTCCAGATCGCCAAGGTCGACGCCGATGCTGAGAGATCCCTTGGTCGCAAGTATGGCGTCCAGGGCTTCCCCACGCTCAAGTGGTTCGACGGCAAGAGCAAGGAGCCCCAGGAATACAAAGGTGGCCGTGATCTCGAGAGCTTGACCAAGTTCGTCACTGAGAACTCTGGCGTCAAGGTCAAGAGAAAGCTCGAGCTGCCCAGCGAGGTCAACTTCCTGACAGACAAGACCTTTTCCGAGACCGTCGGTGGCGACAAGGACGTCATCGTTGCCTTCACCGCTCCCTGGTGTGGACGTAAGTTAATCATCCAGGTCATCCATCAAACGTGGGTTCAGCTGAGACTGACCAATATTCACAGACTGCAAGACCCTCGCTCCCACTTGGGAGACTCTCGCCCGCGACTTTGTCAACGAGCCCGACGTCGTCATTGCCAAGGTTGACGCAGAGGCGGACAACAGCAAGGCCACCGCCCAGGCGCAGGGCGTCACTTCATACCCGACCATCAAGTTCTTCCCCAAGGGTTCCAAGGAAGGCGAGCTCTACTCTGGAGGTCGTTCGGAGAAGGACCTGATCGAGTTCATCAACAGCAAGGCCGGCACCCACCGTGTTGAGGGCGGTGGTCTCGATGCGACTGCCGGCACTATCGAGGCGCTCGGCAACATCGCCAAGCAGTTTGCGGTGGACGGGTCCAAGCTGACCGAGTTCGCCGAGGAGGCGAAGCGCGTGGCTGGCGAGCTGTCCGAGCAGTCTGCGTACAAGTACGCCCAGTACTACATCCGCGTCTTCGACAAGCTGTCTCAGAACGAGGGCTATGTTGCCAAGGAGGCGAAGCGCCTGGACGGCCTCATCAAGAAGGGTGGCCTCGCCCCCTCCAAGCTGGACGAGCTCCAGAGCAAGTCCAACATCCTGTCGCAGTACCTCCAGGCTGTTGTTGAGAAAGTCACCGGAAAGGACGAGTTGTAGAGAACTACATCCTAAACTGGAAGACCGTTACGCACTAGTAGGATTTTCATGACAACACAAATTTTTGTAGAGATATGTCGTCAATTCGGCTGCACGAAATCAGATAGCCCTTACGATAATGTTAACATGACCCGTGGAACGCCGCGTTACACTTTCTGCTTTCAATCTCCTCGGTGACCGTATCAACCTCATTGTGGCTTTGATGGGGAGTTGCTGTTGGCGTCCTGACTCGTCTTGAGCGCGGCCTCCAGATTGTCCAGCCGTCTCGACATCTCGTCCACTGCAAGTTAATGGGTGATCAGCATTCGATCATCTTGACAACAAGCATTTCTTGAGCGGGCGGGCAGTCCATACTCTTGGCGAAGATCTCGCTGGAAACACCTGCAAACTTGTTCGATAGCGAGTTGAGCAGGTCCTCCACAACAGCCGTTAGCTCATCGGTGCTCTGCCTCAAGTGTTAGTCTTTGCATCATCTCCACGGAGCCTTTGACTTTCTTACAGTGCCTTCTGGTTGCGCCGGAACAGGCTTGATGTCCTCAGCTGGCTCAAGCTTAGGAGATGGCATGTTGATTTCAGCTAAAAGAAAGTTTCGCGCTCCTGGGGCTGGGAATCGAGGTTCGCAGAAATCAAGCTCTTAGTCCGAAGCGGATCGACGTTTGTTAGATATTGCGGAGTATCACGAGTGGGCACCCGAGAGTGGTGTTGGTGTTTGTGTTTAGGAGCTTCCCAGGATGCAGCAGGATGACCCTGAAATGAGAGCGCGTGTCTGGGAATGCTAGCCCCACCCTGGAGCTTTGGAGCTTCGGCCTCTAGCTCCTGACGTCGCATTCGAGATGAACAACTGCCCTGAACCCCAGCTTAACAACCCCATTCACCGACAAAAACCCAGAACGCGGGACAGGCGACAGCGCAGCATTCGAAGATACGGGACCATCGGTTGGGGCCAAACCCATATCCAGAGCTCCAGGCTTTCACTCCGCGCCCTCCGATACTCGGCACCACCGTGAGCTATGCCAGCTGGGCACTGAGCATGCGCCCTGGCAGATAGAATGCCGCCGCAGCAAGAGAGCGCCCGCATCATCTTCCTGATCGTCCTCACCTTCTGGATCTTCTCGACTCCCGACAATGGACCGCTTATCGCGGGGCCAAATCTCATCAAGAACCGCCTGACCCGCCAGCGAGCCGCCCACGGGGTCCTCAATAGCACGAAATGGGGCGACTTCGACCCAGTACCGACCGTTAGCGATGGCAGCGCAGCGGAGCCAAAGTACTTGAACCTCACTGGATTCCGCGAGAAGGATAATTTTGCCTGGGCCGATCTCGGACGATTCAGGAAGAAGTGTGACGACTGGAGCCTGAACGCCGTTGGCATCCCCGAAGCAGCGCAGCCAGTGTGGCAAAACGCAACTGGCGTCGTTCATGGCTTTTGGCATCGCGAGGACGGCTCCGTGCCTCGAACGATAAGGGACTACAACCTGACTGATGCCACACCCAACATTACCTGGGCGAGCGGCGCATTCGAATGGAGCCGGAATGTTACAGGCCGAGAAGGGAAGATGCTCGTGCGTATCGAGGACGATGAAGCAGCTGGCACAGAACCTGAGGTGCTTGACCCGTTGATCTTGCTACACACCGAGTTTCGGGCGCGAGAAGTCACAGCGACCTTCACCGTGGAAGACGTCGAGGGCACTGGCAGCCAGTTCGACATGAGAATGCACGGAATCCACTGGCCGCGAGAAGGTGCGATGCTGTTCACGACCACGAGCGAGAAGTTTGCCGGTATCTTCGGTCTGCCTCACCTGACCAGCCGGCCTGCCTTCTTTGAGACAAGCCAGGCTCTGCTCAACCGCACGCTGGACAAGGTGCTGTCGAAGAAGGAACAGCTCTTCTTCCTGGATCAAGTCGACCCGTGGGCCAGCACTGCCGATGCTCCAGTCGATGTGTTCAACCCCACAGCGCATTGCGAATACCTAGCCTACGTCCAGATTCATCCACCGGAGAAAGATTACCTGCACGTTCAGCCATCTCTGACAGGGCCTGAGAACATCATCAAAGCCATCCACGAGGTCGAGGACGAGCTGCGTTTTCCTCAAGGTGTATCTCACCACGGTCGTCCCAAGCTACAAATGTCTGCCGTCTTGTACTCGCCAGATTGCGCTTTCTTCCTCGAATCGAAGGGGCCGCCTGCTTATGCACCCGCGGACGGGCTCCATTTGCAGGGCATGAAGCAGGAAACTTTTCTGTACAGCATCAGCGTGTGGCTCATCGGGCTTGGAATAGTGGTTTTCGGCCAGGTGCAGCTGCTCAAGCTACAGATGAGGGAGACTTCTACGCCGTCGACCCTGGGGCGAATCAGCTTCTACACGGCCAGCATCATGCTGCTTGCTGATGGCACTGTGTTCATCGGTTCAATCGCCTGGTCGCTGTCGGCCTCCACGACTCTGTTGCCATCTCTGCTTGTCACCGGCGCATCGTTCCTGTCCATGATGACGGGAAATATCTTCCTGTCCGAGATATACAAAGTACAGGAGCCAGAGTGGAGGAGGGAGGAGAGAGAACGGGAGCGCCTGAGACAGCAAACCCAAGCCGCGAACGCTGCTCGGTACGCAAGCAACAATCCACCGAGCACAACGACGGTCGCAGCGCCCGATGCTCCTCAGCCCACTGCGCACTCCACGGATGTGCCAGTCATTGTCCCGTCTGACCAGGATATTGACGCAGAGATCGCTGAGGTCAACGAAACCAACACCAACAACGCAACACTGCCAGCCCCAGCAACTGCGCCCAACGCGAATGCTGCTGCAAACACTCGCACCACACCGTTGAGCAACATCTTCGGCCGTCTCATCATGTGCAGCACGTTGATTCTGTTTCTCACGTTGGCCACAACGGGCTGGCGACCAAGTTTCCGCGCAGCATACTTTAACCTACTAGCTCTCGCATATTTGTCTCTGTGGTGGCCCCAGATCCACCGAAATGCATACAGGAACTGCCGCAGAGCGCTGGCCTGGCCGTTTGTGGTCGGGCAGTCAGTGTTGCGCATGGCCCCAATTGGATATTTCTATCTGGTCAAGGACAACTTTGCGTTCGCGGAGCCAGACTGGAGTTCGTTCGCATTCCTGGCAGGCTGGGTCTGGCTCCAGATCGTCATCCTTGTGGCGCAGTCTATCTTGGGGCCTCGCTTTGGAGTCCCGCAGGGTTGGATGCCGGAAGCATGGGAGTATCACCCGATTCTGCGGGAAGACAACATCGAGGCCGCGGGGCTGCCCATCGGTCTCGTGGCGACGCCGACCAGTCCGGTCGCGGTGGACCGGACAAGCAAGCGCTCCGGCGGGGAAGAGAAGCGGCACAACATATATAGCACGCAGTGCGTCGTCTGCCGGGAGAACCTGGAGGTGCCGGTCATCAGGGCCGGGGACGATGACCCCACGGCTGGCGGCGTGGCGGGCGTGCTCGCTCGGCGGAGCTACATGGTGACGCCGTGCCGGCACATATTCCACAGCGACTGCCTGGAGGCGTGGCTGCGGTTCAGGCTGCAGTGCCCAATTTGCAGAGAGGAGCTGCCGCCGCTGTAGGAGTAGACGTGATCCCAGACTCAATTGCTACACATGGTCGAAGTATTACCTGCCGCGCGGCCCGCTGAGGATGTGCTTGTCCCTGAAGCTTAAAAACCCGTGTCCTTGGAAGCATAAACGCGGAGCCGCGTCGTCAGTCCCGGCGTGGAAGTGCCGAAAAAAGGGGCGCTCTTGACCACGGCCGGCCCTCGACACGGCACATCATCCCGCAAGTGACAAAGCAAGCCATGGCAACGGCCGCGGCTGGTGCGGGAGCGTTGCATGTGCAGCGGCATCACCAGCCATCGAAAATGGCATTGGAACAGCCACCTCCTCTGATTGCCAGACCCGCAATTGGCCGGCTGCGCGGAAACGTCTCGTGGGGCCTGGCCGAGATGACCCAAATCTGCGCGGCTCGGCATGGAGAACGGCGGCCCCCTGAGCCGCAGCCATCGGGGTCCTCGCGTCCCGTGGCTTGGGCGTGCTGGCCAGAGGACTGACATGTGCGGCGGGGCGTCGTGATGTTGTGCTGTGCACTGTGCTCGGACGCAGTTTGCAGCGCGCCAGAGACAGTGCCAGCTACGCCGAAGTCGCACATTCTGCCACGGCGCGTCAGCGTTGGAGAGAACGTGTTTTCTGGGCCAGAAGCCCACAGCGCAGGACCAGAAAGTGCAATCGCAATCTCGTGGGCAGCCCCTGCACGGGAACCCCGGCCCTCCCGCGCAGCCAATTGTTGGCCGCTGCGCTGTCCTCGCCCGGTCTTCCAGGCTCCTCCCATCGTGTCCGCTGGCTCCTATCTTGTTGTTTGTTGAACGACTGCCTCCTCCACCTCCTCCTCCCTTCTTCTTCTTCACCCGCATCCCCCTTCGTCCCGGGTTCTCCTTTTCTACTTCGGTCCCGTCCGCATTGTTCGTTTCTGCACTCACTCCCGCCGAGGCAGCTTCGCGTCCCCGTACGCTTTTCTCATCTTCACAGTCACTCCTTGACCTTTTTTCCAACAACAAAAGCCCGCTCCTCGTCGTATCACCAACGACGTCGTCTTCTCGGCACTCAGCGTCAGAGAAAGACAAGAAGCCCCCACGGCTCCCGTTGCGACAACATCCCCCTACATAGTCGCCCGTCATGTCGACCCACGATGCCTCTTCCGCGTTTGGCGGCTTCCCCGTCCCGACCCTCGACCGCCCCTTTGGCGTCCACCTGTGGCCCATCTTCAGCAAGGCTTTCGAGATGGTCGCGGGCTTCCCGGCTGAGGACTTCAGATTCGTCCCCGGCCAGACACCCATGTCGACCCTCAAGGAGACCTCCATCTTCGTCGTCATTTACTACTTCATCATCTTCGGCGGCCGCGAGCTGATGAGGAACCGCGAGCCCTTCAAGCTCAAGACCCTCTTCCTCATCCACAACTTCTACCTCACCGCCATCAGCGGCATCCTCCTGGCTCTCTTCATTGAGCAGCTGCTGCCCACTGTCGTCCGCAAGGGCATCTTCTACGCCATCTGCGACGGCAACGGCGGCTGGACCCAGCCCCTGGTCGTCCTGTACTACCTCAACTACCTCACCAAGTACCTCGAGCTTCTGGACACCTGCTTCCTATTCCTCAAGAAGAAGCCCCTGAGTAAGTCGAGGTGAACTCTGGAAGAAGAATTGGAATCAGTTTGCTAACTCGTTGATTCTCGTAGCCTTCCTCCACTGCTACCACCACGGCGCTACTGCCGTCCTCTGCTACACCCAGCTGATCGGCTCGACCGCCGTCTCGTGGGTCCCTATCACTCTGAACCTCGGTGTCCACGTTGTCATGTACTGGTACTACTTCCAGAGCGCGCGTGGCATCCGCATCTGGTGGAAGGAGTGGGTTACCCGCTTCCAGATCATCCAGTTCATTATCGACCTTGGTAAGTTGGCTTCAGTAGCAGTATGCTTTTCGGTAGACATTGAGCTAATGACTCCTCCAGGCTTCGTCTACTTTGCCGCGTACACCTACTTCACCTCGACCTACTTCCAGTGGATGCCCAATGCTGGCAAGTGCGCTGGCGAGGAGTTCGCCGCCTTCTCCGGCATGGCTGTCATCAGCTCTTACCTCGTCCTGTTCATCTCGTTCTACTTCGCCACCTACAAGAAGGACAAGAAGGCCCCCAGCGCCCGCAAGTCCCTCCGCAAGATGTCGCAGGCTCCTCTCCCCGACCCGCACGTCGTTGCCGCCGCCATCGAGTCTAACGGCAGCGCCAAGTCGACCGGTGTCAAGACCACCGGCGTCTCGACCCGCTCCCGCAAGGCTTAAATGCGCTTGCGAACGTGCTGAAGCGTTCAGCTGTAGCCAGATTATGGTTCACTTGCTGTGCACCTCAGGGATGAGCGTCAAGCGGTCCTTTCCAGGGATGACCTCCTGGGCCCCACTTCCTCAGTTCTCCTACTGTTTGTATTAGTGACATTGTAATTGACGACACGCGGTGTTGCGGGCCATATTTCTTGACGATCCGATCAGGACTTTGGATTCATGAGTGGGGATTTGTCATTCGGCGGTGGTGCAACGATCGCATTGCGACATGGAGTCTGGGATGACCCAACTTGGGATCAAGTTGGTTGTGGAACAAAAACAAACTCGAATGATAGACAAAAGGGACGTTCCACGCGGTCGGCGACAGTGATAGCAAAGAGCTTGCATCGCTGGAGCTCGGTCCGGAAAACAACGACAATTTGAGCGCCGAGTCCCATGCGCTGGGGCGAGAGTTCTTGCAAGGATCCTCGTCCTGTTATCTAATATGCAGAACGACAATATATGTCAATACATGAACATGATTAGTTGATACATTATTGCACGCGTCTTGTGTCTCCTGCTACGCATACTGGTCTTGGTACACTGAATAGTGCACTTCGTCTGTCGGGACCATGCCAAACTGAACTACCTGTAAATGTAAGAAGCTACCTTTGAGCTTTCGAGCCCTACCTCCAGCACGGTTGCTATTGTGGAAACATCCCCGTGCCTTTTCTCATGATACGAAATGGGTGTCGTGCCAGGGCTACATATTCAGCTCTAGGGATGTGAGTTGAGAAAAAGTCTACGACCGGTGGGGGTTTTGGTCCAAGCTTCTGATCCGCCGACCATCTGTCGAGAGTACACATCTCGTGTCGACTTGAAGGGCGCCGGCTCGGGCTGTGAGGGGAGGTAGTGGTTTCTTTGCTCTTGTCCGTCGCGGGTGCATCTGCATATTCCCCCTTCACGAGAAGGGGGTGCTGCCTCCCGTAACAGCTAAATCAGAGATTATTGCCTACATGGCATAGGGCGAAAGGGGCCGAATCAATCAACAACCATGAATATGTGAAGAACATCATTGTCGAGAGAGAGGCAGTGACGCGGGTGAAGAGTGGCTGGCTATACGGATTCGAGGCTGTATGTACGTCCTACTTTTTCAGTACATGCATGGATCCGCTTGAGCTGTGTGAGCAAAAATACAGAGCGCGAAGATCTCGAAGTCGGTCTCTGCCCCTCCGTGCTGGAGGAGTTCTGATGGTGACGTATATTGGTCGTGTAGGCGCCTCCGGTCAACTTCGGTGATGTCCCGTGAGCGAAACCCCCCCCCCCCCCCTCTTGCTGAGTCTTCGGGTAGTTTGGAAGGCCGAAACCGCTTTGCAAGCTGGCAGGTTTTATGGTAATTCTACAGCCATTCCTTCTCGTTCGTTCCAGGGAGACGTGCTTTGTCAAGGCTGCCGTTGTTCTCTGCTATGAAAATTTGTCGCGTGATTTATGCGCCTTTGTCTGTATTGGTAGGGAGTGGCCGTGGAGCAATGGTTGCTTCTTACTGAATCTTGTATGCCGAGACATGAAGATCGCCAGCTATCTAGAGCACCCTGGTTTCGGGGATGGCTCTGTGAGGTTATGCGGTCTCAGGGCAACTCCTAAGAGGTCGACTAGTGAATAGAGAATGAGCACATGCGCAGGTGAACTCGGGGAAAGTGGTGAATGACATGAGCACCATATGTGATCATCGGAGGGGCGCGAGTCTTTGCATTGTATTCACGTCTGCCAGCTGGAGGAGAAGTCTCATCGAACACGACCTGTTGAGTGCAAACTGTGTAAGCGCTTCATTTTTGTACGTTGCTGAGTACCGTTTCACAGCCACGGAGCTCTGGCCAGTTCTCACCAAACCCTTGAGATCCCTGACGGCTGGTACGAATCAAGTACGTCGCCGGGCATGTGATATGTGCGCGGCATGATCATCATACCCGCAGTCAACCATCGAGTCATGTCGGAATTGCGCTCACCGAGAGCACCAAAACGGCGAGCGAACCCCATCACAAAGGGACAGCGACGGATGCTCGCCATTACGGCACGAATATTGGGAATGACAAATCCATGACTTGGTTGAGTTCAGTATTGTCTCGAAGTTTGGTTATTTGTTGTCATGGGGAGGTGCGAAGGAACAGCGGGAAACAGAGTCAGAAACTTGTAAAAAGCTCCGGCTTGAGCTGCTCCGGATCTTGTCCGACTCGCAAGTATCACCATGAACCACGTTAGATAGTGCTCTAACTCCCACATACTACGTTCCATGGATTGGAATATATTTCGATGTGGTGTGTGGATCCAACCTGGTTGGTGAACCCGAGGTTTATGTACAGATAAAGCTGAACATAGAAGCCATACTACTTACCATTTAATGGTAAAAACCAGACATACAATATCCTTTCTGGTGGAAAAAATCAGATCGGGAGATGAGACATACTAGCCCAGTGGCCGAGTCGACTAAAAACGATAATTCTCTGAAACAAACATAAAGCGTCATCAAAGTGCCAAAGCTTCCTCCTTTGTTTTGAGACCCGAAGAACGAGGAGGCTGAGACCGGAGGACAGGACTACAGACAATGAGCAACGGCAACATCTTGCCCCTATCCAGATATAGCCAAGTACTGCTAGCTGTATCATCGTCATCAATATCCTCATCAATAGTCGTTCCGAAAATCGAAGACCCCTTCATAGCGCAAAGTGCCACGCATGACGATACGCAGGAGCCAGGGATGGAAAAACAACCTAGGCTAGGCATCGCAATCCTCACAAAAAGGGTTGTTGTGAGCTTATTGCTTGCCACTGAAAGGTGACCAAAAGGACAGAAATAATGCGCTTCGGTACATGGCACTCCAGGCTCACGGTTCTCTGAGAAGACGCGACGTTGAGTGCTGGATCAGCCCGAGACGGACAGACTTCCCAGGCCACCGCTGGATGATTCTAAACTTGGCTCATCGGCGCCCCCGCCGTCTGGCTGACAGCTACACCACTACATCCCATCCGCGGACAGAAGTTCGAGGCTGTGTTCAGAGTGATGTCAGCCGCACCATACGGACCATGGCTCACATGCACATCTTTGCCAAACTCTCCGACCGATGATTCGAATCCCGCGAGCATCTCGGCTGAGCCGTGCCGCGCACACACGTACAGACACATACGCAATCCTACCGGTGCCAGGCTGAAGTGCTTCCTCCGGCGATCGTGGGGTCTGCATCTATCTTGGGCCGCCCCGCGATCCTTTGAGTTTCAAGTTCGTATGCCGCCCCCCGGAAGTCTTTGGGGGCTGGTCTGGGTGGTTTCTACTGCAAAGAAACACATGATGGCCAGTAGACATCTGAAACAGGAAACGTGGGAAATATTCACTTTCGAATGATCGGCGACCTCGCCGTCTGCGATCTGCACTTGCCACACGACGCAGGCGCAATCCTTCGTCTTGTTGCGCATCCACCGACTCCCGCTCGATCATTGCCCGCCCCGAAGCAGCCCGAGACAAGCATGCGGAGTGCACTCACCAGACGGGGACCCCAAGAGTTGGCTTCCACGGCCCTCGTGCTGTGCAGCACTGCCGTTCAGCCCCAACTCTGAGTTTCTCTCAAGAAGATGGTTGCCCAGCGTTCCTCTGGGGGCTGACGCGGAGAGCGGGTGTTGATGCTATTCTTGGTGCCCGCCGAGCAGGGGTCCTCCGCCCCCGGGCCTTTCGGAGCCGGCGGGTCTGGTCTTGGCGGATCGGCTTCGCCTCCACGACTACGGACCATCAACCACACACCGACAACACACACACACACACACACACACACACACACACACACACACACACACAACGACATCGGCCACAGACGGCCACCGCCTCAAGAGATGTCTTTCGGACAGCAGTCGGAGAGGAATATGCAAGTAACGCAAACACTGAATTCACACCCAAAGCTTCGACCCTTGTGAGGGGTCCCCGAAAAAACAGTGGTCGCGCTGTTGGTGATACTCCACACAGACTGCGCCGTGATTCTTCCTTCCTTCCTTCCTCCCTCCGGCGTGGCGAAGTAACTTCTACTGGGGTCGGAAGGTGTTATGATGTATGATGGCCGAGTCACGACATGCGAGCAGGCATCCCCGCCAGCCCCGACTCTACTCCGTTCAGACACGCTGGTGTTTTCCCACTTCCCAGAGAGTTGTTGCCCCCCAAGAATAACTTGATCCTCGCGACTTTGCTCATGCTGTTCAAAAGCTGTGAGTTCGAGACGCGCATCTCGAATCACTTGCAGGTAGTGATAGAACCATGGGGCCCATGGAGTCTACCCAACTGACAGCTGTTTCAGTTTCGCAGGTCCCCGTAGTCGCTGTGCCTCCGCAGACATCTGTGGTACCCTCATTACGAAGTGAAAGGACGGCTTGAAGGATCTGTGACTAGTTGACCGAATGCCGCTACCGACGGTAGCTTTGAGATAGGGACCAACGAATTCTTCTTGTCAACCCTGCTCGTGATGGCCGCCATCGTTGGATCCTCTCGAACTTAGATTCGTAACAAGGGCCATGTGCCCCGAAAACCTGACGGCACGGCACTATACCAAGGCTCAGGCAGGCAGGGACTGTAGTCATGTAATACCGATATTCTGTCCTCTGAGCCACCACTCCAAAGGCTGAAAATGATTCGAGGACAAGCACGATTCGAGAGTATCAAGGGTCAGTTGCGTACAACCAATGGCCCCCAGTCCTCAGCATTGCCAACCGGTCCACCGATCTATACAGCAACGGACCAGCTTACTTCTCGGCACCAACCGCTGCAACCCTGCGGGACTAAGAAAGACCAACAAAAACACAACCTTGCTTTGCTGCATTCAAGCATACTAACTCCCACCAAAATGGCCTCCTCTGACCCCCTCTGGACACGACTGCGTGCCGGCAAGGATGTACAAACATCAGAAACCGCGCAAAGACCGAATACCTTGAGACTCCCAGCATCACAGACTGGCACACAGCCCCGGTAAGCATCGCAAAGGCACGTGAAAAGGACCCTAGAAGAAAACCCCTATTATTGGATCTACGAGAAGCGATCCCCAGCCAAGAAGAGGCACACCACCGCGCCGGGAACATCGTCCATCTCCATGTATGTATCTGACCCGGGTTATCATCTCAGAGAGACCGAACAGGCCCAGAGTCGGCCTACAGCACTCGGGAACCCTCTACTTGACTTGGTTGCAATATTCACTCCCCCCTCCCCATAACCCGGATTTCCCCAATTCATCCCCCGAATCCTTTGATACATGGATTCTACAAGTCCAATCGGGAGCAGCTTACGTACGTGTAGAAATACACTTCACTGCCCGCCTTCTGTCGCACACTAATGCACGTCCCACCTCTCCGCACTTTATCTCCCACACCAGCCCGCCCTGGCCCTGCATTAAAATCTAAACCAGAACGAAACGAAACGAAACGAAACAGCACCAAATACATTGGGGTGTCCGGATGACTTGGTATTACTGGGTAACAGACTTACATACTTACATGCATACATGCACATGCAGACGCACACAATGTCTCACCTCCCCTCCCCTCCCTCCCCTTTGCTAGTCCGCCCGGCTGAGGCTTACAGGCAGGCACGCTTGGCTCTCTTTCTTGCGCGGCGTGCGGTCAGCCTCTCTCCCTCTTGTGCCCGTGACTGTCCTGCATTCAGCCGCTCGCTCTGCGGCGTCAGCGGCGAATGCAGTGCTCTTGCTTGCGGGTCTTTCTCTGCTTTCGTCGTGTTTTGTGGCCGAGACAAAACGGGGGGGACGTCGGTGAAGATGACACTATCGGTGTAGCTCACCAAGCATTGTTGTGTATAAGGTTTTCCGCCAACTAGATATTTACTTGTTAAGTGGTTGTTGCTGGCGTGGCTGCCCAGGGTCCGCCAAGGCCAAGGGATGCATGCATCTTTCACCACGGCAAAGTGAGGTGGGTAGGAGTCCTGCTTCCTACCCTGCCCATTCACATGAAAAAAAAACCCCTTTCTTGTTTCCCTCATTCAAGAAAACAGCATCCACAACCTTTGGTGTGTGTGTGTGTTCGCGCGTCAGCTCGCATGTACCCCGTGCGTCATCCGCAGAGTGAGCTGGCTGACGATCAATGACGAGACCCTGAATTCGGGGAATCAGGAATTCCTGGATTTGGCAGGGGGGTTTTGAGGTTTTACCCCCACCCCCCCCTGGTCTGCTTCCTCGTGGCGATCGGCAACGTAAACGCAACGCTGTTAGCCTCACTCAAACTCGGCCAACCTCTCTCTCTCTCCTTCTCTGTCTCTGCTGCAAAGAGACGGCGGGAATATACCACGGAATATAGGCAGAAGAGGATCATCCCGGGTTGGCCGGCTCGGGCACCATTTGTGCTGATCAAGGAGTCAAACCTACCCAAGTACCTAAGCTACTCAAGAGGCGGGATAAATCCTTCACGGCACGTAGCCTAGCAGAGAGCAGGGCGACTGCGTCGCCACGGCGCAAGGGACGACAAGCTCGAGTTGTGCCCGCCCTGCCCTGCAGCCTGTGACTCGTGCGCCCGGCGGTCTTGTGCAGCAGGAGCAGCCGCCACCACGGTGGGATCGCGGGCGATGGATGCAGGGCCCGGCTCGATGACGCCAGGGTACATGGACAACGGCAGGACCCCTCCGTGGCGGCCGGGAGGGAGTTGCGTTGACAAAACTGACGCAACCGTACAAAGACCAGACCGAGATGCAAGCAGAAACCTGTCAGGGCAGGGTTGGCACTAGTCGTGGACGAACTGGTGGCTGCCCGTTGAGACAATGTCATCTCTTAGCATCACACCGCGGGCTACTGAGCGGTCGGTGGAGGGCGCAGACTGCACTCTCGAGAGGTGATGCCCGCGCAGTCATGGCAATTGCGCTGCATCGAGCGACCAACCAACCCCTCCATGCTCAGGAATGCACAAGCTGGGTTGCCGGCCACCTGGAAGTCTGGTTGCGAGATGACGTAAGTCGGCTGTTGGGCTTGGGCAGGGACGACTCTGGACTTGTGGAACCTGCGGCCAGCGTGATGCAACAGAACAAGCCAGACCCCTGCTCGTAAGTCACCACCCTCGAATGGAAGCAGCAAGAATCCAGGTCATCTTGCTGGTGCCGGCCGACAAGCCCGGCAGCGATGCTATTCGACTATCGAGTCTTCGTGCCCGGCGATCAAGGGAGAGCGACGGGTGGAAAGGGCCACAGAACAACTGTCAATGCCTCCTCGGTGTAAGTGACAGCCAGCGGACCGCCGGCAGTGGGCCAGCACCCGCCAGTGCCCCGAACCTGGTCCCTGCTTTGGGTCTGTCTGACTGATGAGTTCCGTGTAGTTGTAATGAAGGGCAATGTGCGCTGCGGCGCAACGCTCGCTAACAGACAATTGCCGTTATCTGAAACATCCGGACCAGAAGCCAATTAATTCTAGGGCGAGCACCACCACCTGACACGGGACCAGACGAGGAAACGTTTTGTGGAGCCCGACTCGCACAGCACAGGCCCAACCTAAGTTCGAGCCGCATGGACGGCCGTATCCTCCTAGCTCGTGGCCCGTGAGCAACAATGCCAGTCCATGCCTCTCGATACAAACTTACAGCCCTGTCGTGAGGACTGCCAACTGACACTCTGGGCTGCGGCTCACTCTCTTGTTTCATTGTAGCCGTGATGCTGTTCTCGGTTGTGTGGGACGATCGGTAAACAGGGCTCACTTCTCGGTGGAGCTGAGACAGTAAGCCAACCTTGGTAACAATTAGACAGGCTGAGCAGGTCAACTGGCCCCGAAATAGTGTCAGCAGGATTTCGCCCAGCTGATTCAATGGTGGGATGGGTCGATCTCTGATCTGGCTTCTTGATCCTCGGAGTACTGCGTCGTTTAAAGGGGCAGCCAACGTGAAGGATTAAAGGAATACCGGGGTCATGTATTGGGGTGATGTTGTCTGCAGATCGCCTCCTACCCGATCTACGTGGAACATTGCTCCGGCGTGGTGCTCACTCGTCGGATGCCCGAAACCTACCAACAGCTGACGGGAGTATTGCTTCTCAGATGGAAAGACGAATCCAAGTGCAGGATTATGATCTCCACATTCGGGGACCGTGGTGAGGCTAAGACGATCACGACAGGGATCATGGCTGATCATGCTGACACTGAGGCTGGAGGCGATGATGCGGAAATAGAATTCGACAGGAGAGCCGCCGGTGGAAACGATGAGCGGCACGAGGCACAAGTCTATGGCTTGACCCGGTAGCTGGCTGGCAGTTGTGATCTGTAAGGCACCAAAGGCAGAATGGCCGGGTTATGCCATTTCCGGCCCTTGACCATGGCCCACGCCGCGAGGGGCAGACACCTGCACTCCGCTGCCACACAGACTGTTGTTGGTTGGCCGTGGTGTGCAAGCAAAAAGGCGAGTCTGAGCAATCAACGGAAGTGGTAGTGTGCGGCTCACCGTAAAAACAACAAGTGGCTCGGGCCTGGATCGTCAAGCAGCCCGCTTTGTGGTCACGAGGAGGCTCCTCGAGCAGAGCAAGCAAGCAGAAATATGTGCTGGAATACAATCCGATCGCTGGAGAGAGTGCAAATGCAAATGCAGATGTTGCATCTGTGCTAGTGACCCTAGACCCATGTGTGGCAGGTGGAGGACACAGACTGGTGTAGGTTGTTGGGCAGAGTCAATGCAGCCACTAGGTCGTCGGCTCCTTGGGTCGAGAGTTGCGATAGAGTTCAGCAAGGGATCCATCACGGCGTACACACTGACGTGAAGTGCCGAAGCAAGGCAGCTCCATGAGTCCATGGTGGGCATCGAGGATCTCTAGCGCAATAGACGCGCTCTGGCCGTCCAAGCCCGGGCGGGTGGAAATGGGAATCCCATGCGCGAGGAGGCTTGAAACACGTATTTGCGGTCCATCCCCACGCGAACTGCTCTGTGAGGGCCTGGGCACAAGGAGTCGTCCAGCGAACGAGCAAGGCGTCGTGGAGATGCGGGCGGATTCTCGATGAGCAGCAGCGTAAGGCAGGTAGATGGAGGCAACCTGAAGATGGAGGAGGCACAGGTACTTTGACCACACCTGCCGTGAACGTGAACAAGCGTGTCGCCTGTGCCGGATGCGGCGTGGCGGGACTGCCAGTTTGCAGAGTACTGCGTAGGTGCATGTGTCCGAGATGCATTTATGCGGGCCATGATCGGCCGCTCCTGCCAAGGTTGTCTGTCGGGAGGGGTGGGGAAGGGACTTTGCAGAGCGCCGTGGCAGGGGGCCGGGGTCGATCGGCCAGGATGCGCTACCCTAGCCCGCCCCATGCTCTTTTTGCGCCAAGCGCAGCTGGGGTCTCCGTGACATGGCGTCAAGGTGGAGTGGGTGTGTGCCCGAGCAGGGCCCTCGCCCTCCCAACTCCGGACGACTATATCCCATGCCACCACCCGCCTCTCCCACGCTCCAGAGCTGAGAGCTTGCTTCACTCAAGACTCGCCCACAGACAACCTGCACAACTGCACTCCTTCCTCATACGCACCGCAGAGCCAGCCATCGTCTCTGCCATCCCGGTATCTGCACCCTACAAAGACACTCGACCACCCACTGCGGCCTCAGACGGCGGCCTCGCACCACAGCATGTCCCATCAACGACACAACGAAACACCGGCGAGGACGACGGAAGCGCAGGACGATTCCCTGCTCGACCAGCTCGCCGACATGGACGACCAATCCATCATCCAAGATGCCCACATCCTCAGCACAAAGAACCTCCGCGAGTCCAACCTTGCGACGGCCACACCAGCCCTCCCCCAGCGCAGCACGCTCCGGACGTCTAAGTTCCTCGATAACCTCCGCCTCGACTCGATCAAGTCTGCTACGGACTCAATCAGCACGCCGCATGACGTCTACCTCTCTTCTGAAGAAGACGCCTCTTCTTCCGCAGACGACTTCTCAGCGGAAGAAATGGACCTTGATGAAGACGACGACGACGACCTGCTTGAGTCGCCCGCGTCCACATCGAGCTCTCCCGTTTCGGAAAAGTCTCTGAGCCGCGAGGTGACTGCACGCGTTGTCTCGGTTGTTTTCGTCGGCAGACCGTCGATTGTGGAGTTGTCGCCCAAGAGCAAGACATTCTCCGCGCCACCAGCCCTCCAGCGACCCCAGATTCCTCTGCGCTCGCCCAGCAGGGCCAGCTTTGCGCCACGCCACAGCAGCCTGATCAAGGCCCGGCCGTCGTTCCTGAACACGGACCCGTGCGCAAGCAACCAGTTCCAGAACGAGCGCACCATCGACGAGGACAGCATGGACTCTACCGTGACCCCAAAGACTCCTACTGCGGTCCTGTCCCGGTTTCAAAAGTCCCTGAGCCTCGTGCGGAAGCGCAGCCGGGCGAACCTGAAAGATTCTCCTCGCGACAACCTGAGCTCTCTGCACACACGTAATGGCTCGATGATGACCCTCAGCAACTTCTTTACCCACAGCCCCGAGGAGTCTTCCCCAGAACCCGATGCAGCACCCGCCCCAAACACTCTCACCAAGACACACACTCGCTCGAAAACACAAACAGTTCCCCTCGCCCCGATTGCTCCTGCAAGTCCCGCGCCAGCGAAGCGTGGGCTGCTCTCCGGGCTCAAAAAGCAGCGGCGCTCAAGTCTCAAGATTTGACCTCGCATCGTCCAGGACGACAAACACACTCTCATTCTCCCCACTATCATTACCAGCATTGATTTACTGCGAGGCGTTGTCGGTCATATTCCCAAGGTCAATGGACGGCGTTGCATTGATTTACACTACATACCCAGGGCTACACGGGCGGATTAATCTACATTGTTTTACCACGGCGTTCAGGATGAGGAAACATGACGCGGCCATGTCTATATCACGGCCTCGAAACAATACAAAGAATATGATCCACCGCGATCAGAGAACGAAACAAAGAAACACTCTTCTTGTCTCCGATCCCTTCGGGCCACCTCCTGCCGTGCTATGCTGCTGCTGCTGGTGCTGGCCCGAAAACGTGCGCCGCCTCGAATCGTGTCTTGTGTGCGCATTGACGCCGTTGCATGGGCGTTTTGCAAGGGTGGCCTTGGCTGGTGCCGGGAGGCCCTGAGCCAACCAGCTCGTGTATGTGACACGGACCCCAGGCACCCGACCCCGAGCGAAGGGGCCCCCCCTTCCCCTTCCCTCACCACCCCCTTCGCGAGTTTCAGTTTAGCAACTTTTTTCTGCTTAAGCGATGCGCCGGCGGCGGTTAGTCACGGGGGACCCTTCACACGGGCGCGCGGCGCGAGTCCTTTCGTCTCGGTTGTTCAGGTGGGAATATATTGCAATTCATCTACGTAGAGTTCTGACCTGAGAAACGAACCCCGTCCCGAGCAGAAACGCCCCACTCTTTCCTCTTTCCTATTGATCCTGCTGTCCCATTGGAGCGTTTCCACAGTTTGCGCGCGTTACTCCCCAGTGCAGCACATTGATGAATATTGGGGCCTTTGGACGATCTCGGTGTCGAGAGAGACAAAGAGAGAGAGAGATGTGCAGACATGAGTCGGCCACTGCGCCGATTGCAGATAGCAGAACGGATTTGACATACGCTGACGACGCTGTCTGTCAAATTTGGATGCACGTGTATGTGTGCCACCTTGTGGAGAAAAGTGTTGCAGACCACATGAGATCGCTGCCATTTGGCCAACCACGTCCTTGCACGCATCAGGGTCAAGGATAACCAAGGGTTTATACTGTGTAGTCCGCAGAAGCTGACCTGAGGGGGAGGAGAGGAAAGGTAATCTTGCCCTCGGATACCATAACTAACAGCCTCGAATGCGAGGCTAAGCTGTGCTGAGATGGGCTGGGTCAGTAGTAGAATGCCCGGCTAGCTGGATGGCAGACTGGATGGCTGGCTGTGTGGTGCTGTGAGGCTGATCGATCTAGGACGACTTCCAGACTGCTCGCTCTTCCGAGCTAGGCACGGAACCGGGATAGTCAAGACTCTTGCGTGTAAAGCGTGGCGATTTCGTCTCGTCTCCGGTACATGGTACGAACCAGGTATGTCGTCCAGCCCCAGCCACCGAGTCCCACCAAATGTGTACATTCCTTTGTATATAGTTTAGACTTTGCCGCCCGCGTCACGAACAAGCCGCCAACTCTATGCAACCCCGCCTCTCACATGCTGTGGTTCTGTTCCCAGAGTCTCTTTTGTGGCATGCTGCAAGGCCGCTAAGGAGCACTTACAACACGGGCGATGGGCTGCTGGGATGAACGGGGGAGGCGCGTTTGTCCCGGCGGCGCGGCACTTGCATGCTTTTTAGGCCCCGGGGGGCACTTTCGCGATTGAGCGAGCGCAAGGCGCAGACAAGCGCGCACGCACGCATAGAGTTTCTGGGGATGGGCTGCTGCGTGACCCTACGTGCAGCGGGGGAGGCTGAAGTGCTGTGATCATAAGCGCAAAGCTGATGGGCTGATCTTGTGAAAGGAGGCTGGATGTCTCAAAGCATCCACACGCGTGCAGTTCCGCACACACATCGTTTGACTCTTGTTCCCGGAGCGAGGCACAGTTAGGAACCTGGATGCCCGCAGCGAGCTGGAAGAATTGCCGGGCAGGCTGTGAGAGAGGTCTGCCTTTGTTACCAGTTGGTGGTGTGGTGCTTTGCAGGTAGTCGGGACCTGTTGCCCGTTCGTTCGTCACCGAGAGCAAAATGCTTGGGATTCACAATCAGAGCCACAGAGTGCATATCCGGGCGTGCGAGCTGCGGACTCCCTTCACCGTTTTCTTGCCGTCAGCTTGTGACCGTGGACACGCGTCGCTTGTGGCTTCGACACGCATCGTGCGTTGTGCGGCTTGGTCCAGTCTTCTGGCCCCGTGGAAGCACATCCGGAGATGGAGGTGGATGTGGAGGTCGGAGTGAGCCGGTGCAGCTCGGAGGTTATCGGATGTAAGTCAACTGGTTCAGCAGCCGCACGGCTGGGAAAAGCTCCTGCCCCCACATGACCACCCTTGTGACAACTCGAGCAACTCTCTCGCCATCCCGACTCTCCACTACTGCGTCTCTCTCCCCACGTGAGCGGTGCCGGCATACTGTTCACCACCTCCTCCTCCGCGATTCTGTCCGGACCTTGACCTGACATGGAGGCGTCTTCCTCCGGCATTGCACCATGCATCGCATTGCATATCGCGTCAAGTTCAACGATAGATGCCCTCGTGATGCCACTCGGCGTCTCGATGACGCGGCGCGTGCGTCCGACGGGGCCATTTCAATCAGTGCATACATGTCCGCTCTCTTTTGGGAGCGCTCGCTGTCAATTGATATCGACGATAGCTCGACTATAGAAGCAGAAGAGGAAGGGAGAAGGTGAGGAAGAGCAGGCTCCGTCGTGCTGCAGTGATAACAGCCCGGCGACTATACCTGCCCTCCAACGGAGACGAAGCTTCCGCGATGTTTGCCGTTGTGGTGGTTATAAGAGCGCAGTCTTAAGACTGTCGCTGCATGGCTTTTTTGCCTTGTTTTCGGTGCTGGGTCGGATTGACTTTTTTGTGCTTTGGTGGCACGACGACAGGTGACCACGTGCATGCCGTTGCACAGGTACACTTGTTCGAAACGGTAAAGTAAGCCAGAATCGGGAGCGCAGGTCTGGGGTTGGGCTGGCACTTCCCTGGTGACAGAGAGATCACAGCATCAGAGATTGCCCAGCTGCATCTTGATCACGCATGTCGACGAACGATGGCCGACGAAGTCGCACACCTGTCCTATGGTCTCGCTAGCGTCGAGGTCGTCACGCACGACGTGGATGTTCTTGGGGGCTCGACCGCACAGAGGTCCAAACTCCCATTGGGGGACGGACGATCGATTCATGCGATATCCTCCGCCCGCGCGCCCCACCAGAGTCTCTTCTCCACAAGTGGGCAAGATCCATGGATCGGCCATATCGTGATAGGCAAGCGTGGATGCACTGCGCTGCTGTCCGTCCACTGGCTGGTGCCGAGGCCGCCCAGATAATCGCAAAGGCGCAATATCCCGCTCTTGTTGGGAGGCCCCGGCCGCCCTCCGTGCTGGAGGCGTCTATAACAGTAAAATTTCACAACCGGTCAAGTAGCGCAGGATCAGATGCTTCGAGAATAACCGACCCATCATGGAGACAAGGAAGAAGCTCGCTGCAACCCAACACCCAGAGAGGCGGTCTGTCATTTTTGGCAGGGAGGCAGGCAACCGCAACTCCCGCGAAATGGCTCGCGCGGCCTCGGGTGTGCTTCGACATGGGACGACGATCTGGATGTAACATTTGCCTGCCAAGTGTTCCCATTGCGGTAGAAACTCGACGGGCTAGGCGGACCCGGCATCATGATGGGCAGGCAAGCTCAGGCACAAGTGCAAAGACTTGTTGGAGGACGGCAGGCATCGTGACACCCCGGCACCATGTCGTCTGCAGGCACAGCACCAGTGCTCTGCGCAAGCGCATCCTGCCCCCCGCCCCTGTCCATCACTGTCCCCGAAAGGGGAGGGGGCCCTTTCTGGCCTCTATCTAGCCCACACCCGCAGCAGCTGCCCCTCCCATCCATCTCGGTAGCTTTGCAGCGGAGCGACTCTTTTCTGGGCGAATCACACTGCTGTGACCGAGTTCCCCTTTCGCCTTGTGACACAGGACAGACGCCAGCCTCTACAGAGAGCACGACAAACCGCGCTGAATGTGGTACATCGTTCTTCTGGGACTGGCACTTGCCAGGCCGATGGATGGCTGCCCCTTGCTGCTGGGGCGTTTCCATCCATCTCACAGGGGGCAAAGAAGATGGTTCCTGTTCCGCTTCATTACGTGCATGAGCAGGGGCTTTCGTCTGCCTGACCACTGACAAGAGGCGGTCGAGGCGGTCTCGAGTACACAACCATGGACTACCACGCACCCCTGGCAGAAGACGTGCATGTTAATTATCAAGCCGCATTATCATCCAGCAGAGGCCAGCGGTTGTTTGACAGAACCCCACTGGCGGAGGAACTCCCCACTCGGAAAAATTGGGAAATGTCCAAGTGTCTGCACACCGCCAATCCGCAGACCATGCAAGTCGAGTCTTTTCTTCGCAGCATGAACGAGACCGATCTGCCCCTTTCCCTCCGACTGAAAGGCCCAAACCCTGAGAAGGGATATGCTGTTTGCGACAAGCAAGCGAGCTGCATTGTGGAAGTGAATGACGCGCAGCCGATAGAGACAGCAGGCGCACGCGAGAACCATGCTCTCACCGTCGTCGCCGTTTCCGAACTCTCCAGGCGCCAGTAAACCTTTCTCGCACATCCGGAAGACACGGTTGAGCAATTCGGCTGCCATTGAGGCCAGCTTTTGTCCCTTGTTACATATCGCTGCTCTCGATAGTTGCATATCGTGAAGATGGGTGAGCAAGGTGCGGAGGCGCGACCTCCGTCGAGCTTAGGATCAGGCTAATGCGGCCATGGCGTTTTTTGTGGGGAGGCGGCCGTCCCCACCCCGCCCGGTAGCCCCGGCACCATCTACAAATGCGCACGTCACGTCACGTCCATGCAGGCCGCGAGATAGCCGGGTGACAGCTAGGTACAAACGTAACGAGCTCGGTCTGTGTTGTCTAGAGTGACGGCGTGCAGTGTGCTTGCTGCAAGAAAACTGCTTGTCTGGCATGACAGCAGGTGTCGCGATGGTTGCCGGTTCCTGTTGAGAATTGCAGCTCCGAAAGAATGTTTGCAGGCTTCGCGGGGTTCTGATCAGCGGCTCGTGCGCGCAGCATGAAATCAGTAATTGTCTTCGGGTCAAGATGCGTCTATGCGTGGCAGACAGTACTGCGGGGTCGGCTCGATAGAGTGTTGGCCAGACTTTGGCGAAGTGCCACGATTGCATCATGGCGGCTCGGAGGCGTGTCGAGGCCCGGAGTCGAGCTCCAGATGCCGATCGTGGGCTGCGACTAGTTGCTTGTCTGGGCCGAGCCGTGCCATCTAGAGTGCCCTATTTCGGCCGCGGCTAACAGAAAAGGCAGCCCGCAAGTGTCAACTTTGGGTGAGGCACGACTCGCGGCAGCTTGTCGGCCAGAAGAGGCGGACCACAAGGTTTTGCGTGTCCCATCTAGATTGGACGAGACTGGACGGGCCATGTGTGAGAGGCGTGGCGTGGGCTTGCCGTCGGATACTCTAAAATGCGGAGATCGGGTGTCGAGATTGGGTGTCGAGATTGGGTGTCGAGATTGGGTGTCGAGATTGGGTGTCGAGATTGGGTGTCGAGATTGGGTGTCGAGATGGCTGAGCGCACATCCTCCATTGCGGGAAAGTCGGAAAGGGCGTGGCGTGAGTGACAATTGACAGTCATCGAGAGGCAGTGGCGTACACCCGGGGCCGATAGTACAAGGCAAGTGTTGAGTCTTGGTGCGGAGTGGGACACCGCTGTCTGGATTTTCGCAATGATGATGCTTTCCTCCGAGGAAGGCGAATAATTGAAACTAAGTCGACAAGATCGCGAAGCAGTGACGATGGCGAATCCACGGCTTGCTCACGAACGTCCCAGGTCATCCTCCGCGAAGGACCCCCCGCTGCTTCGATGAATAAGCAGCCTGAGAGCATGTGCACGATCTGCAACCTATCTGCCATCTTAGGTCCACACTTTGTGTCACTAGCTGCCTTTGCAAGAGATTTCGGTAGATGTGCTCAACGCGGGGACATGCTCACCCATCATGAGAGTAGGTAGTTGGAGGTGAGGCCTTTGATGAGCCTTGCCCGAGCGCATCTTGATAAGCCGAGATGGATGTCTCTGAACTGCCGTTCTGGGATCTCAAGAGGCTGCATTGACGCGAGGAGATGGAGAACATTTATGCATGCAAGTCACGTTTGTCGTACGTGGAAACGCGGCTGGCAAGCATGGGGCAGCTATGGCAGTGATCGCTGCTCGCCCACGTGGGCGGCTGCTGGTGCTGGTGCTGGCCGTGCCTGCGCCTGCCGCAACGGGCGCTCAGCCGCTGCAGGTGCCGCAGCTGCAGGTACCGAGAAAGGCAGGCACGACCAGCAATTGATTTGAACATGGCACTCCCTTGCATCAACTTCCCTCTCTCCGCCACGCACGTCTGGACATGCGTCTTGTCGCAGATCTCGCAGATCCAGCCAGAGATGCTTATATCGAAGCCCAGTGCAGCTAAGCATACAGAGACAGCATCTCTGCGTCAGCCAGCTGCCGGTGAGGCTGACCACCCCCACGGAAGTCAACGGTCACAGGAGCGTTTCACCTCCCTCCTCGTCCTCTCCGTGCCGCCGGGCAGAAACACGGAGGCTGCCGAGCCCCGTCGTCTCATAACACCTGCTCAAGTCACACACACAAACACACAGAGAATCACACAGTCAAGCACGTTTCGCCCTGGACCCTGTCACGGAAACTTGCCACGCGTGACTTACCCCCCCCTCTCTCGCTGTTTCTTTCCCATGCTGTTCCGTTTCTCTCGCTTTGCTGCATAGCGCGACCAATGTACCTGGCTGGCATCTGACCGGACCGCTGGTAGGAGACCGGCAAAGCAGGCGCCTGGTGGTTTCAGGTCCGCTCTTTCCCCCTTCTTCCTCCCCCCCTGTTCCTTTTCCCAGGTCCCTGGGCCACTGCTCTCTCCTAGCGGACCTAGAGAGCTCAGCTCCAGCCGGTGGATACGCGCCGGGACAGAACGCGTCCAGGGGTCTTGTCCACTTGGGCATCCAACCCTGGAATCCATTGGCGTCCAGCGGTCAGCCCTGCTGCAGCTCAGGGGTAATAGCGCGGCGCTCGGTTGTCTCCATCACGCAATAAGAAAGAGAAAAAAAACCTCAAAAGGGAACCCCTGCTGACGATTGCGCGCTAGAAGATCTGTGGAATCAGCGATCGCTGCTCGTATTCACTAAGCAGCGTTGATGAGGCTTGGACGCTAGTTCACCGCTCATATCGCACTTCGCAAAATCCATGCACGACAACGGCGGGTCGGATAACCTCGACGGCGTGGCTCACGATGCACCTACGGTTTCCGTTCGTCGCCGAAGAAAGCCCTTGGCTCTGTGATATTAGTCTATATGCCACTACCCAAATAAAACAATATGCACCTCACTTGCTCGGCCGTCTATGTATACTCCGATATATGCACAAGAACGATGCTATGTACGACCATGAAACCAGAAGCACCTTGCCTCTCATTCGATATAACTGCTGTCGCCCCTCACAAGATCTTCGACGCAGCGGATCTCGAGCCTCTCGTTGGAAACACTCGCCGTGTCGTCGTCATCGTCATCGTCATCGTCATCGTCGCTGGGGTTCACGAACTCGCCCTCGGCGGACACAGTATCGCCGTGGCCAGCATCCGCCTCGTCCTGTGCTGGCTGCTTCTTCTTCTGGAAGTCCTGCCTATGAGCCAAGGCGATAATATGCCTAACAGATCTAGCGGCTCGGTTCAGTGCCGGCTTGCGGCGGCGCAGGCCGCTTTCCGCCGTCTCATCATCATTCCTGGGCTCCGCGCCGGTGCTATCGTACGTGCGGGCCGCTGACAAGCTTTCCTGTCCGCCGGCTTGATTCGTTGACTGAGCTGTGGACGCCTGGTGGTGCAGAGACGTACCGCGCTCGTCGTCTTCGGTGCTCACGCGCTCGGTGAGAGGCTCCGTTTCTAGGCGGTAGGGCAATGGCACGTCGCGGCTGGCCTTGTATTGAGCCACATTCGTGCAATGCTCATTCTCAACACGGAACAGCGCCCACATGCCGCGGCGCATGACTTCGGAGAACCCCACCAGGAACGAGACAATGGTGCTGTGCTGAGCGTCGTGCGTGAAAATGGCGTAGAAAATCCAGCCGAAGCGCAGGATCGGGTCAAGGACCATGACCGCATAGTACATCCAGCGCCGCTTGATGGCCACGATGTCCCGCAGCAAAGGATAGCGGGCGTCTGGCTGCAGTAGCGAGAAATCCATGAGGAGATCCCAGATTGCTGATTGACATTAGCACATAAAGCTCTTTCAGATGGGACGGCATATACACTCACAGCAATAGATGCTGTTGATGATTGAGAACGTCACGAACAGTGCAAAATTCGCCGTTGTGCCATTCATCCGGTACAGCGACAGGGTGACTGCAGCCATGATGGACATCGCATACTTGCCGCAATTGACAAGATGAGGGAATATATTCCTGGTGTCGTAGTAGCGGCGAATGCACTGTAGCGCACGCCAGATGGGCGGCAGGGCGGCGAAGAAGCCCATCAAGCGCGAGTGGCTCGAGTTGCACTGCACGGGATCGTTCCAGTAGTTGGCATAGAGACAGAAAAATAATTCGACGTTCTGCGGGCATTGTCAGATATTGAACGCCTCTATCAATCAAGGCTGCGCAGCGTCCAGACTTACACAAGTGGCATATGTCAGCGAGCAATACATGTCGCCGAGGAAGAAGTCTCGAAACTCGACAGGGTATAGCCCGGCGAAGAACAAGCGGTACTGCGAATTGTCAGCATTCTGGCCAAAATGCGGGATGGATTCATACTTGCATGAGCGTAGGCTAGCCACAACCGGCTCTTGTGCCAGAGAATGGGGAAAGGCAGCAGGATAATCAGGACCGATACGCCAGCAAGGACGACTGGATAGTAAAGATGCATCGCCGGGGTATCGAGGGTAAAGTTGAGCCAGAACACGACCCCAAAGAAGAGCAAAAAGAAGCTTGGGAATGACGCCAACTGCCTCCAGTCCAACTGACTCCGCGAATCGAACTCAAAGATGAACTGATAGTTGACCTTGTTCCTCGTCCACAGGTACGAGTCGAGGCAGAACAGAAAGAAAAGAGTCAGGATCAGAAAGTAGCCGCCGTACAACTGCAGCAGATAGCTGGTTTGCTGTCGGATGATGGGGTCTGCGTCGAAGAGCTGCCGAACACTATAGACTAGGCCCTGCACAGCAAAGACAACGCCAGCACCAATGCATAGGCCGTTGCGGAACGTCGTATCAGACTCGTCGCCAGCTCTCCTGTGCAGACGACGCAGTTTGCCAGCCGCGATCTTCTTGTTTCCCTTTTCGAAATACCGCGCGTAGAGGTCTTCAATAGTCTGAATGTGGCCGTCAACGACGTCGCTGTTGACAAACCAGGCTTTGTTGACTTTTTCATTCATGAACCGGTAAGGAGGCCTCGCGTTGACGGCCTTGTCGTATTTCTTGTTCAGCTTCCGGAATGCCGTCCTGTTCAGCAGGGCATACGACTTGAGTAGCTCCAGACCGCGATAGAACTCCTGCAGAGCAAGCTTGAGCTTCCTCTTCGCCGTCCTGTAGGGGACATCATGGGCTTCTGGGCGCCGAATGTAGTCTCTGCCAGCGTCATGACCCTCGGCTTCGACTCTTGGCGTCTGTGGCATCTTGGAAAGAGCCTTCGAGTTCGGTCCGGGCTTGAAGATTTTGGACTTAATTGGTTCAATGACCAACCGCTGTGCCAGGTCCTGAGGGTTCTTGTGATACTTCCCGTTGGCACCGTCGGCTGATTGCCCGTTGCTGTCCTTGTGCTCGCGAGCAGCTGCGAGCTCTGCAGTGCGTCGGTTGCGCATCTCGTGCAGCTGCAGTCTTAGTGCTGCAAGACGCTCCCCGGCCTGATCCTCCTTGAGGCGATAGAAAGAATCAACCTTGGCGAGCTCGCCCTCCATGAACTCGAAGAACTCGCGCTCTCGTTGGCGCACTATGTCGAAAACCTCCATGCCCTGGTCCAGCTTGTTGCTCTCTACTCGAGTCAGCGGTGCGTTGGTAGAAAACAGTCGCCGCATCCTCGCAGGAGGAGATACACGAGAATCTACTGTCGCCGGTCGTGGCAGGGTCTGGGACGGGTAGTCCTGCAGGTCGACTCTGCCTGTGGAGCTACTGCGGCGTAGTCCTTCGCGGTCCGCAGGCCTGGCCTCTTGTGATGGACGCTCGTCCAAAGATAAGCCATCTCTCAAGGCTGGGCCCGGCAGCTCGAACCTCGTGCGCTCACGGGAAAGGTTTGAGGGAGCGGGGCGTGGGGAGGGACTGATGCTTCCATAGTTTGGCCCTGCAGCGGATGAGCGTTTGAGCGACGATTGTTCATCAGAGAAACGCGTGTCAAAAGAGGACGCGGGCTGACCTGCAGCTGATGCCCTCTGAGCGACAGGAGATCCGGCGGCGGGTTGGCGGCCACCGTGGCGGTCTCCTGGAGGACTGGCGACAAAAGAAGGGATCCTGTGTGGTGGAAGCTCTGGCCGGCGACCCAGGCGAGGCGTGTTGCCTGTGGCCTTGCTGATGGCACGGGAGACGCCCTTGACGTACTTCTTGCCGGCCTTGTAGTTGAGATACTTGATTCTCCATTCTGTGGTTTAGGCGTTAGTGTCTCTGGCTCATGGCGATGCGTGGAGATGACCTTGGGAGGTCGGGGCAGGCGTACCAGGGACGAGGTCCCGCTCGAGCTCTTTGGCAAACTTCATGGCGTCGGATTCCGGGGCATGCGTAGCACGCCAGACATGATGTGGTGCCTCTGGTGACAACAAGAGCAAAAGCCTGGAGGCGGGTGTTGTCTCGAGGGGAAAGCACGGAACGCAGTGAAAAGGGCGATGCGCGACCACAAAATTGGACGCAGCAACGCTGAGGCGCTTGGATGCACGCGGCCTGGCCGAGAGCCTGTGATTGGCTGCTGCTGTCTGCCGGGGCGGCTCAGGCTGCTGGGAGTCGGGTCCTGGGCTGCTCTACGGCCTCTGCCGGCGCTCTAGTCTCCCCTGGTTGCTGCGTAGAGTGTAGGCACGGCCACACGGTGCCTTGAGGGCTTCTGTTGCGCCGGATATGAGCGCAATCGTGGGCGGTGATGGATGACGACGTTGGAGTTGGAGGAGGCTGCAGACCAACCCCGGCCTGCACACGCGTGGCCGTTGGGCGTTGTCTGCGGTGCCCAGCCAGCAGCAATGGCCGTGCAGGATCCCATGCTTGGCCCTTGTCATCAAGCAGCCGCCAGACGGAGAGCTTGGGACTCCGTCCGGAACACACCCCCACCGGTTCGTGATCGGCATCGAAGCGCAACCGCCTGACAACATCGCCGGCCCAGCTGTCGCCGACACACTCCGCCATGGCCCAGCAACCAGGCGGCGCACCCCGCCTCATTCTGTATCATCAGACTGTGAGTCTCAATCTCCAGCCTGTGTAGCACGAGGCCTGCCAGCCACAGTCGTCCAACCATGCTTGACAGACACACGACCCCAGTGGCAACCTGATATCCATCCTGCCCCTCATCACGACCCCGGCCATCGCCCTCTCCCACCTCATCATCGCCGCCATCCATATCAACGAGGACCCGGACGGCCTCACGCTCAATGACCTGCCCCCGAGCCACCCGCACTTCGCCTCGACATGGGCCGAGCTGCGCATCGCCCAGGCCAGCGGCATCAAAGTCCTCGGCATGCTCGGCGGCGCCGCAAAGGGCTCCTACACCCGTCTCGACAAGGATGAGCTGACCTTTGAGCGCTACTACCTCCCGCTCCATGCCATGATCACCGAGCGCAGCCTTGACGGCCTCGACCTCGATGTCGAGGAGCCCATGTCTCTCGCCGGCGTCATCCGCCTGATCGACCGCCTCCGCGCCGACTTTGGCCCAGACTTCCTCATCACTCTTGCGCCCGTGGCAGCCGCGCTGCTCGACTCCCGACGCAACCTGAGCGGCTTCGACTACGAGGCGCTCGAGGTGATGCGCGGGAGGCAGATTTCGTGGTACAATGCGCAGTTCTACTGTGGCTGGGGTGATGCGAGCACGCCCGTCATGTACCAGATGTGTCTCGCGAGAGGGTGGGCGGCGGGCAAGATCGTCATGGGACTGGTCACGACACCCGCGAACGGAGCAGGCTGGGTCCCGTTCGAGGTGCTGGGTCCGAATCTACGACTGATCAAACAGTCGATTCCGAACTTTGGTGGCGTCATGGGCTGGGAGTACTTCAACAGCCAGCCCGGTGATACGCAGAGGCCTTGGGAGTGGGCTGAGCGCATGACTGACTATCTTGGGCGGAGGAAGGATGCTTCTGCTGAAGCGGCGAAGCCTAAGGCTATGGAGACCGAGCTGGACCCTGACAAGAACGACGGTGCCGAACCGGCTGCGCCGGAGGCATTTGAGTATCACTCGGACGGCTTAGAAGATGATCGGTGACGATTTGCAAGCAACCGATCACTACTATATATGCCAAACCACACACGAGTTACGAAGGGATGTCCGTTGTTAGTCGACCCAGACTGGGACTGTCAAATACATAGAGGAGCGCAGACCCATCAATATACAGGCCCGAATTGATGAGTCAAAATGGTGACATATTTCCGCGTACCTCAAGAAGGTTCCATAAATTATTCCCCCCAAACGCCTGGAATGCTCGCGAAATCAAACGCCTGAGAACCCGCACCGGAAAGGCATCTCCCCGAGATATCGGGCTCACTTGCCCGCAAATGCACGATCTAGCTCCGCACCCTGGTCGAGCTCGCTGGCACCTTGCCTCTCCGCCAGACTCATCTCTGCGAACTGCCCCGACATGGCTCCAGCAGACGACGAAGGGCCCGCCGTCCCGAAGAACACCCCTGAGCTCCCAGCACCGCCAGCTTCGGCCTCGGCAGCCTGGCCCCGAGAGTTCTCCGGCTGCAGCAGGTGCGTCTCGCTGTCCAGCCAGCCAGGAGCGACCCTGCGCTTCTCCGCGAGCTCGGCCTCGCGGATCCGCGCCACGAGCTCCCGCAGCTCCCGGTCCGCGTCGTCCTTGAGCTTGGCCACGTGCGCCTTGAGCGCGTTGCACGAGGCGAGGATGTCGTCTGGGTGCGCGGCGTGGCCGCCCGTCTGGGAGACGACGTATTTGGGCTTGCTGCTGCTGTCTGCTGAGGATGACGGGCCGCCTGAGGAGGAGGCGGGTGTGCCTGTGATTCCTGTGGCGGGTACGGGGAGAGTGGACGGCATAGTGCGATATGTGTACGGCAGCGTTGTCGCTGTGGGCAGGGAGACGAATGGCGATACGGTCAAGGGGACCTGAGCCAGGAGGGGATGTGTGCCTGAAACACTGCGTCAGTTTAAATCAAGGCTTGATGAGGACCGACTTCTCCTACGTTCATCTCTCATTTTGATTATAGGTCTGGGAGACTGCGAGATCTGTCATCCAGAGTACATGGAGTTGTTGACGGTGAGAGTAAGATGACTAAGACATCCAACGGCGTCGTTGGTCACTTCCAGGGCATCAAGTGGAGGGGCACCGCAGCCTGGCTCGCGTGGCAGGCAGGGGAGCTACCATCTGTCGTGGTAGGTTCTTATCGATAGTTCGTCGCCCCGCCGTGTTCGCAGCTCGCAAGTCAACAACGAGCTTGCTGCCTGTATTGCATCTCAACTTGCCGACACTGCGTTGCAGAGCGAAGCCATTGATTCGTCTTGTCAGTGAGACCGAGTACTCGGAGTCATCCCAGTTTCATAGAAGTGGCTGCAAATCCCCAGCTTCAGCCAAAGTCCCACTGGAACGATGCTGGCGACGGTCATAAAGACCTGCCCCTCGGCAGAGGACGACTTTGAGGAGCTCAGCGAGTACCAGTCGCAGACGCCCCAGACGTTCTTCGACGGCAAGCCCGTCCTGCACGCCCACGACAAGCACGTCAAGGCCTGGGTCTCGGAAGAGCAGCACGGCCGTCTCTTTTTCTTCTCCGACAATGGCTCGATAAGGCCGAGCCCACCACACAGCGGTGCGCTGGGGAACAACGGCGAGGGCACGAGGGAGGATTCACAGGTGGAGGCCTTTGTTGCGTCCAAGTGAGTTCTCGACCCGGGACTTTACTATTTCCTGTGGAACTCGAGTCGAGCACGAGAAACTCGCGTAAACCATACTGACATATTTGCAGCAAGCTGACGCTCTTCTCCCGCCAGAGCAGCACCGGCATCGAGATCCCATATCCAGCCATCACACTGCACGCCGTCAAGCACTTCAAGAGCACCGCAGCCCCAGATGACGCCACACTAGGTTTCGATGGCGTGTACATGCAGCTCGAGTTCTCAGACACCGGCGCAGGTGCCGACGACGACGAGTCGTTCGAGCCCATCGAACTCACCCTGATTCCTTACCAGCAGGAAGGTAGCGAGCAGACCACTGCCAGCAACGCGGATCGCACAAAGACACTCTTCACCGAGATCTCGCGGTGCTCGAATCTGAACCCGGACCCCCGCGATGGCGACGAGGACGACGATGAGGACGACGAGCTGGACAATGCGGACCGGATTATATTCGAGGGCGACCACGAGGCGCAGTACGAGGTCCTGGACGGCTTCTCGGGCGCGTTCCGGGGCGACAGCGGCGGCGGCCTGCCCCCGCCGATGCCGGGCAGCTCTGGGTGGATCACGGCCGAGAACGTGGACCAGTACTTTGACACGGAGGGGAACTGGATCGGTGGCGGCGATGACGAAGAAGAAGGAGGTGTGAGCGGCGAGCTCGGCGAGGGCGCCGGCCGGGTGCGTGGCCGCGATGAGGTCGACGAAACCGAGCAAGCGGCGGCGGCGGCATCGGGACAGAACGGCGTCAATGGCCATGCTGGTGAGGATGCAGATGGGGATGCCAAGCGTCCTAGGACGGAGTGATGCCTCTAAGGCTCTCGTGGCGGGTCCGGGTAAAGAAGACGAAGTGGCACCAGTGTGATGAGTGGCATCTAAGAGACACAATATCATTTGAGGCCCTCGCACTCTACGCAAGTAGTGTAGCTCGAAAACGTCCGCCCCAAGGCGCAAAGCACTCAGGGAAGGCACAAGGTGTCAACGATATGTAACAAGAGACATAAGATACCCACTTAAGAAATGGTACACCTCGTACAGAGTGTTCCTTATCTACAGCTGTTGCGCGCCTCTGAACAGCGATTGTATCGAACTATAGTACTAGAAAAGCGACCAATGTATGCGGGTTTCTACGCTCATGCGAGCAGGACAATTACTTGTCTAACCTTAAGACGAACGCACAGGTAGCCATGCCAGCACTTTCCCGCATGCACGACCCCTGGGGAGTCGTTCGAGTCGATCGCCCGGACGATCTGATAGCAGCCCTACATCTCATTGCTAATTTGGTGGTCTACACCTGACTGCGCCCCGTCTGCACAATACCCTCGGAGCTGTTGCCACCAGGGCTCTCGCCGCCACGACTGCCACCACCGCGACGGTGCTGGTTGTCGCTGTTGCTGTCGTGGGGGTTCTCGTGGTGCTCGATGCCATGACCGCCGGCGCCGCCCTGCTCGGCGACCGACAGGTGCCGCTTGTGCTCCTCGGTCTCCCGGTACGAGATGAGCACCTCGCCGTGCTTGCCGTACCGGCGGGGCTCGTCGCGGGCGATGCGCACGACGTCGAAGTAGCCCTTCTTGCCTTGGGTCTTGTGGAAGATGCTGAGGTGGAGGGTCCGTGTTAGTCAAAGATACAAAAATGGACGATGAGCTCTCACCGAAGAGCACATTTGAAAGCGGGGCTTGAAGAAGGTCGAGGAAGGGGAGGGCAAGAAGTAAAAGAGACATACGCGTCCATCTCCTCGAGCGATCGCCCGGCGGTCTCGGGGTAGAAGAAGTACACGCAGGGCACGATGGCCGCGTTGATCACGGCGAAGACGATGTAGGTCTGCCA
Organism: Microdochium bolleyi; assembly: GCA_001566295.1. Classification (NCBI taxonomy): domain Eukaryota; kingdom Fungi; phylum Ascomycota; class Sordariomycetes; order Xylariales; family Microdochiaceae; genus Microdochium; species Microdochium bolleyi. Next base: position 1,376,151 of record KQ964248.1, on the reverse strand, counting down.
CTTGATGCTGTCGAAGGCTATGGGCGTGACCATGACGATCTGTTTTCCAGAGTTTCACGTTAGAAGTGCTCCCGTGAAGGACAGGACTTGTCTGGGATGAACCTACCAAGAAGTTGAAGATCCAGTTTGCTAGAGAGAAGAGAGAAGCGGGTCAAAAATCAGCGCCAATAGATCATGAGCGTTCCGGATCGACTTACCAGAAGTGCTCAGCGCATTCGCCGGCGCCCTGATCCTCGTCGTCAGGATCTCGGTCGGGTACAGCCAGGACATGCCGAGCCACCCGACCGCGAAGAAGGTGTTGAAGACGAAGAGGAACACGATGGCGGCGATGTTGGCCGAGGCGTTATCCGGGCGCGAGTTGACGCCCGCGAGGATGGCCATGGTCGCGGCCTGGCCGATGCTGCCGAAGAGCATGAGCTTGCGGCGGCCCACGCGCTCCACGAGGAACACGGACGGCCAACTGGCGAGGAAATACTCTGTGCCGTTGAGCGCGCCGAGCAGGAGCGACATGAAAGGCGAGATGCCGAGGTTGCGGTAGATGACGGGGGCGTAGTACGTGATAAGGTTGATGCCCGAGATCTGAGGATTAGGCGTCAGCAGCTGTTCAATCTGTCATGGTGGATGTGTAGAGGTTGAGCTAACGTACCTGCTGGAAGACCTGCGACCAGTAAGCCAACATGCTGCGGTGGAAGTTGCGATCCATGTCGTTGGAGAAGAGGTCTGAGAAACTGCCCTTGGACATCTCAGCCACCGTCTCGCGGATGGCCGTGTACTCATCCTCGACTTTCTTGTGGGAGATCTCGACATCGTTCAGCAAAGCCAGGACCTCCTTGGCCTGGCTGTCCTTCTTCTTCAGAATCAACCAGCGCGGAGACTCTGGGAGATTCCAGATGAAGGCCAGGATGAAGAAGCAGAAGATGAGCTGGAAAGCGAGCGGTGTCCGCCAGGCCGCAGAGCTCTGGACGAAGCTGAAACCCAAATCGACCCTGCAAGAATCGAGCAGTGCCACTGTCAGCTATCGGACCTCAAAATCTGCGTCCGTGTGCCTCAACTCACCAGTATGAAAGCATGACACCGCATGTGATCAGGGCACCCTCGATCATCACCAGCTTCCCGCGGTTATGAGCATGGCTTGTCTCGGACTGCCAAGTGGGCACCGTCGAGGTGTTACCGCCATTTCCGAGACCAGTAATGATACGTCCAATGATAAGCTGCTCCATCGTGGTTGCAGAGGCCTGGAGAATGGCACCAACGACCATGAGCGAAGTACCCAGCATGATCATGCGCTTGCGGCCCAGTGGATTGCCAATGAAGATCGTGATGCAGGCGCCGAGGAAACACCCCAAGTTGTACGAACCCACGGTGATGCCCTGGACAGTGGCGCGGTACGAAGTGACACTTGGGTCCGTCACGCTCGGGTCTTCAGGCCAGACTTGAGGGAACTCTGTCAGGAACTGTTCCATGGTCAGGATCCCTAGATTTTGTTAGCACTGGCATAGCAGGAAAACGTGGGTATTCGATTCTCACCTCCCATCACGCCCTGGTCGAAGCCAAAGAGGAGAAAGTCAACGCCAGCGATGATGGTCACAGCATAGTTGAGGCTCTTGCCTCGGAGGCCGAAGTAAGGCATCGTGGGCGAAGATGGTGATCAACGTCTAGAGATATTCGTTGCGAGTCGGGCTTGAGTTGATAACATAATTTTGCGGCATCCAGTGTTCGTATGCGGTAGTCTCGAGTTGGGGGACAGTGCAGTCGTCGATAGCTCATCCACACAGGATCGGCTGCAGTTCTGGTAGGATGCGGTCTAAGACGAGACCGTTGATGAAAGACTGGGGCAGTGCACCTTTTGTACAAAAGCACGACGGGTGGACCATCAAAACTTCTTCGGCAGGTCAAGGGCCGATGGATTACGTCTCACAGAAGTCCGACTCGGTGGGTGGTTCTCGGAGGCGCTGATCACCTCCGAAACTCTCCAGACCTAAGTCTAGTCAAGCCCGTTGCGGGAGGCCGGCTGCATGGCACGATGGCACCTGCATGCTGAGGCGGCATCCTTGTGGGTTGACCAAAGAGGACAACCGGTCGCCCAACAAGGGCCGGCTTGCGGTTCCCCATGGATCTGGGGGCCCCGTGGGCACGCGAGAGATGCAGGACATGCTTGTGCGCGGGTTGGCTCGTGCTGATCACTGGAGGGAGAGTGTGGGATCGTGGAGAGCGAGGTATGACGACTCCATCGGTGGAGCCGACAATGGACTGCCTGAGCTGGGGATCACGAGTCGGCACTTGCGCATCTCGGCAGTGGCTGGTACTGATGAGACTTGACCGTCCGACATGGCACACGTCGGCCTCACTCTCGAAGGTTGCTGTGAGGTCCAGCGGGTAAATTGGCCTTCCAAGCTCGCCGCACATACCGTCGAAGCGGAACACGACGTAGTTCTAGATGGAAAACTTCCATGTTAGCCGGCCTGCGTCCCACTGCAGAGGTCCACCAGTCGTCAAGTCTACAAGCGGGAGATGGGGTTCTCCGCTGGAACTGCCTGTATGGTGCTGAAGTTACGTCATAGGGCGCCCCGTTCCTCGGCGAGTCATGCCGATGACAACGTGCCATAGGCCCCGTTCCTGCGGACGATTCTCATGATCCATGGGGGTCTACAACGTCAGCATACTCTGACAACATGATGCAGTCCGTGTAAACAATTGCGACTCAGCAAAGCCGACAATAAAGTTGTGCCCTTACTCACCTCCAGCTCGCCTTCTGGGAGCAACTGTTTGGTGGGCCAATGAGGAGATCGTCGGCACTTGAGCTCCACGGGCGATTAGCGTGAGCTCCAACCATTGCTTCGGGTTATTGTGGAAAGCCCCGACACGCGACCAGCTGGCCGAGATCCGGAGGCTTGGTCGCTCACGAGCGCCGGATTACCCGAAACAGCAATTCCGAACCCCGCCAGGACCAGGACCATGGTGACTTTGCACCGCCGTTGTGCTGGCGAGACAGTCACCCGTGTCTCGCCACCAGAAGAGCGTGCGCGCAAAACAGTAGACTTGCGTGGTAGTGCATCGCTGCATGTCTGGCAGCACTGGATTATCAGTTTGTCAGGAGATAGTTGTCATCAATTTCGCAGTCAACGGTACAGATGCTGCGTGACGGTCGAACATTGTGTCACCTTATGGGGATCCAGATTCGCACTTTGTCCGCGAAGGTTAAAGGAAAGTGCATAGCAAGTTCGGATGGGATTCCTTGAATGTCTCATGCCTGGCCGTAGCTTGATCGATTTCTTGTCTTTTATCTTGCGTCATGTAACCTCCTTGTGTGAGTTTTTGTTTCACAGATTGTTCTCAGCCTTGAATTTGTCCCAGCTCTCGTTCAGCGTTGCAAACACTATAGCTGCAATAAGCTGGACTTCAGTGCTTGCGCCTTGTGGCAACTAGATTCGAATACAGTCAGTATAAACACGGCGTTAAAGCATTAGAGATGGGTGCATTGGACGGGCCACACTCACCTTGTCCGGATGGCATTTCGCAATAGCCTTCATGTAGCTGATTTTGACCTTGTTGGCCAGCACCAGCTCATGCATGCCGACCTTCTTCCACCCGCTGCCTTCCCACAAAACTTGGTCGAGACTGCCGATTAGCGCACGCAAGTTGTCTCGCTTGCCGTCCCGCCAAGCCGATACACGAGCGTCGATTTTCTCGCTCAAGGCAAACTTCTCGTCGTCAGCCGCCTCGGCAGCCTTGTTGGCTTCCCTTAGCCGTTGTACTGCCTCGGAGCTCTTCTGAGATGTCAAATCCGACATGGCCGAGGGCTTTGGTCGTGGTCTAGCTGCTTGCGGCGGTTTCGCTGGCGCCTTCGGCTTGGGAGCCAATGCGTTCTGGCATCTTTGTCGACCCGCAATGGCATTTGAGCCACCCACGCCTCCTTCAACAGCAAGCTGCCATATGCTGGAAGCATCTGCCCACTTCTCCATTTGCTCTAGAGCCTCCGCCTTTCTGCTAAGCGCCTTTCCGTAAAGATCCTTCATATCTCGTTCCTCACCTGGCCCAACGGTCACCTTTTCGCCTTCGCCCCGCGACGCACCGATGATACCCAAGGCGGCATCGGCATCAGACACAGCTTGCTTCGGACTGCCCGTCTTCAGAGCTGTAAGAGCGCGGTTTGTCAAAAGCACGATGCACAGGGGATGCGTCTGGGGAACCCCAGACAACGAGTTCGTATAAGACGTGTGGGCGGCGTCGTAGTCGCCGCGCTTGAAGTGGGCTGTGCCTTCCCCGCGATGCCTTGATGAAGCCTCCAGGACACCAGGCGCCACGGCTGGGATCTTGCGCGTCGTAGGCGAGGGCCGTGTCACAATTGGTCGTGATTGAACAGGTCGCGCAGGCTGCGCCGAAGATTGCGCCGCCCGGCTTGCACTCTGTGGAGCTGCTTGTGGTCTTACTGGTTCAGTCGTCCCAAACAGCAGGTCATGTTCTGTTTCAGGCGCAGGCTGAGCGGGCACCGGGGTCTTTTTCCTCCTGGCCGGGCTGACATATGCCTGGGCGCTTTGCTCCTCGGCAGCTAGCTTGTTGAGGCGGGACCTAGAATCTGGTGGTGGCGTAGCTGTCTGCTGCCATCTCGGAACGCTCTGTCCTGATGAAGGTCTGTTCGGCAGTGAAGACACGCGCTCCTGCGAGCTAGGGCCTCTGGAGTTGCTCGGACGCGGTGGTTGTTTAGGCACAGATCGTCCACCGGATTCCAGCATCATGGCTTCATCGGTCCCAGCTGGCAAGCCGTCTCTCGCGGATGGCTCGCTCGCCTGTTGAGCATTGCGCATCCATTTCGGTTGGCTAGGGTCTCCGCCTTCTTGCTGGAAGTCTGCGTACGCCTTCTGAACCTGCTTCGATCCAGTCTTCCATAAGGAGTTGGCAGTCTTGAGGAAGCTTGAACCCATCTGAGCAGCCTTCTTTGACAAATCTTCACCAGTGTTGTGCGAGCTGACATCTTGGCGCGGATCCCGGCCGCCATCCTGATCGTCTCTCATCCATGCAGGACTTCCGTTCCGACGAGACTGGCTGCCCTCTTCTCTCCTGACCCGATCTGCGGGCGAGTCGCGCGGTGTGCTTTTGTCCTTTCGCGCCTGGCGATGGGCATCGTCGAGCAGCCAACCAACAGCAGCCTGTACATTCAGCCCCGCACCGCTCTCGGTTAAGCCACGCCGAGCATTCTCGGGAGTGAAGCCCATATCTACGAGCTCGGCTACAGCCTTGTCGAACGGATCTGAGCCTCCACCTCCAGGCCGTTGCGGCCGCTGGGACCGCGGCTCGTCCTCGTCGGAGGACGAGTCTTCTATCGGCCTTGGTGTCTGACTCTGCAGTGTTTGAGCCTGTGACTGTGCCTTCTTTCGGACCTGATCAACAGGCTTGCCAAGGTCTCCGAGCAGATCATCATCCTCGTCGGAACCAGCTGTTGCTACTGCAACTTGTTGTCGCGCTGGCGCCGGTTTGACCTTGTTCAAGCCGAATGGGTCGTCGTCGTCGTCGAAACCCGCCCCGCCACTCCCTGTCTGAGGAGGAACCCACGCGCTGGCAGTGCTCAGGTCAAGGCGGCCTGCATTGGACGGTGTGTTCTTGCCAGAGGGACCGGTCGAGGGCGGAGGTGGGTAGTGGCTCGAGTTGTCGACCTTAGTGTTCTTGTTAAACGCTGCAAAGAGGTCGTCCTCGTCATTGCTGGCAGGAAGCGTGCTGGATTTGGCAGCGAACGCGGCTGGCGAGGCTGTTCGGGAGGCCTGAGACGAGCCCTGGCCTAAGCTGTCCCAAAACTGGCCTCCTCCATACTGGGACTGGAGGTTGCTCTGCTGCTGTTCCGCCTTGCGTCTCTTCTCATCCTCTAGCTGCTGCTGCCGCTCTCGGAGGCTGAGGTTGGTGTTGCTTTTGGCACCGCTGAAGCTGACGAGGTTGCTGAAGCTATCGCCGGCTGGCTTCGAAGTGGCAGCTTGCGGGGCCTTGAATCCCGAGTTCTGCGTGGACAGGGGCGTGCCGCGACCCGATGTCTGAGGGGACGGAGTCGGTCGCAACGAGGGATAGGAGGCCGGGGGCTGGAGCGGTCGGGAGCCTGTGCTGCTGTAGTAGGCGGTGTTGGACTGGGTGGTCGACTTGGACCAGTCGAGTCCCGAGAGATCATCCATCGCTGCACCGGCTAGGTCGAGCTTTCATGTCATGAGGGCGAATATGTGAAGAGGCGAGGCAGGAGCATGATCCAATGGGTAGTTGTGCAGGACGACCAGGCGGGTGATGCCGTAGCTGTGGTGGGTGGGTTCGAGATGCCAAGACCGTTCAGGGTCAAGCCGACCTGAGGGGAGTCGCGTGGGGTCAAAGTAGGGTGGCTATCAATTATGTAAGCAGGCCCTTCGTTGTTTGAGCTCTGTGGCAGTCTCTCACGGCACGCAACTTTTCTGTATTGCTGCTCAGCTATTTTTCTTCGATAATCCAAACCATCTCCGGCGAGGTCCTGGTGAGCACATAATGTCTGCCACGGCTGCAGAGATCTTCACCTGGTAGGACACCCAGATCGTTGAGTATATGTACCCGGACTTCATGAACAATTTGGTTCAGAACGTCGTTTTGCTATCTGATGCTAAAGTCGATGCTTGGCAATCACCATTGTGTTCCGGTGAGAAACTTGAACTAGATTGTGCGGCGTGTTGCGTGCTCCCATGCAGAGTCTGGCAAAGTTGTAGCCGAGGCTGCCTCCTGGATCTGCGAAACCAAGCTTGCCAGACCGAAACAGCACGGTCAATTGCAGCGAGCAATAAGGTTTCTTCAGGCACATAAGCTGAACGCGCATAATGGCTGAGATGAGCAGGGTGAATGCGCAAGACACTCAAGCTGTAGATGTTTGCTTCTGCTGAACGGTTACTCGAGCTGACGTAGGCACAGCGAGTGTTCTGATCCTCCATGGCACGAGGCTTTGATTTTTGTTTCCGATATTCAAATACCTGGGTTATCAACGTGTTCATTCTCGGTTCGATTTTTGACCCTCAATTGCTTGGAACTGTGATTATGCTTTGAACATTGTCTGGAATTGTATCTCCAACCCACGTGTCAGATTTTCACATACAAGCAGAAAGCCACAACTCAAGATTTAGCAACAGCATCAGGGATTGAATACTGATATAGACCTGAGCTCCAGCCAATAGCCTTGATATAAAGCTGGCACCCTCGAGATTACCCTGGAATTCTCATGGAAACTTAGTGCAGTATGACAACTCAACTCTCCCAGCCCAACAGATGATGACAGCAACTGAAGCCGCGATGGCTCCTCACTCACTCGGGTTCGTTCACAGCGACTCCTAAAGCAATGGACTGTATGCACTTAGATAACACGCTTAACTAACACACTGTTGTCTCTATTACGAGACCTCTAGTTGCATCGATAGTCGTAGGAAGTGGGAGTAAATCATTCATCCAAAGCGTGACCGCATGAAGTCCGGCGGGAACTTGACATGGTGAATTTCTCAAAAATTTGATCCGCAATGTCGAGACCACAAATCTATCTGACTTCGACAACGCCAGGCGTATTTGACTTATGGTGAACCTCAACATGAGGTATCACACCGTCCGGATTCTCCGCATGTTCAAGGTTGATGCTTTCCAAGCTAGCCCTGACTAAATATCAATACCAACGACGAGATTGTAAATCCAGCTATTCCTATTCCTCCTAGGTCCCGTGGCTGATGGTCACTCGGCATGGCCTTGTGCGGGACATCAGTACGCATCGGCTGCACAGACACCGATAGACCACGCGCCATACTGTGACTCCAGATTCCGCATATGCCCATGACACCTACAAGATCAATATCGACGAGTGTCACGGGCACGACAACCCAGACTGATTTCGTGGCGACGGTCATGACAACAATCATAGGTGATCCTGCCATGGAGACGACACTATCACCGACACGACAACAACTGGGGCATCAGCCAACGAGGTGATCGCAATATCCACCACGACGACCCCGACAATGACTACGAGCTCGATGCAGATTAACACCCGAACGACCACTCTAACGTCAAAATCACAGTAACTACCACCACGAATAGGACATCTCCAGCCGTAGTAACTGCCACTGAGGCCGTGACGCTCACTATCGGTACACTGAGAGGTAGCTCTGTGGCTGATGCTGGCCTTCGAAGCCGGGATAACACAATCAAGAATGTAGGTCTCCTCCTACTGACTATGTTCGTGCCGACCCAGCACTGAGTGCTGTGTGCCAGGTCGTTGAAGGTACTTCACAGACAACGCAAGTCAAAAGTTTATTCAGATATGTCCATCCTGTTCTTATCTTTAGCGATTGTAGCAATGTCAGCAAATGCTACCTCAAGCGGGCTTCCCGCTGGACGAAAGAACAGTTTTCACACACGAACAGGGCTGAAATCCCCGGTCCTGCAGTCGGGGGTCCTGTGTCTCAGTAAAGCATAGCCAGGGACTATGATCGGCCGGTTACCTTCGAATATCTGCCGCCTGGCACAGGCTGAAGCTTGTGTGAACACGGTTAACAAGGACTCCACCGTTCGTTTGTATCTATTGACCCATGCGTAGAAAAAAATACTGCTGGTAGTGTATCTCTGAGGAGCTGGGTCACGAAACTCTACAGAGCAGACATGGCATGTTTGTTTGATGCGACCGGGCCACACGGATCAAATAGCAGTCAACTTTTCCGATTCTGAAGTCCTGCATTCTGTGTCATGAAGGAGGGCCAAGATAGCCAGCACTTCTTTGCCCAGTCAGATGCGGATGCCAACAACAGAATGCTCCTCACCAGAAAAGAGCCAATCACCCAGCATGATTGCTTGTGTAAATGAATAGGCGGTTTGCTTTACCTAGCGCGGCAGCTCGCATGTTACGGGAACCCGCCTCGTGCACAAAATGCTCTGACCAGCCACCACCCCCGGGTTTCGTGACAGCTCATTGTGTCACCGGACCAGCGACGAAGTGACTGACTGTCTGGTCACTTTTGTGTGTCCCACAGTAACGCTGAGAAGCCGGCAGATCGGTCATATTATCTGCGATCGTGCTTGACTGGCAAGCCCCGCGGTGTAGGTCGATATACGATGCTGCAGGGTGACCCGGCCTTGCATTCGGATCGCTCCGCTGTCTCTGTTCATTGTCGTCGAGCCAGTAAGTGTGATCCTCCACAGCTCTGATCAGACTCCTGGTTGCAGGATAAAGATGTAAGGACAATAAGCAAGCTACCTGATTCGTTGGGTTCGTGATGCATAGAGTGTGCCTATAGATCACCGAAGCAATATAGCTGGGATAGAAAGCCTCCTAGACCTGTTCATGTTCGCGTGCAGGCACTTTTAGCTCGTGTGTCTTTGGTACGACAACTTGGTGACAACACATTTCTTACGCAGAACCACAATAGTTAGCCAGCACACCTCTCTAACGTCGCTCTGCAGGCCTACACAAGAGGCTGCTGGGCTATCGGTGACGTGGCAATACCGGAACTCCGGCGGTCGCCTTGGCGAGCGAGAACGTTTCGCCCACAATCTCGCTCGGCACAGAATACACAGAGGTGGGAACGCGCAGGAAGTCCTGGGTGCATGATTCTCAAGGACATGCCATCAGACGGCACGAGAGGGAGGTGGGTTCTTGGAATTCAAGCTGCCAAAATTGTCACCAAGTCCTTGGCTGACTTGGCAACGGAATTCCTCGTGCCTGGCGCCAATGTCTGGACGGACCAAGCCGGGGGACTTTATCTATCTTTCATCCGACCTTGATGCATTTGGGCCGGGCCCGCCGCGAGAAGCTGGCATTTATTTGTGCGGCGACTGGGCCTTGGTTGTCGCGAGTCGCCGTTGGCAGTCAGTCAGGCGTCAGCTGAGTGCCTGCCCAGAGGGAAAGGAAGAGCGACCAAGCGCAGCAGGGTCGTTGCGCCTGCCTCAAAGGGGCTGCTGAGACAGGAGTTCTGGGCTCTGATTGGCCAGATGGCTGCGCTGGTGCCAAGTGCCGAAACACTTTGCGTCATGCGCCGGCCCCTTAACTTCCGGCCCCTCCTTAGGAGTCGCCAGATGACTGGTTCCAGGAGCGAAGCAATGCACATCTCTGGTCCAGAACCCCAACAATGGAGTTTTGGCCGTCGCTTGGATTGTCCCATTTTCCCATGGAACGGGACACCCGCGCATCTGGCCTGCAAGCACAGGCAGTCAGGCGCTGTTCAAGCCATACTAGACCAAAGAACGAGGTAGTTCCAACCGCTACCCGCCTCGTCGAGTTCCCCGCGGCTGTCGGCGGGAGCCGTCATGCCGCGCTTGTCGTCATTGCGGAGGAGGCACAGATTGCGATATGCGGATCTCATGTGAGCATGCTGAGGTATGATAAGTATATACTGCGAGCAGTAGGTGCCCACCCCCGACGATTCCAAAAATACCTGGCCATCGCAGTGTGCCGAGCATCATTGATTACACAGCGGCGATCGGATGGGCCATGCCCCAGGGCTGACTAGGCCCATTGGGACATGATGTGCACGCCAGCCTGGGGCCGTGCCAGCCTGTCGCAGGCATCCAGTGTTGGGACCCGGAGATGAGGGGCCTTGGGAGATGGCGATGAGCGAGGAGGGGTCCCACCACCAAGATTGTGCCCAGCTTCGACTCTTGAGTCCTGAGCTTGACCCGTGGCCGCGGGGCGGAGAGGGACAGAGCACGATGGTGGCGTTGGATGCCCCCGGTTCCTGAAACCGGCAGCGTTGGAGAAACGGGCAAGTGCCAAGACAGCCTTGTTCCGATAGCGTGGTCGTTTAAGCGCAACGCGTGAGAAACTCCAGTCCTCCTATCAGCTGAAGGTCTATTGTTTCAACAAGATGCGACGCCGTCTCTGTGCAACTCACTGGCCTCCGCCCTTGGCCGTCCCTCTTCGAGTCCCAGCCACCTGGGCAGACGAATGGACAAAACGACGGTGCACACAGCAGGAGCAGGAGCTTGCATGGATCACGGCGGGCCCTGACAGTAGCGCCAGGTGCGGGTGGCTGTTACAGGCAGGGCCCGAGGCAGATCCCTCATGCAGAAGCCACCTGCAGCCTTCGAGATCACTGACACAGGCACGGGGGGGACCAGCCAGCGTAGCTTCACGCTGGCAAAACAGCCGATCGTCGATATGACATTGAGATGCTTCAGGCATATTGAATTGGCCGCGAGTACGTCACAATCCGTAGTCCGTACTGGCCATGTCAGTTCACAACCATCTAGTACACTGGGCGCAACTATCCTGTGGTGACTGTTGTCCGCTCGTCCATGGATGGAATCATGTCCCAGGACACATGGCCAACCAGGGGTGTTGCGATGCTCCAACGACTTGGGGACCAAAACGAGCAACCCGCACAGGACAGCGGCTTTATGCTTCTTAGCCACCCCGGGGAGACCCGTAGGAGGGCCAGAAAGGGCCTCCGCACTCTAAATACACAGTGGCTTTGTAGATATTGATTGCATCAGCAGTGCACGCGAGGCACCCAACGCGGTGGTGTGGTGGCTCGAGCGAGTGAGCGCTTGGGCGCCAGACTGGAGTGGACGCTTGCTTGTGGTCTGGGATGGAGGCCCTGGCAGGTTTCCGCCCCTGGTCACATCCCCGTCGCAATTAACGGCCAGGGGCTGTGCGCGTACCTGGTACGAGGCGAGCACGCTCCCCGAGTGGCCAAGACCTGCCTCCTGAGAGGTTTGCTGTACCTGGCAGGCCTCGAGGATGTAGTGCCATGGCCGTGCTCCTGGTGTTGCTGTACCTTGCAGGGCTCCTGTAGGCTCCACCAAGCCACAACCTCTGATATGCAGCGCCCTCTGCTCCCCGACCGACCGCTCACATCCGCCTCACCTCCGTCTTACACACACCTCACTTACACAGCTCGTGTACACTCTTTTTCTTCATCGTTCGCTCACTACCCTTTCGCTCCTCCCTAGGCGCGTGACTGTGTGTGACTTTGTCTCCCGAGCTGCCATCTTTTTCCTGACCACTTTCGCTCTTTGCATCTCGCAGCAACCACACTCTTTTGTGCCCTGCACCCCGACGACTATTTCTCCGCCACACCGTCGACTCCGAAACCACAGCAACATCCCGTCTCTTCGTTGGCGATTGTGTTGACCACAGCCGTCGTCCAGAGCAGTACATCATTCAGGTGGTTGGGGATTCTTCCGCTACCACGCATCCGCCATTTTCAGGGCTGCACTGCGAGACACTCTGACGACAAGCGCCCCGGCATTTGTCAAACACCACGACCTCACCCGCGATTTCCAGGGCTGCATAGCGCACCACGACAAGGACGATCCTGTCGCTATTCTTCGGGATATATTAGTGCTCGATTTCGTCGTCGGCGTGATATCTAGTCTGTCCGAAATCACTTCACCACCATCAAAATGGTCCACCTCAAGTCAGCAGGCGCCATCGCGCTGCTGAGCGCCGCCTCTGGTGTCGATGCCTTCTGGCGCATGCAATGCAAGGGCCGCACCGGCACCGCCCTCATTGACCCCATCGTCGACTTTGGAAAGGTTGCCGACCATGCACACGTCTTCCATGGATCGAGTGGTGAGTTATTTCCTTGACGGACCTGTGTCTGACTTGTGAGCGTCCCTATCGAAGAGGCCAAGACTGAGCATTCTACCATACAGCCATCCGCGAGGATTCCACCTACGAGAGCCTCCGGGCTGGCAGCTGCACTTCATGTGCCGTTAAGCAGGATATGTCTGCCTACTGGACTCCCAACTTGTACTTCGAAGATGCCTCCACCGGCAAGTTCGAGCCTGTTCCTCAGGTCGGCGGGCTTCTTGCGTGAGTTTCCTACATCACAATTGTTGCAAAATCCATACTCATACAACGAATTAGCTACTATCTTCTTCGCAACGGCAACACTGACCAGAAGATCTCGGCCTTCCCTCCTGGGTTCCGCATGCTCTCTGGAAGCTCCCTTCGCCGCGACTACACGCTCGGCGACCCTGATGCCGCCGACCCGCCCACTTCTGAGTGGGCGGCCCTTGGCCAGACCGATCAGGAGTCGCTGGCTCAGCGTGCCCTCGGCTTCAACTGCATGGACTATTCCACCACTCCCGAGGGGTCTCTCTTCCGCCACAAGATGCCCAACAAGGAGTTCACAGATGCCAAGTGCAAGGACGGCGTCCGCTTCGAGCTCATGTTCCCTTCGTGCTGGAACGGGGAGAACGACTCCAAGGACCACAAGTCTCACGTGGCCTTCCCTAACCTGGTTGGTGACGGAGCTTGCCCCAAGGGCTTCGAGAAGCGTCTCGTCACTCTCTTCTTCGAGACAATCTGGGCCACCAACGCACCTCAGTTCAAGGGTCGCGCTGGTAGATGGGTTCTTGCCAACGGCGACCCGACTGGGTTCGGCTACCACGGTGACTTCTTCAATGGCTGGGATAAGGGATTCCTCCAGAACTCCATCGACCGCTGCACCAACCCCAGCGGTGTCATGCAAGACTGCCCCCAGTTCATGGAGAACGGTCCCCTTCAGGATGAGCAAAAGCAGGAGCAGTGCAAGCTTGCCGACACCTTCAAGCCATTCTCGATCGACTCGTTCGGCGTGAAGGAGGGCATTCTCGCCAACCTCCCCGGTGGTGTGCAAGTTCAGGATGGACCCCAGGATGCTAAGCCCAAGGGGCACGACATCCTTGCCAGCATCATTGAGCCTTTCCTGCCCGAGGTCCCAGTACCTACTTCTGGTCTCCCTCCCCTCAACACCAACCTGCCAGCTCAAGTGTCCAGCTCTATCCTCCCGAACGTCGGCATCTTCCAGGAGGTTACGTCGAGCACACTGACCACATCATCCACGCCCCCTCCTCCTCCTCCACCGGCCACCACGCCTCCGCCTCCGCCGGCCACCACTCCTCCCCCGCCTCCTCCCGTTACGACACCTGCTCCGGTGGCTCCGGCTCCTCAGCAGGACGGCAAGGGTCCCGTCAGTACTCAGACGATCACCACCAACGGCATGGTCCAAGAGATCGTCTATTATGAGGACATTGTCTATGTTACCGAGGAGGTTGTGACCACCACAACTGTCGCGGTCATGCCTCTGATGAAGTCCAGCAAGATGAAGCACCGCCGTAACCACATCATGCGCAACCGCCACATCTAAGATGCACCAACGTTGACCGTGAGGCACGCTTGGCCAGACTTCAATCACAGCGAGCATCTCCTGGGTGCACGCAGGCGTCTCTTAAGCCAATTTTCACTTCTTGGTACATGGTCCATTTCGTCCTGTTTTGCGCTTTTTTCCTTAGTCATTTCATCATCTGAGTGAACAACGTAGAGGGAATTTTGGCAACATGCAGCAAAGCGATCCTATCCTGGGAAGAGATCGGCAATATGAAGAAGTCGCGGCGGATGAGGGTGCGGGCGCGCACCAGCAGGAGATTCGGAAATCTCCATTGTGGGGAGGAGCATATCATTTTCATTTCTTGTTTTCTCACATGAATATCCCTGATGTCAGTGCATCGCCATAGCGACAGCCAAGAAATATCATTCAGAAAGAAACCCTTCGAACGGTCCCTGGAGGACGAGCTTGACACGTCTTCTTGTAGTCTGGCACGGGCAGGGGTGTGCTTGCAATTGTGCGTGTGTGTATGTGTGATGTGCGTGCCATGTGCAACGGACGACGTGTGTTAGGTATATCCTGGCGCATCTAGAGAACTGCAGAATCCATATGCTTTATACTCGGCCAAGGCTCTTTGAAGCGCCCAAGGAGCGCAGTGGCAGGGCAATGAGCCAAGGACACGGTGTAAGTTGGGTCCGTGAGCTGGAATGCATGCTGAATGGCCACGATACGGAGTCGCGCTGCTCACTGGTCGCACTCCAACTGCAGCACAGTACCGTGCTCTGTCCAAGAAGAATGCAGCGATGTCTCACTGCCTCGTTCAGCCCCATTTCTACGACTTCCCACTTACACGGCTGGACGGTGGGTGGAGCGCGATTGTTCCCTGGAATGTGGGGGAAGGCGCTGCCATTTAGCGCATTCCTCGACCCTTCACTCACTCGAGTCACTCACATGCACTCCCGCGGCTTCCCGTACACGCACTCACCACCACGGGCCAACGCAATCACAAGCACGGAGAGTTTTCCTGCCGAAATGGGTCTATCCTTAAGGCCGCGTTCCAGAGGGACATTTGTTTATGTCTCTCATTAAGTCTTTCTTACCACCGATCACCCCCTGCACCACCGGCGTGCTTCACGATATGCGGCAAGAATGTCCTTCGACGCGCCAATGGGGCTTAGGATTCGCGGTGTGCAGCCGTCGCGGTGGCGACGACGAGCTGGTCGCTGATGAGACCTTGGAATGGCTCACAGTGCGATGCTCTGGCCTTGAGATTTGACAGAGACATTGGAGCACGGGGTGGACGAGGAGGCATGACCTGGCCTCCCACCTCAATTCTCTCCTCCGCGACTTCGGCTTTCTCTCGCATTAGAGTGGTCTCGAGCTTGCCAGAGCTTACGCGTAACGGACCAGCGACGCCAGTGACGAGCAACGAACGAGTCGCATTGCCAGCGGCACAAAGCATAATCAACACAAAGACACTATTCGACGACCAGACGCATCGATGATATCAGGCAAGCAAAGCGACGGACTATGTTGAGAAAGTTCCGACGACCTGGGGCGTCTTAAAAGATACAAACGAAATCCGACACTGGCAACGTCTCGCCCGCAGAGGGAATAGAGAGGCTGTTGACCATGAGCCTCCGCTTCTACCGGCAAACCGCCGCGGCCGCGACCAACAGCGGCGGTGGTACGGCCCAGACGACGCTATCCGTCGGCGCGATTGCGGGTATCGCCATCGCGGGAGCCATCGTGCTCTTCATTGGCCTTGCTCCCCTCCTCGTGTGGCTCGCGAGGCTGCAGGACCGACGGCGCGGCAGGACCGAGGATGTGCACGTCGCCGACCTCGGACCAGAGGTGGTCGTCAAGGGGCCGGTTCTACGGCCAAAGACGAGCATAGGGCCGGGGACAAGCCAGAATGACGAAAAGGGTGAGTCGGATGGGAGCAGTGAGCCCTCGCTCGGAGATAGAGGACGAGGAGCTGGTGGGAACAAGAGGTTGAGCCAGCAGAAGCGGCTTCGGAAGAAGACAAGCAGCAACGCGAGTGAGACGTCGTTTAGTGTTGATGGCGAGAAGAGCGGCTATCATCACAATGCCGGCCAGAGGACCAATGACCATCAGACTGATCCATCGGCTGTCACGCCCTTTCTCGCCCGGCCGTACGAGTCGGCGATACAGTACGAGCAGCGGCCGCTGTACGAGGACGAGAGGCAAGACGATACCGTCTCTAACTTGGTCCGGCTGTCCAACAAGAGCCACACGAGGTCATGGACTGCCGAGGACGGGTACACGAACGGTAGCAATAGGAACAGTGCCGTGGCTCTGATCAACTTTGCGGGATACACTGAGCCGGACCCTGAGAGCGACAAGAACAAACCAGCAGCTGCCGCTCCCAGTAGCACAAACAACCATGACGCATCTGCCAACAACACCAGCACAACCAGGAGCTGGTTCCCACAGACACTCGGCAAGTCATTGAGCCGCAAGCTCTCATTCAACAGCCGCAGCGTCGAGGAAATCATCGGAAACCCAAGGATCCTGAACAGCAACGGCAGGAAAGCCAACGACGGCAACGGTCGCAGGAGTGGTGCCGGTGCCGACGGCAATCGCGAGGAGATTAGCGTCCACGACACCCCTCGGTCCACGCCAGTCATTGTCCACGGTGGCATTGACGGCGGCGAGGACTACATGCAATCGTGGCAGGCCGGCACCAACGGCCACCCGGCGAACGCTCCGCCAGTCATCCCCCGGGCCCCGGCATCTGTGATTCACAACCCGCGCCAGCGTCTCGCGGCAGCCGCTGATGCCACGCACAAGCAGCAGCTCCTCCAGCAGCAGCAGCAGAAGAAGCAGCTGCAACTGGCACAGCAACAGCAGCAGCAGATGATGCTGCTCCACCAGCAACAGCAGATGCAATTCATGAATCAGCAGCAACAACACCAGCAGGCATCGCCGCCCAAGAGGCCGCCCCGGTTCCGCCAGAGCGCCACCGATTCGGAGCTTACCGAGATCCTGCGCATGACGGCCGAGCGGCTCGAGGACCGTAGCCGCAGCGAGCGGCGGCAGCTTGTTGTCAACTCGGCCGCCGACGTTGCGGGGAGCGAGAACCTGATGAACTCGAGGGGCAGAAGCCAGAGCCCGACCAAGGCGGGCGTGGTGAACAGCAACAAGAGCAGCGCGCGCGAGACGATGCTGTCGTCCGATACGACAGGGGAGAACATCAACCTCATCATCCCGGCGGCCGCAGGCACTGCCACGGCCACCGCGCAGAGCAGCAACAACAGTAAGAGGGCGAGCCTCGGCCCGCCTACAACGTCTTCATCGTCATCGCAGAACACACCCCAGCACCGCAGGCGCATCTCGCATGTGTCCTTTGCATCGATGATCTCGGAGCCAGATAGTCTTGTAGCGGGCGATAATAATAGTAGCAGTAGCAGCAACAATGGCAACAGACCCCTCTCACAGCACGAGGCGTTCCTAGCAAGCCACCATACGCCTCTTTCCAGCCCGAGCCGGACTAAAGCCCAGCAAGGTGCCGAGCAACAGCATCAACAACGACAATCACAGGCCGGCGAGCAGCAGCAGAACAAGCAGCAGCACTCCGTCGTGGGCGGCAGCCACCGCCCATTCTCGCCCGCAAGCACCGAGTCGAGCGCTCTGTCAACCCTGTACAGCGAGGACGAGCCCGGGTCTGCGGGAGGTGCGAGTCCCAGCTACAATGGCCGGAGACAGCAGCGGAACAGCCGAAACAGCGTAATAAGCATCCCCAGTGGCCTATACCGGACAGACTCCCAGCGGAAAGCGCTCGCCGAGGTCCTGCGCCGGAGCCGTGATTTCGATGCCGAGAGTAGCATTGACCACGACTCGGACAACAACAGCAACAATGACCCAAGCATGTCTCCGGCGCCTCTCCGGCTACGGAGTAGCACTCTCGGCGGAATGGCGGCAGCTGTAGGGGAGACTGATAACTACGAATATTCCCCTTCGATGAGGGACTTTCAGATGATCGACACCCAGACTCGCACGATACGTAGCATCGTTGACGGCGGCGAAGGCGACGGCAGTAATCGTAGCAGTGCGCGACACTCCGCCAACTCGTATTCAGCGGCCAAGTACGGAGGTGATAGTGCGCAGACACCCCGGGCTACCATTGAGGCCGCTGACGACGACGATCCGTTCGTGTCGGCGACGCCGCAGCACAACGCGCGGCTGTCGCAACTGTTCTCGCCGCTGCCCAAGGACGGCCCTCGACCGACAGCCATGAACGCGGCGCATGCGGCCATTAAGGGCAGATACTCTAGCGGGGGCTCGGTCACGCCGATCAGCAACACCAAGAACACCCATGGACTTGATTCGTCTTCGGCGATGGGCCGTGGCGAGGACGACAGCGAAATTGCTTCGCCCAGCAGGAGACTGACGGTGTATCTCACAAAGGCCACGCCCGAGGCAGAGACGCCGACGCCTATGACACAGAACCTGATACGGACGCCGCAACGCCGCGTGCAGCAGTTGCAAGGGCTGGACGGCTCGC
This sequence comes from Microdochium bolleyi, assembly GCA_001566295.1. Classification (NCBI taxonomy): domain Eukaryota; kingdom Fungi; phylum Ascomycota; class Sordariomycetes; order Xylariales; family Microdochiaceae; genus Microdochium; species Microdochium bolleyi. The sequence goes on along the minus strand of KQ964248.1, from coordinate 1,357,566 downwards.
CCACATTGGGCCCGACGTCGATGATGGATCCTCATGCCTATGACACGCCAGGCGCCTACTCGGAGACCCGCCTTAGCTCGCTGTACGACAGCTACCAGTACTCCGACCGCTCCGACTACGGGAGCTACGCCGCGCACCAGAGCACGACAACGCTGGCGACCACTCCGACGACCACGGGCAACACGAGCACAACTGACTTCACGCTCCGTGGTACCGGAGGGGCGCGATACGGTCGCGAGATGGCCGATATGCTGATGGACGGCGATCGGAGCGATGGTGGCGGCACGGATAGCGACGCCACTGTTGAGCGTCTCGTCGAGGACGTGTTATTGCCGAGCCGGGGCGAGGTTCATCGCCACGATGAGTCGTCCAAAACAGCATCAGCCTCGAGTGGGGACAGGTATTCGAAAGAGAGCAGATCGTCGAGAGGAAGTAAGGACCTGGACGGCGGCGACACCTTGGGCCGCTTGTCCACCTTCGAGGGCGATGTCAAGAAGATGAGCTCGATGCGGGTGACGCAGGCCATCGCTGAGCTGCGCCGGATGAACAGCCAGGTCAGCTCGGCAAGTGGTCACACCGTGTCGTCCGCCAGCGATACCGGGACCGTTCTCCTGGCGGGTGACGATGTTGATAGCCCCACGCTGCCGCAACTGCGTGGCGGGGGTTTCAGCCCGAGCAAGCGCAGCTCGTCTATCCTCGGACGTCGCAACTACCTCGCGCTAGGAAGCACCGCATCTCATAATAGCGACAGGACGAGCTATGCCGTTGTCGATGGTGGTAGCAGTACCATGGCGGAGGAGGGTGAGCATGGCGGGATGTTTGCCGATAAGAAGAACTCGAGTCCACGCCGCTCGCGCGCTCAGCGCCGCAGCCCCGAGCGCCGTGCCGAGTGGAGGCGCACCATGGCCAACCCGAGCACTGCAGCGAGCGCGAGAACCGAGCCGTGGACGGTGGACGAGAAGAGCAGCGAGACCGAGGAGTTTCTCAGCCGTCAGAGCCTGGCTGAGGCGCTGGCCCGGAGAAGTGGGGAGATCTGAGTGACGGGGTGCTCGTTCGCAGGACGGGACTTCTGTCCAACTCCTGAGACGCTTGTAGTGGATTCTTGTTCATACTTGGTTGTATCTGTCCTTGTTTTGTGCTTTGTTAGAAAGCCGCTGGCGCTGTCGTACGCGCTTAACTCGTGGCGCAGGATGCGGTTCTTGAAACGCAGACAATTGCCGCCTTAATTTGTGTATCAGTAGTTAGTTCTGTCCTTGTTTCTCGTTTTCCATACCCAGTTTCGAAATGTTGTGAAGACATAACCAAAATGTGGCCTACTCGGACAGCATGTGAGACAAGCCAATTCAGTGCGTTGTGAGATTGCATGTGCTGTCGTTCTCTTGTTTTGGATCATGGGTTTGGTCACAGATAAGCTCAGGTAAGAAGACCCGAGCCACAATTGGAGAAGGTGCAGGGATGAAAACCGTTTGTCATTGTCCAGAAACTCCATGCCATGAATGCCGCACAAACCCAAGTCAACAATGAAAGCAAAGCGACCAATTTGTCTCTTCACTTCCTTCAAAATGCACTCGGACAGCGAAAGGATTTTGGTGAAGAGGGGGGCCAATTGGTTTACAGCCCAAGCATGCGCCGAACTCCGTCCCGCACCTTCTGCTCGTACTCGGGCCTCCGGTCGCGCCACATCTTGGCCGCTTCGACGTTGGCGGGACTCTCGTCATTGGGCTCCGCGAGCATGCTCATGACGGAGATGAGGATCTTCTCGACGGACTGGATCGGGCTCCAGCGCTCCGAGGCGTGCTCGTAGTGGTTCGGGTCGTCGCCGGGAGGGTGGAGGATTGAGATGCAGACGAGGCCGCTGGGGTAGACTACCAAATGGCACTGTGAGCAGGAGATCTTTAGGGCAGGAAGTAGTCGAGGGAGAAACAATGTTACCATTCGGGTGGAAGATCTCGCCGAGGAAGGTCATCTTGGGCGGGGCAAGAGGGTAGTCCTTGGGGAACTTGAGCTCTGCGGGGAAGACGCCGCCCTCGAAGGGGGTGCCCTCGGGGCCCTGGATGAGGGCCTCCCAGTGCAGGAGGTCGTCCTCGGAGACGGGGCCGGCGGTGATGCCGTCGGGCGGGTTGTTGGTGAGGGCACGGTACTCCTGGAGCAGCCGGCGGTGGGCGGTGGACTGGGCCATCTGTCTGTCTGGCTGCCGGGCGATGCTCAGGGCCGAGGGATGAGATCGTTGGCGTGTAGCTAGGGACGGACTGGACGGACTGGACGGACTGGACGGACTGGAAGCAGTACGGTGGTCGTCCAGAGTCGGGCAGGTGGGAAGGAAGAGTGGTGGAACGGGATGGCTCCGGGATTCGGGAGGAGATGCATGGATGGCGGGGCCCGCGCCGGCGGGAGCGCTGGTCGAGCTGGGAGCTAGCTTGTGCAGCAGGGGTCACCATGGCCGCTAATGCTGGTCAATGTCGAAAGTGGCACCACTTTGGCAGCCAGAACGTTCCCTTCACCATCGACATTGCAGGCACATGCCCGGGCTGGCCTTTTTTTCTTCCCTTCTTCACATCTTGCTCGATATCTGGCCAGAGATACCTCCCACTCACCTTGTACGACCAGCCGTCTTTCCGAATCAAGCCTGGAGTACCCCAATCTGCATCATGAACACTGTAGGTGCCCTCGGTTCGGGACGTTCCCTTGCGCGCATGCGACTTGCCAGCTAACTTATGTGCCCTAGGTCAAATCCTTCTGGTAAGCTCACCACTCGGTTAGCACGTTCTCCAGCCTCCCGACACGCTCGCCTCGTGACCAATCAACAGCAGCTAACCTCGACATTGCGCTCGGCATCCCATAGGCTGGGCTGGGGCTCTCTGTGCGTCGCTGGTGGCGGTGCCTACTACTTCGCCAAACAGAGCATCAATGCCGACAGGCAGGCCAAGATGGAGGAAATGCGGCGCAGGAAACATATGATGCAGTCCCTCGAATACGGCGACAACATCTCCAGCACGCCCAGCTCGGCATCGGCCATCGGCAGCAGCAACGGCGCCCCGCGGACAGATCCGTCCGGCTCCCCCAGCCAGGAGGCGTCTGCAGATCCAGCGCCGACAGGGCATGCCCCATCAACAGAACAGGAGCGGGTCTTTGAGAAGAGCAAGTACGAGAGCAGCAAGCCGTTCAGGAGTCCCAAGGGTGATCGCTTCTCTTAGGCCGCCTTCACTGCTCGGGGCATGCAGCTTTCGCATATCTCAGTTGCCTCGATCTTTGCTCGGTTGCGGCAGAGAATACAGGACTATGCAGCTATGACTCTTTGGAAATGTATGATAGGCGGACGGGTCGAAGTAACGCAGAAACGAACAACTTGTATCAAAACAGATATTTTTGAGGAAGCGCACATGGGATGAAACGAACCGGACGAAGGGCAATACACTGCTGAGGACGCACGGATCCGGGCTGATGCTGCCTCGGGTTTGAAGCCATCCTCAAAAGGCGTCCTCACAGCGCACAATCCTGATCTGTGTGAAAATCTCGTGCCCCCAATGGTTTCCATGCGTCCATTCTTGACAAGGACATGTTTGTAGGACCGCCCAGCGACCGAATTGCCTCGACGTCATGCCAGGCTAACGATTGTGCCAGCGGATCAAGACGCAGCCGATCTCGTCCGTGGAGGGGCCTTTCTCGGGATGATTATGTCAGCATGCGACTGTGTCGCAAACAACATTGAAGGGAAGCGAAGCAGACGGCGCGCCGCTTCCTCCTCCCGATGTGGACCGCAACTGCTCAACCACCAAACGATCTTGTACCAGAACAGCCTGCTCAAGTGGAAGGCGATTGCTTCTTTCAAGGGGATCACTCCGCCCGCTACCTCGCGCCGACTTTGGCAAAGCTCCATGGACACCTGCAACATCCCAACATAAGCTACAAGCTTGCCCGCCATGGCTGCGCCGCTCCTCGACATCGCCAAGGTGTCCTTCTCGGCCCTCCTGCTGCGATCGGACCCCGTCGCGCAAACTCGCGCAGAGATCGACGACTTCCTACGACTCCTCGATACCACGATATCGCGATGCTCTCCCGCAAACGTCCAGGTTTGAGCAATGCAGCCTCTTCTACACTGCCTCAGCGCGGACAACGGCTAAAACGGTCAACCCTCCCTTAGAAATGCAAGCAATGGATCGTCACCAACATTGCCCATTCCCAGGCCAGGACGGCTGCCCTCTTGAAGTACTTGACTGCCCTGGCCAGATCATTCATTCGACCCTTGCGCGAGAGCAGGCTGGCCCGCGAGCCATCCTCGAGACGCAAACGACTCCACATTCTCTACGTGCTGAATGACGCGCTCCATCATACGCACACACGCAGCCGACATGAAGACTTCGCTATACATGTGAACGCTGGCCTACCTGACCTCTTCAAGCTCGCCACGTCCTTTGCGCACTGTCCGCGCCATATCGCGAAAGTCAACGACCTGCTCAAGATATGGAGAGCGGAAGGCTACATCTCGACGACCTCTTATGATAAACTTTCAGGTGTTGTTCTCGACGCGTCGAAGACAGCGTCAACCGATGATGGCCCGGTGGGCGACGCGCAGGGTGCGACGCCTGTCACGTCCAAAACGGCGAAAAATGCACCGTATCTCATGCCTGCCATGCATGGCGATGCTACTGCCGCATGGTACGACCTACCAGCCGCAAATTGGATGCCGGTGATAGAACCGAACTCGACGCGGCCGATGAATCCAGCAATGATTAAACCTCTACAGTTCAAGCCGGGCCCGGCCGAGACACATCTGGTGGACGCAGTCAAGGCTCTTCTTGCCGATGCCGATCGCCTGTACGCAAAGGAGCACGCGATAGGCGAGGATGACGAGACTGAGACCGACCAGATGGGTCAGCCAGTCGTGCGCGATGAGGTTACGGGGGAAATCATCGATGGGCAGACCTACTACGGCTGGTCGAGAGGCTTCTGCGAGAAGATGAAGCTACGACGGAAGAAGAACAACAAGTCACAAAATGGGGATCATCACCGTGGCAGGAGCTCCTCCCAATCTCGGTCGCGCTCGCCCTCACGATCCTCACGCAGCGAAAGTCGTTCTCCTCCGCCACGGATGTCTAAACGGAGACGTGTCTCTGGCTCAAGAAGTCGAAGCCGGAGCCGAAGCATAAGCTACGAGCGGAGCCATCTACAGAGACGGTCTAATGCAAGTTCTCGATCACGATCCCGGTCTCGGTCGAGGAGCAGGGACGAGCGCGGCAAGTGGTCTCAAGCCAGAAGCCGAAGTCGCACGCCTCCCGCGGCACACCCTCCTAATAGTTTCGCACGGAATGGACTAGGCGGAAACACTAGCCAACCTGCTGTGAATGTAGACTCGTCCGCAAGCAACCAGTTCCACATGCCTTTCCACCCACCAATCCCTCCGCCTCCGTTCCCGCCGAGTCCGGCAGACTTCAACAGCAACTTCCCAGGCTTTCCTCCGCGGCCACCCAACTACCAGGGCCCTTGGCCACCGCCTCCGCCGCCGCCACTGCCGCAAGGTATGGTCCAAGGATTCCCGGCAGGTGGCTGGATGCCGACCATGCCGACCATGCCGGGCATGGCAGGCATGGCAGGAGGGTGGAACGGTCCCGTACCACCTCCACCACCTCACGAACCATATTCTGGACAACACTTCCAAGGTGGTGGAAATCCACAAGGAAGGGGCGGCTCCGGAAGCTATCGTGGTCAGAACCACCGTGGAGGGCGAGGTAGAGGTCGTGGATGGTGATTTACCTCGATGAAAATCCGTTCACACAAGTCGATGGACGGTTTTGACCCACAAAGATGCACGACGGACGATGTAATGTAACAGATTCAGATTCCACCCAGATTTCCCAGTGCCACTGTATCATACAACTTAAAAGCTGCGCCAATCATTACCAGTCGCGTGCCCGTTGGTGGTTCGTACTTGTGACATCTGCCACACGAGACAGAGCTCCTGTGCCCGCCGTCTTCACAAGTTTCCAGTCGACGGTGCATCCGGAATATCCTACACCATGTCAGGCATGTAATATCAGCCATCTGGTTTTAACAGTCGCAAACTCTGGACTCTCGACTTCGTCACCGGCAGGCAAAGCACAGCAAGTCGTAGCGGGATCAGCCAGGATCTGTACTCACCTTCCATGCCCCCGCATCGCCGGCACCACGCACCCAGCGTTCGCTGTCGCCCGACTCGACCGCGTCCGTGGCGAGGTGCAGCAGCTTGTCGTACACGGCGTCGTCGCGGAGCCGCAGCTGAGCCGCAGCGTCGTCACGGAACGGCTTGGTGAACTGCTTGCCCACGGCGACGGCGCGGAGCAGCTTGATCGCGTGGCCGTCGTCCTGGTCGAGCGCGTGCACGCGGGCGACGAGATCTGTGCGGTCGAGAATAGGAACGCCTATCAGCACGGCCGAACAGTGAGGGGGTAGCGGCCGTGGGAGACGGTCAATGTCGACTTACCATGCTCAGGGTCGGCGTTCTTGTCCTTGGGCGTGTACGACGTGATCTTGTCGAGGGAGAGCTCCGGGCACGACCGAGCCGCGTACTGCAGGAGGTCAATACGGATCTTCCACTCGAGCAGCCGGACCTTGGTTTCAAGCGGGATCCAGTCCTGCTTGCTCAGGACAATGTATATAGGGAGGACGTTGATGTGGTGGCTACATCGCGCCAATTTTGTGTGTTAGTGATAGACTAGATGAGAGCTGGCTGGGCGGCTGGTGGTCCTACATCAGAAAGAAATCCCATCGCGGCTGCTTCCCCTCACGAATGGCAGCCCCTGCGCCGGCGTAGATGTTGGCATCGATCATCTGGGCGAGTGCCGACTGGAACTCTTCGGGACGGACGTGGACCTTGCTCAGGATCCGCATCATCTCATCTGGAGCACGCTTCAGCACGCCGTCGCGGATTTTGTTGCCATCTGACAGCTTGGCCGAGTTCGCGAGCTTCTTGTCAGCTCTCATCTCCTCCATCAAGCTTACGATGCTCGGCATCGCGCGCTGCCCCTGCTGGTCGGCTGCATGATTCTTCCTGGCGGTATCCTCTGCCTCGAGGAAGACCTTGCGGTACGGCGAGTCGCCGTGGACAGAGGCCTGCGCCAGTGCCATGGCGACGATGGTGGGCTGCGCCCACTCGACGCCGAACATGAGCTGGATCATGGGGTGCAGGAAGCCCGAGTGCATGCGGACCAGCATGTCCAGGCTGCGGTCGTCGTCCTGCTTGAACATGTACTCCTGCAGCGCCTGCTCCCAGCCGCCGAGACGCTCGATCTCGGCGCGGAAGAAGACGAGGAAGTCGGTGTAGTACCTGCGAATCCCCTATGTTTTAGCTGTGCTGACAGAGTCGCTTGCTCTGTTGGAGCGTCTCATAGGTAGACGCGACTTACTGCTCCTTGCCCAGCCGCTTCTTGGCGACCTCCCAGTCGCGGAGTGTCTCGGCCGGGTTCTCGTGCGGTTTCACGACGGGCCGCTGATACGAGCTGTTGTCTTTGTACCCTTTCTCTATGGTCTCCGGGGACGCACCAGTCCCGTACAGGGACAAGAGGTGATGGCTGATACTACAGGGGGGTTTAGCAAGCTGTACCAACATGGTCGACAGAACACTGTGCCCAGGACTTACTGGTTGTGGAAGCCGCTATCGTTGAAGTAGACATGGTGAGTCTGGCGGGTGCAAGTTAGCCTCCAGAGGGAAAGAGAAACCAATAGATGTCTGTTGTGGCAGGATTTGTGATTGGCTGGTCCTGACCTCGAAGTCCTTCTGCAGCAGCTCGCTCGTCTTTTTTGCTGCGGCGTCTGACTGCTTGATGCTCCACAGCCCCGTGTTGTCTGGGGCAATGCTCATTCTGCCTGCGGTGGCCATGGCGCTGGCGGCCCGAGCTGGATATACCTGCTTGGGATAAATATATGAAGCTGGTGATGAGACGGACTGAAGTGGCCGCTTGATGGCGTTGATGAGAAGGTGCCTCATGCCCGGGATGGTGGTTGGACGTTCACTTTGACGTCTCTTGGGGTGAGGCCCTGTGCCTTTTATAACCACTTGTACCGGCTGCGATTTGGAGAAGATGGTCTTGTCCCCTCATTTCGACCAGAGCAGGTTGGAGTTTAAGCCGAGAGACGCTCTGGGCGGCTGAATGTGGGCTGCTCACATCCCCGAGCCGAGAGCTCCGACTGCATGTCGCATTAATAATCTGGGGTTGCTGACAGCTTAGCTCTTTGTCTCGGCCCGTGTTCAGTACCTTAGTTGCCAACGAGTAGTGCAGCAACAGTCGTGCCTGATGACGCAGGTGGAGTCGGCGACGCAAGGATGGCGACACTCAATCAATCAATCAATCAATCAATCAATCAATCAATCAATCAATACGTGTGTCGGCGACTCTTGGACCCGGGACCATCATCAAAAACCCCTGCCAAGCTACAACTGCCCCGGCTGCCCGACATCATGGGGAATTGCCACATTCCGATCCGTGTTTTGCTGCAAGACATGTTAGGAGCCGAGCCACGTTTGGAGAGCTGCGAGGCCAAAGTGGCAAGCCGAGCTGGACCACCCAATCAGCATCGAGCCGAGATGTTATTACATAGTGCTGTTCATTGGAGCCGGTCTGCATCGGTGATGTTAACCACCCTGCACCTGGGCACGCTTGCGTTGGTTTTGCTTCGTCATCATGCAATGGGTAACGCTGGAGTTTTGGTTTACTGCATCTGCTCTTACATGGATTTGGGACCGAGAGCAGAGAGCATGCCAGTTAGGGGGGGTTCTCGTACCACATCGCAACCATGTCCGTCACTGCATCAAGGTACATAGCCCCGCCATGGCAGCCTACTCTGGGAGCAAGCCCGCGGCGCTCGGGCCTGAGTTGGTGATGGCGGCGATGTTCTTGGACTTGCCAACAAAGATGAGGATTTGACATGAGGCTGCAAGGATGTGGGGAAGCCCTCTGCACATGTGAATGGCAGGAGGAGCTGCCTGCTGCATTGGACCCCTGGAAAAGTTTCTGAGCCCCGCCATCTTGTCCCATCTCGATTCCTTCCGCCACTGGGCTTAACGCCATCATCCGCACTTGGCCGACTTAAAGCTGCATGGCAAGGTACCAAATGCTGCAGATATGCACATGCTCGCTCTGTTGCCTGAGGTCTGCTTCGCCAGGTAGGCTCCTGCCACTGCTATGTTCTAGTCATTCTCCTCTGCGCCCGCTGTGAGCTGGCCGGGGCTCCCGGACATTCGGACGGTGTTCCTGCCAATATTTTTGCCACGCCCCTACGTCATGTTGAGCTCCCGGTTGAGAAGGCCGCCGCGAGTCGGCAGCTCTGCGAAGCTCTTCCTTGTCAGCTTGAATGATTAGAGCTAGCCAGGGGCCCAGTCATGACAATTCACACCGCTCCCCTTGTCCCGTTGTGCCTAATGACTGGCCCGACTCCAGCCCGGTGGAGGGGCTCGGGCAAGATTGGCCCGTCCAGATCTGCACCCGGGACTTTTTTTCTGCTGGGCCGGCCTCGCCGCCGCGCCGCAACTAGAGAAAATCTTTGTTGGAAAAAAGTTGTTGTTGTTTACGTCGCGGTCCCATGCCACCCCGCAGTCTTGGTCCATACTTAAACTGACATTTCCACCCCTCATCGCAACCGAAGGACTGCCACTCTTACCTGCTAGCATTGTTGCCCCCATTCCTCACTAGCCCTTCAACACCCTCCTTTCTCAACTCAAACACATCAGCATTCACAATGGTTGACGCCAAGATGGACGAGGCTCAGGAGTGCCCCATCACCTTTGAGGAGCTCCAGGACCTCGAGCACGAGTTCGAGGAGGCCGAGAACGAGATCAGTAAGTCTCTGTCGCAATCGCAACCACAGCCGTAGTATCCCATTACGTGTCAACCCGAAACTGACAGCAAGTTCCCCGCGCAGTGCGTCAGCAGATCGCCCTCACCAAGTCTCTGTACGAGAAGCGCGCCAAGACCATTGCTCAGATCCCCAACTTCTGGCCTCTGGTCCTCGAGCAGGCGCCCCAGGAGATCGACCAGTACATCCAGCCCACCGACTCACAGGTCCTATCTGACCACCTGACCAACATCTCGGTCGAGCACTTCGAGGTCGACAAGGACCCCCGCAGCATGATCCTCAAGTTCGAGTTCTCCGACAACGAGTACTTTGAGGACAAGGTTCTCGAGAAGAAGTTCTGGCATCGCCAGGCCTCGGGTGGCTGGGCCGGTCTCGTCTCGGAGCCCGTCGCTATCAAGTGGAAGGACGGCAAGGACCTCACCGGCGGCCTGCTCGACCTCGTCGTCAAGGTCTGGAAGGAGGAGAAGAACGACCCCAAGGCCAGCAAGGACAGCACGCCCAAGAAGGAGGCCGACTACACCGCCCTCGAGAAGCAGCTCAAGGAAAAGATCGAGAACACCGGCATGGGCGGCGCCAGCTTCTTCTCCTTCTTCGGCTACCGCGGCTTCCACATCACCCCCGAGGAGAGTGTGGCAGCCATCAAGAAGGCTGACACCGAGCGCAAGGAGCGTGCCGCGGGCAAGAAGACCGACGACGAGGAAGAGGAGGACGAGGACGATGACGAGGAGGACCCCCTCGCCCTCGAGATCTTCGCCGACGGTGACGAGCTGGCTGTTGCCATTGCCGAGGACCTGTACCCCAGCGCCATCAAGTACTACATCCAGGCCCAGGAGATGGACGGCCTTAGCGAGCTCGACTTCGAGGAGATGGATGAGGACGAGGATGACGAGGATGACGAGTAAGGGATAACCAAGACACAAAACGGATGATGATAGACAGGATATGACGAGCCCGGCGGGATGGAAGACCCGAGCGATTTGCACATCTGCAGTCGTGGTCGTCCTGGAGCCGTGGCGATGACGCTGCACCGATACCCCCATAGACGATGACCACACTTGACTAATTGACGATTTCTTTCCTGTCTGAATACTTGCAAGATTATGTTGTGCGGGCTTGGTGATCTGCCATGTGTAACCTGTCATTCTGTCCTTGCCTAATTATGGACAGTAATGAAACATGGCACGCGTACGTCGTTTCGATATACTAGAGAAGAGTTTCTGATCAGTATGGAGCGGGACCCCGCAAGCGATGCACCGGTAGACACCTTCTCAGATGGATCAAAACATGTTGGGCCGCTCCTTCGAGTTGTACGCGTGTGGATCGTCACAGATGCGATCACCGTGACATTTGAGAAACTGGCTTCTGGTGGCTTGGAGGGTATCAGGCAAGTATAATGGATCGAAGCCGGGATCCCATGTTCAATTTGCAAGGGTCCTCCGGGTCTCGACCTGTGGTCTGTTGTGTGCGACTCTGCGCGAATTATCACTTTGATTTATTGAAGAACAACAGACGAACTATGTCACTTGTTGCCTTTGATTCGTTATACGTGTGGCCACGGCGATCAAGCTGAACTTTTCTGGCACGAGGTACCACGGCCTCGTCCGGTCTTTGCTGTTCCGTCACAGCTGACAGAAATGTTGCATTGATCAGAACGGCGGGACCCCGGTTGGCGGCCGGGGGCTACGGTGAGACATGGGCCGACTCCGTGCCCCGACCGTTGCCGTTTCAGCCCAGCATCGTCCCGCCTCAGTCCTCATCTGCTACATATCCACAAGGCCGCACCACCACTCAGCGCAATGTCCACAGCATGTATCAAGTGCCGAGGATTGGCGCCCAGGTTACAGCGGAAGGCCCCAAGGCCCCAAGGCCCCGGCTCAGCGCTGGTGCCGGCCTTGGGCCGTCTTGTCGGCTGCTGCCGTTGCGTGGCCACAGGACTTGGTAGGCTAGCGAAGAGCCTCGCTCGAGACACAGGCCATGCCCGGGGCCCGGCCGACCCGCCACAGGCCGAGGGGAGTGCTTGCTTCCCCAGGTGGGCTTGGACATTGTACTTGTTTCCACAGCCAGATGGGCCTTGACTCTCTTCTCCTCTTCTCTCCTGCAACATCCCACACATTGATCAAGCATCGTGTGTTGTTTGTTCGTTTCTTCAATTCCCTTGTTCGACAGCTCCTGGCGGGCACTTGTTTTCACATCTGACTCCAGTCCTGGCGACGTTTCTTTGGTGCTTCTCGATCTTCGCCTTTGCACTCGATAATATAATTTCGGCGGTTACACATATCACGACTCTTCACGACAAGTGACTACAGCTTCGATCCCGGCGATCCGTACACTCTCCGCCTAATACTTGACACTACGCTACGACTTGCCACGATCTACACTATCGGGGAACTTCCACCATCCCGTGACAAATCCGGACTTTGATTATTCACGACAACCGAGCGTCTCTGTGTTTTGGACGGACCGGAAGATGCTGGCCTCGCAGACGACAACTTCTTCCCATTCGTGATCCTGCACGGCCTCTCGGCTTCGACAGCTCGCTAGTGTTTCTTTTCTTCTTGTGCTGGGCACGATCAACATACGCGTTTTCCGCTCTTTAAAACCGTTCTTTCGACAACCTTGTTTCCCTTCTCTTCCCTTCTTTTCTCACAATGAGGTTCTCTTTACCATTTGCCGGCCTCGGCCTGCTCGCGGGGAGCGTTGGTGCTATACAAGTCAACTTTGACAGTGATGGTACGTGCAGCACCCGAGCCTTGGCGAACCAACAGGCCCTTGTTTAAGGAGTGAGTTGCCGTCGAAACCGTTACTGACTCGTTTGATTCGCGTAGACTCTATAAAGGCTGCTGCCAGTACAGTCGCCTTCGGCCTGGCGCGGTTCTACACAGGAAACAACACCGGAGACGTCCCTGGCAACCTGCCAGATCCGTATTTCTGTATGTACCCCATGCTCAAGACTGCTTGTGGAATGTCCCAGCCATTGTCGGGACCCCCACGAGTTCTAACGAGAAACCATACACATGAACAGGGTGGGAAGCCGGCGCCATGTTCGGCACGCTCGTCGACTACTGGTTCCACACGGGTGACGACACGTACAACGCCATCACGAAGCAGGCGCTGCTGCACCAGGTCGGCAAGGACCGGGACTACATGCCCGTGAACCAGACGCGGACACTGGGCAACGACGACCAGGGGTTCTGGGCCATGGCGGCCATGTCGGCGGCCGAGGCCAAGTTCCCGGACCCGAGCCCGGACGAGCCGCAGTGGCTCGCGCTCGCGCAGGCCGTATTCAACGCGTATGTGTCGCGCTGGGATGAGCAGCACTGCGATGGCGGCCTGCGGTGGCAGATCTTCCAGTTCAACGCGGGCTTCGAATACAAGAACTCGATTTCCAACGGGTGCTTCTTCAACCTGGCCTCGCGGCTCGCGCGGTACACGGGCAACAGCACGTACGCGGACTGGGCGGGCAGGGTCTGGACGTGGCTCGAGGGCCACGAGCTGATCGACAAGGACTTCAACGTCTTCGACGGCGCCGGCATCGTCGACCAGTGCGCCACGCACGACAAGGCCCAGTGGACGTACAACGCCGGCATCTACCTCCACGGCGCCGCAGCGCTGTACGACTACACCAACGGCTCAGCGCTGTGGGAGGGCCGTGTCAACGGGCTCATCAAGCGCACTCGAGAGCACTTCTTCAACGAGGACGGCATCCTCGTCGAGCGCGCCTGCGAGACCTTTGGGACGTGCAACAACGACCAGCAGAGCTTCCGGGGCTATCTGATGCGATGGTTCGGCGCCACCATGCAGCTCGCGCCCTTCACGTACGACACGCTCATGCCCATCCTGCGGACCAACGCGGCCGCCGCGGCGCGGCAGTGCACAGGCTCGCCGCCGGCCTCCAAGTACCGCGGCCCCGCGGGGACTGCGTGCGGGTTCACGTGGACGGGCACGTTTGACAACCTCGTTGGCGTGGGCCCGCAGATGAGCGCCCTCTCGGCGCTGCAGTACACGCTCATCAAGAAGAACAACCGCGCGGCGGTGCCCGCGACCGCCAACAACGGCGGCACGTCGATCGGCAACGTCAATGCTGGCGCGCGAGACGAGACTAAGATGGTCATGTTCGAGCCCATCACGGTCGGCGAGCGCGTGGCTGCAGGTTTCTTGACGACCGCCGCCACGCTGAGTCTGATCGCGGCTGTGGTGTTCTTGCTGCGCGACGAGACGGACATTGAGGCCCGGATGGACAAGCTCGAGAACGAGAAGACGGTCAAATGGGGTGTGTGAGAGGACGTTGGGTACATAATTCTATCTATATACAGCTGCTAATTAGCGTGTATTTTCTTGATCAAATTTGCACTGTACGGAACATGTCGTGATCGTTGTCGTGGCATCTCGTTACCTGGATTGTGATGCTCTTTTTATACATATTCTACAACGAAGCAGGTCCCCGTCCAGAGGTTACTTCAAGTCGGTGTAACGGGCTGGATACCGAGGTTGATCCTATCGTCACACTATCGGATCGGACAATGCCCGGAACTTTATTATCCTTGTGCTGCCGCTGTCTCCTCCTCTGCTTTGGCCTGGGCTTGTGCTCTGGCCTCGGCCTGGGCGGCGTCCGCTGCTATTTGGTCACGGATCTTCTTAGGCGGCCCCTCGAATGCGAGCCGGGCGACTTTGCCCAGCAGACCATCCATCTTCTTGACCTCCTTCGCGTGCGGCACATCGGCCACGGCGTCGCGAATGTGCTGGACGAGCTGCTCTGCCTCCTTCATCGACGCAACGCGGCTGCCGCGCTTCTTAGCCAGCATGATCTCGACGCGCATCCCTTTCCGCAGAAACTCTGCCATCCGGTTCAGCTTGGTGTCCATGTCGCCCTTGGCGATCGCCCAGTTGAATTCTAGCTCTTTGGTGTTGACCTTTTCCTTCCGGGCCTCCTTCTTCGCCTCCGTCTTGCGCGCCGCCTCCGCCTCGCGATCGACCACCTTGCATATGGCCGCTGACGGCTCGCCGGCTCGTGGGGGTGGCGGCGGCGCGAGCATAACGAGACGATACCGCTTCAGGTCCAGCTTGCGCAGGACATCGTCGGTGCGCTGGGGCGTGCCGAGGTTGTCGCTGCTGCCACCGCCACCGCCACCGCCGTCACCGTCGCCATCTTCGCCAGTCTTATTGTCCAGCTTTATGCGCACCCATTGGTATGGGATGTCGTCGTTTGCGATCTGGGGTTTCTGCTTCGGCTTCGCCTTCTTGATGAGCTTGGCGTAGCCGCGGCAGCCCGAAGTTGATGCTGGGCTAGCGGCTGCGGCAAGCCTGAGCTCGCAAGTCCGAGGTCGTGCCGTTCTTGTCGAGTTTAGCGAGGCAGCCAGAGTGCTTGCGGCCCGATCAGTGGTCAGGAAGACCTGTGTCGAAGTCGTGGGCCGGGCTGAGGAGGGGAAGCCTGCGAGGAACACTCGCTGTAGGGCTCGCGAAGGCGAGAAGGGACACCTGTACGGCTGCATGGCAGGCAGTGTGCCAGTCGACTCGCGGGGGATTCAGGACCGTGGTTGATCGAATGGCGGCCCTCGACTACCGGGGAGTGAGGTTTGGTTGTTCGTCGCAGAAACGGCGTAAACTGGCGAAAATTGGCCGATTCGTGCTTGACGCTGAAAGGAAAGTGCTGTGACGTGACTTCTATGTTTTGATTGGCACGAGCCGTGAATAAGTGGGGCTATAGTGGTGATTCAGGTACGGAGACATGCTAATGTGGCATAATGGAACCAAAAAGTGGCAGCTTACAATCATATCGTCGCAAGCCGATTGCGGAAGCTTCACTCCAGACGCCTACCGAGAGCACGGAAGCAGAGCAATATGAGGCAATCCGCCCGCCAGCTCCTTGCAGAACTGTCGCCATAAGAATCGTCAGCCGCACATAGTAGCACCGCTCTACCAGGATGGCCGCCTTCCTTGGCCACCCGCTGCGCATCACTGTCATCACGGGCCAGTGGCTCGCTCTCGCGCACCTCGTTACGACCTATGGCTTCAGCGTCGGCCCCGGCAGCGGGCCCTCGATGCTACCAACTTTCTCCACCGTCGACGACTGGATGTTCGTCAACAAGTCATACCGCCGCGGCAGAAACGTCGCTGTTGGCGACTGCGTCGTCTTTGTCCGACCTGTCGAAAACGGCGGGCATGCCGTCAAGCGCGTCATGGGCATGCCTGGCGACTATGTGCTCGTCGACTCGCCTAACCACCTCGCCTCTAGAGACGGCAGTGGCGGCAACATGATTCAGGTCCCCAGAGGCCATGTTTTCCTCGTGGGAGACAACCTCGACTGGTCTCGCGACTGTCGAGACTATGGCCCCATCTCCCTCGGCCTCATTCAGGGCAAGGTCACTCACAAGATTACCATGGACGGCTGGTGGCCACCTAGCTGGTTCACCAAGGTCGAATGCGGGCTCAGGAGACCCTCTAATCTGCCGTCATCTACCTCGCCACGATGAGTCTTGTTTCGGCGGCATCCTTGAGCAACTTCGTTGCAGCCGCCTCACGTATGGATATGTACAGCGGGGACCGTAGAATAAACTTGGCATCCGGTAGTATCTTGTCCCTTGTATCATTACCGCGCCTTATGTGGCGGGAAGCAGTATTGGCGTTCAGAAACCGTTTGTAGGTGCTTGTATAACATCTTGTTACTAATAACAAACCCTGCCGTCCACCTGAAGGTCTAATTACATAGTGTAAAGCACTACCTGCTTGGCGAAGGAGTAGAGAGAGAAGTGACGGAGAAAAGACAGAAACCGGAATAATGGTGGACACCGTCTCCCCGCACCTGGGCACGAGTCTGGCCGCGCGACATGCATCCCCAACATGAAGATGCGGATTCATGTCATGGTGGATAGGAGGACGGTCATACAGCTTATAGAGCAGAGCATGCTCTCTTCAGGCTAGGTCGAATCAGGATCCTTTTCTTCATAATGAGTAATAAGCGAGACCGTGATTCGAGGAGGACTTCACCCTCACATGTGTGAGAACGGAGCAAGCATGCTTCGCCCATGCAACGAAATCCTCCTGCTTCCAAGAATTATAAGCCAATACAATTGCGCCTGAAACGCCCTGCCAAAGCGCGGTACGCTTGGATGCTGTAGGTCGAATGTGTGAACGGGAGATCGTTGAGAAGAAAAGTGACAGGCACTTGAAGCACAAATCAGTTTGTGCCTCAGCCTTCAATGTGCGCCTTGGAAGTTGTCTGTCCCAGGAGCTCCAAGCACCGCTGTGCTAGGTTGATGACTTCGCCCTCGTCATCTTCCTCAAGCTCGTTGTCCGAATCAACCTGCCGGTTGGCAATCTGCTTGATCATACCAACGATATCCTCCGACTTGCCAATGAGTCCAATCAGGGTCTTATCCTCGGATTCGAGCAGCTGGAGAAGCGTCCAGATAGCGATATGCTGGAACGTAGCATCGCCGCTCGCCAGGAACCGACTCAGATAGCCGTGAATACCTCCGTGTGGTGCGGTCCAGGCCCCGATGAATGTCCCGTAGTCACCCACTATATAGCAATATCCGTTAGCACACTCGGATTGTTCGGACTGCCGGTTTTCCAACATACCTTTGGATGAGAGATTACCCAGAGCGGCAGCACTGTTCCCTTGCACTTCGATGCTCTGAGAATGTGTAAGGGGTATCAGGACGTCAAAGACTCCCAGATTCAAGAGATGCGACTTGAGATCATCGGAGAGCGCAAGGACTGCGATAGCTGCTGTCATCTCAGACTGGACAGTCACCGGCACGTCGAGCACAAGCTGCTTGCATTTTTGCACAGCACCAGCCTCCAGGACCAAGGCCTTGTTTCGGTCAGAGCTGGCTGCCAAGTTTCTCAGAGTCGATATCGCATGGCACTGGATTTCCTCGTTATCCGTGGTGCCAAGCAGATCCACCAGTGGACGCAAGAATCCAGCTTCTATGATGGGCGACTCGTTCATTGGATGTATCGAAATATTGCGGATGCATGCCACGGCCGACAAGATGAGCGGCAAGTACGAGGATTGAAGCAGGCGGAGCAAGGGGTTCAGCCCTTGAGCTCGCACAATGTCGAGCTGATACTTCTCGTCCGAAGCCAAGTTTCGTAGCGCAAGGGCAGCTTGACACTGGACCTTGGGCGAGGATGAGTCCATCAGGTTGACGAGAGACTGAACCAGTTTGGTCTCAGTTGCAGCGAGTTTTCGGCGGTTGCTTGCATCAACCGCGATGTTGCTCAGGGCTGTCGTGCAATAGTACTGCACGTCGACGTCCGTGGACGAAAGAAGCTGCACGAGAACAGGTATAGCGCCAGCATTGACTAGCTGCTGGCGATTCTCATCTGCGGCACGGTGGTCAGGAGGCTACTCGCAGTATATCTCTGCTAGGGGAGAAAGTACCTGAATGTGTCATGTTGAGCAAGGCGCCCGTAGCATTGCGCTGCACTCGCATGTCCCGCGACTTGGCCAGCCTCGTAAGCGGGCCAAGGGCCCCTGAGCGTGCAATCTTGGCCTTATTCTCCTCATGTGTAGCCAGATTGGTGATGCAGCCAACAGCATTGCATTGTACCTCAACGTTTGGCGAAAGCATTTGCCGAATCAGTGGTGTCAGACCGCCAAGCTGGACAATGAGGACCTTGTTCTCGGCTGGGAAGAAGGTTAGTAGGGTTCTTTCGTTCTATACGTGAATACGTATAGGCTGACGTACTATTCACAGCCAGGTTGCCCAGAGCGGCGCTGGCGGCCCGTTGCACCTCTATGTCTGGGCTTTGTAGCAAGAAAAGGATAGGCTCGAGCGTGTCACGATCCACCTCGCGGACATCTGCACGTACTTGTCAGCTTTCGTCCACGCAACAGAGCGGCCGACTTGGGAAGGCGTATGATGGCCACGTAGCATACATACCTCTTTCTGTGATCTCGGCAAATGTCAGACTGGCGCTACGTTGTAGGTCGATGTTGTCCGAAAAGACGAGGGTGCTCAAAGCCCGAAGCGGTTCGCCTGAGAAGAAATCGGTCTCGCCTCTCTGGTCGTGTGTCAGTTTCGTTCGCATCCCCAGCCGAATCTAAGCAATCTTGTCCGATGTCGACTCACATTTTCCAGGTACTGCAAGAGATCTGCCACGGCCTCGCGCTCGCTATCTGCGAGGACGGGCTCATAGAGACCATCGCGGGATTTGGCTACATGAGACCTGTCAGTATTGAAGCAGTCGCTGAAGTAGTATGCCAGACAAGGAAAAGGCGGAAGAAGTTGACAGAGCGCCGTACCTCCGCAACACGATTGACAGACACCCATTATCTCAATGGACTACTGAAGCCGAGGTGCACAACCTGAGAAAAACTGCTGCTGCAGTGGCACAAATGCCGTCGGCGTGGACAGGAAACCCGATGTTACGTCGAGGTAGATGACCGGGCTCGGGAGTGTTGAGGTGCGACGCGGCGCAATGAGGTCGAGGCTCCCGAGTCGCTGATGCCCAGCACCGATCCGCGATGCTGTAGCGGTCACCACTGCTGTTGGGGAGCAGGGCGGCAGCGAGGTGTGGAGTCGAAACTCGGTCGGTATCGCCTGTTTTCCGGATGGCGGCGAGCTTGGCGGCGGCGGAATAGATGATGGCACGAGCCGAGTGAGCTTTGTGGATGGCGACAGGAGCGGAGGAGGTTGCTGTCGAGATGCTGTTTCTTGTCAGTGCCGTGAGAGCCGTGGCAGTCGGTGAAGTCGAGCCGCAAACGATGGGCTGGATCGTGCCGGGGCGGTTGTTGAGCAGATCGGTGATGGAGCTGCGGCAGCGACAACGACGGCGGCGAGGACGAAAGGTAACAGCGGCGATGACGGGAGCAGCAACAGCAGCGGCAGCCGATGTTTGTTCGGGTCGCAGTGCAGGTGACGGGGCGTCTGCTGGAGCTTGCCGGAGCTGGCGATGGGAGTGGAGGCAGGCAAGCACGAGCCGTTGCTGTGCTGGGGCCGCCAAAGGTGCAGGGTGGGTCCAGGCTACCTGGGTGTGGGCCGGCTCATCTCGCACACCACAAGTCTCTGGTACCTGCAAACCCTGGTGGGATAGCGCACTTTTGAAGTCTAGCAGCCCCGGTCGAGACTTGCCCCGGTAGTGAATAAGCGCTTGAGCAACCAACTCTGAAAGATGCATCAAGTGCCCAGATGCTTCCGTTTGATTCCTGTAGGCTGCCCAACTCTATTACAGCATCAAGTTTGTCTTGTGTTACGTGGACTGCAAAGCATCACAACTCCCAAGTCCCTTTGCTCACCAGACATGGACGACCACCACGATGCAGGGCTAGCTAGAGCATCTTCCGAGGTTGCTAGTACTCGCTAGCATCGATGATGGACCTTGCTAGTGCTCCAGGGTTTCGTGGGGACCTGACCTCACTTCATGCACGTCGAGCTTAGCCAAGCTCCAGTCAACAACAGCCGGCCAAGGCTGCTCGAGCTCACCGCAGAGCTTGAGTCTAGGGGCCACGACAGACACATTGCTGTTCCGCTCCAAGTCCCACAAGAAGCGTTGGGACTACAAATCAGGCTTCTTTCGGCTGGCAACTGTGCCCGTCCACATCAGGCTCGGAGCGTGCCTAGGTACACGTACATGCGGAGCATCCTACTCTGTGGGGGCAAGTACCACTAGGTCCTGACGATACACTAGGTACGCTTCAAAAGATGCTTCCAATGCTTCAGACCGGCCCTGGCGTGAGAGGAGCTCTCGAACCGAGCCAAGTCAGCAAGAAGAGGAGGAATACTGTGGGTCTGGCGTCAACTACTGCAACTTCATCAGACTCGCGATCTGCCACCACTGGCCGCTTAAAGACAAACCAAAGGACGTTTCAGCGAGCTCTACGTCGACCCTTTGTGCGTGCATAATCGTGCATGGCGGCGATTCCCTCCGCCCTGGGCCACCCCGATGACCACACCCTCAGACCCCTGTTCACATGGGCACACCTGGACTTGCTGGGATCGACACCTCGCCAGTCTCTGCTACTCGCTTTGCCCATGAGACTCTGGAAGCAACCGACTACTTCTTCACATGACAACAGCATCGGAAGCAAGCCTGCCTGCGATAATCCTTCAATGCACGTGCTGGTCTTATAAAAGCCTGGTTGCCATTCGTAGGGCGTAGAGGCCTGCTCAAGGTGGCAGCAGCCGCCGCCCCCATGTCTTCGAGCCTTGTCTGGTCTCCTAAATGCCATGTACTCGTCTTGGTCATCTGGAAATGGGAAAACGGGCTGGCGTTCCGACGCTGCGCGTGGTCAACCTTTATCTTACTCGTCGTACTCTCCGCACCTCCCTCGCGTTTCTGTCAACGGGCAGGCCGCCGTCGCGCCGCTACCAAAAAGTGTGCCGCGAGCCGGGTCATGAAGCGTACCTTAGAGATGCGACTTGAGGTGAGCCCTGGGCAAATCCTTCAGAGGGTGCTGGCATCAGGCAACCAAGAGTGGCGCCTTGAGCAGTTGTGATCCACGGCAGTCCAGATCCAGATCGTAAGTGTCTGTCCATCCGTGCATGGCGGGGCCTCCCCACAACGATGAACAGGCAAAGCTGCGGCCTGCGGGCTGGCAGCTCAGAACCCCGCGGCGACGAGCCAGATGGGGAGCGAGTCGGTTCGCATCTCTCTCCTCCAAGTCGACCACATTGGCACATTGCAGACTCCGCTCCGTTCTAGGCTCCTAGCCCCCAACCCAACCGCGCGACGGCACTTGACCTCTCGTCCTGTCGCACCTTACGACTGTCCAGCTGACCCGAGCCTGAGCCCGACCAAGACGCCCGCCACAGGGATCCGGCCGAGTGTCGCACCACTCACTGCCCACCACCACGGCCGCTGCACACGATCGACAGCATGGACGACTCCTCGAACCCTAATCAGCCTCCCGCCGGCGCCCACGGCGAGCCGCCCGCCGCGCCGCCCGAGGTACCCAAGGGCATCCCCGCCATGACGGCGATGTCTGCCATGTCCGGCGCCGCCCCTGCGTTGCTGCCACCACATCCCCTCCCGACGACATCGACCTTGCCGACAAGAGCCGCACCTCACCAAGAGCCTGCCTTCGTCCAACCCTCCTCCTACCTGCGGCCCCGGGTGCTCCAGCAGCGGTCTGACCAGATCGCCGCCTCTCCAATGAGTCCCATCGACGAAGAGCAGATGCAGGGCCTGGTCAGTGATCCCTCCCACTGGATGATTCGCCCAGCGGCCAACAAACGCCACTGGCAGCATAGGCAACGCTGGAGACGACATCTTTTCGCTGGACAGTATTGCTGACCTTAACTCCCCACGTTACAGAAGGGTGTCCGCGATTTCCTTCGAGTCCGAACGAGCTACGACGTCCTGCCTCTGTCCTTCCGCCTTATCATCCTCGATAACGATCTTCTCATCAGGAAAAGCCTTACGATTCTTCAACAAAATGGTACCTGGTCTATGCTACTGTCATGACACGTTCGAGCGTAAGAGCTAACCAGGGCATACAGGCATTGTCTCGGCGCCGCTGTGGGATTCACAAAACTCGAGATTCGCTGGTCTTCTCACCAGTACCGACTACATAAATCTGATTCAGTACTATTGTCAATTCCCCGAGCAGATCGATAACGTCGAAAAGTTCAGGCTGAGCAGCCTCAGAGGTATGTCATTTCCAGATACTACCCTAGATGGCGTTGGCCTTCCACGATGCGGCGCCCAGTCCTCTCACCAGGAACATCATGCTGATCATGCGGTTCAACCCAGACATTGAAAAAGCCATTGGGGTGCTGCCGCTTGAGACGGTCTCCGTCCACCCATCGAAGCCACTGTACGAAGCTTGCAGTCGTATGCTCAGAAGCCGCGCTCGCCGCATACCACTCGTGGACACGGACGATGAAACGGGGCGCGAAACGGTCGTCAGCGTCATCACACAGTATCGCATCCTCAAGTTCATCGCGGTCAACACGGAGCCGCATACCTCGCTGCTGAAGAAGTCCGTCCGAGAGATCAACCTTGGCACCTACGCGAACCTAGCTATTGCCAGTATGAACAGCTCTGTTCTCGACGTCATCGATATGATGGTCACAGGGAACATTTCGGCGGTTCCGATCGTTGACAAGAATAATGTCGTTCTCAACGTCTTCGAGGCAGTCGATGTGATTCCTTGCATCAGAGGTGGCAATTATGACGAGCTCAAGTCGACTGTTGGCGAGGCCCTGTCGAAGCGCGCGGACGACTTTCCTGGCATATACACCTGTCAAGAGGACGATCGACTCGACTCTCTGTTTACGACCCTTCGTCAGTCGCGGGTCCACCGCATCATCGTCATCGATGAGGGCATGCACCTCAAGGGCATTATTTCCCTGTCGGATATCCTTAAATATGTGCTCTTCCACGGCGACGAGGGTGGCTACTTCCCTCCTGCATCGTGATTGTGGTGAGGATGAGACAGGAGCTTCACTATCTCGCGAAAGGTCGCACAGTCTCATACATCACCCAAAAAGGATCTGGATGATTTCGGCTGGCATCGCAGGGCGTCTGGAGTCAGGGACGGCATCACACAGGCGGGGTTTATCGAAGGCCAAGGCCTCCTGCCATATAGAGCTTTCTGTCCCACCTTTTATGGGCTCCATTTGATTATATACAATTTTACAGGTTTCGTTGTTCCCCGTGGCCTTTTGCGCTTTCCTTGGTTGCCGTCTTCGGTTTTGCGTAGGCGGTCGTTCTTTCTGCAGACCACCCCAGCACCAGGCTATTGATGTTGGGTCTCCACGACGACTGCGAACGAGCTCGCTCCTGGTCGCCATTGTCTGGTAAGAAGGAATGATCTGCCTCGCTACAATTGTACCTTCGCAACGCAACGGGCTTTCAATGTTACAACACTGGCGTGATTGGTTTGTCAGAACCACCGGACGTCCGCCTCCACGAGCACGCCCAGGTATCCGGTCGCCGCCAGGCACACTAGGCTCCTGATGAACTAGCATAAAAGACTTGACAAGATACAGGACAACCACCCTCGGCCCCATCTTGGCAGCACATCACCATAATTCAGTGGCGCCGCACGCCGATATCCACCTGCGCCGCCTTGCATTCATGTCTACACACGGCTGTAATACCAGCCATGGCCTCTATATCGTCAACGGCTCCCACGAAACAGTCATCTGTACCACGAATCGACAGGTCTCACCTTGGTCGCAGACGGACTGTCCAGAACAGGCCTGACCTGACAGTTCCGAAAGACTTCGAGCAAACCCAAAGGAGTACGCCACCGGACACTCTAGACAGGTCACAGACACGCCGTGAAACTCGTCCTCCACCCATGCCAAGAAGCACAAATACCTGGTCGTCGTCGAGCGGCGACCTGGGCCTCGAACTAGAGCACGACGTGGTCGACAGCCGGAAGAAGTTTGTAGAAGAGTACAACCGGCTCTCTCGAAAGGTGAGACGGGCTCTGCCAGCACACCGGCCTTCCGTGTCGGCATTGGATGCTTGAAAGTAGTGCTGATCGATTTGTCGTCATCTAGTATGGAGTGCGCGCGATTGTCCCTGGAGACTTTCCCACGGCACATGTGAGTTCTCGCTCTCTGCCGGAACACCCATCTCGCTAATGGTTTGTCCAGGGCAGAGCAGTTTCATTCCCACGCACGAAGGGCAGGTGGCTGCCCAGAGCGCTTGGAGCCAATCTCGTAACGGCGACAGCAGCTGGAGGCGCCATTGTAGACCCAAAGCACCACAATATCAAACGCCATCGCAGTGTCGGCGATATTGTGTTGAACCTCGTGCATCCAGCGACAAAGTCGGAAACTGCAGCCACTGAGCACTTAACTTCGCTAGTGAGGATGAGTGGCCAAAGTCTTTTATACTTGCCTTCCGAATATGCAGCTCGCCCCCTGGTCCTGCCGACTTGCCTTCGAGCCACCGCACAGAGACTTGTTCAGCAAGGTACGCAGACGCACACAGACAACAGAGTGCGAGTTTGCTGATATGCCGTGTTAGGTGACACCCGTGGTATCTTTCGCATTCCTGGATCCGTGCGCATCGTGAACGCACTCTACAATTACTACCATGACAACCGGGACGAGGAGCGAGTGTCGAGCACAACACGGTGTCCAAGCCTGCCATCACATATCAATCTCGGCATCCACGATATAGCATCGGTTTTCAAGAAGGTCCTTGGCAACCTCTCGGGGGGGATACTTGGTTCGCTAGGCGTTTTTGACGCACTGGTAGCTATCTTCAGTCAGTTGCAAGCCGAACCTGAGCTTGCACGAACAAGGAGAACTAGGCTGAGAGCTCGCCTGATTGCCCTTGTGCTCGGCACAATTCAATCCCGCTACCAAAGAGATCTCGCTTGTGCCGTGTTTGGCTTGCTGAGCTTTATTGGTCGTCAGGGCGAGGTAGCCTCTCGTGAGGATGCCAAAGGAAGACCATTGCCGACAGGAGAACTGATGGGGTACAATGCACTTGGCATCATCTTTGGCCCTCTGCTGGTAGGGGATCTGCTGTCAGAGTACAGCATGAAGACAGCAGATCCTGCTGCAGGCCTCGTGTTGTTCGCCATCACACCACCGCGTCTCAAGAGAAGAAGCCGCAAGCAGAAGTCGGCCTTGCCCAAGGAGAACGACGGGGTACTGCCCACGACAGTGGATAAGCTGTTCGTCGCCAGCAGCATTGTCGAGATGGTCATCACTCATTGGAGGGACGTCATTCGGCAGTGGATGTGCTTGGATGCACAATTTTCAAACATCGCTCCGGTCACATCACTGCTCGATCGCGATGTGTCTAGATCATTCTTGAATCAATCGCTCCCAAACCTGCCACCACCCTCAAAGGCCGCAGCTAGGCCATACTCTTGGCATGGTCACGGGGTCGCAAGAATTGCAAATCGCGAGCCTTTGCAAGCAGGAGATGAGCGAGTCCTTGAGCCCACCAGCTCTGGTGATGCCGGCACGTCTGAAGCAGGGTTTCACTCATATCAGCGGAGCACAAGTGATGATCTGGCGTATGGTATTCACCCTGAAGCTTCTCGACGTGGCGTGAAAGCAGACGGCTTCGCGAACTTTTGTCCACCCATGTGGCCCTTCGCGAAGATGCTTTCCCCAACCATCGAGAGAAGTGCTGAAACATCCCCGTCGAGTGAGAGCCGCCTCACTACTGGGACGCCTTCTCCAAAAGACACCCGTATGAGTCCAATAACTCGCTTGGATACCAGTCACGTTCTCCCTCCGCCAACAGTGCCAGCAGCTTTCGCAACGACCTCTGAACGTCATGCCTCCTCCCGGGCCGAATCACCAGCTGTGGAGACTTGGCCGCCATTTCGACCACGATCTTGGCGTAGTGCCTACGATGACACTGAGAGCGCCTTGAGACATTGGCTATCTGATGCTCACGTTGAGCGCGTCGGTCATGCTGTCCAGCAGCAAACCTCCTTGAACCGAAATAAAGGATATCAAACGCTGAATTCCAGGAGAGCACCGCAATCGATGCTTCAGGGGCAAGAGCTCTACAGTGCTCTGTCCGTATTCGACTCAAAACAGCTGGAGAGCAATCACTGTACAAAGATGCCAGATGGCAAGTATGCTACGACTGACACTGCGACTGAGGGTGAAAAGTCCAGTGATCGGCCCCAAGCCGAACCCAGTGGTTTCCAGCCGCAGATTGCTATGAAACCGGCTATCTCTACTCGACGAAATAGCGATCTTGTCGGTGAGCTGGATCTCGGTACTCCCAGCACGCGGAATTGGCGAGATGGCGAGTGTCTACATACAGAAAGTCACACCACAGGGCACCTTATCGCCAAGCCAAACACAGCCTTGTCATATGTGCCTCGAGACATAGATGCACACAGTGCAGCCTCGGCCTCCACCAATCTCGCCTCGATTTCAGTACAGCAACAGACTACTGCGGCAGACAAGGTGCAGGACAAACTCCTCAAGCCGCCAGGTCTGGAACGCGTGGCGAACCCAAGACCAGAGACACCGCCGTGGAAGCGTCTCTTGCAACAAAAACGCAGCGAGCAAAAACAAAAGCCACCCGCCTTATCTGTGGAGAGGAAAAGCATATTCGAAAATAAAGCGAACGCGACACCAGTCCGAATTAGGGCCTTCTCTAGACAACGCACATCTTCGTTGACTCTCGCACGTTCTGCCGAGGTTACCAAGGCTGCAGAGACAACGCAATCTGTATGGACTCCTATATCTAGCGGCGTGCGAGCCATGGCGGCACTCTTTGACCAGCAGACAAAAGGGACTCGCGGCGCTGCTTCAGCGGAACACGCTCAACCACATCCTGGTATTACAAGGTCCGGCTATGTTGGTTCACAAGAAAAACAAGGTCCCCCGGCACCAGCGCTCTCGTCGATGTTTTCAGTCCTCAAGCAGGAGACAAGACCCGGGCAAGACGCAACCACTGTCGGTACACTGACGCCCTCAAGAAGTACAGCTGAATTACTAGTGGACCCTGGTCTCCGAGGTGATATCCAGGAGCCCCAGCACATGACCACACCGCATAGTTTCCCTCGGGCAAACCTCAGATCGGCAGGCATGAGAATCGCAGCGGCAAGGAGCGTACCTCAAGGTCTAGTTGAACAGCCCACTCCGTATCGGCCACGGTTGTTAAGCCGACCTCCAAGTCTCGGGACGATGCTGCAAGGCGACGAAGAGCCACCAGTGGCACAGCACGTGAACTTCATGCGACCACGATCAACCTTCGGCGGCGGCTCACAGAGCGGAGATGACGGTGGTGGTCTCGCCAGAGTAATGGCCGGGAGTCCTCGTATCGCAAGCAGCAGCTCACTCTTACATGATCGCATCCGCAGCCTCCAAAGCCAAATCGCTTCTCGGGACGAAGAGCTGGCGCAGATGCGAAGGCATCTAGAGACACGGGAGGATGTCGGAATTAGTAGTCTATGCGAGCAGCTGAGGCAAACCAAGAGGGAGTGCAAGATGTGGAGAGAACGGGCAGAGGCAGCGGAACGACGAGTTGCTGCATTCGAACAATTCACTGCCAAGATTCGGAGGATGGGAGGAGACCACGATCTCGCAACCACGGAAAATCCGAATGGAGTAGGCCAGAGCGACGGAGCCTTGTTAAGGACGGGGGATACATCAGTGCGGCACGAAAGTCATAAGGACCGTACCTCCGAGGGCTCAGATAAGACGGAGGATGTGGAGGGCTTTAAGCAACGCATACGAAGTCGTATGTTGGCCTACGTGGAGGACCGCTCGCCAACAGGCTCCGATGGAAGAATATTTGACTAGATCGATATGGATAATGGACAGAAAAGTCGGGGACGGGCCTCGTGGGGAAAGCCCCTGCAGTGCTGAGGAGCGCACGGTGCTTGCGTGATTGAGTACAACATCCGTCTTGTCAGTATCGTAGCGGTTTTGGGTTTCCAGTTGCGAATGCGATAGAGAGTAGCATGGATGTCGCCGCTTGTGATGGAATCACCGACACGATATGTTTCCCTTGCACTTTGTATCGTATCCCGACTGCAATCGTGGTTTGTGGCCGACTCCAACATTGCCTCGACCGTGACTTGTCCCGTCCATGAGTTTTATGTCGTGCTGGACGAGCCTTATGTTCTACACTCTAGTATAACGATTGTACTGTACATAATCTACATATTTTACACCACGAACGGCATCCAAATATCTAAACAGAAGTATGATTGCTCTCACTCCGCGGAAGGAAATCTATAGAGCCTCTTCGCACTCTATAGTTCGGCCCGGATCTTGTGAATTGCCCCGCAACGGTTTCCTAGATTAGAATGGCGGCGGCGACGTGGACCTGACTTACCCCCCAAGTGTTCGGATGCTGCTGGAGACTCGTCTCTTTTGAAGCGTCCCATATTGCACCTTCAGCACAGGGTTGCGACGACGCGGCACGTTGACATATCACCGAGAAGAAGATATCGTGCTGTGTCGCATGACGGCTGGACTAGGTCCACGATACGCACCATCGACATACGACAGGGCGCATTTGTGGCTTCGACGTTCAAATTGCTCCTCAGAGGCGGCTGTTGGCGTCGAGATGACTTTCGTCACCTGGCCTGCCACAAGCGCAAAGTGTCGAGACTCTTCGCCCTCGAGCAGCTTGAGGTTGACTAGCCTGCACTGCAGAACGTGCAGTATACCAGGTCCTCGCAGGAGCGGAGCAGGAAGTTCTTGGAGCATGACTGAGAGGTCCTTGGCCGAAGACTGTAAGGTGGCAAGCCATACATCTTCCCACTGCTGCTGACCATCGACGTGAACACCAATGTCGTCCAGACCAGCCAGCAGACCAAGTCGACGTCGCCGCTTCCCATCGCCATGCTCGCCGATGCTGCTGCTGGGTGCATTGCTGTAGCCCCGAGCGAACAGATCCGCGACCTTGGCACCGTGCTGGTCCGCACTCAGGATGTGCACGTTGAAGGCCCGACTGGCGAGGATAGCGCTATGCGACCGGCTCGGCAGGGTGACGTTGAAGAGGATGGTGGGTGCTGGGTGCAGAGTTAGCGAGGTGAATGACGACGCCGTCATGGCTCGCGGAAGGGGCCCGAGTACGGAAGAGCCGTCGACATCCTGGCCGCGGGCGACCGAGTGCGGGATCTCTGAATCGGCCCAGTGGTCCGGGACACGGGCGGAGCGTTTTCCGGTGTCGTGAACCTTCAAAGTCGGGCAGTCGAGTGCGGTGATGACGACGACCGGGTGCGGAACGTGGCGCATGACAGTCCGGAACGACTCGCTGACAGGCCTTGTGTTGGCGCTGGAAAACTGCCAGCGACGGGGGATCGTGGTGAGGTGCAGAGATGTCTTCACGACAGGCGCCGCGTGAGGGGTGCGGTGCCCGGCGCATTGTGCGGGAGTCACTGCAGTGGCTGTGAGCGGGGATGGTACATGCCGAGATGTGCCGGGCCGTGCTGCCGACCACAGGCGTTGCAGGCAGCTCATCTCAGACCAGGCGCGGCCGGTGTCGACATTCGCCGTAATGTCTTGTCGTGGCCACCTGGGAAGCCGGGCTCATGACGTTCCTTGGTGGTGATCGGAAAGAGCTTGGAACGGATCCGGGCAGGGTTCTGCTGCATCCCGCATTCCCATGTGCGCCGAAATTAAGGTGGACCTCGACACACCCAGACCGTCAATCGATAAGCCATCACGGCTGGGCGATGGGACATGCACCCGCATACCTTTATTGTTAGACCACTCGTGGGAACTCTCGAGGGCAACCCATCACAGCCGCTCAGCATCACCTACAACGTCCTTCCCCCCAGCTGCTCGGGAGCGCAAGGCACGCCAGGCCACTGCATTCGCGGACAGAGGGTCTCCGATTAGCTTCACGACCGTCATCAATCCCGACTCGAGCACGACCTGAGGTGCACGACACACTTCAGAAAAACCTCGACAACCATGGCCTCTCGCGCGACATCAACGGGCGCCGTCTTTGGCCGCCGCCCAGCCCTGCTGTCCCAAACCTCCACATGCCAGTGTGCTTCCGCTGCCACAAGATCAGCAACACAATCAACATGGTCGGCGGGCAGCCGGCGGGCCTTCTCGCAGACTTCGGCCCGGGCCGCCGACATCATCCGCCGCCCACGACGGCCTTACCAGTTCACCCAGCTCGTCCAGCTCTCCGACGGTTCCACGTACACGATGCGGACAAGTTCACCGCTGGGCATGTACAAGTCAACCAAGGACACCCGCAACCACCTCACCTGGCAGCCTAGCGACAAGTCCCTCAAGTCCGTAGAGGTGGATGAGGCCGGCAAGCTCGCCGCCTTCCGCGAGCGTTTCGGCCGCGCCTTCGACCTCGAGGTCGAATCCGAAGAGCAGAAAAGTCCCGGCGCCGATTCCGCCGCCAAGAACAAGAGTGCCAGCAAGGCTTCCAGCGGCGATGCTCTGGGTGATTTGATTGCCGGGTACGCTAGACCTGAGGATACGCCAGCGGCTCCGGTGGGACACGGCAAGAAACCGGCAGGCAAGAAATGAATTGCTCTGAGATGCCAGACGACGAGCCTTGTATAAGTAGTGGTGGTTAACCATCCAACCATGGCCAGATGCAACAAATTGCGATATACTGAAACGCACAGCAAATGCATGGGGCGTAATTGAGACGCCGGTGCGGAGACAGGAACATATAGCGCAGAGACTCGAAGCGACACCGAGAAGAGCTATTGTACTTATATAAACGTTGGAGTCACCAGTCACATGCCCAAGAATTGGCACTGGAGAGGATTCTCGGCCTGGACTTAGATGAATGCATTATGTACAAAGCCTGTATACACACTACCTCATCGTGCCCTTCACAACAGCCTTGTTCGCCTGCCTCGGTGTCGACCAAGATGTTTTGCCAGCATTACTCCAACGCAATTACAACATAAGCGGTGCTTGCTTCTAGATCTAGTCCGAGTCTTCGTCGATGGTCGCTCGTGCGCGATCCACAGCAGTATCTCCTCTGCCGTTACCGGCCTTATCAGCACCAGCGTGGCTGAGGCCGCGATAGAATACGGTGTCGTCATCCTCGGCGTCCAACTGCATTAGGAAGGTCTCCCACTTCTCAATCAGCTGCAGCGACACGTTAGTGAATGGCATAGCATAGGTCTCGTTGGTACAGCCACCTACCTCTTTCTGTGCCTCAACAGCACTTTCCAAGAATGTCTCTACCGAACCCTTGAAATCTTCGACCTTCTCACGCTCAAAGCGGTCGAGTTCGGCTCGCATGAGTCGGCCCATGTCATCGAACAAGAGGCGGGCTTGATGTACCTTGCGCTCCGCATCGGCGACCTCGGCACTGACTTGATTAAGCCGATCCTGCTGGGACTTGCCCTGTCGCAGCAATTTGTCCTGCGTGGTCTTGCGCTTCTGCAATTCGGCCTCTGCATTGTGCCACGAGTAAAAGGCCTTTTGCCTCTGCTGGAATGCTTGTTTTACGCTGCCAATCAGCCGAACGTACTCATCAATGACAATGCCAAAGGTGAGGACATCCTGCTGAGCCTGACGATCGTAAATGTCACGAATAGTGAGTTGGAGGTCGGAGAGAGCCTCCAGGGGTCCTGAGAGTGTCGGACTCAGTTCGACCGTTGACAGTGCGTGCAATGAGGACGAGAAGTCACCCGCAGCCTCCGCCATGGCACGACGTTGCATGACCATACTGTCCATTGACTTCATCAAGCCCTTCAGTTGGTTCTCGAGAGCATCAAGATACACTTTTCGGTCATGGAACCACTAAGAGTGTCGTATGTCAGTCCAAGCAGAATCTAGGATGTGGTCCTCGTGTTGTTGTGCAACTTACGTCGTCCTGCTCCACGAACTTGTTGCTGCTTCCCATGCTTATACCGAGCGACCCCAAGACACCCTTGCTCTCTGTCGGTAGAGGCTCCCTCCGTTCCTTGTGCTTAATATCAACGTTGAATGCTTCGCTTTCCAGGAAGAGCTTCAGATCTGGGTCGTTCTGTAGTGTTGGGTGAGCCGCGATCTTGTTGCACATCTTCTCCAGGGCCGCGCGGCGAGACTCGACGAAGTTGCTCTCAAAACGGTTCAGGGCCTGCTTCTCTGGTGGTGGCGGGACCACGACGCCAGGATTGTTGCCATGCATGGTGGTGTAGAGCCAGAGGAAGTCACGATACCGGCGCTTGACTTCGAACTCGGGTTGTTTGTACCCCTTCGATGTTGTCTAGTCGCAAGTCAGCACCATCCGTGTGAAAGATTTACACTGAAACGTACTCTTGTCCGCACAGAATACACAATGTGAGAGCTTGTGAGATCCCCGACTTTGTGAGGATCTCCGACCGTGATGTAGAACGTAGGCTTGGCGGCCTGCTCTACGCTGACGCTCGGCTGTGTACCTGTCCTCATCGGACTCGGCAAAGCAGCCTGGACTGGAGGAGGCGCACGACCGGAACCCCTGTCGAAGAGGCTGTCTTCGTCATCTTCGAGCCTGTTGGGGTCGTTGGGTCCAGCCTTCTTCTGCGCAGCTTGTGGCATCGTAGTTCGTATGGGGAGCTGCTCCTTCTGGGGCGGCGCGGGAGGCTCATCGGAGGACGGCTCGGTGGTCGGGGTGGGACCACCACCCAGGGGACCCAATGGACCGAGGGGATCATCTGCAGACGCGAGCTGTGTCGGTTGGGCGACTAGGCGACGAACGGGGCCACGGGTCTTGCGAGTGGGCGACTTGACGGATGACTGGGACTGCTGCGAGGATCCCTGGACCTGTGGTTGCGTTGCAGAGCTTGCTATACGATTGTCTGGTCAGCATGTGAAAAGGCAGCAGGTCTGCCGGAGAGTTTTTGTGTCACGAACCAGGCTGCGACTTGTCTGAAGCATTCGGCGGTGCCGATTGTGAGGGGACATCTACAGGGCGGGACGGTCAGCGAGGCTGTCGCGGACCGTGACGACTAGGTTTGAGCGTGCGCATGTGAACATACCGCCCCAAGGCGAATCGCCAGCTGCGTCGCCCAGATCCATGCTGCCGACTCAACTTGATTGGAGTGCGCAGGTGAAGAAAGTGGTTGGGAGGAGTGGACGGTCGAGCACAGAGCAGGAGCTGTGTAATCGCAAGCTAGGTTGGCAGGCAGTAGTCGAGGTATGATGGTATGGGTGGCCGTAGTGGGGATGGGCCTGCGATCCGGCAGCGGCGGGCAGGCGCAGGTGCCGCCTCATCATCGTTCAGGAGCTTGGAGAGCTCCCCTGGCAGTTCGCTGGCTTGGGGTGTGCCCCAGCAAGCAACATCACTGGCTCCCGGGTAACCCTTCCCTTCCCATACTCATGGACCAGACAATGAGATCACGGCAGCCACACGACCATAAGCACCAGACATCTACATTTTTTGTAGCAACATCGTCAGGTCAAGCACGCCTGAGCACTATATGCAAATATTCGAGTGACCTGCACCATTTGTCGACGCAACTCTTATCCTGAAGCTGACCAGACCAAGGCAGTTTTGTGCCATCAGACAGGACTAACAATGACATTGGGTATACCTGGGCGCCGTAAAAATGCACGAATAATGGGCTC
Source organism: Microdochium bolleyi (assembly GCA_001566295.1). NCBI lineage: Eukaryota > Fungi > Ascomycota > Sordariomycetes > Xylariales > Microdochiaceae > Microdochium > Microdochium bolleyi. The sequence continues at coordinate 1,323,817 of KQ964248.1, read as the reverse complement.
GCTGGAGCGATTCAGGTCACCATCTGACTGGACTCTGCCTCGTTCTTCTCTCCTTGGTTTCGTTGCAATATCGTGCGCAGCAGAGACTCGGCCTGGTCCCAGAGCTCGGATTCCATGTCCCGCTCGACCTTGTTGCTGCGGCTGTTGAGCCAGCCAGGATCCAGGCCGCCAATCTTTCCATCTCCGTCTGGCTCAAGAGGTGCATGTCGCGACTCGGTCGTTGTTGCTGGTTGTGCCTCGGCGTCGTCCTTGCGCAGAGTCACGATATTGGCCTCCTCGAGGCCGTAGATCTGGCGCTTCATCCCGGTATTGACGACCCGGAGCGTACGGATGAAGTCATCCATTGAATCTTGGAACAACCGAGTACGATCGCTTGCGTCGCCCATGGTGGTGTCCTCCTCGCTATCCTGGACCTCCTTCTTCCCCAGACTGCCGACTGCCTGACCCACGGAGCGCAGTAGACTCACGATATCCTGCTCATATTGTTAGCGCCTGGTTCGCCAAGCTTGCACAACGGCATATCTGTAATCTGTCAATAGCCGTGGCTTACTTTGTCGATCTGCCCTAGCTGTTGGACGCGCTCCGCCTTTGTGAAAGGCACGAACTCCGAGGCATTTTCCGGATCCATGCCTGTGTTGACATCTACAAGATTTTCCGATAACGGTCCAAAAGTGAAGTGAACGGCGTCGTGTATGGGCGTGATTGTCACAGCGCCTGTTCGCGTGCCAGGTTTGCTTGATGATAGGTACCAGAAGTCGTGTGGGACAACGACCTCGGGACGGTCCACTGGCTCGGGCTTTGGACCGTAAAGCTGCCGCAAACGGCTCTGGTCAAGTCCAAAAACACGGATCACAGCACAAGACAGTCCGACGAGTGCGCACAACAGTCACGAATGATGATGAGTGCACGCCCATCGCCATTCATTACTTGCAAATCCTTCGACGTCTCGTTGACCCCAACCACTTGGGCAGGCATTCCGGCGACAGTGATCGGTTTTATCGATAAGCATTTGCGTACGTGCTGCATTATGTAAGCGCATTCGTCGTCCACATCCGCGTCGCATATACGTAGACGCGGCGAAGCTTCAAGCCTCAAGAACGACCCAAGGCAAATTCGCATTTCCAGCATCGACCTCACGTGCCTGTACGTCTGGCCGCGACGTTCGGACTGAGGCACTGCTCGAGCTTCATCAACAAGTCGAAGCATCTGTGCGATTTGCGCACCCACAGAGTGCCAGTCCTTTCTGTGGGAGCAATGCATGGTAGAGTAGCAGTTCGGAAGCAGTGAACACCTTTGAAGCTGCCGCCCCCAGCCTCTCCCCTTGAGCCGTTACCATGTCCGCCAACAACAACGGCAACGATGCCGCCGCTGCCAGCAGCAGTGGCGGCACGGCGCAACTTCCCTCGGCTGGTGCTGCTGCCACCACGACCGCAGCATTCGCGCCGCAACAGCCTGGTGCCACAACTCCAGCGCCTGGCTCGGCAACCACGCCCGGTGCCGCAGCCGCGGCACCACCTCCGCCTCCGGCCAGCCAGGACCTCAACAAGATTGTAAGTCTGCCGGCTATCAATGTGCCTTGCTGCCTTTCAAGCGTCTGATGCACGGCATCATTTGCTCGCTTGCAAATGCCTCAGTACTTCGCCTGCCCTGCCTTCCTGTCCCACTGAGCACGGCACACGTTCTTATGTTCTGGTCACTTTTGGCTCACAACATCAATTCCATTGCCATTGCCTGGTCCAATTGGCAACCCTTGTATACGCAACCTTCATACGCGAATGTTCCCTCATTCGTGTTTGCATTCTCGCTCGGCATGTCGTCCCCGGCCTCCGCTGACACCTATCATCAGGTCACGGACTACCTCGTGAAAAAAGGTTTCAACCGCACAAATGCTATCTTCACACAGGAGATACGCGATCTGGACGAGTCAGGAAAGCCAAAACCCAGCGCAGATCTCAAGAGCGCTGGTAGGTTCCGCAAAGCGTTCACCCATCTGGAGAAATGGGTTGAGAATGGACTGGACCTCCACAAGGTAAGTCGTGACGCGTCACTCAGCCAACTTGATAACTAACAAGTCCGTAGTTCGAATTGTGGAAAGTCATGTGGCCTGTCTTCGTGTACTTCTATCTTGATCTTGTCAGCCAAGGCTCGTATGCGCACGCCGAGGAGTTTCTGGACAAGTTCCGGGGTTTGTTTGAGAACTCACACCGTGAAGAACTGCAACGCATTGCTACGATCAAGTCCGCCACTCATGTCAAGGACAACCAGGTCTCACAGCTCTACCTGAACAACAGGTATCGCATACCAATGAGTGTGCAGGTCTCTGGTCGCCTCTTCAGCTTCCTCGAAAGGGACGAGGATCTCAATCGGCCCACGATCGATGTGCTGCAAGAGCGGTGCTCCTTCGACGTTGTCGAGAGGGGACCGTTAGAACCTTTTAGCTTTGAAGCAATCTATCGCCGAGCTCGGCATATGGAACTAGACGATGTCGACGCGCAAGAGGGTCTTCCAGGATCAGATCGACGCAGTGGTGTTACCAACAGGGACATTCTCGACAATACCGCTACGCTGAAGCTGGGACCTCTGCCAATGGACCCTGAGCTTCGAACTGATGTCGCTGCGGAACTCGAAGACGAGGACAAGATCCACCCTCCTAAGGAAGGCAAGCCCACTCTTGTGGATGAGTTTAACCAGATGCATCCTATAAAGAAGGAAGCTGAAGATTCGCCATCACGCACGGATATTCCTTATCCGCCATCCCGCGCGAGGGATGTCGTGATGGAGATGCAGAAGGTTCGCGAGAACCGCGACCGGTTCCGTATCGAAGGGCGGACGGGAGGTGTTGGTACCGCCGCGTCAGTGTGCATGTTCACCTTCCACAACACGCTTGGAAAGTATGTGTCAACTCCAGTCAAGTCTACCACTTGTGTCGAAGCTAACAATGTGTAGTGTATCCGCTATGGACTTCTCCAAGGACAGCAAGCTTGTGGCTGTTGGCACTACTGATTCTTACATCCGTGTCTGGTCACTCGATGGCAAAGAGCTGAAGTCAAAAATGCCCAATGACACACTGGTGACAAACAACCGGAAGCTTATAGGACATTCTGCACCAGTCTACTCCGTGTCGTTTGCAGACTCGATAGCAAACGCGGAACGTGACGTCTTCGAGGCTGACTCGAAGCCGGAAACGGACACCAAGCTGTTGTTGTCATGTTCTGCCGACGGCCAGATTCGGCTTTGGTCACTGGAAGTCTGGTCGTGCCTTTGCATATACAAGGGCCATGACGGCCCGGTCATGAGTCTGTCGTGGGGCCCCCATGGTCACTACTTCGCCAGCGGTGGTTGGGACAAGACTGTGCGTATTTGGGCACAGGACCATGCATCGGCCCAGCGACTTTGTGTGGGTCACGACACTGCCATTTCAGCGCTCACGTGGCACCCTAATGGCGCTTACGTCTTCTCATCTTCCGACGAATCAGACAAGTCAGTGCGGATGTGGTCACTCTCCACGGGAACCTGCGTGCGTGTGTTTTCAGGACACACGGATCACATTACTGCACTAGAGTGCGCACCCGATGGCAAGCTTCTGGCTTCTGCTGATGTGGGCGGCAACATATTCCTTTGGGACATAGCCAAGGGCGAGCGCATCAAGCGATGCCGTGGCCATGGTCGGGGCGGTATCTGGTCACTCAGCTTCAGCGTCGAGAGCAGCGTCCTTGCCTCAGGCGGCCAGGACAATACCGTGCGTATTTGGGACGTCGAAGTCCCTACAGAAGGTAAATCTTCAGCACAGCAGTCGGAAGGCGATGCATCAGCAACTGCGGCTGCCGGACAGGGCGATGGAAAAGCCGCCCCAACGAACAACGCTAATGCAACGGGCATGGGAAGCACCACCGGCAAGAAGAAGGGTAAAGATGTGACTGTAACGCCAGACCAGATCAGTGCATTCCCGACCAAGAAGACGCCGGTGCTGAAGGTCCAATTTACGAGGATGAACTTGGTTGTGGCCGGGGGTTGCTACCTTCCAGAGATCCAGGACCGAGACGCGCCGCGATAAGCCACCAATCTCTTCCTCACTAGTGTCGGAGGGAAGAAATCCACCTTCTATCAGGGTAGATGGGGGTAGCACGCACTTGCACAAAGCTGCTGTCACTGTATCTGTCCCGTGTGCGCCTCCGAGGTCCGCTGGAGCATGGAAGATCTCATATGGCCAGGAGACGAGCGTGCTACGAAGGCGTCTGGCGAGAGGGGAATTATTTATAGGCATGTTCTGCTTTAAAGATATCCGAAAAATTAGGAGCAGCTAAAGCTTCGTATCGAGCACATTGGTCGTGCTGACGTTTATCAGGATGATGGATCATCTTCGACAGCAACGACCAAAGCAGTTGTCCATTGAACGCGAGTGTGATCTGTGTTGCCAAGGTCTAATAGCAGAGTCGCCGTCTATCCCGTTGCTCGAACGGAAACATCACAAAGACTACTGGAATATTGTCAAGGCGGACCAGTGACGAGGCTGAGCGCTGCCCTTCCCATAGTTGCACTGTTTGTGCACTTTGTCTCGGGGGCCCAATGATTAATCGTAGGGTCACCTCCCAGGAGCAGTGCCCCACCACCCCACGGCGGTTCTGTCAGTCAGTCGGGCCATTTGGCCCATGACGTCCCCAATGCACACTTCTTGCCGTTGCTCATCGACTTCTGCTGCAACCATCTCCTTCATACATCTGGGTAATGACACCAGCTGGAGACGTCCGGCCCATGAAGCCTGTCTGCGCCACAACTTAAGCGGGCCGGGACGCTGTGCAATCACTCGGGACGTCGCGCGAGCTCGGTGTAGTCCCTTTACGGCCGGGGTTCCCGACGTGATATTGCCATCTTTGCCAACGCTATATTGTCCTCGGCGAGCTCTCCCATCAGGGATATCTGCAAGAGCCTGTCCATGACTATGCCGTCCGCAGTAGGACCAAATCAAGGCAGCGGTGAACGTGTCTTGGCACCAGCAATGCAGTCTGTTTGCACCACAGGCTATGCGCAGTCACAAGCTGTAACCTTTGCAGCCAGCTGTGGTCAAGGCACAGACAGTGGCCACAGACAACAGGAGAGGCCAATCGTGCTCATCACCTCGCACATTCTGATGGGCCACTTGTCGCCCATGCTGCGCATTGCCTCCAAGCTGGTCACTCGAGGCTGGGAAGTTGCATTCCTCGGTCCTACAGCGCACAGAGCACGCATCGAGGCTACAGGGGCCGTGTTCATTGCACTTCGGGGCGATGCAGATATATACGACAAACGATACTACGAAATACCCCCCACGCCTGATTATGCGACGCTGCATTGGAGTCAGAGGGTGTGTGAAGACATTCGGTACCAACTTGTGGAGCCCCTGCCTACAGCATGGGAGTGCTTCACGGATGCGCTGGGCGCCTTGCAGTCAAGCAATATGGGATCGGGCGAGACATCTCGACGTGAGGTTGTACTGTTGTCAGAGGCATTCTCCTGGGGTGTCCTGCCCCTGTTCTATGGCGCGAAGCTTCCAGATGGCGTCAACACGCCGCTGGGCAGTGTATGTGTGTCTGTGACGGTCCCTGCTATACGCAGCATTGATCTTCCCCCATGTGGCTATCCCTTCCCATACGACCCGTCGCCGGAGGGCAGGGCGCGCAATGCAAAGCTCTGGACCAGAAGCTGGAGTCGGCGTGCACAACCCCTTACCAATCTGTTGGACGAGAAGCTCGTGAAGGCCGGAGCAACCAGAGGCTGTAGTGAACCAGGAAAACCCTTGCTCTCGGGCGCCAATTATCTAGTGCACGACTCCATACTACAGCTCGGAGTGCCTGGACTCGACTACCCCAGGAGCGACTGGCCGCCGCACTTGCGTTTCGTGGGTTTGGCACAAATGAAGATGCCCACCGACAAAGACGAGCTTGACGACGACGTGGGGTTCTCCTGGTGGGAAGAGATATTGGCGAACTCGAAACTGCCCGCGTTATCCCCGCTGCGAAAGAAGCTGCTGGTCGTTTCTCAAGGCACGGTTGAGATAAACCCGCTCGACCTGATTATCCCAACACTAAGGGCATATGCCAATCAGGCAGATGATGTCCTCGCTGTAGCAATCCTGGGGTGGAAGGACGCCAACCTAGAGGGCTATCGGCAGCATTTCACGAGAGGGGAGCTCCCCAGCAACGCCCGGATTGCCGATTTCCTCAACTACGACACGGTGTTGAGGCATGCGGACGTGTGGATCCACAACGCAGGCTTTGGGGCCGTGTGTCACGGCATAGCCAATGGAGTGCCAATGGTGTGCGCGGGAGAAGGGATGGACAAGGTGGACAACGCGCGGCGGGTGGCGTGGGCTGGAACCGGGGTAGACTTGCAGACGCAGACGCCAACGGCGGACATGGTAAGACGGGGTGTTGACAGGATTCTCAGCAGCGACGAGGGCCCTCTGTTTAGAGATAAAATCATGGCATTGCGGCAGGAGAGCGAGAAGCTTCAGTGTTTCGACGCTGTCGAAAATGAGCTCTTGCGGCTTGCTAGTCGCCAGCATGCCTCATGAAGAGGACGCAGATGCAACCGGACGCGATGGTCAATTCCAGATATCTCTCAGCTGTGCCAGACTTGATTATTGTGTACTCGGCAAGCATACCGGTAGCATGGACCCCGAGCCGTCGGGACGGGCGCCGGGCCCCAGCCACAGAGTGGAGCTGGCCCGGGCTCCGCACGCTGCCGCGAGGACCGCCTCCGCCTCCGCCTGGCTGCATTTCTGCGACGTGCCTTCCTCCTCATCTCCGGAGCCGCATGCCGCGCGCGACCACGACCCGCCGCCATGCTGTCCCGGTCCCGGTCCGGATCGCCGGACCCCAACCCGGGCCCAGATGCCGACGAGCGCCTCACCCTGCTGCGCCAGCAGATTGCCCATGCCGTCGCCGACCAGCTCGCCCGCGCCGACATTGACTGGCATGCCCTCGAACGGCTTGTCCAGCCCTCCCTCCGCATCGAGGCCACCCTCCACGATGCCACATCCACCCCGCCGCCGCCACAGACTCGCCGCCAGCGCAACGCCCAGCCTGCCCCTGTCCTCTCCGTGCGTTTTCACCTTCCCGCGCAGCATCCCGCATGGAAGTGCTCGTGAACCCCCTGGCTGACTCGCATCGTGACAGCACGTCATCGATCTGACCGACGTCGTCGGCTCGAGGTCGGCGGCGCCTACGCCACGGCCCCAAGGCCATGATACGGATCGTCTTGGTCTGGGTACTTTCACACCGGTGGCCTTCAAGGGCAAGCAGGTGCCGGGCACAATAGTCCCAGCCAAGACCAGCCGGCATCCGACACGGGTCGACCGGGCAGATAGCCCCAGTGCAAAGGCTAAACAACCGAGGACTCTTACCAGGGTCTCTCACGGTGCTGATCCCATTGGACCGTCTAGCGATGACGTCGGCATGTCAGGCATGACAGCCGACCAAGATGCAGACGGCGATGACGACGACCCCGACGGCGATGACGAGCACCACGAAAATAACCCCAGGAAGGCCATCAGCGGTCTGAGGCCCAGCAGGGCACCTGTCCAGCTCATCGAAGACGCAAATACCCAAAGGCAGATGCAGGTCGGGGACAAGAGCTTCCCCAAAAGGCGCAAAGTCGAGCCCACGGGCTACGCCCTCAAGCCGTCCACCCTGGATAAGCTTATTATCGGTATCTGGGAGCAGGTCCACAGCACGACTACCCTCGACCCCCAAGACCTGCTCGGCCAATTCATCTCTGTGCATGCAATTGAGGAGTCGGGGGAGAGCTCAATAGGCTCACTGCAGACAACGCCGGAGACTAGCGGGACAAGAGGTTCTTCAGCTGACCACGAGCTGCTGTCCTTGCCCATGTCAAGGTTATCCGGCAACAGGGGCGCCAGTTTGACCCAGTGGGGCCCCCTATCCTTCAGCCACAAGAACATATTCTGCCGCAAGGTCACGCAGGCCAGCAGGACCTGCCGGTCGGTTGAGGTCATCGTCCAGGCCCGCTGGGTCGAGCACTTTGAGGCGCACATCGAGGCATCCAGGATGGCCAATCCCTCTCTATCAGACACAAAACATCGCAAAGCCGCATTGGTGGAAGCCTGTCATGACTTCGGCTGGACCGAGAAGGAGCTACGTAACAAGATGGCGGTCTGGCGGGGCTACAAGGAGATCAAGGACGCAGGCGGTTGGTCTGCTCTCATCTTTGCCGGCATGGGCATTTATCGCTTCTGTAAGTACCGCATCGGTTTTGATAAGGAGAGCCTGCAGCGGCTGCGCAACCTCCGTCCTGCCCTCGAGGTAGCCGCCGACACGATGCACCCACATTGGCGCCAGCTCCTAGCTGTCGTCGACTTGCCCACCCAGCAAGTCTACACTGGCCATCGGCACGACTGGGTTGTCTTCCCGGATGGGTCAGACCCTGTCCCATTGTCCACAACATACCTCCAGTGGGACGTCAACTTTAGCTACAAGCATATAGACGAGTCGGTAGTCGATGAGCAGCAGTGGGGTGGTGACGACCCTCGCTGGGCGCCTCCTCTGACCCTGAAGCGAGTTGAGCCGTCGTCAGCCGCCCGCGGGAACGGCCTCTTAGCTGCCGCGGACTCGAATTCGACAGTCACCATGCCCGTCTGTACAGTCTGCGACAAGGAACAATCTGATGACCCTCGGTCTAATGCCTGCATGTGTTTCCCTTCGCTGTTCGGATGTTCCAATCCTGCTCCCAGTCCAGTCCAGGTGTTTCGGACGAAGGGGCGGAGCAATGGCTTGCTCGCGCTGTGCTCGTTCGAGCGCGGTTCCCCGGTAGGCGAGTTTGTTGGCCTCGTCACGAAAGGTTTGGAGAATGTTGATGTGATGGAGGGTTGTACCACACCCACGCAATATCCGCAGGGCTTATCATCGGCCCAGGCAGCGTCCTCTGCCTCTTTCTCGCCCTCCCCTGCCACCGGTTCGGACGGGAAGTCTCCGGTGACGGCTGGATTCACTCCACCGTCCCTCCTCTCTTCCACCTCGTCGTTATCGTCTCACTCCAAGAGCTCATTCGTAGCTCAACACCATCACGGCCACCACCAGCGGCAGCAGCATCACTACGGTCATCACCAGCATAAGCAGCAACCTGGTGTACGGTATCAGATTTGGCAGGGCCGGCAGGGTAACTTCACACGGTTTGTGAACCACAGCTGCAACGCCAACGCGCAGTACCAGACCTTTACGTGGCTGGGCACGCAGCGAATCATTCTCGTCAGTAAGGGAATTGAGGCCGGCAACGAGATCACGGTCGACTACTCAGACAAATACTGGAAAGGGCTCGACAAGAAATGTCTCTGTGGCGAGAAAAGCTGCCGGTATCGGGACGGGGGAGGGTGACACCATCTTGGTTACCGAACAGCTCGGTGCATCGGTATGCGTCATTGGTTCTTCGATTGAATCCTTGGCTGGTATCTCTGCTGTTGTGGACCACACGGGCTATTGTTAAATGTCACGAAACGTGCTATCGGCTAGATGTTAGAGCACGGCCTTACAGGTTTCGTACGGGAATTATAACAGTACGTCGGCTTTGCTCTTGTCGAGGTTCGAGTAAGAACAACAATGGGCACTGTCCTTCGGTCGCCAACAGAGAAGATCGGTGCCGGGCGACATTTTGTGAGGTCATTTCTGCACTACATCCGTGGAGAAGCATCGGCCAGCCGGGTACGTTAACTATCATCAATCATTTCAACATGCGCCCATCCACAGAGTGACAGTGATTCTTTACAAGCCGAGTTGGCAGAAAGTAACACATGGTGTTGCATTGGCCCCTGTGCTTGGCTTGGTTTCGGCTTGCCCCTACAGTATACGCTTGTGCCCATTTGAAATGCTTGCCCTTACCTGGATGTGGCCGGGCGTCGATTCTGTCGATTCTGCTCCATGCGTTTGGTAGAGTGGAGTTGCCTCGTGACGAAGGACTGCTGAGACAGCAACGCGATCCTACGAACCTCTGTTAGTGGACCAGGACCAGCCACAGTTGTTGCTAGTAGTAAGTTTCTGTGGTGTAGACCTTTCCATCAACAAGCTGTTGCACCACAGCCCAGGCTCTCATGCGCGGCCCTTTCTGCACCCCATCCCAACGACATCTCGAGGTCAACTTGAGAAAGGGCCAAGTGGGTAGACGGCGACAAAATCTCAGAGCTCATCTACTGGCCTCTGCCATATGCTATTAATAGTGCCCTCGGCCCTTTGTCTCGGGTTAGGAGTGCTGTTCGGGGGGGGGGGGGGGGGGAAGCCATCGGGTCCGAGAGCCATTGATGCCCGGATGGCGCCCACCCCTGCCAACTCACAATCCTCAGAGTTCTGCGCCCATCCACCAGGATCGTTTGTACAGTACAGACAAGGGGAACCAGGCTGTGAACCTTAGGCTTGTTGGTGTCTAGGTTGGCGATGTCAATGCACAGGCCAACGTCTAGACGTAACTGCGAGGTGCGCGTCAGACCAGAGCCCGACCGTCCGTGGAAGCCAAGCAAGATGCCAGAGAGAGGTTCGATGGCAGTTGACATGTGGGAAGGGAGGTACTCGCTCCTCGTGAGTGGGAGCATGAATGGAACCATCACAGAGCCTTGGACCATTGGACGACCTTGCTATGAAGTGATGCGCAGCAATAGTGTGCCGTCTATCGCCGGCTCTGTTTTGACGCGGCGCACAGGCAAATTGTTGCGCAAAAATCGTCGAAGTATTGGCCTTGATTGCTAACCACTGCTCTCTGCTACACCAACAGCGCAGGGTACTGGTCGGCCAGCGGGGAAAACCCAACCCTATCAAGACCGTGCGTGATGCCTGAGCGAGAAGCTTTTCCCCTCGACCAGGCACGCTCTCGTCGTCGAGTTGATTACTTTGTAGGCCGCGTGTCGATCCTGCTGCGGCAACAGATGATTGTAAACACACCGCAGCGTGCCTCTAATTCATTGAACAACGGGTGGTGGGTCACCGCAAACTTACCAGGTCCGCGCAATACCACATGGGCCTGTCGAGTTGCAGTCCAGAGCTAGCGGATGGTTGAATTCTGCTGCCTGCGCGCGCGGTCACAAGAAAATCACGCGCACTCATTGGGCTGCGAGGCCACGTCAACCCATCTTACAAGGGCCTTCCCTGGGCTTTGACCGTCCCTGAGCCGGGCGGAGCAGAGCTGCTTCGGCGCCCAAGGACCCCTTCATCTCACACCCAGCAACCCTGCCGCTACTTTCCTTCCCGTGACAGCCGGCGAGGTGGGCAGATGGACGATGCTAGTTCGGCACGGACTGCCTTCCTGTCACTCCGGTAGGGCCGCTGCAGAAAGGGTCCAGGATCTGCGTCTCCACGGGCTTGCAACCACCAACGTCCTTGCTTGGGGGCTGAGCACCGGCTGGGAGCAGTAGCGTGTTGCACATTGTCACGCCAGCACTCCTTCGGTATTCTCGGATTTGTACACATGGGCAGCGTCCTTGTCGCCGAGCCGCGAGGACAAAGCGCACCAGGACGCAACAACTGCCGCGCCCTTTCGCACGACGATGGAAAGCCACCCGTATAATTCTCTAGGGGAGAAATAGTTGTCGTGCGTATCTGGCCGTGCGCCTGCCTCGACTCAACATGGTAGCATATATGGTTGCCACCAAGAGAACAGTCTGCCAGATTCCAACAACAACTCTCTTGGCTGTATCAGAGTCTCCGGCTGCATCTGACACATACCTACAGCCCGTCTGCTTGTTCCAAATTATCGAGCGTGGAGCTGTTGCCGACAGACAGAGTTTGGCCCAGGACGAGCCTGAGCACGCGTTCGTCTTGCTAGCTAGTCTCACTCGGACCAGGGAATGTCCAGCCGGCTCCTGCAGGCGCCAACAAGCTGATACCTGCCATGGCTGTGGTTTGAATAAGTCTCTGGGCATGCACGAAAGAGGCTTCGCCCTCGGCAGGCACGTACGCGATGAGCGTGGTAGGTACACAGACCAGATGTGTTTCATGGGGAGAGTCCGGGATTGCCTGCCACTGACATTCAACTGCCGAGCATACCTTAAGGTAAGTTAGACTCCTGGCTAGCCAGGGGGTCGGTCTCTTGATGTTCCCGGCCACCGGCCACCGGCCACCTTTGACTCGACTGGGAAGCAATAGCGCCCTGCCACACTCGACAAGGGTGGCGGCAGGATCTTTCGTGGTGCACAAATCCAGTCATGGGCGCCTGGCTGACAACCGGGCGAGTTGGTCGCCTCTCCTGCACTGCACTCTAGAGGTATCGAAACCCATGCCAGGAGCCGTCGCCCAGACAGCCACGCAAAACAGCAGAAACATCGCGACCGTCATGACACCCAAGGGTACCAACTCGAGTCCACCATCTGAAAGTTCTCATTACCAAGCGTCCAGGGGTTACGAGCCTGGACAGCCTCAAGCAAGACAAGACTTCATATACCAATGTGCATACGCCTCAAGCGAGTAAACCAGACACAGCAAGGACGGCGAAGGACGACTGTTGCACCCCGGGCCCAGCAGTATCCCCAGAGACACCAGTGCAGACACCGGAGAGCAAATGTTTTTGGAAGCGGGTTCTCAATCTGCTGGGCGAGGTGCGGGAGGTCAGCCGATGGCCCGCGTGTGTATGAACTCTAAAGCCAGGGTGGTCTGGTCCGTAAATTGTATTCCGGAGTCTGGACGGTCAAGCAAGCCCTCTGAGGAATCAGAGGATCCGGTTGTGCAGGGTAATTCAAGGCAGGCAGGGCGTTGCAGCTGCTGCCCGTGACCGCAGGCATGGTGGGGGATGAGGTGTCTGGGATGCCGAGGATGCCGAGGGTACCTTTGGGGGACTGGGTAACTGACCTCGTCAGTAATGGAGGCGTTGCCATTATGCTCTCATGACGGGTCGCTCACTCACGATGCGCACCTGTTTAGTTTTCCAAGACAGGCACTGCTGACGGAGAAGATGGGTGCTGCGGCGTTCTGACAAGTTCGGATCGGGGATGCGATTGTTGGCAGCATCGAAGCAAATGCCATGTTTGAGGGGTCTGCGATCTTCGATGCCGATCGCAGATCCTGATCGGGGTGCCAACAATGGGCGACTCAATCAATCTGCAGCACTCGAGCCAGCACCTTCCAGAGTAGACTGGGTGGAGCTGGGCTGAGCCGAGCTGGGTGAGGAACCCTGTCGATCCCTGCCGCAACCGACCCGGCTCCCATCGAGATGCCCACACACTCGCCACCCCGAGACCCATCGATGAAACCCGATGTCCATACTGATTGATTTATTCTCGAGACGACACTCAATCCACAAACCTGCCACAAGCACGTGCACTAGCGAGGGAACCGGTCTCCTCGTTGTTCATCGCAGGCCATGGGGCAAGTGCCGAGGGTGCCAGGGCCCGCGATCCCCGATGCAATCTCTTGCGTGCCCAAGTGGTCACAGACTCATCACAATGGAGCAAATGCATCGCGATTGACTACCTCCTCTAAGGGGGTTGCGAGCGGCATCTCGATGCCATCGGGCGCCATCGACAGAAACAAAGCTTTGCTCGACCCGTCCCGACACGATGCTGTGCACCGCAGATCTTCCGGCTTTGGCGGCGCCATCCGTCCGGATGAACCAGTCGCCATAGTCACCTGCATATCGAGATGGCTGTCCACGGGGTGGGAATTCGCGTGCTGGGCTCTGGGTTCGACATGTGCCTGGGGTATCATTGCCGGGGTGTGGTGCGGGAGAGCAGGCCGCCTCTGGACTCTGGGCACAGTCTGGCCAATCAGTCACTGAGGGCTTGCAGCATGAGCCATAATGCGCGCAGGTTGGCTTCGGCCATAGTTGATGAGGGGATGGTGTCATGTCTTGTATGGGAGAGGAAGAAGTCGCTTGGAGCCGTTGTAGCCAAATGTTCTGGTGGTGCCTAGGAGTCGTGAAGGCGGCAGCACGGGCATGCTGGAGAGCTAGCGAAACAACGAGCTCGAAACTGAAGTCGTGCCCCCTGCTGTACGTAAGCAGTTGAGCGAGCCAGGCTGGCGGGGGATCTCACATCGAGATCGCTCACAGAAAGGTCAGATCGCCAGGGCCCGGGGATCAGCGAGGTCTAGATCAGACCTTGGGCGGTGTCATCGGGATTTGCGCCAACGCTCTTGCAGTCTGGACCCTTTGGGACCCTTTGGGGAAGCTCTGCCGCAGCTCTCTGCCCAGCTGGGCCTTGCGTTGCGACTCAACTGTTGCCCACCGGCGATTCGCACGGGTCCACTGGACCGGACCACTCTGTCCAGTTGTGCAGATCTGCACCGAGAGGACTGGCAGCAGGATCATGAGCACAAAGAGCGGAGGGTCGATCTGGATGATGATGCCGAGTGATGCGATCCTGCCTACGAGTGTGGTTGACAAACCCCGTGCCGTGCGTAACATGCGACGCAGAGACGGCGCAGCCAAGATGCCGAGCTTTGCGCAGCTTGCTCTCAAGAGAGAGCTCCGAAAGCTGGTGGTGGCTGTCATGGTGGCCAAGGGCGACGGCGTGAGGGGTTGACAAGCGTCGATGGCCCCGAGCTGCCTCCTCCATCGGCAACGGGTCCGCACCATTGAGCGTCTATGCCGAGACGTGATCTCGATGGTTTGTGGCAGCCCTGCCAACGTCGCGGGCGGGAGGAGCCAGGACAATAGCTGAACGGCAGACAACTCGACGCCCAACCCCCGGGTGCCTTTCTAGGCCCGGCGTGGCAGGACCGGTCCTGCCCTCGCAATCTTGCAACCTCAGATTGACCTCACCCACCTCTCGACTTGAGAGATCACGCGCCGTGCCTCTCGTCCGAGCCGTGGACGCCATCAGGTTGACGATATTTGCGCAGGCAGCGCAGACCATCGCCATTGACAGATAACGCCTCTTTTCAGCCACGGGCCCTACGCTGCCCGTCTAGACTCGTGCGGCCCTCCCACGGGCCTGCACAAGGTCCAGACCTGGCCATTGTCCCATCGTCACCTTCTGCTTAGATTGCAGCAGTCCCATCGGCCGCAGAGCTTGGCTCGTTTCGTTTCAAACCGTCTTGTCGAGGCCCAGAAACACCAGGAAGCAAAAGGCCATCCTGCAAGCCCGCACCGATAATAGTCTCGGAACTGGCAAACGCCGCGCCGCCCATTGTTGGTGCCATTCCTCGAGTCGTGTCATAGTGATCCTCCCATCCTCGCTCGACACACGCCCCCCCCCCCCCCCCTGACCCTCGTCGTCAGGCTACAGCAAGAGAGCACAACTCCACTCCTGTGCCCAGCAACAACGCCCCCTCCCCCCGGACCTCTTGTCCCTGGTACTTGTGGGCTTCTGACATAATCCTGCCCACCCCCCCTGCCCTGCCCAGGCTCTCAAATAGGGCACACCCGTCCTTTATTTCTTCGGAACCCGTCCACCTCATCCACCCTTTCCCAGCCTGCTCCATGCTGCAACATCCCGTCTGTCTATTTCCGAAACAAACCACAGCACAACACTCGACCTCGACTACTGCTCGTGCACACACCATCCCTTGCACCTGCCGCCTCTCCAGATAAATACCCCGGCCTCGCCGCCGCCCCCTGGCCTCGACCACCCTCTCTCAACCTCCCGACACAACCACCACAACCACCGCAATGTCTGCACGCCCAGCCAGCCACCACTTCACGAGCACTTCGTCAACCTCCAGCTCTGGCTCCTACTCATCCTCCTCAGAATCCGACTATTCACCCCGTTACAGCATGGACTGCCCGCCAATTGCCTCGGTGGAGATCCTCCGCTGCATGCGTTGCGCCAAGAGCGTCGAGACCACAACCACGGACGACGCCGCCTCGGCTGGCATGATCAGCATTGGTTACAACATCTACTACTGCAAGTCGTGCGCCAAGGCCACCGGCTACAAATGAGCAACTCGCCTCTTGTCTTCATACCATCTCAACCACCCCTCATGGCCCAGCTTTCGAACATCAGTGGTCCGTGAACAAGCTTTCGCAGGCCCTCTTGAGAGGAATGCCGATCACACCCAACACGCACAGGACACACGGTAGTTCGTCACCGACATGACCTACCGTCTCGGCATCCACCAGCACGCGCGAGAACCATTCCTACGGATGGGTGATGATCTCCCACGGCTCCCGACAGCTGCTCACCAGGCCAGGAGACACTGGGGTCTGGCACATTCCGGCCTTCTGCTGTCAGTTCGGACGGAGTGCACTCCCAAACAAATGCGCTTTGCTACCCAACTGCCATCTCCACGAGGGCACAGATCGCCGTGGCCGAACTACCCGACTACGATTGCATCACCACCTATTCGGCACCTGGAGTTGACAGAGAGCACGACGCGTGCACACACTCTTACCAGGGCGTTACCTGCATCGTCTAGCACGATGGTGTTTCCGAATAGTTGGCGAAAGCTCAGACGTCATGGTGGGTGGGTGGGGCATGTGCAGCCAATCAGAACATTAGTTCTTCAGCAGCGCCCCGCTGGGCTGCACGTCCTTCTCGACCCTGGCGTCCCAGGCGCCGGCCTGCCCTGTCCTAGCGTGTGCTCCAGCGCCGCTGACGTTGGCTGGCCTCATCCTGCTGCACCCTGCAGCACGTTCCTATTCTTATCCAGCCTTTTTTCTGTATACGCCTGCGGGCAATGCGTACATGATAACGATAAAGCACCCTTCCTTTCCTCACTTCTATTCTGTTTTGTATCTATCTTTTGTACATCTACCAACGTGGTCCGTTCGGGCAGAGCCTGACAACCACTTGTACATCAGTTCTGACTTAACCTGCGCGGAGTCTGGGAGTTGCTCGTCTTAGCGAAGTTCAATATCATGTCAAATCTTACATTCATTCATGCCTGGTCTCTGCGATAGTTGTGTGTGAATGTGACGTGATTTGACACGTGTATTCAAGATGTATCATGTGGCCCGAATATGCATATCAGCGAGCCAAGCATGCACGGTGCAATCTTTAAATACCTCCCCAACCGTCAAGTGAATTATTCGTGCCCGGTGTGCCTGCCACCACCTCTATCTCACCTGCAGACCCTGCAGTACGGTGAGTGAGGCTGGAACACCAGAGGCGTTTGTTCCTTATTGGGGTGCAGACATGCTTCGTGGCTGAGGCTGGAGCCGAGATGAGCCCAGTGCATCGTGCAGTCAGGCCAGATGTAGCACCATTCAAGATTAGAACAGCTTGTATGGCCGCTCAAGGTGTTGGTTGTGTCGTACAATACGCCGAAGCGGGCCGTTTAGCGACGGTATGGGGTTAGTTGAGGGGCAGGGGCATGTGCAGAGCATGACATGAAGGAGGTGCCACACGTGAGTGCCGAAAGAAGAAGTGAGGCCATCGTGGGTAACACGGGCACGCCTGTTCTCCCGCAGGGTCCCTATTTAGAAACCGGTGGTGTGGGGAGGCAGCGCCGACGTCATGCGTGGTCGACATCATCGTGCAGGCTCATGAGAGGTGCAGGGGTCTTTGTGCAGACTCTCGCGCCCACGAGTCGACCCAGAAGGGAAAAGCCTTCAGCTCTGTTCCAAGACAATGCAGCATTTCCCTGCCGCAGCTCGTATCTGCGCGGCAGTTCCGGGCCAGTACTGGTCAAGACCCCCTCCATCCTCGTCCCCTTTCTCCAGGACATGCACAGCATTGCATCCTCCAACGTCAACGCGAGTCAACAGCATGCCTCGGCTACCGTGCTACAGACAGGGAAGTGTGTTTTAGCGCCCAACCATTGGTCGGGCAGTATCTGGGTGCCCAGATCTGAAACTTGACGCCCGACGAGTAAACTGCTTCGTTTCTCGTCCTCGCAGGTCCGCCCTCGCCACAGGGGGAGGGGGGGGTTCCTAAGCCCTGCCCCTCGGCGGGGATTTGCTGGGCCGCGATGGACGTCATGGCCACGTCACAGGCTGGAGGACTCGTCTAGCCAGCATGCCTCTGGATACTGCACCGAGCAGGATGTTCACTAGGGATAGCTCAGTGCGTGGTTCCTACCCAGCATGCCTTGTGGTTCGAGACAAGTGGTTTGGTGCTGAGTCGGTGATCCATGGACCAGCCAGGGGTGTGGCGTCGTGACTCAGGCGGAGCAGTGCGAACTGCCGAAGTAAGGGTTGCAGAACATGGAACACGGGTGTAAAACTTTTTCATCCTCGTAAGGGCTGCCTGGTCGGGTAATTTTTTGATGCTCCTTGTCTCTTAAAAGATCGAAGGTGCTGCTGACGATCGCCGCGGATTTCAATCTTCCCCAGCTGGCCTGGCTTGCACAGACCGCTGTTGATGCTCCCCTCTGCCACTCCCACTTCTTTGCGTGTCGGCATGGAGTGTGCCGAGGTGCCACGGTCTCGCCATTTGTGTGGGCGCAAGCGATGACTTAGGGCACCTGCACAACCGTGCCGGAAGAAGATCGTGGGGAATAGAGGAACATCCGATGCTCACCTTACCCACGTATGTGCCTGGCACGTACCTGCGTCAAGCTGTGAGACATGAAACAAGAAACATTCCAGGTGGTTGCTTCAAGCCGTATTGTTTGAATCTTATACAATAATTGTAGGGCACGGGCAGCAGGTTCTCGTGCAACTTCAAGCCGGCCCTCTGCCAGGGAGACGTCGTGTCAGAAGCCCCCGAGTGAATGTCCACAGATGACTACGCCCCTGTGTCATCCTACCCAGTGCAAGACCAGCACTAGCGACAGTCTTATCATGAAACAGCACCAAAGCTATCATGGTGGAAATGAGATGATGAGACCGAAATGGCTGGTATGTTGTTGGGCCGGGTGAGACCATGTGTTTAAGCATCGGCGCTGTGTTCCTCGGCCAGCTCCAAGTGATGACTGCCCAATAGTCTCAGTCATGTAAATGGTACAGCGCAGTTGTCCGAGCCCACAGATCTACCTTGCGACTTGTAGTTTCAGCATGCGTCACATTCTTTGGACGTCGCCAGGGCATGCGAGCCGAATACAGGCGGCATGCCCAGGCATTGGAGAGGATGAGGGTAAGCCTATCGCAGTCTTAGCTCCTTCGCCCTCGGAAACAGAATCACCACGTGTGCGGCAATCGCCTTGTGTTTCTGTGCACTTGACACAGAGTGTGTGGATTGTTTCATTACATGTACGAAGGCCCTGGAGCCTTCCACACTTGCCAGGCAAACCAGACCAGAACACCAAGGAACAATGCGGTGCCCAACTACTTCCCGTTATCATGCCTCACCCAATAATTCCAGACCGTCCTCAAACGAGCATGCTCAAATACACACACGGGTCACAAAGCTCTCCATAACCAACCCTTTCTATCGTTTCTGACGAGACCGCAGACCACGACAGCAGTGGACTGTCTTGTGTAGGTCTCGCCTTGAACAGACACTCTTCGTAGGTCTAGACGTCCCGCCGAGCGCCACAACGTGGTCAAGTCAAAGATATCATTCCGACATCTTAACATCTTCTGACTTGACCTTGTTGAGGTTTTTGAGCAAATAGCTGCGCTTGAAGTACTCGTTTGGGTGAACAATTGTCTCCAATTGAGCAGACGTCATCACTCCTTCATCCTTGGCCTGTTTCATCTCGTTCTTGTGTACGTGCTCGAAAACTCTGCAGCAGACTGTCAGCATTTGCCCAAGTTGAATCTTTGAGCCATAGTTTGCCGTCTGAACTTGCAGTATGATTCGGCAAAGGACAGAGGTTAGGCGATAGACTTACCGATTACAGGCCATGTGGAATTTCTGCTTCTCTTTGTCTTCCTTGACTCCCCGCAACACAGACTGGTCCGTGATACCAACGCCTTGCAGCAAAGCCGAAAGGTTTTCAAGGTTGAAGTGCCTGTATGGGCAGCCATGGGCCTCGCCAGGGCCTGGAGGGTGTTCTGTCAAGATCTTCTGACATGAGAATGGCGAATAGCCCCCACCGCGACGATTTGAGTCGCCTCCAACATCGCCATAAACATGCCGTACATTATATCTGTACTCCTTGTTGAATTGATCGTCTGTGACCTTGTGGAATGCGCTCCTCCAGAACACCAAGCACTCCTCAAGATTGAGACCGATGCCCTTGAGGAACAACGTGTACTGCAGTCGTCCGAAATGCTTGAGGTGAGCATCACGACGCAGGGATCTGTGTAGATGCTGCATGCATAGCGGGAAATTCGTCGAGAGGTTGTCGATATTCCGCGCACTGATATCGGCACCAGGCACGTCAGACGTGCCACTACTGTAGGCCGAGTCGGGAGTGATGAAATTTTTGGATAGGTGGTCAAGAATTGGTGTTAAGCGGTCGTCCTCGTCCAGTCGGGGTAAGGCCCGCGCAGTAAGCTGCGTAAGGCAGGCGGCGTTAGCACAATGGCCCTGCATAGGGTCGTAGGATATAGCTGGCTAGCTCTGGAGTGCAGAGTGCATACCTCCAATGCTCTGTGTAGCCTCTTCGTGAACTCCACCGACACCATGCTTGACAGTTCTTTCGAAGGCACAAACGCTTTGCCAGCCCTCAAGAACACGCGTCGACTCTCGACAAGATCTGGCACCCGCTCCCAGTCGACCTTGAAGTATGTCTCCTCGTCGGCACCGCCCTTACGAAATCCACTGATTGCACCAAGCTCTGCCAAGTATTTCATCTTTTCCTCTGGCGACACAGGCTCCCAGTCGAGATTGAGGCTCTGTACGAACTCCATGCGCTCCTTCGCGCTATCCAGCTCAAGGCGAAGTCGGAAGAGCATGGTCTCGACGCGAGAGAATCGGCGGCGGAGGTCTTCAGTGGATGAGAAGGCAAGGCGCAATATGAAGTGACTGTAATGATCCTTTTGGCGCTCGGCAGCGAGTCGAGTAGACGAGGACGTGTTGGATTCGAGAGGCAGGTATTTGTCGAGCAAGGGCTTCATGTGAGCAAGAGTCTCTGGGAAGGACTTGTTGCGGAAAGAGCAAGCCTCGAGCTCGGCAAGGATACGGAGGCGATCTATTGCCCATTGCTCGAATTGCTCGAGAGTGATGTCGGCGGTTGGAGGAGTGGCGTAGATGTTGAGGCGGTGCGGATACTGGTTCTCCTTGTAGGCCGGGTCGGCAAACTGCTTCTTGCGATGGTCAACGACATTGCGTCTCTTTGGGTCCACGCGGTTGAAATCCTGCCGCAACATGGTGGGATCGACCTCGGAGGTATGCTGGATCGTCCTGGTGTGTTTGAGTCTGGATTGGCAATGTTGTCGTTATGCCCACAGTTGTTGAAGATGTTGGTCAGAGCACTCAAAGCGGGCAGAGCCGAACTGGGGGACGCGCTCGTGGGGCACCAAGGTCGCGTCGCGTGGAACCGGCGTTAAGTGGTTATCAGAAATATGGGGCTCCACTTGAACCCTTTTGCGCACAGTACGGAGCACAAAGCACATGTACCCTCGTTCAATTCCACCCAAGAA
This sequence comes from Microdochium bolleyi, assembly GCA_001566295.1. Lineage (NCBI taxonomy): Eukaryota > Fungi > Ascomycota > Sordariomycetes > Xylariales > Microdochiaceae > Microdochium > Microdochium bolleyi. Next base: position 1,302,499 of record KQ964248.1, on the reverse strand, counting down.
GTACCTCGAGCGTGCCTGAGTCTTGCGACGACAATCGTTCGTGCCTCGCAGCATTTTGCTGGACACACAAACATGCTACCACTCGGCTCATATCGCTGCCACCAACTCTATCTTGCGCTCCTGTCGCCCTGAATTGCCTGACTCGCGAGCGCGGCAGCCCGATAGTTGTACATTATTCCTTCTAGACGCCGGCTCCTGTGGTCTGATACTGCCTGCTGCGGGCTCCGGTCCTGTTTTCCCAGTGGGGAGAACAGCAGGCACTTACACGATTGAAAGCTTGTGTCGGTCTGGCTCGGTGATAGGCGTTCCAGCATGGCCATTCAGCCAGATACGTGGTGTGTGTCAGCTAAATATATTGCCGCAGTGCCTAGCGGCAACATTGGGTTCTTCTTCAAAGTTAGGCGAATTTACTTCAGACACTGCTCTCGAGTACTGCTGGTAAATCATCTGATGCAGTGCTCACTCGTTTGACAGAACTGCGCTCCTGGTCCCCAGCACGTTATCTAGGGTCCTGGAACACTCTCTTCTCGCGGATAGTATCATGCCAGTAATGCTTCAGGAGGCGGCATCGAAAGTTCACAATAGTGGTCGTGAGCCCCATTGTTCATCGTATTTGGATACTTGCACTGCTATTGCTTGTGATAATGCTGCAAGTCACTGGTTTGCAGGAAATTATGGACAGAAATGGGAGACGAAACAAGTGTCCAGGAGACTGCTATCAAGTTTGCTACCATTACACGATGCGGCCCTGGTGCTGTGATAGCAATAGGCCACCTTCACCGTGAGGTCTCGAAATCGCGTGCCATGTTTGGCCTCGGCACATGGCGCCATGACCAATGGTTAGCTATTTGGCAAGGACGTTACTATCATCACATGTCGTGTCCACGAGGCTTAACGGGAGGCGAAAATGGCGTTTTCTATGCTTCGCACTATTGTATCAGTATGCTCATTATTGAAAAGAATAAGCATCAGTACTTTACTAGTTGCCAAGCCTGCCAAGGAAGCACTGCAGTCTGGGGAGCTGCAACATGCTCTGGAGTCTCATTTCCTAGTCCTTGTCATCAGGGCGATCGAGGTGTAAGTAGAGCAACGGCTCAAGGCTGGAGCAAGGACTGGGCCAAAAATGGAAGCAACGGTGGATGCTAAGCATATGCAGCTTTCCAAGCGAGTATTTCCTGACACGATGGTGGATGGAATGCCGCTGTCGAGCCTCGATCAAGTTAGTGTACGAGGCCACAGATCTTGTGATCTTGTAAAGTTGCATCTTGGCAACAACTCATGCACAACCGCAGTCTGAATGCCCGTCGGTGAGTTTAGAAGTATCATGTATATCGAGTATGCCGGAACCGGTCAAGCTTGGCTCATCCGTCCCTGGGTAAGCCAAACGGGGTAAATGACAAATCTGCACAAAAAGTGTCAAAGGACTGGCCGTACTTGCTTAATGCAACCTCAGCACCACACAAGAGAGAAGAAGTCACCAGACTACTCGCAACAGAGGACAGTCCAAGCTTCAAGTCGTTCGATTATGGAGGCCGAGAGGTCGAGAGGCCAGGGCAGGATCGTATGAGTTTATATCGATGGTTGCCTAGGATCAAACACACGCCCGGCGTCGTAAAATACCACCTTGGCCCCCCAAGGCGTGGAGCGGTGTCTGAAGTGATCATCTGGAGGCTAGTGGCGGCTGAGATCTTCCAAGTCCCGGTTTGAGGAGCGCAAACAGTCAAGACAAGAAAACGAATGCGGCATGTGAGGAGACAGTGCTCTTGACCAAGGCGAGACTTGTTTGATCGCTCCTCAGATACACGAGTGAGCTGGCACATACTCGAAGTATGTGTTGCCTGGCGTGCCGCGTTGACAATGTGCACAAAAGCATGATGCATCAGCCGAATATGCTCCAATGCACGCTGCTAACAACGAGGCGCTACAACATACAGGCTACTTTGGCTGCACGATGGATGTATTATTGATTTCTATGTGCAGCAAGGCTGATGGCACCAAAGGGCAGTCAGGGCCCGGGCCGCGTCTGTGCTACCGATCGGAGTTCCGGATGGTGATCCACAATGCCGGCCCGGATCCGCCACCGCGGGGACTGGTCCGGGTACTCGCAGCAGTGGCCAGGTGAGGCGGTGGTTCGGTCACAGCGACTGCCGTGGAGAGCAAAGTCAATCATGAGCCGGGTTCACCACCTGGTCGCATGTGTCGCATTATCGTTGCGCTCGACCGGGCTTGCGCGAGACTTCCCGACTTGATGGTAGATTCGAGCGATGGAGGACCTGATGACACTGTCTCGCAACTAAGAATAGATTATCGGTACGAAGGATTACAGTGCCGCTGCACGCTGACGTGGACTCTGCCTGGGTCAAGATCAGGATGGTTGTTCAGCACTATCCGCTGTGGCGAGTGTTTGCTGCCAAGATGCCAGCGGTGCGCGCTGACACTCAAGACAGCCCTAACGTGCACCTAAATTCAGGAACGAGGGAGTGGCCAATGGCCGAGGGCTAAACAGACCGTGGTGCGGCGCCCGGCTGCCAGTGGCCGGCACCATGCACCATGCCGCCAGGAAGAACTGGTGATGACATCAGCTACACGCGCTGGGGAGCTGCTCGTCCGAGTCATGCCTGCTTTGCCATTACAACACAGGACTGCGGATTGCTCTGTTGGGGCGGCCCTGGGCGCGGGAGGCGGTGGCTGGATCCGGAAGCAGGTGGATAAGGACCAGGTCGGAAACGGCTGCAGACGCAGTTATCAGCAATACCAGGAAGACCACCCCAGTGCCTGAGCGCGTCGGGCCTGTCGACAATTGACTTCGTGTATTGCGGTGGGAGGGAGCGGTACTCCGTGGGGTCTGTCCAGACAAGCGCAGGAGTTGGCTCAAAGGGTCACCACTGGCGGCAACAATTGGAAGTGATCTTTTAAGCACCACAACCCCAGCCCGCCCCGCCCACATTGCACTGCACCGCACTGCACTAGACCCGCAAGAGACGTGCCTGCCACTTCCCTCGCCGCCCTCGCCCTCGACCAACCACGTCGCTGCCATCCGCCCTCCGTATCACGGTCCTGTGCTCCTGGCCTGCCCGGCCCGGCTGACGACAAACGACATCTCTCCTCCTCCGCCTCCTCCGCCATGTCTGCTGCCCTGCCCGGCAGCTTCGCTCGCGACTCCTCCCGCACCGACCACAGCCATGGCGCCGCCGCCCCCTCGGCCCCCTCGCCATCTCCCACACCCGCCCCGATAGCCTCGACACTGCCCTTCCAGGCCCTCACGGTTGCGCCTACGCCTCCTCTCGCCGCTACAGCCCTAGACGGCCAGATCCCGCGTTCCTCCTTGTCCATCGACACTGCCGCCTCCCGTCCCCCGCCGCCCCAGCGCACAGAGAGCCTCGAGAGCAACGCCGCCCTCTCGAGGAGCAGGAGCCTGCACGGCCGCGACATCCAGCGCCAGCCCTCCTCTTCCAGCCTTAGGCCAGTCTCCCGCACGCCCAGTCTCAAGCAAGCTCTCTCCAAAGGCATCTCGTCCTCCCCAGGCTCCTCGTACCCCAGTCCTGTCATCTCGGCAATGGGCAGCATCACCCCGCTGCCCTCTCCCCTCTTTCCTGGCGACTCTCCCGGCCCGTGGAACCGCATCCGCCCGAGGTCTTCCTCCCGCGAGACCCCTTTGCCACAAGTCATGCATGAGTCGGTTCTCGTCACGGCCAGTGGCGAGTCTGTTCATTCGGCCATTGCCCACCAGATCAAACGCAAGGCATACGCCGGCCTTCAGCCAGATCACGCAGATGAGGTCAGCTGCGGAAAACACGAGCACGCCCGCAACCGGAGCATCAGCGAATACGTCTCAGATTCCAAGAACGTGCCCAAAAGGCAGCTCACAGTCACACGCCGGACTGTCCCGGCAGAACACGACAGCACCACTCCAGACCACTCCATAAGAAGGGAACCGCACCTTTCTGAAGCTCGTGGAATCACTCCCGTGACGAAGCCGCCCTCTCCACCTCCGAGTGAGTCTTCTCAGAGCAACGACGGTTGCGGCTCCAAACGACCCCGTGTAGAAGTGTTCGACGCACGCAGCCGTGAGGACCATAAGCTCCGAAGGTGGCGCTTCGTCAAAGAACTTGGCCAGGGTACCTTTAGTCGTGTGGTACTCGCCACAAGTCGGACTGATTACGTTGAGGCGAACACCTCAGATGGCTCTGCAAGCGCCCTTCCTGCAACGCCACCGCATCTGGACCGCAAGAGTCTTGTTGCCATCAAGATTTGTGAGCACGGCCCTCGCGGTGGCGCATCCGAGAACCGCGTGGAAATGAGCCTGAAGCGGGAGCTCGAAATTATGCGGATCGTTGATCACCCTTGTGTCGTGCATCTGAAGGCGTGGAGTATAGAATCCACAAGAGCGCTCTTGGTTCTGAGTTACAGCCCCGGCGGCGACCTTTTTGATATCGCCACTGCCCATCGCCACGTACTGACTAACACGCTTATGAGGCGTATGTTCTCGGAGCTCGTTGGAGCCGTACGATATTTGCACGACCGTAGGATCGTTCATCGTGATATCAAGTTGGAGAGTAAGTTGATCCTCGCATGAACATCCTCTCACCCACAACAGGCATAGCGTATCCTAACACGCTTGCAACAGATGTGCTGGTGAATCTCACTCCTCAAGAGCTGGCCGACCCGCAACAAGATTGGATCACTTATCCATATTCAATCATTACTTTGACGGACCTTGGCCTCTCGCGCTTCGTAGCTGACGACGAAAAGCTTGAGACACGGTGTGGCTCCGACGATTACGCTGCGCCTGAAGTCATTCTCGGCCAGCCATATGATGGAAGAGCGATTGATGCTTGGTCTCTCGGCGTGCTGCTTTATGCGCTCATGGAATCCCGATTGCCCTTCGATCCTCACCCGAATGCAAGCGACGTCCAGAGAATGCGGAGCAGGACCAGTCACCGCATTGCTCGAGTAGACTGGAGTTGGATCAAGTATGCTGGAGACGATGGTGACCATGACGCCGACGAGTCGAAATTCGCAGCCGAAGACCTGACAGACGCCATGAACATTACAGAAGGGCTGCTGAAACGCGCGCGTAGCAGGTGGACCCTTGACAAAGTCTCTGAGACGGCTTGGGTCAAAGATGGAATCAAAGCACCCGGCGGTATCAAATTCCGCGAGGAAGGAGAAGCTGAAATCATATCGTCAGACGAGGTCGACGTCATACCATGATTTCCCCCAACCTGGTCAAATGATTCTTCCTATATCGCTTCTCGACGCGGTTCATTGGCGTTTCCCTCCTCTCTTCACACTGCTTCGGGATTCTCCGACCATTTCGGACCATTTCTTGCTCGGGGCATTCCTCATCAGGCCATCGACACACCCTTATGGTTCCGACCCCGCCTTCTACCTAGATCGGGCTTTCAGTTTCTGTGATTTAGCATCTACAAGATACCTTTGGAGGAGGTTACACGGGTGCCAGGCTATGGCGTCGGCGTTGATTTGCTTTGTTATCCCCGGATCTTCTTGTACATATCGTTTTGCTTCTAGCCGGCGTTGCCAGCGTTGAATTATCAACCAGCCAATATCCTTCCAATTATTCGCACAGCAAGCTTGGGTGCATTGCGCTGCCCACATTCATCTGTTTGTAGCGTGAATCTTGGCCAGACAGAGGTTGGAGGTTGGTAGTGACGTGCTGCACCAAGCCGTAGTCCCATGCTTGGCTGTTACTGCAGCGTGGCCCTTCGGATGTGATATCTTGAACTTTGCGCACTCGTAAAGTATCTTTCGTGAGTGCGCCGCCGCACATACCAAATCCTTGTCCTCTCTGTGGGCAGGTTGCGGCTTCGGTGAAACTGACAGCGTGGTCCTCCACCGTACAGCGAAGGGCGGGTGTGCCTGATAAGGAGCTCGCATGGTCTTGGGGACCCTCGATAATAGCCGCGTGCGAAAGTCCCCGGTAGTCCTAAGTCGTCCTTGGTGCGGCGCGAATCATCAAAATTGGGCGACCGCCGTCCTTGTGGTCGACATTAGCGCTTAAGTGATTAGACTTGGACAGACATTGCGGAGTAGTGGAATGGGGTCGCAACGATATAGGAAGTCAGTCGACATTCAGAACATAATTCTGTGTGCTATTTGACATTCCCAAAGAGGAATCTGGCTTGGATTATGCCTCAGTATTATATAGGCGTGATGCCAAATTTTGGGAATGCTGGTGCATTAGACAACACGTGAGGCGGCAGATAGATAGAGGCCTGGTCCGAGGTGGTTCTTGGGATTGGAAAGACAATCTTTCTGGGTAGGATCTGGTATCACAAAGCTGGATCCTGTCAGCGGTATGGTCAGGCGGCCATCACATGCTGCCGAGGGGAGAAGCGGAGGGGATAGAGCCCGGTAGGTCGCAGAAGGACCGCGAGTTGGATTCCTGACTTCGCTTACAAGTAAGCACCATTTGTGAGGCTGACCCCCGCAGCGACTTGTTTTTGTAGTGATCACTAACCGAGACAGCTCAGCAGTAGCACGGACTGTAGAGCTAGGATGGCAGGGGGCTCGTGGCCAGCACGTCTTCCCCATGGGGTGATGGCTGCCGAAGTAGCATCTCGAATGCCAATTGGGGTAACCTCTCCCAATCAAGTCGATGTCTACCACGTACAGTAGTGCACGACCGTGGCTATTCTCGTCACGCTCAATGGCCTCATGGATCTTTTATGCTCAATAGCAATCATTGCATCGTTGTTTCATTGAATTGTCATCCCCAGACACTTCAAATCAGACTTCATCAGGACACAAATAGCAGCCCAGGATTTCTGGAAGTCACCTCGGCGCTCTCAAAAACGAGTTGCTTCTGTTAGCAGACTCAGAGAGAAACTTTGGTAGCTTAGCTCGACGCAACGTAGCACGTGCTCTGGAGTATCGTTGGATGGGTTTGCAGGGGCTGGCAGCCACAATTCGATCACAGTGACTTCTAGATGTCCAATTACAGTAGCAAGATCCTGGCAAAGTGCAAGGATTGGACCAGGTTGTTCCACTCCAGGCAATGCCGCCATAAGAGTTCCTCGGACTTTGTCAGTGTTAAGCGAGCCTTGGACAGGGGACTTACGTCTACATATAGACAACAGACACTCGTGTGTCGAGGCAAACTGGCATACAGAGATCAAGAACTACCATACCGACTCTGGTTATCGAGATCGCACAGTTGGGAGGTTGAACCAGACGAAATGTTTTATCACGCACTTGCTGCTGCAGCTCTCCTCGGGCATACCGTAGCCGGCTACCTCCCATCAGTTCAGGGGACACCTGAGATCATTGGGCGTGTCGATGACCCGACCATCAATCGGGACTCGTGCGGCTCGGTCAGAATCAACAGCCGCGTGTTGTGGGTTTGCAGAGACTCACAGCCATATGATGCTGCCGGAACCCCAACTCTGCCAGTGTGGTCGAGCTCTGCAGCCTGGAGCGACCTCGACTCGAACGGCAAGCTCAAGCTGCAACAGATATTGAGTCCGGTCGAGAGTGGCACAGGTCTTCTTACATATGGTCGCAACACACGCACGCCGTTTTACCCGATACCGTCCGATAAGTGTGGCTCCAACAGTGCTGGAGCTTGCCCCGACGGCACCCGCTATGCAATCTGGCCAGACTCGCCCCCCTTGATCACGAGCACGCGGTCTGATGGCACGATTGTCGCATACGCATGGATCAAACAGGCACACATCACATCCAACCTCGGTGTCCTCGACAAAAACCCACCGACTAGTCTCTACCGGGTCGAATATGCCCCTACATCGGACGTGAATGCACTGCCGAGAGTCACACTGATCAGCCAGCAGTTCTGGTCGAGGTCGGACTTCCCATATGGCAACTACGGCGGTGTCGTGCGAGACGGTGTCGCGTATATTTACGGCCAGAATGCCGACGGCAACGTCGGCGTCGCCCAGGTGCCGGTCGACAAGATCGAGGACCGGTCGGCCTATCAGTTCTATATCATGCTAGGTTGGGCCAATTCGAACCCCGGTGTCGATGCATCCGGCCTGAATATCCCCAACGTCAGTGCTGGCGGCCAAGGCACCTTCTACTACTCCGAAGTCTGGAAACTCTTCGTCTGGATTGGACAGGCTAAAAACTCGGTTGTTCCTGAGTTCTGGATCTCTACTTCACCCCTAGCCGGTGGCCCGTGGGAGCCGCCGAAGCTGATCTACCGAGCGGCGAATGGCAATGGCTTCATTGGTGGCTATACGTTGCAGGCACACCCGAGCCTGCTTGCTAACAAGACGGAGAATGCTATATACCTCACGTACACGAAACCAATGGTGAACAGCAAGGGAATAAGCTACTACTCCAACCCTCTTGTCTATATCAAGTGGCAGTAGTTTCTAATCTCTCAATCTCGACGAAGCTAGCTACATTATCAAAAAGCTGAAAGACAACCATAGGTCCTTTGTATGAAGCAAGTGACCTAAAATACAAGATGTATATCCTCAGAATTCACATGTCGTTCCCGGTACAATATTATACCGATATACAACTATCATGACCAAAACACAATAGTAGCATTGTCATCCCGTAGAAAAGTGATTGTAGTACTGAGTATCAATCTTCTTTGGAGACTAAATAAACCATGTATACTGCAGGGGAGAATTAGTAAGGAAGCTATCTATCCATATAGATAGATATATGATAGAGTCTTATCCAAAATATCTTAATATCACGTAGTGACATAGGCTGGTCCTTACTCGTTACCGCTAAGGCATTGGTAAGAGTAAATAGATATAATGGTTCAAGATGCATAATGGTGCAGGTCATACAAAAAGACCTTCTCTGTAGTAAATTCCTACAGAACTATGACAATCAAAACAAGTATCTTTGCTACCTAGACATACTTTGAGTCCTCTTCTTATACTACTTAAATATACGTGGCTAAAACAATTCTAGGTCGCATATTAGGGTGGGGAATCATTGGGGAATCATTTCTGTTTCCTAACAAAAGTATTTCGTAGCCTAGAGCAAGTACGTAAGTAACTCTTGATACTTCTGATTGGGTCTACTACGGGCGCGAAGAAGGAAGGTCTTGCAGCCGGGGATCATTATTGTGAAGACGGTTAGATAGGTCGTAATTGTTACATCTCTCTGTAGGTTTTAAAATAATAACGAAGAATTTAGTCCAGGATACATTTACAGGTATAATTAGTGGCAAATGATAAATGTTTTTATATATAGAGGATGTAGTATATATAGTTGAAACGACTACTAATTTTCTGTACTGACCAGCCGTCCGGAACATTCATATACTCCTAAACGGAGATTACTTGACTGTTCAGCTGGCAAGTAACATTACTACTAGCCTATTATGCCTTTTCTATATCAGTAAGTAGTCTAAGCTTAATATTTACTCACTACGTCTAGTAATGAGTAGAGCGTAGAGAGTTACATAGTTACTACTAGATATTATTATTAAAGAGAGGTTCACCAATTTATATTATATCAAAGAGGTGTATTCCAAAAATGAAACAAGCGAAGCGAGATTATAACGATTAGGTTCATGGTATATTCTGCTTTATACGTATAGAGTATAGCAAATTATGTCATTCTTCCGACCTCAAAATTGATGTTAACTTCCTCCTTTAATTTCCATTACATAAACTAGCTATAGCGCGCTTACTCTATGCATGCTTCTATACGCATTAATGTGTAAAATTTATGGAGTCGAGAAGCTTGCAAGCACAAAGAAGAGCATCCACAAATAAATAGATAGTGAGATAATATTTACTGATGGCAGTATATAAGCCTAGAATTTCTTTATATAGATTTCCGGAGGCCATGGAGATGTATATCAAATAAATACGAGATCAGTCTATTAAGCAAGTAATTCAACTTCGTGTTGTCACTTCACTGTATCAATACTCCTTTCATTTCACAACGTGTACAGCACTTGAGGATGAGGTAATACTATACCGTCTTATGTCGTAGAGTCTTGAAGTAGTAGTGAATATGTTCTGGAACATGGGACGCATATAAAATTTCTACCACATGTCTTAGAGCTGTTCCATCAGCTCTTTCACTTGAAGAACAGCCCTTTAGTAGGACTATTTGGTACTAATAACTCACTGGCAAGACTGTAAGCTAAGAGGGATTATAGTCATTACAAGTCACTAACCTTGGAAATACCGTAGCGAAATAAATCCTGACGGTATTGAAGTGTACCGCAAGTACTCATGCTGGGATTTCACTGCTTCCATGCAGCTGTTTATCCTAAAAGACTATGAAAGTACTTCGTACAGAAGTGAGCTGTTTTTTACTATGAGGCACGTGGAAGTCTGATTCTGAGCAGTGATCTTTTACTCTTATGATATATACCTGAATAGAACAAGAAGGCCTGACTTAGTACTGCTAGATGGCTGGATGTGATGTATTAGTTTTCAGTTTTACATAGTACGAGAACTATCCACTTTATTTTGATTGTAAGAATCTTCGCCTCATTTTCACGATCCATGTTTAGCTATATAACAATATAGAAGAAGAATCAAGCGAATTTCACCAGAGAAGAAGTATACACGGTAAAGCTCTCAGCATTAGATTTATTTCCTTCATACTACGAGTACTAAGTTCAAAAGAACCACTAAAGCCCAAAGTTTCTGTTCAGCTCGTCCTGGTTCCATAAACCTTCATCTAGATCTGCTTCGATTCTGGAATAAATTATTTGATCTCGGCGGTCAATGTTCAACACAATGTAGCCAGCGTAGAATTTAATGATGTGAGATGTGCAAATCACCCGATAGTGGAATAGCTTGCGCAGATGCTCTCAGATCAGTTCAGCTTCCAGACGCAGACAGGACATGCTTACATCTCGAGATTGTGTAGACCAACTCGCACTCTATGTCGCTTACCTCGTGTCGAAGCCCCAAGTTCAGCGTTTTGCACGCATCCTCGACCTCCGAACGTTGAAATCGAAAAGGAACTTGACAAGGAACTTTTCCAATTCTTTCAAATCGGCTTCGCATGACCTGGCTGGTGCTGTCATTAACCCCCACGAGCATGGATGGCCTTGTAGTAGGGTCTATGCTCACAGCAGCAGCCCGGATATATTTGAGAGTTCTACTTTTTGATTAATGCCTTCTAGAGGTTGAGTCTTAACACAAGTTGCATGAGCCTTCATGGTAATGCCATTACAGAGCTGGCTCAAAAGGGGCAGTGATCACAAGTCCGAACCCGCCAGCAGGGCCATCTCGGTGTGTCATGTGAGAAGGCTTTGAGATTAACAGAACCATAGACTGTCCCTGGCTAACAAGACAAGGGGAGAAAATGGGATATCGTTCACCATTGCTCACTGGAAATGGGGAAATCTGGGTGGGTGGGTGTGTTGCAGATGGGGCTCGCAGATACTTAGGCTCACCTACCATTCATTGTTGACCTTGTCTTTCTTTACACTTCTAAAAGCCACTGCCTAGTCGTGAAATGTATGTCACACTACGAAGTATAATATTGTTTAGTCCCGTGGCATTGGCAAGGCACTGTATACTATATCTCGCTAGAACAATGATTACTCTCAGAACTGTATAGAGCTGTTTGTAATTAGAATCCACGTGAACAGTAGGATACATATACAGAGTAGCGAAAGTTCTCACAAGGTGGAGGCGTCATGCCAATAGATCGTAATCAGTAGTTTAGTTTGTAGAGATTAGTAGAAATTAGTAGAATGTAGTTTCGATGGAATAGTTGTAAAGACCTGCAAGGGTAGGAAAAATCCTAGTTTACCTAAAAGATAACACGATTCAGTGAGTATTAAGCTGGCTATATAATGCTACAATAGATGTTGTCTACCTTTCTTCAGTCGAGCTCTTTGACAGGAATATCTGAATTAATCTGGGTTTGGACATTTCTTTGCGTAATGATCGAAGCTTTGATACCCTAAGCTGTCTAGTTAGATAAGAACTTTGTAGATTTAAATACGGCTGCTAGTTATTGTTACAGAGACTAAGCGTTGAATGTATCTAGCTGTTTAGTTATATTTTAGGAGGCGAAGAAAATTACTTCTGCATTTTCTGATTCGCAAGACCTCATAGTATCAGAAGCGGGCCATCGAGAGTAACGGACTGACCTACTGTTAGTTTCAATAGCAGACGCTTTCTTCTGTAGTATGTAGTGCTTTCTACTAGCGTCTATAGTTGTACTCGAATCCGAGAAAAGAAGAAGACGACACCCTATAGTTTCGCTAATGAAGAGACTAATATATATACCGGAACTGCCGATTTCCATATTTATTCTTTCAGTACCCTCTTGGTCTATTATAGCAAATTGTGAGTAAGAGTTACCAAAGACTACATTCAGCAGAGGTTTCATATATCCGGACTAGAATATACTCGTAATGCGGGCTTCGGAAGTTATAATACTACAATTAAGTGATTGTAGAATAGGAGAAGATTGTTTCGTACTCTGACAAAGCACTTTATGCAGGTTCCTATACCTTAAATCAATGCATATAGTATACAGCATATGCGTTTTGTTCTATATTTACTGAAGATGGATTACAAGTATGAGGCTTTGGCTCAAAATACTAATACTTGTTTAGTAATGCCTTATCAAACAGGCGTCTATGATAGTGTTCACATTACATCTAGACTCTAGAAAGAGCTGGTTAGGTGTCTTGATGTTAAGTTACTTCTATAGATAATATCAGTTAGGCATGGTATACTGCATTCCTACACGAATACAAAGCAAATAAGTTATTCTTCCTTTTTAATCTGAGCGCTATAGGTAAGTAGATATGTTGCACCAGCTCTCAATTCATGAAGCATTTTATATTAATTAGTAATGCTCAAATATGTGCAGAGCACAATTGCTGCAATCGCCTCTGATATCCATGAAGACTTTGATTTTAGGAGGCCTTAGCAATTTGAGATAGCACGTATGGTCTCTTTACTGAATATTATCAATCTTTTTGTCACCGCATAAGAGCTAAGCCCTCAGAGTATAGAGTTGTTAATGTTTATATTACATTCGTCTGATCGCACTCGCAATTTATATTTGATAGACAAAAACACTAAGTCGTAACCTACGCATGCTCTAAATACATATGTATATGCCGCCTTTTTGACGAACAGCTGCTACATCTTCAATTTCAACCCATACAGTAATTGAAAGTAGAAATGTCCTTAAAGCGTAAGTATGCACGGAGGAAATATTTCACTTGTAGTTTACCGTTATGAAGCATAGATATAACGTGTTAGTAATGATACAAATATGAATAATATATATAGTATGCTTGTTCATTGAGTACTGATATCACTCTTTGCAATTCAACAATAATACCTACGGCAGCCTGTCTTATGCAAAGAAAGCATATTGATAAGGGTGGATGTAATAATTATTCATCTCATGGCAGCCTGCGACATATCTCGTCAAGGGAGTTTGTACTGTTGCTCGTCGACCACGACATATACCGACGATACACTCTACGTAATACTTCTGTAGCTTGATTCGACGGCTATGGTAGATAGGGCGTCTGACTTGTGTCCTATGTCCTTGATTCTCATCATGTCCATCATTTGTGTTCTATAGGCCCAATGATCAACGATAAGCATTAGCTCAGAGGTCAAGTCTCGAATGTTACACCTCAGAGCAAGACATACTTGCTTTAGCTACAAACATGCAGTTGACACTACGCGATTCGTTCAGAAAAGACTCCTGTCGGCCTTTGTCAGGGAAGAGCGTGTTAGTGAAGACTGCTTCTTTCGCTCTTTCCTCATGTAACGTAATTTTCTTTGACCTGACTACTTTTGGAGAGTCTGATCCACGCAGACTGGTTGGGCATGTCTTAAAGAGCCAAGCGGGAGACGGGGCTTGGAATGTCATGAGAGAAGCGATTAAGAGACACGTGTAAAGGAAGGTTGGACCCCTCGTCTCCTAATATTCTATGTAATCGTGGTGGATAACACAAGACAGGAGGAGGGTCGTGGCGTTTAAATTAACGACTGTGGAAACTTTTATGTTCCTAATATTCTATAGCATTATTCTCAGTAGACAAACATTGTATGTCCTGCCCACCCTTAAGTCCGCCGCTGCCGACACTACGCATTGTAATGAACACTACCTGTACCTACCGTATGATGAAACAGGACTAGGTTTGTTATCGCCATCGTTGTCGTCGTTCTGGACAGAGCTCGGTGCTAGGGACATGATCGCGATAAGAATGCTCTCGCATGCACTGTCAATGCGACGCCTTCAATTCATAACCCATTACGCCTTCTTTTTCTTCAATAGTGTTAGGCTATATGGGATGAAGAGCGCAGATTGCTCTCTGTCCCGAAGAGTGCAGCGCGGAAGAGCCAGTGAGAGAGATTTGCGTGTCGTCACGAGCCCGCGTTGTCATCGTAGGGGCCAGCAAAGGTCAGCATAAGCAACGGAGGTGCGTTCGGAAAGTCATAAGCCGCTTAAGACCTCCTCTTAGGCCACTAGCGCACCAGGGCGCGCATCTGTTAACCGGGATACTACTCTGACCTATGAAATAGTTAACTGACACGTAGCTACAATCAAGACGTATTTCCGGGAGCTTATGTCCGGAAAATGAGCTCTGAGACTATATAGAACGAGTCGTTACTGTATATTTGTAACAAAAGTAGTTTTTAGCAGCAGCTACATATAGTCGTTCTTTAGATATATCAGATGTAAGATATAGCTACCAGCTGGTAGTAGGGGGACGAAGAGGTAGCAGGGATCATGCATTAGTGCCCACCCAGGCTTATAACTTCCTGAAAGTCTTGTCAAGTAGCCGCACTATTGACAGTAAGTTGACTAAAACTTGTTCATTCAGCGTAGCAACGAATAGGCTTTCAAATTACACATTTAATCTTCCTAGAAGCCTATCTATGATCAATGTACGATAAAACTATGGATTAGAATGACTCCGTATACAGTGATAAATACTGTCTATATCTAGGTCCTCGTCTAAAATGAAAGAATGTCAAGATTATGGTAAGGTACTAAGTTTTTTCATATAGTTCTTTCCAACAGTTCACTACCCTCTGTAAAAATTTAGAGACTTTTAGTACGAGCAAGATAATTTCAGTATAACATAATAGCCTATATAATGTTAGATGTCAGCATGCCTACGGCATACTCTGTCGTCTCGGAGAGCATAGTTGACTTGGGAAGAGCTATGTTTTAGCACCCTGCAGAGTGCTACTTGTATATTCTCTTGTTCGATGAGAACGATGGTTTCTATTTCGAGAAGTATTTAACCAAGAGTATCCCTTGAATGAAAATCCTACTCAGATAAATCATAATTTGCTGGTAATATTACTCAATACTGAGATATATCTATTTCAGCTTATTTAACTTCCCTCTCTATAACGTCCTGCTGATAGTCAGTAGTAGTAAAGGAGCAGTGCAGGATATATATATATATATATATATATCATCAAAACAAAGTTCTTCAATTGTGTAGATATTTATGATGACGGAGCCTTCCTTTCCTTCACAGATAACAACATCTTTTCAATAAATCTTCCAAAGCGTAGAGCGAAGCCTAAGGTTGGAGTAATGTGTCAAAAACAAACCAAATCATAAATACTTTTCATAATCCGGGGCGCGTGAGCATACCAAAAAGGCGCATCACTGGGTGGTCTAGTCTCTCTGGTATGTATAAGCTATATATGTATGATCATCCAGTGCAACACGCTTTTACGCCGGGCTTCTAAAGCTTGGTTCTGCTATACGTAGATGTTGTTACTTGTAATAGTACCAGAGCATGTACTCGGAAAGGAGCTGATTTGAACTGTGAGGCTCTTTTCCCTTTGGCTGGATATTCCACCGATGAAGAAATGCCAATATGTCGACGACAGGTAATCATAATACTTCTCGAAGTACTTGAGGTTTTCAGTCGAGCTAAGCAACTTTCTTGAGTAAGTGTAGATCGCAAAGTAATACATCATATATAGTACTATATACGTACCCAAGGCCTTCATTTGAGACATTTATACACCACTACTGTTTTGTGTTTACATACCACTTACCATATACTGTGGAAGATATTATGTATAACTTGGGAGATTCAACTCCTGTTAATCAGACATGCCTGAGTTGGAAAACAACGTCTATGCTGTAAGTAACCATGGCAGAGATATATGATACTTCTCGGTATGAAGGAAGATAGGATATGTCATACTATTGTTCAATCTTCGTATATTTTCCCGCACCGTAAACTCATACTATGTAGGTGGTTACTCTGAGCACGATCAGTACATGCCCTATCTTCATGTCATGTATCTATCCGGCGTTAATAGCGTACCTGTACTTGATATCATATCAATAGAATCTATACTACATCAACCAAATCGCATAGAATAATAGAGCCGAGATTGAATGTAACAGTGAGATTTGGGTTGCTGCTTTACTGGAACACTGATTCAGTTCTATCGTGTTTCACATTTAACCTTTTCCGGTTACCCGAAGGATATATATCCATAGTTTCCCACTACAAAGAGTTTCTTGCCTCCGCGCGGGCTTAGTGTTAGAATGATGCCAAGAGCATGTAAAGTAGTGTATATTTGAATGCCTTTTACTACTATAGAGAATGTAAATGTCAATAGAGAGTATATTTAACTAAGAAGAAAAGGAAATCAAGAACTGGTTACCAGCCAGCAGTATGAACTACTTCGCTATCACTTATGGAGACGTACGTATTGTTGTTAATCGAAAGTAAAAATCATGCTTCATAAAAGGAATGACGAAAACGGGTGACCATCCATAGAGCTACCTCAACTAAAAACGATTGAGGCACTAATTAAACTGAGTAGTATCCAGAGCTCCGCCCAAGTCGTACACATTCAAAATTCTGTCTTGAAGAAACAGTACCCTACAAGTTCTGACTAGGCATGCTATATCTAGAGAAAGACTTATAGGGATCCAGCACTTTCTGATTGACATCGTTTACTTCTGATAGTCTTAGCAAGATCCGGATAGCCTCATCGACGAGACATATTTCACGAGAGGAGAGTCTTGGTGCTACTTTACCAGCAGTAGTTCAGTCTACATGGTATATTAACTGTACATATAAGCAACTTTCTATAATCGGGGAAGTTGTAGAGTAGGTATAATGCCATTTTTTTTTTCTCGCTTCGATAAGTAGGCCTTGGTGGTTTGAATTCGTACAATCGGAAATGTTTTCTGCTCAGCGGCTCGCTTTGAGGCTTGCGTTACTCCGGAACGCATCAACCATCATTGACTGCATCAATCGTAATTCTACATCCGTTGAACGTAGCAGTCGACTGGAATTCTAAGTCTCGGATGGTAGAATCCATGTGATTGTCGACAGCACCGACGACAAAGGCACTAGGAAGGCGACCGAAAGAGCAATGGTTGTCACTCCTGGCGGAAGATGTATCAGCCATCATCCATTCTATCATAGCTTAAAAGTTCGTAAAGCCAACGTAGATCCGTTCCTTCCGTCCCAGCCCGTTTCAGGTTCTTCAAATCGCTGTCGAGATGGCAATCAACAAAGTTGCGGGTGGCGAATGGGACAGTCGTTCACCCTCCTAGAACTCGGTCCACTCTATCAGCACGTAACGTGGTGATTCCTGAGGCGTCTCCATCGCTCAATATCATCTGCCGTCTCACGATTCTACCGCTAGACACCTTGCGAGGAGACTAACTGCTCAAACCACGAAATGAGCGAGGGTGGCTAGATTATCATCACATTGGCATTACAGAGGCTGCAAAGGTCTTCGACAATCAGAGAAATTCTCCGTCGGATGTGAATCACTGGCTCTTAGTACTACATCAGCTGGATGTGCGCGTAATGAAGGGGTTACGCTCCTGCGAGGATTTATAACCTGATGCAACGCCAACAACCAACCTTCTAGCGTGCGCAAGACGAGTGCCGTGTCGAAGCGACCAAAGTTATCATCTGGCAGATGACGCACGCTTTCGAAATGTTCTTGACAGTGCAGGATATGGAAAAGAAGGTATGTTATGTGCGCTCTCTCACGCAATATGGACTCCAATATTGATCCAGTCTGGCGTCAGGACACCGCTGGGAGCTGCTTGGGGGGGTATAACGCATCGAAGGACAATCCCGTTGAAGTCCTCGAACTGCTCATCCCAGAAACAACTCTTGAAAATTTATGCATGCCTCACGACGAGCTGCAGCGCCTGCTCCAATATCCTACCACCACACCGTCAACATGCAAGAAATACCTTCTTTCCCACACTTCAAATATCAGGCCATGGCTAATGCTGGGCTCCGCAGCATACAGACTATACCTGCTATGTGAAACCATACTTCTCGACCTTCCTACCAAGTTGAGGAGCTCACAAGATGTAATGCGAAGCTACTGGACATCGAACCTGTGGCGTTGTCAACAACACACTTTGCGTTAGCGGCACGGCAATGCTTTGAACATCTGCTGGTTTCACTCTTGGTGCCGAGGATGATGATCAGCATGGGTCAACAAACTCAGGTCGTTCCCCAGTCATGCCAATGACAGGGACGGAACGATTGCAAAGCTTATTGTTGGGAACTGTACCGCGATGGAGTTCTAGCAGTGGTCAGCGCCTATCGAAACAACGCCATTGCTTCCAGCTTTCCTCGTCCTGATATTGTCACTCCGAGCAACTGCAAGTCATTGTGTAACCTGCGTAGACTGTTGTGGGTCCAATCTGGCCGAGCGGCGCAGCGCCTCAAGTGGCTCGCGGCGAAGTCATGACCCAACCTGCGGATCCTGCGCTGGGAGTTACGACGTAATGACTTGCTGTATTATCATGCCCAGGAAGTCATGCAAGCGCTGCGGGATTATGACATTCGAGTTCCATGTCACTTGATCAAAGAAAACCCCATTTCTCAGCTCCGCCCTGTTTGGCATTGAGAGCCCTGTTTCTGATGGTCGATCTTGCTCAAGGAGCTTACTAACTGGTGGCCTCCTCCAAATCCACATATTGAGCCTCCCTGGGACCATTTCGACAGTCCCAACGAAACTACCAGTCTCCGCAGTTCTTGGATTGCAGCCCATCGACATTCTAAACCGCCATATGACGAGCGCAGCGCTTCGAGTGCGGGGCGGGAGGCTGCTCTCACAAGTATACTGGACAGTTACTCGAGAACACGGCAGTACCTTCGGCTATGTCTGAGAAAATGATTTCTATCATGAGAACTCATGGACTTCTCTGGCGCACGAGATCGTGCCTTTCACCGCTGTCAACAACAGCACATGTCTTTGTTCGAGTACGCGGTAAAACCCGTTATCTTGTCTGCTTCGACGACTCATCCAGGTGGATGTAGGTCAGATAATGCCAAGCACAATCACTCATGCCTTCGAACGGATGCTGGGGCTCCGTGAGGGGATGTCAGGTGTCTGGCATTATCGCATCGCGTTTCGTTGAATCACATTTAAAGCGCTCTCTTTAGAGCACAACTGCATGCATCCGCCAGACGAAGCAGACACAACTGTCGCGATGTTTTCATCTGCCGCAAACAACCGAAGGCGATGACATCTAAATTGTCACATCACCTTTGGTAGCGATTGTCGCGTGGCTCAATGGGACAACCACCTTGCGTCACGAGTCGTGCCCTCTAAGCCCTGACAGGACGTCGGAAAGTTCTGACTACGGGAGCAGGCAACGGCGGCAAACAGCAAGCTGTGGCGAGACACACCGGAGACTCGCGATAAGGGCGAGAGATCAAGAAACGGATAAGGGGATGGTTCTGACGACTCTGGTCCGAGGCGACCTGTTCACACAGGGATACTATGGCGGCACTGGTTACATCGCCGTATCAAGCACACGGAACATGTGGAAATCGAGATACACGAAGAGAGCATTGGCGAAAGCCATCATAGTGGTCATGGGCGTTGCCTGGGATAGACCGCCACCTGCTGATCCCAAGTTCGCTGCTATCGCACGAGATATCACTATACCCCCGGAAACGCCATGAGACACCATGGAATATTGTATACGTGAGCTTAACCGTCTACCATGTCAGGTGAAATCGCCAAGCTATCAGATGCGATCATGGCCAGCTAGTACGAAAATGACGGGGATGACATACACATAGGGAACACATTGTCAAGTATATACCTGAAACTAATCGCTTGCTAACTGAGCATAAAATAAGCGACGATCAAATTGTATTTTCTTGTCATTCCCCGCGACGGCAAGATCAACAAACCACCTGTCTGAGCTCGAGGATGGGCAAGTAGACGGACAGCACAGCTAGACTTGGTTTGACAGGCGACTTACAGTATCAGATTCAGGTCATGGGACAATCAAGTGCAGAGCCAGGAGACACAAAAGTGGCTGGGCGACTAACAAAGATGGTGTATTTTCTCGATGATACAGGCAGGTCCCACGATGGGAACAATGATTCCAGAAGTCCACCAGCTGCGTTCACAGCGAAGGAGCTCAAGCACCAAATACCTCACGCAAAGAGTCTACCGACAGCCTTAAAATACACTATTGGAATAGAGTGGGATTGCCCGAGTACAAGAGCTCTACAGCGGAAGAAACGGGGCCAACAATTCTGAGGACGTGGGGTATTGTGTGAATGATCGAAGACGGGGTCAGCGCGGCGCTTGACCGCGAAGTTGGAAGCACAGAGCTACTCACCAGGCTTGCGCTCAGGAAGCCACCAACTCGCGTGCGCTGTATAAGGCAGTGCAGATCTTCAAGGCGCACAGCTGAGGGCAGCATCATATTTTCCGGCGGACGACTACAAAAGATGTCCACGTTGGGAAGACTTATTCTCATAGTTGGAGTTCCATAAGTATTGGTATCGCTGTAGAGATGTGGAGGTGGTGGCGCTGGACCGAGAACCAGCCTTCAGCTCTCCCAGATTCCAGTAACAAGGTTTCGCCATGGAGACATTGTTTATGGTAGAGACGATCCGTGGGCTCTTGGATTGCCATCCTCAAACCTTTACAGGGTCGTGGACTTTCATGCAGATCCCCAGCACTAGACAGTAACGGGTCGCAGGATAAGCAAAGGACTCGTCTACGACGTTTGGCTCCAGAATCGAATTACGCTATTTGTCTATAACCTCTTTATCCCATTTCTTGTACGAGAACGCTGCTCAAGACTGCCTAGCGGGGTCGAGCTTGATCTTGACACCAGTGATCTCGTCGATCTCGTCCATGATCTCGGGGGTAAGCTTGTCGAGCACCTCAAGAGACTTGACGTTCTCCACGATCTGCGAGGGCCGGCTGGCACCTGTGATAACGGTGGAGACGTTAGGGTTCTTGAGGCACCAGGCCACCGCGAGCTGGCTTTGGGTGATGCCCAGGCGGTCCGATACGGTCTTGAGCTTCTTGACCTTCTCGATGTTGGACTTCCACGAGTCGTCACCATATGTCTTGCGCATCGACTCAGCGAAGCCATCCTTGCTTACTGAGAAGCGCGAGTCCTCCGGCGGGGCGTCAAGAGCGTCGTTGTACTTGCCGCTGAGCATACCGAAGAACTGAGGGCTGAAGGTGGTGAGGCCGAGACCATAGCGCGAGTACAGGCGCTGGAACTGGCCTTCGACCCGGTCACGGGTCAGGATATTGTCTGCCGGTAGCGGTCGTTAGCTGAATGTATCCATCGGGATTGTGTCATGGTTTAGGGCGAGGATGGCCTAGACTTACAGAATGGCTGCTCCACAATGGGAGCGATCATGCGCAGGTCCCTGGCAATGCCGACGGCTTCGGCAATCTCGTCCGCACTCCACTCTGACGTTCCCCAGTACAGGGCCTTGCCCTGCTCGATCACGTAGTTGAAGGCGCGCACAGTCTCCTCCATAGGAGTGAGCCGGTCTGGCCGATGGGCGTAGACGACGTCGACATACTTGAGGTCCAGACGCTCCAGAGATGCCTCGAGTCCTTCGATGATGTGCTTGCGCGATAGGCCGTGGTTGTTGACCAGGATCTCTCCGTTGTGGGCACCCCAGTTGAGCTGCGTAAACGCCAACGAGTTAGGCTTCCCGCCGGAAGAAGGAGGTAGTCGGGGTCACCCGGCTGCTAAACGTACCTTTGTGGTGATGACCAGGTCACTGCGCTTCCAGCCGTACTTCTTGATCGCCTTTCCCATGATGATCTCAGATTTGCCCGCCGTGTAATTCTCAGCCGTGTCGAAGAAGTTGACACCAAGATCATACGCCTGCTTCATGCACTCAAAGGTCTTCTCGTCCTCGACATGACCCCCGAAGGTCAGCCAGCCTCCAAGACCAATCGCGGAGACATGGAGGCCGGATTTGCCCAACCTCCGGTAGAGCATGCCGGTCTTGCGGGGTTCTTCCCAGGCCATCTTGCTGGTTGTGGTGCGTGTGAAGTATGGGACGGTGATGTGGATTACGTCCGACAACCAGTCTGATACACAGTATGATCACAGGAGAGCTTGGCTGGGAGGGAGATGTTGTGGGGAGAGTTGATCTTGTCTAAGGAGGAGAAGAGGAAAAGAAAAGATGTTCCTCAGCACATGGAGATCCAGGGTGAGTGAGGGGTGCAGCGATGGGGTTCTGGGGCGGGATGTGGAGATTGTACCGGAGAAACTCTCGGTCGTGGGCGTCGGGGAAGGACTCCCCAAATCGTGCGGAGTAGCCATCCCCACTTCGGTTTTCGGCGGCGTGCGGCAGCAAGAGTCAGACGAGGTCGGGCTGGCTCGAGATTGGTCATGGGCTGCCTCGGCCTTGCGCTGGGCGACTATTGGAATAGCCACTCGGTCGCCCCTTTCCCATCCGCAAGGTCTGGTCTGCGCAGGTCTGCCGGTCTGTGGAAATGGGTTTCCCCGAGATGACTGCGTGTTGTGCTCCACGTCTGGAACGCGGGGTTTGGGCATGGGCTTGATTCAATCTGCAGGCTGAAACTGTTTTGCGGCAAAAGTTGCACTCCCACGCTGTTGCTCAAGCAACTCTCAGGGTCCGGGGCTAAGTCCGCCCCACGGCATTGCCGACAACGGTGACATGTCTTCTGTCGTGGTGACCGTCTGCAGCTGGTCAAGAATCATTCTGGTGATGGGTGATGGCGTGCGGAATGGTGCACTGGCATCAAAAGGTGGCCAAGACATGTTCTGCCCGGCAGACGAGTCCCCCATGCGGTCCCGGGGGGTGGAGATGCCGGATATCCTCCCGAGCATGCCATTCTGGAGTAGGTCCTCCAGGTCTGCCCAGGCTGAGGCTTGGCCAGGTATGAGGCCGGACTGGTTGTTGGGCGAGGACGACATGTGGTTGCTGCCGCCGTCGTCGACGAGTTCTTCAATGCGCTGCAGCGGCGAGAACGTCAGCGGGGTGGGAATACCAGCTCGCTGCAGTGTGGCCATCTTGAGCCATAAGGAGGCCAGCAGAGCCCGGTTGCCACCCCGCGAGGATGACAGCATCCTCTGCAGACCCTGCAAGACCTGTTCGGGCTCGTCCAGGGACACGAGCGGGACCGCGCTGCGATGCGCCATGGCATCAATGACGGCCGAGGCAATCTCGAAAGTCTTGAACTCAATGGCAGCGCCGTGCGCGTCAATGGCAGCCTGGGGCACCTGAGCCACAAAGGACAAGAGCTCGCGAGCGATGCGGATGGGGTCCGTGATGGTGCTGCTAGCCATGCCGATGCGGGAGGCGGCCCTCCAGAGCACGGCCCGCATCCACTGGCCCGTGACGAAAAGATCGGCGCGCTGGACGTCGTTGCTGGTAGCCGTGTCGATTGGCATCTGCGAAAGGCTGGCCTGAAGTAGCTCGAGGCTGTCGCGAGCAGCCGAGACCGTAGGGACGTCGGCGTCCGACTGGAGGATACCAGTGTCGAAGATGCCAGACGCTTGAAACGACCAGAAGAGATTGACGAGCTTGAGGAAGGATGTGAGGACCTCGCCATGGGGCGCAGGCAAGAAGGTGTTTGGTCGCAGGACCACGGGCAGCTCGTAGAGCATGGCCACACCACGCTCGGTGACGAAAAGTAGCCACACGATCCTCCTCCGCATCTGCTGCTCGGCCTCAGGCAGAGTTGTATATGAAGACTCGCGATCTAGGCGCAGAATCTGAGCAATGGTCAAGGCCTCGCGGAGGTGTATCAGCGACTTGGGACCGCCGGGCTCGAGGTTTTCATAGAAGACGTGGCGGAAGAAGGAGGTGCGGAGGGCAGTCAGGTCGGCGCAGCCGTCGTGAGTGTCGGGGAACGGCGAGGAGGGCGAGTCGGGTAGGCGAAGCTGGGCGATGGCACCGAGGCGGATGGCGTCGGCGAGCAGCAGCGTGCGTGGATCGCATGGCTCTGGGGCGCTGAGCTCGTGGACGAGGGCTGCGGTGTCGATGATGGGCCAGACGGGGTAGAGGCGCTGCTCGTAGAGATGGACGAAGTGGATGAGGTCGGGGACACGGGACTGGAGGGACGGGGCGAGCGAAGGCGCAGCGGGAGGGTCGCCGAGGCTGGCACTATCATCGCTGAAGCCGGCGGCAGAGGCGGCGTCGATGGAGGGAGTCGAGCCGCCGGGGTGGTCGAGGCCGTTCTGGCAGCCCTGGGACTGACGCTGCGTTTGGGCGATGCGCAGCCGGGTCTTGACGCGGAGGTTGCGGGGTCCACGGGTGCCCTGGCGCTCGTGGAAGGTACAGTCGATGCCGGAGGCGATGCAGGCGGTGCACGGGGGCGTCTCAGAGCACTTGATCTTGCGGATTTTGCAGGCGTCGCAGGCGCGGCGGACGAGCTTGCCGCGCGAGGGCTTGGGCTCGGGCTCGGGCTCGGGCATGCTGGGGAGCAGAGGAGGGCGCGCACGCGGGAGCCCGGCCGGGGCGGGGACGCCGGGGACGCCCGGGCAGGAGGGCGGAGGGCGGAGGGCGGAGGGCGGCGATAAGAGGGGCCTACGTGCGGCTGAGGCCGGGCGCCGAGCCGTGCCGCGGCCGGGAGGTCGCCGGGGGACTGGAGATGGGGGATGCAACGCTGTGGTTGCGTGCAGCGGCGGTGGTGGCAGCAAGCAGTTGGTCGCGGCAGGCAGGCAGGCAGGCAGCACCGGCAAACAACGGGCAGCGGCTCGGCGGGGACGGCACACGGGAGGAATGCAGGTGGGAGGAGGAGAAGGAGGAGGGAAAAAAGAGCGAGGAGAAAGTTGCCCCAGGGAATTAGAGTTTGGGGGCAGTGCAGCACGAGCAGCAGCAGCAACAGCAGCAGCGACAGCAGCAGCAACAGCAACAGCGACGGTGAGCAGCAGCAGCAGGCTGCGGTAGTGGTGTCCGCGCCGAGGGCCAGCACGTGGCTGCGCGCAAGAGCGTGCCTTCCGGTGCCCTCGGGTGCCTTTCCAGGCAGTCTAGTGATTTTAACTCGATCCCACTAGCGGCATTGCGCTCTAGCACGGCCTCTAGCGGAACGGCGCCCCCGGCGGCCTCTGTCTGGAATCGGCTTGTTCCCATAGAAGGACCCCTGGAACCCCCGTCCGCGGCGGCTTAGTGCCCCCTTGGGCCACATGGCTTCCCGATTCTCCTTCCCCTTCGGGACCGCTGCCGCTCGCCAGCGCCCTCACCACCCCTTAGGGATGATTCGATCACCACGTCCACGGCCAGCACTAGGCAGGTGCCACGTCCTGTGGCTCCTGTCATTGTCATCCTTCAGATGCCCCACTGCCGCCCGCATCCGCGTCTGTTTCACAAAGGCAAAACACGGCCACACTCTCTCTGCTCCGAGGCTCGTTCATGCGTGTCTTGTGTCTCTTGTCATTATTTGTTTTCTATCTCGTCACAGCACGATAATCCCTTACTGGGACAGTGCCTCACGCCGCGAGCAGCTCTCCAGGTCGAGGTAGGGCGCCTCTCCAAGACTCGCCACACGGTCTCCGGCCCGAGCGGCGTCGTAATCTACCACAAAGTCAGCCACAGCGTCAGCAAGTCTCTTCGGCCCTCGGTCGAGCGGTTGCCAAGGTGCTATACGTACCATAGGTCGCGCAGTGCAGCGTCGACCGGTTGTCCCAGATGGCCGCGTCGTTCTTGCGCCACTTGAAGCGCACCTGCGCGTCGTGGTTTTGCGTCACCAGGTTGAACAGGTACGCGAGCAGCATATCAGACTCGTCCTTGGTCACGCCGTTGATGCGCTTGGTGAAGCCCTTGTTGATGTACACAGACTTCCAGCCCGTCACCGGGTTTGTCCGTACCACCGGGTGTGTTGTCTTGAGGTCAGATCCTTGGTTCAGAGGCGACCCGCGGACGCCCTTGCGCAGAGGGTTGCCGAGCCTCTCGGCCTCGTCATGGAAGAAGTTTGCGTCGTGGGTGGCCGTCAGGCCCTCCAGGAACTTCCTCAAGGGCTCAGAGAGCCGGTCGTAGATCTCGTAGCCCGAGGCCCACAGCTACACCCAGGCAGGATCAGTACTTGTTGCTGCCTCGAACAACAAAGGGCACGGGACTCACGGTATCACCGCCAGTGGCAGGCAGGGTGTGGATCTTGAGCATGGCATAGTCCGAGGGCACCTTCTCAAAGGTGATATCGCTGTGCCAGCCCGTGCTGGCGAAACGTGAGACATCACTGAGCTGGTGGGTGAGGCCGCCGCCCTTCTTCTGCTTCTCGCTCGAGATGACCGAGATCTGGTCGCCGAGCTCGCTGCCCTCCTCAGTGAGCGGGTGGACGTGGAGGCCCGAGGACGAGGGGCAGCCGGCGAGGGTGGAGAGGCGGACGATGAAGTCCTTCATCTCGGTAGGGGTAACATCCTGGTCACGCAGGAAGACGACACCGCGCTGGGAGATGGTGGCAGCGAGGTCGCGGACAGCGACGTCGTCCCAGGCGAGCAGGTCGCGGATCTGCAGGCCATAGTACTCACGGCCAATGCAGGGGGTGAGGTCGTTCTGCTCAAACTTGTCGAGCGAGCCCGAGTAGACGAGGGGCTTCGAGATGGAAGGCCTCGACTCTTCGTGGCCGCCAACAAGAGTGGTTGCAACAGAAGGCATGGCTGGATGCGGAAAGAGGAGGGAGTCTGGATCGGCAGGTCAGCTTGTGACAAGGAGCTGTGTTGGTGACAGGTAGGGTCCGCGTAGGGTAGAGGGCAGGGGTATGATGACGAGCTCCGGGCACAGTCCAGAAGCGCACGTCTGGGCCGGGTGAGGCAAGTGCTGAAGGATCCACGCCTGCTTGGCCTGCAATCTCTCGGCCCGGGGCCCAGGGCTTGAGCAGTACGGCGTACGATGATGTGCTTGCTTACCAGGCTGGTGGGTGTCTTACAAGAAGGCTAGACAGACGGGGAGCTGCTTGCTGCCCTGGACGGCGTTGACGCAGCGGAGCCGGTGCTGTGACGGCTGGGACCTATTTATTGTGCTGTCGAATGGGGAGCTGGGACGGGCAAAGGCGCCATCGGACCCCGTTATGAGGCACGAGACCCGACTCCGAGATATTCTCCGCGCCGGCGACCAGCCAGCCTGCTCCGGGCCTAGCTCTCGCCGCCAAAGTTGGAGAAACCATCCAGATCAATGCGGGGGTGGACCACGCGCGACTCGGGGCCGCCCTCCCCAGCACGAAAAACCCAGCCGCGCCTGTTCCCTAACTTCCCTCGGACCCTCTGGCTCAGGGATCGCCTGCCGAGATCGAGCGCGAGGCGACGCTACTTCCCCCCGTTCGGGTCTCCAGCCGATGGCAACACACATCCTCGGCCATGGCGTGCTCACCATCCTCTGTTGATTGTCTCCGGTAGAGCCTCTTCCGGCCACGCACGGGGCCGGCCTGCTCGACATACACACTCGTAGGTATAAGAACTCCTGCCGATCCCACTCCTCGAGCTGCCTTGTCCGGACCATCTCGCCCTGCAACGGTTGCGGACTCTGCCCAGTCACCAGTCGTTGAGTCTCGGTGTTGTCATTGTTCTTGTTCTTGTCCTTTGTCATTTGTCCTGTCTCCCTCGTTGCCTTGCCCCCGACCTCACCCGTCACCACCACCACCACCATGGGCACCGACAACATCGAGGCGGCCCGGCCCGTCTCGGTCCACCAGGTCAACGACGACCCCAAGGCCGTCGCCGTCGGCCGTGAGAACCTCCACAGCTTTGTCCCTCCTCACGATTCCTACGAAGGCGGCCACCGCTGGGACCCCGACGTCACCTGGACCCCAGAGGAGGAGGCACGCGTCGTCCGTAAGACCGACATCAAGCTCCTCATCTGGCTCTGCGTCATGTTCTTCGGCCTCCAGCTCGACCGTGGCAACCTCTCCAATGCGCTTGCCGGCACCATCCTCAAGGATCTCAATCTCTCGACCGACGACTACAATAACGGAACCACGATCCAGCTGGTCGCCTTCCTCGCTGCCGAGTTCCCCGTCCAGTTCATCACGAAGCGCTACGGCTTCCACATCGTCCTCCCCATCCTCATGATGTGCTGGAGTACCGTCAGCTGGGCTCAGGCCTTCATGACCGACCGCACCGGCTTCTATGTCACCCGTGCGCTGATTGGCGGTTTCGAGGGTGGCTTCATCCCCGGTGTCATCCTCATGGCCACGTACTACTACACCTCCAAGGAGCTCAGCGTCCGGCTCGCCGCCTTCTGGGCCACCCTCAACATTGCCCGCGTCATCTCGGCCCTTCTCGGCGCCGGCTTTCTCGAGATGCAGGGCATTGGCGGCCATCCTGGCTGGTTCTGGCTCTTCCTGGTCGAGGGTCTCTTGACCTTCCTCATCGGCTTCATCTCCATCATCTACCTGCCCGTCTCGCCGACCCAAACCAGCTCTGTCCTTCATCGCAAGTCGTGGTACACGGAGCGCGAGGAGGCCATCATGATCAACCGCATCCTGCGCGACGATCCTGCCAAGGGTCTTACCGCCCTTAAGGAGCCCGCCACCTGGAAGGATGTCAAGGCTGCCTGGAGCGACAAGTCCATGTGGGGTCTCTACTTCGTCGGCCTCGTCGCCTATATCCCCGCCACCCCCGTCCAGGCCTATCTCTCCTACTCCCTGAAGAGCTTCGGCTTCAGCACCCTCAAGTCCAACATGCTCACGGCGCCTTCCGCGGCCCTCCAGATCATCACCATGATGTGCCTGGCCCATTCGAGCGAGTACTTCAACGAGCGCGCCTGGCACTGCTTCTTTGGCGAGGCTTGGATCCTTCCCCTCCTGACTGCACTCCTCACCATCCCCGATGGTGGCAATGAATGGGGTCGCTACAGTCTCATCACCCTAATCAGCGGCTACCCGTACTTCCATCCCTTGGTCTCATCTTGGATCTCCGAAAACACCTTTGATGTCAAAAAGCGTGCAATCACGGCAGCCACCTACAACGTTATTGTCCAGATTGGCTCCCTCATCGGCTCCCAGATCTACCGCTCCTGGGATCAGAAGAACTACTACAAGACAGGAAACACGGTGCTCGTCTCCATCTGCTCCTTGTCTCTTCTTGTCTTCTTCGTGCAGAGGT
Organism: Microdochium bolleyi; assembly: GCA_001566295.1. Lineage (NCBI taxonomy): Eukaryota > Fungi > Ascomycota > Sordariomycetes > Xylariales > Microdochiaceae > Microdochium > Microdochium bolleyi. The sequence continues at coordinate 1,273,213 of KQ964248.1, read as the reverse complement.
ACTACCTCGCCCACCTTAATAAGCAGAAGGAGAAGAAGTGGGAGGTAATGACCCCCGAGGAGAGACTCGCCTACCAGAACGACACTGTTGCCCGCGAGGCCGAAGGTAACAAGAGACTGGACTTCCGCTTCAAGTACTAGTTGTCCACAACTCCAATACTTCCTGGTCAGTGTCTACACCTGCCTGTAGGCGTGACCATAGTCACGATAGGACACGGATATCTACTCAAAAGTTCAAGGTAGATCGATAGTTTTTACCAGACTAATAGAACCAATTTTCATGGGTTTGAATACCAGTTCCTTCTGTCATGCAGTGTCTATCTGCCATTGGGGCTATGATGATATCTGTCAGGTGCCAAGTGAAGTGTACTCCAGATAGCTCGAATCAATCATGGGTCTTACCTGGCATTCTGTTCTATAGGGGGAGCGCGAGATCATATAAAACTGTTACAATCAGCTACACCTGCATCCCGACTAGCTTCAATCAGACGTGTATCCTTCAGTTATCATTCTAATACTGGATAAGCCGTCAAACACCTACAGCTATACGGCTTTAAAGTCTATTCTCATTACAATATTTAAGTTGGCTTTTTTTGAGTCATGGGCACACGACTATGCTAATATTCAGAGACTCAAGCATGTGGCTATAGAGGTGGCCAGTTCCTTGGCCTGGACAGGAGTTTTGCCCGTAACTCTCCTACACCGACATCGTCGTACAAGGTCTGCGACGTATTCGAGCGTTCAGCTATCGAGCTGGGCATCTCCGCATCGAAAGCTTCCGGGCTATACCTCAAGCTACTGCTCAGATGACTCCTCGGGCTGACATGTCCGTGTCTGTATCGTTCTTGTGCCCAAACACATCCCTGCTTCTCATGCGAGGTGACCTGTGACTCGCAATGTGCCTGCAGCTCCCACCCGCTCCCGGCAAGAGCGTTTAGCGCGGGATCTTGCTGCAGCAACGGGTCCTCGCTGTGGGCTCTGGGAGGCGGCTGCGGCATCTTTGCAAGGTTGACAAGCTTGGTACTGCAATCGCTACCTTGCCGAGTATGCAGAAACATGCTGCCACGTCCGGAGCCACCATATTGTGTATCGCCGGACAGCCGAGACTCGTGGACGATTTCAATCTCCTGCGTCACAAAGATCCTGCCCCAGCCATCCTGCAGTATGGGCCAGAAGATGGGGATGGACGCGCACATGCTAGCCATATCAACCTCGACCACGGCGAGGACGATGGCGGAGCAAGCATACCAGCTGTGACTTGGGTCAATGCGTACTCTCTTTGCGGGAAAGCATTAGTCTGCAGGCTTGAACTCACGTCGGATCCATGACGGGCCAGGTCGCCGCTCTGTGCCCAACTATACTTCCCAAGCGCCAGATCGAGATGCCGAAGACACTGCCCAGTAATGTCAGTACAGGAAGCGAGTGGAGAGCCAAGGCCTTCCAGAAGGGATAGTGGGCATACAGAATACCAAAGCCAAATAGGCTCGCAATTGATGCCCGTTGCTTCCACGATGTAGTTTTCTTCTGGAGATACATCGGCAATGGGATGGCGAGCACGATCAAATCGAGCAGTGAGTTGAGTGACGAGTGCGCCACGAAAGTAGCAAAGCTAAACCAAGTCATGATTAGCTCCCCTGCAACGGCACCTGCTTTGGTTCTGGAGCTGCAACATACAGTTCATTGTAGTTCCTTGACCCGTAGCCGTAGCAGCGAGCGTCGATGGTCCAGTCAAAGAAGGCAGACAGTGGCACACAAGGTGCAGCACCGATGATGAAGAAGGCTATCCCCCATAGCGCCGAGACAGTGAGGCAGATCCAGCACACCATCCTAATTGTCGTGCCGGCTTCGAATATGCGAAAGTACTGTGTCAAGAAACACACCTTGACAAGAGCTGTCGAGACGATGTACATGAGGAGTGCAATATAGAAGTCCTGCCCACACGAGTGTCAGTTCTGACGTAGTGGTGATACCGGCAACTCGATAGCTGGCAGTGATCTCACCTTTTGAAATGCTATCATGGTGCCTGTGCCTAACTGCGAGAAGTGCTGACCCAGGCCATGCGACACGGCTAAAAAGAGAGAGAGAAAAAAAGAGCGTCCTGTCAGCTCGTGAAGTGCGAGCACGGAGAAAAGGGCCCAGAATACCTACAGTGGAGCACGGCGACAGAGCAGGCTGTCGCTGCCACTCTGGTAGCCATGAGGATGTAATCATCCCAGCCAATACAGTGCTGCTTCACACGTGTGAAGATGCGGAGCGCGACACAGACTGTCGCCAAGACCTGTATGCGAGTCAAATCAGTCTCTTAAGCCAGGTTTTTGCCGACGAGGAGTCAGACACAGCCCAAATCATGGCACACACCATGAAGGTTATGGTCAAGGCGTAAACACACTCTGGGTGGTTCCAGGTCGGTATGGGCTCGCCCAGGTTGTCGTGAGCTGTGAGTAGATGATGTATCTCTGTTCTGGTAGGCATTGTGGCTTTATATAGCTAGCAGGAAGCGCGAGCGACAGAGTTGAGACGCCGGAGATAGAAGGCTGCCGTGGACAATCGACGTGGTGGACGCTCAGACAAGCTCGTGTTGCCGAAAACGGCAGGCGACATATGTTTTGTTGTAAGAGACAGGGAGACAGAGCCAGTGCTACTTGACATCAGCCTGACAGGTTCTCTGTGATGGTACAACACATTCGGGGCATGTGAGGGACGTCGATGAAGGACTTCGGGAAGCAGAGTGTTGTATAGTGGCATGGTGGACAGGATAGGTCTTGTTTGTATACGGCACAATCACATGGTGCGAATCGTAGTGATCGGCGACAGAAGGATTGATGTTTCTAAGAATGGCAGGGCACGAGGTTCCCATTCCATCGAGCATGGATGGACCGCTAGGGGACGTGATCAGCAGCACTGTGAGCTCACAACGGCCCCGTTCTGGAAGCCGGCCGGGGGATGCCACGTGTGGGTTGTGCCATGCGTACTCCGCAGCCCGTGACTTAGAGGGGGGGCACATTGGATCTTCAAGAGACGATAGAGTTGTGTTGTATCGAGGTCAGCAGAGTGACGTCGTGAATGCAGTACCACCAATCCGGCGTCTGCCCTCTACCGCCTAGCGTGCATTTTGTTGGTGCCAAAAATAACGTATTTGCCTCCGGAGAAGGCCAATCCCGACTCCATCTCGCTCGCTCCGCACGGGACAACCCCCACTCTTGTCCAAGGAAAGAGGCGCGTGTGATGAGCTGTGTTTGTGGTGAGGAACGGAGGAGCTGAAGCTTCCGGCTCGAGGCGAGCATGACTCAGCAAGATGCAAAGCACGCCACTGCTCACGCCATACTACGCCTAGTGTAGTGGGACGGAATCGCCGCTCCGGTCTGCGGCGGCCCTTCTTCACTCCCGCGCCGGGGCCGCCGCCGTCTTGCTTTCTGCTTTCTTGCTGTCTTTTCCCGCGTCAAGATATCCTCGTTCCCCGATGGCCCTGCTCCCCGTGCTGAGCCGGCCGGCAGTGCACACGGCCTGGCCTCACATCAGTGCTGCCCCCCGGGCCTGCTTCTCCGCGTCGGGCCTGCGCCGGCAGCGTGTCGCCGCCCTCGTCGTCGGGGCTGGCCCCGCGGGCGTGGCAGCAGTCGGCTCGCTGCTCGACCACCTGCCCCCGTCGCCGACTGTCGCCTGGGTCGATCCGGACTTCAAGGGCGGCCGCGTCAACCGCCGGTACCGTGAGGTGCCCGGTAACACGCGCACCCGCCTCTTTGTCGACTTCGCCCGCTCCAGCACCGCCCTCGCCCGCATCGCCAGCTCCGCACCGGCCCCGAACCCCGTCACCGCCCTCGAGGGCCTCCCGCCTGACGACACATGCTCCCTCGCCTATGCTGGCGACATGGTCAGCATGCTCATCGATGGCCTCGGAGCCCACCCGGCCCTCGACCGCCACCAGGGTAGGGTCACTGCCGCCCGCTGGCACCAAGCTGCTCGCGAATGGTCTGTCACCATCGACGACCCAGCCAGCAACAGCTCCATCACGCGGACGACGCCGCTCCTAGTCTACTGCACCGGTGCCTCGCCCACCCTCGTGCCCCTGCCAGCACCCAGCTCCTCGACCTTCCTCCCGTCCCCCAGCAGCACCCCGAGGCTCCTCGAGCTCGACACGGCCCTCAAGCCCTCTCTGCTGGCAAAGGCCCTCGTCCGCACCGCCACTATCACGACCGAGGCCGAGGCTGGTCCCATCACAGTCGGCGTTATTGGCGCCTCCCACTCGGCCATCCTCGTCCTCATGAACCTGTACAACCTCGCCACCACATCTCCTGCCCACGCCAACCTCCGCGTGCGCTGGTTCTCCCGCGTGCCCGCCGACAAGGGCCTCAAGTACGCAGTCTACCAGGACGCCGGCTGGATCCTCTACGACAACACCGGCCTCAAAGGCCGAGCCGCGCAGTTCGCCCGCGAGAACCTCGACACCCCGCAGGTGCTGGCCGCCAGCCCCGTCGGCAAGGTCGTCGAGCGGATAGACTGCTCTGGCGGGGCTGATAGTGAGGCTGCGGCGTTCCATCAGTACCTCCTTGGCTCTTCCAACTCGAAGGTTTCATCGTCTGCTTGTGACTATGTCGTCCAGGCCGTTGGCTTTACGACCGACACTCTGCCCACAATGACCTTGGCCAAGAGTGAAACGGCCGTCATCACGCCTTTGTTCAACCACGAGACGGGCAGCTTCTCGGACAAGACAACCAGAGAGGTCCTCCCAGGGCTGCATGGCGCCGGCATCGCCTTTCCGGAGCGCGTCGTCGACCCCGAGGGCAATGTCGAGCACGCCGTCGGCTTTTACAAATTTGTCAAGTTCCTCAATAGGGTCGTGCCGCAGTGGGTGAACGCGGTCTATCCCCACGCGGAGGCTGAAGCCACTGCTACAGGCGGCATGATAGCCAAGCAGGCCGTGGCAAGTGCATGAAGATCAATGGTATAGATGGTACCGTGAGTCATGATCAAGAGAAAATGACTTTGGGCATTATGCTCATGATAGAGGAAGTTCACAGAGAGGGGCATAGAGGGAGCACCAGGGGAAAAGCAAGGCGTTGTCGCAGGTAGCCGCCCGGCCCCGGATGAATAAAGAGTCTTGCACGATTTAGACTGATGTATACCACTAGATATCGCGTTAATAGACCCCCCACCACCCTCCGGACGAGCTCAGTCCAACATTGAATGTTGTAGTTGTTCCAAAACAAACCTGCATTTGAACAGGGGCAGAATAATGTGTGTGCCATAGTATAAGGTCAGAACCTGCCCGACACCGGAACAGGCCCATCATTGAGCGAGCCTTGGCTTCTCGAAAGTCACCAGTCGAGCATCCGTGCCCTAGGACATCAACGGACCAAGCAAATCGACACCACACGCACGACAACGATATCAAACGCACTCACTCAAGTCTGAACACACTCCAATTATATTTGGTCATCCACCGCGTGGATGATATTTAGTATTGCTTGCTATGGGACAGTGCTGGCAAAAATGCTTCGGTGCGTGGGCAATTCGTCCTCCCTTCATTGACAATCCGGTCGTCCTTCCCAACCCAGCCCATAAATCATGAGATAGTTTCATCAACCATCCCAGTATACACATCTCGGACGAATGAAAGTTGACTCCGTATCCTATGTGATGAAAACAAGATGCCCCAGAACGCCCAAAAGAATCCCGGCCCGGCGAGCCGCATGTACTGGTCAATCAAACAAAACACAGAAATCTATATACCAAAAGTTCACAATAAAGTGCTCGACAACCACCGCGCCTCGACTAGAGCTCATGATCTCTACCTGAGGGTGCTGAAATCCATCTCTGCCGAGCCCATAGAGTTCATACCCATCGTGTTCATCGGGACGTTGTCTGCACTGCCATTCTGCAGGTGATGATAATCGCTCATGGGTCTAGATATGTGGGGGGCCTGGTGCATCATGTAGCTGTTCGTCCTTTGCGCGGGTTGCCGGTTGAACCCTTGATTGAGCATGCCCTGATTCAGGTGCCCATAGGCCTGGCCAGGAGAGACGCTCTGTTGTTGATTCATGCCGGAAGACTGGTTCTGATTCGTATGTATGTGACTGGGTATATTTGGCGTCTGGGATACCGTTTGCCGTGTCAGCCCGTGCTGCTGGTGCGTGTGTTGTTGCTGTTGATGTTGCGGCAGGTGCTGCTGATGTCCATGTTGTGAACCCATGCCGTTTTGCTGGTGAAGCGAAGACGGCGGATTTTGACCCAGCGGGCTCATCATGTCGTTGATTGTATTGTAGTCGCCCATGTGAGGATATTCCAAGCCGCCAGGAGAGAGTATGGCCGGCGAGCTTACCATGGGGAAAGGCGACTTCATATCAGCGGTGCCAGTAGAGCTTGAAGAGTCTGCCACCATGTCGTCCATCCTCGATACCTGAGCAGGAGTGAACGGCTCTGACTTGAAGTCTGCCATCATAGGGGCCTGAGCCATGCCGGCGTTGCCGAAGCCGTCGAAAATGTCAATGTTCATGTTGAGACCACAAGTGTTTTCTGGTGCTCTCTGAAGTGACGGATCGACGAGGCGTGGCAGCAGCTCATGGATTTTGTGGAGAAGGAGGGGGAGGAAGTGATGCTCACCACCCCGCAAAGTCGAAAGCAGTTGCAAGAGTGGGTTAAGCTGTTCGCGAGGCCCATTCCCAAACATGCTGCCTGACGAAGGCTGCATCGACAGCACATCGGTGAGATCGCAGGAGATATTGAACAGCTTTGACACAAAAGGCACACCTAGGGACTCGGTAGTTTGTGTTGAGAGCTGCGAGGTGAGCGAAATGAGATCCCGGGACATGTCGATGGAGTGATGGTAGCCCGACCCATCCTCAGCTTGCGGCACACAGCCACTAGGCATGCTGAGGCGCCAGGCGACGGTCTTGAGCCACTGTTGATTTGTGCGAAGCTCGGAAAGCTGTGCGTCCTGTCCGTTCATGTACGGTGGCATCAGGCTGGAGAATTGCTTCTGTAAAGCACTGAGATATGACGACGTGCAATCACCGCGGGTCTTGTTCCAGGACGAGATGAGCGCATCATCGAACGGACGGAAAAGGCTGGCGAGCAGAACGAAAGGGTTCAATTGGTGTGCCAGAGGATCCGTGGGGTCGTCCGTCATGGTTGGAAGGTGAATCGAGGCAGGCAGTGATACTGGCCTGTCGTACTTAAGTGCGTAGGCCCTGCAGAGAACGAAACGAAAGTCAGCAAGGTCCAGTTGAGCACATCAAAAGACACGGGATAGCCTTACCTCTCGGCAACAAACAAGAGCCAATAAAGCCGGCGACGACGCGACGACTCCATGGTACTGAGCGAGGCATATGACTCTTCCTTGGCCATGCCGGCAATGTGGGCCATGGTAGCGGCCTCGCGCAGATAGAACCAAGCCTTATCGTGAAGCTCCAGCGCGTAGTTGGTGCAGTAGAGGAAGAAGCTAGTGCAAAGACTATCGAAGCCAGGGGTCCCGGCGAAGTCCTGGCTCTTCCGCACCCGAAGTGTCTCCTCGATGAGGAGTGTGGCCGCAACGATGCTCGAGCCTGGGACATGTTCGAGCATGGGGTCAAGACCTGGCATGCTCATACCGGGCTGCAGCAGCATGAACGCAGACATTGACGTGAACAAGCAGTATGTATCGGTGTTCTGCTCTGGGAACATGGCCAAGGGCTCGAGCGAGGGACGATCCAGGATAGGCATGATGGAATACATGTTGGCGAAGTAGAACTCGATGGACTCCTTGACAAGCTCGCTCGTCAACATGCCTGGTGTTGGGCCCAAACTCGGGTTGGGAGTCGTCGTGTTGTCGACACCGTTCAGACGGTTGTGGATCTTAGCGGAGAGGCTTGTCTGCCGCTGTGTCTCGCGGAGTTCGCTGATGACCTTGGCCCGCGAGCCCTTTGGGCCCTTCTTCTGAGGGATCGCATTGTATGTACACGTGAGCTGGGCCGAGTCGCAGTTGCGGCAGGGGTTGATGCCGTCACACTTGACCTTGCGGCGATGACAGGCATCACAGGCCCGCTTGACTGCAGTAGTCGACATGTTGAGAGACGATGTTGTGAAGTTGAAGGCAGTCCAACAGCCTCGAGGCGATCAGGACTGCCAGAATATTGAGTGTGAAGCAGGAAGGCTCGCGTGGAGTGTTGACGACGGCGTGTGGCAGAAGTCTACGTCGGTGCAGACGAGTGGTCGGGCACTCGCCAAGGCAAGTAAGTTGTTGCTGGTTTGCGGGGGATGCAAGTATGTAGCAGGGTTGGATCGATCTGGAGTAGACCGGGGGTGTCTGAATCGGCCCTTCGTCTAGGGATTGATGGAGGAGACTATGCTTGTTGGGAAGCAAAGGCAGAAAACAGGCAAGCGGCGGGCGTAACTCGGAGCTGAATCTGGCAAGACAGAGTGCCGGGTCGATGTCGCTTATGCGCGCGCAGCGGGCTGTTTGGGATGCGATGTTGATGTTGTGGAAGGCGTGGCCGTGGTTCCCGTGCGATCGCCAGGAGCGTCAGACCGAAGAGCAGCGTACAGTCGACACGAGAGCGATGCGAGGACCCGGGAGGCTTCTCAGCCTGTCGGCAGCAGCGGTTGCGTAGATTCGAGGTCGCGGTGCCAGTTTTCGTGACAACGGCGTGCAAGAGCAGGGGAAGAGGAGAGAGAGAGAGAGGTCGGGTGTATGGAGCAGGCGCTGTGGCGGAGGCAGAGTGGATTGGGAAGGAGAAATGAGAGAGCGGGTACCGCTGGGAGGGGGCACACGAGCGTTGCTGGAGCGAGCGCGAGGAAACGGGTGGAGAGGGATCCCATGCGAATTGCGGGATTGCGGGCGAGGCGTGGTCTCGACGCCTGAGGGCGCTAGCCACAGGCAGGCGAGCGCCGGCTGGTGTCGTACAGTCTATCCGTGCTGCGGCTGCTGACTGACACTGGGGGGCAGGTTTTTTTTTGTCGCTCGAGGCAGGATCGGGAGACGCGGAATGGCTCGCGTTGACGCTACCCGGCAGCACTGGGGAACAGCCGCCTTGTGATTGGGTGTGGACGGGGCCCCCATGGACGCCACGGGGCGCGCCCCGAGCTGGCCCATGCGCTCTGGTGCAACCCTTTCTGCCGGCTCGGTCCCATATCCCAGAGCGTGCATCGCCCTGCAATCACAGCATCATACGCTAGGAAGGTACGGAGGAGGGCAGGGAGGCATCGTCGACGTTGGCACGCGAGGTACTCGCCAGCAAGCAGAGTCCAGTCTGCTGCAACATGGCTTGCCCTGATTCTGTGTCGCCTTCCTCAACAGGCCTCTGCCGTGTCTCGAGTACATAGAACCGCGCTGGGCGTGATTGTCACTTACAAGTGCCTTCATGCTACGAGCCACGGTGGTGGTGGTGGTGATGATCAGATTCGGGGCCATTGCGGCTGCCATCGCTCTGTCATGTTTCTTCTTTGCAACAAGCAGCGACACCACCCTCGTCTCCCTCAGAGTTCCCCGGATTCTCGTCTCCAGACCAACCGCGGGCCCCCTCGCTAGCACATGCCGTCCCCAAGCCTCCTCCACACAATTGCGCTGCTGGGCCCTGGCTGCCTCGTGCACTCCACGAAAGCCACCGCCCTGGTCGGCCCGAATGCCACAACTCGACCTGCACCTCTGCAGCAGCGCACCTTGGCTCACACATACACCTAGCTTGGTCTCTCTGAACGAGCTGCTTCCCGAATCATCGGTAGCCTGCTTATGTTGAAGCATAAGCATGGGCAGCAGGACATGTGCTTGCATAAGTGCCTCCAGCCTGGCGCCCTAGGCTCGCTTGGTTGCATGGCGGTCCGGCTGCATGAGACCGACATGTCTGCGTACATGAACCCTGACATGCTGCAAGTCTAGTCTTGTCTGAATGCTGTGTTGATTTTTCCACAAGCACCTCTCGCCCACGCCAACACTGGCGAGCAGATCTGAGGCCAACCTTGGAAACTAGTCCTGGCCAGCTTAATATTCTCCGGCAAGCCAGCACGTTGCACTCACCCTGGCATTAAACCTAATCGCGCATATCATTGCCCAATATTCAAATCTAAAGCTGGTTTGCGGCGCACACAGGCACCCGGAATCGCAGTCTATCTCATCACTGACCCGAAATCCCTGTCCAGCATCACCTCTTGCGTTTCGGGAGATACCTGACCTGCGCGGCACAGTTGCCGTGGTCACCCTTGAAGCTGTCCTTGGCCGGCACAAACTCGCCGCTTTGCAGGCTTCCCTTGACAAAGTAGACATACCACGCCTCGTGGAGCACGTTGTGGTGCCTGCCCGTGCACCGCAGGATAACCCGCCCGCCGCTGAACTCCTCCAGCGTTGACTGCAGGTCTGCCAGCGCGTACGTCTTTTTGTAGTCCGGCACAATATCAACACGCTCGAGGGCCCGGTACGTATCGAGCATGCGGAACAGCGCCGCCGCGCGGGCAAAGTAGTCGACGACCTCGACACCGGCCGTGTACCCTTCACCGTAGCAGCTCGGCGCGAGTGTGTTGATGCACGTGGCGTGCTTGTTGTACTCGTGCGCCCAGAGGTGGTCGTTGCTGCCGCTGAATGAGTCGCAAACACGCAGTGTCAGTGGTGCTCTTGCTGTCATCAGGCAACATGATAAAGATCATGTAAAAGGTCAAGGACTCACTAGTTGGCGACCCAGTATCTGTGCATCCACTCGACGAGTTCACCTTGACCGTGCTGCTCCAGAGTGGACGTGATGTTGTTGAACTGAGGCGCCATGCCGCAGAATTGGTCGTAGGAGCCATCACACAGGTCGGGCCTGGTTGTCGTCGCACGTTAGTCCCGAATTCCCACTCTGCATGACGGTGATGCTACAACTCACCAAAGACCATGCACGGTCCAATCCTCCTCGGCACCGCCGACGTGCAGCTTCTGGTCCCAGAACTGGGTGAGCAGCAGCCTGCCTCCGGGGTAGACGAAGCAGCACGAGTCGGCTGCGGTGGAATTGTGGCAGCTCGTAGGGCCGTCAATCGGACACGACGGCGCACCTGTCATCGGCGTGTAGGGCGACGTCATTGCCCCTGTGGAGCTCACGCTGGCCGTGTTTTCGATGTCGTGCACCGCCGGGACATGGCCATCGCCGCTCGATACAGGACCAATGAGGCCCAGGGGAATCTGCGAAACAAGGTTGCCCGCGTAGGACAGGATCGAGCGGAGTGATGGCGCCATGGTGTGTGTTGTGATGCGCGAAGAGGCGCTGGCCGGCCCAACTTGCAAGTGGTTGGGGTTGAGGCCGGCCTCGGGGTCCGAGCTCCCCCAAGAGGGCAGCTGATCTGGTCCACAGCAACCACACCTCCTGGGCAGCCAACAAGCACGCCGATCAGCTGACATTCGTGTCTTATCAGTGCCACCTTTGGCCCTTGGTTAAGGTGCCTCCTTCGTGTTTCCAGAGCACAAGGACTCTCGAAATGCTTTGCACAGCTATGAGGAACAGCATTTCGCAAGCAGACAGAATCTGTTGTCTCCATTCCTCCCTTCCGAAATCGGGATTGCTGGTACCTGGCCGTAGCCTCTTGGTGTCGATATACGCCAAAGTTTTCAAACCCCCATCATCTCTATAAACAAGAGAGACTAGAACGCCTACAGTATGGAAATCGTGCAGTGGTCATGCTATATCCATATACCAACTCCAAACAACAACCCAAACCAGTCTCGCCCAACCGTCGCTACCTTTGCCTGGACGCACGCCCAAATCATCGTCACTACCTTAGCCTCTTGCCGCCACTGCCTTTAGTTCCGCCTGCCTGCTTGACTTTTTGAGCCTGCACAAATAATGGTTAGTGAATGTGTGTTGGCACACAGTGGCTGGCCTCCCGGTGGGTAGATTCTTACATTTTCGGCAAACTTGAGACTGTTGATGGTCTCCTTGGCGTTATCCTTCAAGGGGCTGACCATGCAGAACATCAGAGTCCGACACTTTTCTCCCAATGAGGGCTTGAGAAGCTGTGTCAAGGTGAAACTGCTGAAGTCAACCGACTCCTTCTTGACACCCTCGCCCAACTTTTTGAGCACCGTGCCCAAATGTGTCAATGACATGTTGATTTGTCTGCCTTCCTCGGCCACGTCGCCCGTGGCACCAGAACGCCCGATGCTTTCCGAGCCTGCCAGGTCGATGAGGTTGAGGGTGCCCTCGCGGACCTTGATCTTGCCGTCCGGCATCGTCTTGCGTCCGTGGACCTTGATGACGAGAACGGAGTGTGACCGAGATGAAGCGCGATTCATGTTCGTTTCTGCCGTGTGTCGATTCGTCTCCGCTTGTTGGACAAGGTAGTCCAAGTCGTCCTCCGACTCAAGCCCGACGAACTCGTGATCCCTGATTTCAAGCTCGTCCGAAGTCCGGATGATCTGCAGTGGCCTCGGCTCTGCACTGCGTGGTGCCACGAGATCATAAAGTTTGTTCTTGTACACCTCGAGGTAGCTACCCTCGAGAGAATACTCCCAGCCAAGATCTCTCATCCTTGTGACTTCGTCGAAGATCATCTGCTTCGCTCTCGGGATTATGCCCTGGTCGGACGATCCATCTGGGCCAGAATTCTGGTTGCTCATCGTGTACGTCTTGCCAGAGCCTGTCTGGCCGTAGCAGAATATGCAAACCTTCTTGCCGTCCATAACCGATTGGACGAGTTGACTAATCTCGTCGAATACATCCTGGTTGGTGCAGCTTGGATCAAAGATGCGCTCGAAGTTGAATGGCTGCGACTTGCCAAGCACCTTCTTCCCTTCCTCGAGTGCATTTTCCCGCTCTGTCGGGACAACGAGTCCGCCGTACTTGTCCTCATCGTATTCGCTCTCGAAGTAGTCAAAGTCGAGAAGGTCCGGGGACGCTCCAGCGGGTCGGATGCGGCACATGACGCGGATATTGCCCTTCAAATCTTGAACTTGCTCGAATAGCTTGTGGCGCTTCTCCTCCTCGCGGAGGAGCTTCGCTTTGACCTGTGCCGTCATTCGCTCAAAGTCCTCGTTCGAGGCCTCGATCAGCCTCTTCGCGGCTTTCTTCTCCTCCTCGGCCGCGCGTTCAGCAGCCTCAGCGCGTCGTGTGAGCTCTTGCAACTGCCGACTCAGGTCAGAGATTTGGTGGTCTTTACGGTTCTCGCTCGATCCGTATGTTTCCTGAAGGCTCTTGGCGTTTTCTTCGAGCTGCTCTATCTTAGCAGTCAGCCTTGCGATCGAGCGTTCGTGATCATCGACCTGATCTCTAGCTTTGCCCAGGTCATCCTCAGCCTTTCTCAGCTGCAACTCGCGCTCCTGCACGTGGAAGTTGAGTTTTTGAACCTCGAGGTCTTTCTCATGGCGGAGAGAAGTAACCCGAGCTCTTTGCTCCAATATCTCTTTCTCAAGTTGTTCCTTCTGGGCTTCTGCGTCGCGACCACACTTCTCCTCAAATTGTCGCAATAGGTCGTTGTGTTTCTCCTGCTCGATGGCTAGTTGCCTTTGCTGTTCCTCCAGTTCTCGATCAAATCTGCGGCGCATATGGTCGCACTCGTCCTGGTGTTTCTGCTTCATCTTCTCAACATCGTCGGTGAGAAATTGAACCTCGCGACTGGCATTCTTGAACCCTCGCCGCGCCTCATCTAAGTCGTCCTGCAACTCGACCTTCTTGGCTTCAAGTTGTCCGGCTACAATACAGTCAGCTTCATGCTCATAGGGGTGCCCCTACACGCAGTCTGATGCCCAAGGACACGTACCTCTGCGTTTAGCCGCATCCAGTTCCTCAACAAGTCTGTCGGTGTTCACCGCCGACGAGTCCATGAACTCCTTCATCTTCGCGAGATCACTGTCGAATTTGCCTAGTCTCTCGTCGATATCTGTTGCTGAATACCCAGTTGTGTTAGAATTTTTTGTAAGGAAAGGTGCCTTGATCGGTGATGATGGAGGCCCATATGGCGTGTGCGATCTGAGACTACTCTCTAAATTGCTCCATGTTTTGTGGCATCTTTTGCGGTGAGGTGTCATAGGCGCCGCTTGGCTGCCTTGGTCACCACGCAAGCGCAGCTCCGCGCTCTTGGCTGGCTGCGACTTCGGGCAGGCCTCTTGCAATAGCGCTGGGCCAGCTAGTCCGGGCAACACTGTCTGCTGCTTCTGTATGGATGACCGTGCAGAAGGAGTAGGCAATGCAGTGGGAGAAGCATACAGTGGAGGCGAGAGCGTACTGCTCCCTTCTGAAGTCACTTGACTCTGACCTAAAGATTGTCTCCTGCTGCCCAAGCTAGCTGATGATAGCTGAATGCACAGAAGACTCTCCTCGTGGTCGGGCGCGCTTGTACTTTCTTCTGTAGAGTGGTTACGTCGCATAGAATGCGTGTAGAGATTGGCTTTAGAAGTAGAGGTTTGGTGAAGTGGTGGCATACCATGGGGGCCGGTAGGCTCTTCTCGTTCGCGATTACCCATCGAGGTAACTGGGCGTGAGGCCGGAGCCAGCTGTATAGTTTTCGTGTTCGACCGAGACCGGGCATGCTGTGATCGGGATGGAGGGCGACCGGAGCTGGCGCCGTAAATGCTAGTGCTTGAAGAGTAGCTTGTGGTAGGCATGGCACGAGATGCTGGCAGGTTAGAGTATGAGCCTAGGCCACTGCTAGTCTTCGCCTTTGAGTGGAAGCCCCTACGTCAGTATATGCGATATGGGTGTGTGTGTTTATTCAGTACTGGCTTACCACATCCTTAAGAGCGATGCCCTTCACTGAGCGGGAACCTTGAACAGAAGAAGTAGGCGGTCGGCCAGGATAGCCTGCTCGGTCAGCCAGCGTCTGACGCTTCGCTTCCGGTTGGACGACTGGTGTCCGCGTTGAATGGTCAGCCTAAAGATCTCAGCCTGTCTTTTGGAAGGAGAAGCTGTACCTGGCTGCAGCACGCGTTTCGACCCAAGAGCCGGTTGTGCAATTTGAGAGCGTGCATTCGATTGCGAGTCGGAAATCTCGTGGAGGGCTGATGTTACGTTCGATGTTGAGGCGGAGAACTGGTGCCGAGATATCGGCCGAGGCTGGCGAAGCCCAGTCGGGCGCATTGTCTGTAGATGTGACACCTCTGGGTCAGTCCGCTGTAGCAGCAGTTGGCATGATCTCGCGTCTTGGATTCGCGGATGCATCTTGGAAGTTAGCCATCACGTACCACGCCATCGGAATCCATGATCGCAAGGGTGGGGTGGTAAGGCGCGGGCAGCGCAGAACAGCGGCAGGTCGTCGCAGCAGATGCAAGAGTGGTCGACGAAACGCAAGAGTTGTGCGTCGAGGGTGTGGCGTGGTTGTAGTTGGCGATGGGCGAGGCCGGATATCACGGTTGAGACATCGAATGCGGTGGCAGGAGAATGCAGAATGGCCTAGGATGGGGTTGACAGGTCCAACGTGAAGCCTGAGGGTACGCGTATGTAGTCGGCTATTATCTGTGAGCAGTGGACCTCCTCGTCGACACAGTTCCTCTAAGGTACGGTAGACCGAGCGCGGCGAAGATACCTGTTGACACATAAGTGGAGATGGGAATAAACAACCAGGGGTGCGCTGCATGGAGCACCACACCCAGAAGGTTGATGTCGGCCGGGCAACGAGAAGTGATTTGTGCAAAGTACCAATGCCCACTTGTGCACGCATAATTCGGAGCACCTGGACAGCTTGCCTGTCCAGCCATCACATGTCAGAGAGTCCATTCGCTTCCATGCATCTTCTGAAGAGTTTCAACCCATGGACACCCATAAGCTCCATCTTTACTCGCAGCTTCTTAAACCTATCCGGCCTCGAGAGTGATCAATCAAACTCAGCGTGCGTCCCCCGTGACAAGTTGTACGACTGCAGGCATCTCTCATACCCTATTTCCTGCTGCTGAAACCAGAAGTGCAGACGACCCGGTATTTTGCTCGAGCCATTTGACACCTACCTAAAGTAGGTACCTTCCATTGGTATCCTCCTCAGGTAGATGCACCTCCACGCAAGACCCCACCACTGTTCACCAGGCGCCAAGCATCGTCATCACTGGACACCTTTTCACTTTTCCGCTCTGCGCTCGCATCCTCCCACGACGCTCAACTTCAGCCGCCACGGCACACTCGCTTCGTCTAGCCCGGCAGGTAGCCGACGCTTCTCACCATGGAAAAGTACAGCCAGTTCCGTGATCGCGGTTCGTAAATCTTCGACTGTCGCATACTTCCCCTCGCATCATCTGACCTGTGGCAACCCAGGCTCTGGCATATCGCCCTTCATCCCCACCACGACGCCGACCTCATCCGTCTACAATTTCGTGCGCGCCGCCGTCTTCATTTTCCGTTTGCCGCTCTTCCTCACTTGCGTCGCGCTCTACTTCCTTATCCTCGTCCACCTACCTCTCCCGCTTGCGGCGCGTAAGCTGCTGCTCTGGGGCCTGCTCGCCATCCCAGGCGTCTGGTGGGTAGATCTTCAGCTCGACAATGTCAAGCGCGGCTCTCTCTCGCAGCAGCCGCCTTCCCGCTTCCCGCACCCGCGCTCCATCATCGCTTCTCAGTTCACCTCGCCCATCGATGCCATCTATCTAGCCGCCATCTTCGACCCGATCTTCACCATCTCTTATCCAGACACCCAAAAAGTTCAACGCATAAGCCTGTGGCGTGCCGTCATGCTCGCGCTCCAGGGCCCAGTCCTCGAGCCTCCTACGCCTAGCGGCCTCACCACGCTGAGGGCTCTCGTCGAGCAGAATCCCGACCGAGTCGTTTGCGTCTTCCCCGAGATGAGCACAACCAATGGAAAGGGAATACTGCCGCTTTCTCCATCGCTGCTCTCCGCCCCGGCCGATGCTAAGCTGTTCCCTGTCAGTCTACGCTATACGCCCCCGGACGTCACTACGCCGGTGCCCGGTGCGTATGGTGCTTTCCTCTGGAACCTTCTGAGCCGCCCAACACACGGCATCCGCGTGAGAATCGCCGAGGGAAGCACCAATACAGCCGCTGCTGTGAATGGTCTTGTCAATGGTGCTATGGAGAAAGGTGTGGACGGAGAGTCCAGGGATCTAACCCCTGAAGAGAAGCGTGTTATCGACCATGTCGCCGAGACCCTCGCTCGCCTCGCAAGAAACAAGCGGGTCGGTTTGACGTTGCGTGATAAAGTCTCGTTCGTGGAGGCTTGGACTAAGAAGTCGAGGTGAAAGAGAAGAGGAACAAAGAACCACCATGATTTGGAAGTACCTTCAGATTGTGTCTGCCTGGACAACCCGTAGGTCAGCTCCTCGGTGCCAGCAAATTATTAGTGTAAAATTTGGCATTTCAATACAAGATACCCATCGCCACTGCACTTCCAGAATGAGCAGATGGGCTATGGAACGTTGGAGGAGGACAATGTGGATAAGCCGACGTCGTCGGGTCCATAATATGCAGGGCGAGGCCGAGGCCGAAGCCACGTGGGCTGTGTCAGGATATCATGTTCTCAGCTTGATTGACGTTGTTGCGTCGTTCGGTCGACACTTGCTCCACCTGGGCAACCGGGGGGCGGTTCACACTCCGAAGTCAAAATAGCCAACTTCTAACACGATATGACGATGGCGGATTGGCAGCATTCTTCAACTGATAGCCCATGTCATAGGACGCAACGGAATGTTTGAACTTTTGCTATTCGTAGGACTTGGACGACCCCTCGCGTCCCACATCCTCAACATAAACATAACCCGGTTGTATCATATCGAACGCCAAATGTGATCGATCTCATATCGATGGACCATGCGGACAGAAATCAAGCCCGTATTACAAATATACCCGCAATCAACAACACAGTTACATCAAGACTCTCGGCCCCAACGGCCTGGCAGCTTACAAGGTTGTGTTGGTCGTGACACAGCCTGAGCTGGCATCGCTGACCAGAGTGGCGTACTTGGTCAAGGTGCCCCGCGAAAGCCTGGCCGGTGGAGGGGACCAGGCCTTCCTCCTCTTCTCCATCTCCTCGGTGCTGACGTTTGTGTCGATCACACGCTTCTCGGCGTCGACAGTGATGATGTCGCCATCCTGGACAAGACCGATCGGGCCACCAACACGGGCCTCGGGGGTGATGTGACCAATTAGGAAGCCGTGGCTGCCGCCAGAGAACCGGCCATCGGTAAGCAGGGCGACGTCCTTGCCCAGACCCGCCCCCATGATGGCCGAGGAGGGCTTGAGCATCTCGGGCATGCCGGGGCCACCCTTGGGACCCTCGTACCGGATGATGACGACCGTCTTTTCGCCCTTCTTGATCTCACCACGCTCCAGAGCCTGGATGAAGTCGTCCTCCTTGTCAAAGCAGCGAGCTTTGCCCTCGAAGACGAGACCCTCCTTGCCGGTAATTTTGCCAACCGCGCCACCAGGTGCGAGATCGCCGCGAAGGATCTGGATGTGACCGGTAGACTTGAGGGGGTCCGAGAAGGGCCGGATGACCTTTTGATCTGAGGGGAAAGAGGGCGCCTCCTCGGCGTTCTGCTTCATCGTCTTGCCGGTGGCGGTGATGCCGGAACCATCGAGCACGCCCTCCTGCAGCAAGAACTTGAGCAGGGCAGGAGTGCCGCCCAGCTTGTGGATGTCGGCCATGACGTACTTGCCAGAGGGCTTCAGGTCGGCCAGAAGGGGAGTACGGTCCGAAACAGCCTGGAAATCATCGACAGTGAGCTTGATGCCGATGGCGTCGGCCATGGCGATCAGGTGGAGGACAGCGTTCGTGCTGCCACCGAGAATGTTTACGACAATCATGGCATTCTCAAACGCCTGCCTGGTCAGGATGTCACTGGGACGGATGTCCTCCTTCAGGAGGTTCTTGATGGCCTCACCCACGTTCTCACACTCCTGCTTCTTGGCGGGGTGCTCGGCTGGGCCACTGCTGCTTCCAGGCAGGGTCATACCAAGGGTCTCAATGGCGGTGGCCATGGTGTTGGCAGTATACATACCACCGCAGGCGCCTCCTCCAGGGCAAGCGTTGCGGATGATGTCGTAGCGCTGCTCCTCGGTAATCTCGCCCGAGATGTACTGACCATAGGCCTGGAAGGCGCTGACAATGTCGATGGACTCGCCAGCCTTTGTGCAGCCAGGCTGGATGGTTCCACCGTAGATCATAATGCTAGGGCGGTTCACACGGGCCTGAGCGATCAGGACGCCGGGCATGTTCTTGTCGCAGCCGGGCAGGGAGATGTTGGCATCGTACCACTGGCCCTCCATGACGGTCTCGATGCTGTCAGCAATGATCTCACGACTCTGAAGGGAGTAGCGCATGCCGGTAGTGCCCATGGAGATTCCATCCGAGACACCAATAGTGTTGAAGCGGTAAGGGATGAGGCCGGCGCGAGCGACCGAGTCCTTGACGATTTTGGAGAGGTCGAGCAGGTGCATGTTGCACGGGTTGCCCTCCCACCAGACAGAGGAGATGCCGACCTGGGGCTTGGCGAGGTCGGCGTCGTTGAGACCAGTGGCGTAAAGCATGGCCTGCGAAGCACCCTGGGCCTTTGGCTGGGTAATGTGGCGCGAGACCTTGTTGAGGTCGGATACGTCTGAGCTCGAGGCATGGCGGGCGGCGGTCGTGGAGGTGAAGAGGCGACTACATTGCAGCAGAACAGCGGATGGTCAGTTGTTGAAACTTGCGTCTGTAGGATGAGGACGGTATTCGTGACTGCAATGCCAACATGTGGAAAGAGACATACGCCTGGTAACCGGCAGCCGAGCGGGCAAGGGCTGCGGGGGCTCTCGCCCGGAGAAGACTACAGAGAGCCATGGCGGGACACTGCCAATGCTTATCGTGGATGATGTGAGAGGTTCAATCGTCAGATCAGAGAACACTTGGAGGGATGGGTAAGGAGCTCGAAAGACGAGCAGCAGGTTCAGGTCGGCTCGGAGCAATTGAGGGAGCGACGTCGGTGTGCTGTGTACAGACGGAGCTGTCTGGTAGTCATTTATTTTTTGAATCGGTGCCGCCCCGGGACCGGACCTGCAGCTCTGGCTGCGCACAGCACATGCACCGGAGACAAGCACTTCTCCCCGGCGGCTGCCCCGCGACCTGATGCCTGACCTTTTGCACCGATGTCATTGGTGAGAGGACCGAGCTGACGTGGGTCCTGCATAAGAAAGATGTGCTATGCCGTGCTAGCAAAGATTAATGCAGCTTCAGCATATGGAATTTGTCAAGTAAGCACCTCCCCCACACGGCCCCGAGCTGCTGGATCTCCATCAGTGGACTTGGGCTGGTGGGTCACAACTCTTGTCATCATGATCTTCCCGTCCCTTGGCAATACAACTCTGACCACTCGGCTCTGTGTTGTCAAGATACCGAGGGCAGCGATCTCTGACGGGCCAGCAGGTCATTCTGGAAGCATGGTGCCCCATTCATTCCGCTTGGGATAGAACAAGACCTTTCCCAGTTCCACCTGCGAGGCGGTGGCCATGATGTCATCAGGTCGGCTACCAAACGTAAGGAGAAGGAGCAAACTACTGCACAATGAGGTAGCTCTTTCGTTAGCCATACAGGTTTACCGCAGGCGCCGCCGTGAGTGCGGGGAGCTGGCCGATCCTGTGACGATAACGCAGCCATGAGCTCTCTACGTAGGCCTTGCTGATTGACTTTATTGAGTTTATCCGGCGCCCTGTGACGGCCTTGAGACAATCTGAGCTTGGCTGAAAGGTGCGAGTGGAACGAATACATAAACCCAGGCGTAGACACCACTTTTAGGCGCGAGGCAAACACTAGTATTGCATTTTAAAACATCTCCCACCTATATCCGGTCGCACGAGATTCCTCCCTCCCAACACCAACTGTATCGTTTCGCAACTACGAGAATGGCGCCCACCACCAGAAGCAGCAACCCGACCCACGGTCAGAAGGTCGACCTTGGAGCTGATGCTCCAGTGACCGAAGAAGGTCACGGAAAGCTCTCTGGCTCGCTCGCCGCGGAGTCCCAGGCCTTCAAGGAGGCCAACGACATCTCTGAGGAGCAAACGTCGCACTGGACCAAGGAGACTTCCACCTCTTCGTCTAAAGGAAAACATGAATCAGGCTCTTCTTCCCGCCAAGGCGGTGGACTAGGGAGTGCCAGTGACAGCCACCGCGGCAACAGCAGCAAAGACAGCGGTGCCGGTAACAAGAGCGGATTTAAGAACCTGGGCGAGAGCCACGCAGACCCGGCGCCGACGTATGTCAACAACGTCCTCGGCACCAACCGCGACCCTCACGAGGGCCCACATGGTACCAACATCAAGGAGGACGACTCTATCCGCTCCGAGGATAAGAACAAGAACGCCAGCTTCTCCGAATTGGGCACCAAGGCCGACCCTGGCAGGCTCGCCGAGGCCAAGTTCAAACTTGGCGGTCAGGGCGGCACCACGACATCCTCTGGAGGGCAACGGAAGGGAGGCGGTGACGGAGAGTCAGCTTTCGATGTTCTGGATCCGTCGACTAATGCATGAAAGATCATGTGGAGAGACCCATCATCATCTTGTATTGTAGTTCGCAACTGACTGGTGATTGAGCTATTGAGATGAGTTTGTAATACTGGTCCCAATGTGTCATTTGATTATGTACAGTATATGCTTGTGACTATCCAAGGTATACTATTGGAAAGGGAAGGAGTGCTCGTGTGTGGCAGAACTATCCTCACACAGTTGCTCTCGGATCCCAGTTGACATCGAGCTCCGCCAGCAAGCTCTCCGGCAGGACAGCTGCAAGGCTGACGAACTTGTAGCTAGCCGCCTCCGAAGTCGTGCCGTCTGGAAGCTGATTGGCATCGTCGTGAACGACAATCAGACCGTTGGGGAAAGTACTGCCCAGCCGTGTACCCACAGCAGTGAGACCATCTGTGTTTGACACGGCATCGATGCCGAGCTCCTTGTCCTCCGCAATGGTGAACGTCTCGACGAACGTGTGCGGTGGGCTGCGGCGGTAGACGTTGTATGCGCTGACACCCTGCTGGCTGACAATGATGAAGCCGGCATCCTTGGTCGCACCCTCGACCAGCGTGACGCCCTCGACATCAGGATACATGCCGCCCTCGATGCTATCGATCAGGACGCCTCTGCTCGAGTCGTCCTCGGGCTCAGCGCCGTACCGCCAAAGACCATACGGCTCCTCGCCGATGAGGACCCAGCCATTGGCATTGTCCGCTACGCAGCCCTCAACCTGTCCGCCAGTGCCGCCGGTGAAGTTGCGGACGAGAGTTGTCTGCAGAGCATTGTCGGCCCACGTAAGCTCATATTGCAGATACTCCGCGGTCTTGGCGTTAACAAAGAGATAATGCTTGCCCGTCTTCTGCGAGCGGTACACACAGCTGCCATATACTTTGTAGCCCTTTCTGGTGGGGTGGGAGCCGCCGGCGATCTCCTTGAGGGTGCCATCCGCGGTCATCTCCCAAAGACTGTGATTCGATGTTAAGTATGATCTCGGGGCAAGTACAAGAACAAGGAGGAAGCCTCTTACCACAAGGTGTTGTCCGTACGGCAAGCTGCGTATGCGAGGTCGATAGTCCGTTGGCCTGCCTTGAAACCGTAAATCATGTCCACGTTATTCGGTTGGGGACCAGATATGGTTTGCAGGAGCTTGCCGCCCAGGCCGAACACTGCGAGGCCGGCGCCTGCCTCTGACTTTGTCGTGGTGACAACTCTCGATTGAGACTTGTCTGTGGGCGAGATCCAGATGGCCGGGTCATCGCCGTCACCACCGTTCGCATCTGTCTCGACAATAGGCGTAACAACCTTGAAGGCACAGTGAAGACCACCCCAGCCAGCCTCACACTCACACTGGTTGGCTCCGACGCACGTGCCGTGGCCGGAGCAGTTGTCGACACACGTGAAGTCCTGACACTTGCTACCGACAAAACCGGCGAAGCACTCGCAGCCAGGGGCACCAGCGCCTCTTCCGCCACCAACACAGAACCCGCTCTTGTTGCACTCGTCACAGACTGGCGAGTACGGCTTGCAGGGCGACTTGTGCGGGTTGTATACAGTGTTGCTCTCGAGACCAAGCTTTGCAAAAGCCGCCTCGAGAGAGCTGGCGCCAAAACCTTTACCGGAGTCGCTCTCCACGGCATAAGTCAAAGCTCCAGACGGATAGCGGGCAGTCGATCCTTGGTAGAAGGAGAGGCCCTGAGCCTCGATATCATCGTCTCCAGTCAGCTTGAGCGTGCCCACGAGCTGGAAGGTCGTGTCGTAGACCGCAATGGCGTCCTTCTGAGCGACGAAGAGGTGGTCAGACTGGCTGCCAATGTAGGCAGCCAGGCCTGTCACATCGTCTGCCGCCTGACCCAGGGTGGTGACGAAAGGGGTCGCCATAGACTCGGTGGCCGGGATCGAGTAGACTGATTGAGCGCTGTCGCCGCTGAAGAAGATCGTCTCTGCGTCCAGGGAGACTGCGCAGGAGGATGCCTCGACAGGTGTCTTGAAAGCCTGAATCTCGACAAGCTCATAAGAGCCTTGAGAGGGACGGAGGAGGAAGCGTTTGGCTTGGCCCTGTGATGAGATACGAGAAGTCAGCCCTGACGAATGCGTTTCCTGCCTGTCCCTTGTATCGAGGAGTAATCATTACCTTCCCGAAAAGGTAGACATAAGTCTCCCCGCTGGTATGACTCTTCCAAGTGCACAACGATGACCAGTCCCCGAGAGTCAGGGACAATGGCTTGCCCACCTGCTCCACGGTGGCAGCATCGTAGATGCGGAAGTAGGAGTCGGGCATAGCAATTGTTAGGATGAGATCCTTCTTGCCCACGCCGTGTGCCACCGTCACAAGCTTGCTCCGGCCAGGGGTGACGTGCTTGACCTCGGGCAGCGGGGTAGCACCGGTGAGCTCAAAGACGCGAAGCCCGCCAGAAGCGGCGCCGCCATCGTTGCCGACGAGAAACGGGCCGTTGCTGTTGTATGCAACGGCAGTCCAGTCCGACTCGACTGCCTTGGAGCGCGCGGTTATTGGCAAGTCGGCTTCCGGCACCTGGGCACCGACACAGGCGGCTATGGCCGCGAGGCCAACAACCGACTTGGAGAGGGACGCCTTCATCTCGGGGTGGCGTGAATGACAGAGAGAAGACGCGATGATCCCAAGCAGAGACCGGTGGGCTGGCGAAGGCGACTGGGAAAGAACGATGTGCCGTGGCGTGGCAGAAGCGGATGCGGCTCGCACCGCCAAAGCAGCATCGGCAACCCCATGCTGGCTTTATGTACGAAGTCAATGCTTGACTGGAATTGGAGGCGGGTTCGACATGGGCAAGGCGATACAGGCCGATGCAACACGCGTGGGAGGATGGCGATGCGTGGTTGGTGGAGGCGGACCCCTGGCTGGTCCAGGCCCCGATCTTCCGCGTGCGGGCAATTTAACTCCTCAGGGCACGGCTGCAACCTTGTTCGCCGAATGGAACCCGATGGGGACACCTTTGATTGGGAGGGGAGGTATGCAGTATGCAGGACACTGCAGCGGGGACATGTGCTGCGATGCCCTTGCTGTCAGAGACTGTCTCCAGAATATAGAGCATCACAAATCAGATGGACTTGGAGATTCAATTGATGGATACGCCAAGTCCCGAGCGGTGCATACAAGCTTTGCCCACCCAGGATCCGACTTGTTTCGCCCCATAGGGCTGAGCACCTGCTCTCCCCAGTCGACTGTGTCGCCAAATACTGGTCCCATTTGTCTCGGCAACTCACCAGATCCCGAGTGAGACCGCGATGGCATTGATCTTCCAGAAGCTGCTCTGGGATCTTGGCAGCAAGGGCCGACCGCCTGTGCCACTCTCTATTGAAAAAGCCCATATTCTACAGCGACGCTCTGCTTGTGTCGTCGTTGACCAGGCAGTACCTATACCGCGCCTTGCCGGCCTCGATGTCGAGCAAAGCCTGATTTGCCTCTTTCATCGGCCTCTCCTGTACCCAGCCCTTGATTCCCTTGTCGGCAGCAAGCTGGAGCATCTCGCGAATCTCGCCCGCGGACCCGATCGTCGAGCCGGAGAAGCTCAGCTTCTGCCCGATGAGTATGCCCTGGGGGATGCTGAACTGCCCATCGTCCGGATTGCCGACCTGCACGAGCGAGCCCTTGTACTTGAGCATCTTGAGGTAAGAACCTGTTGGTGCCTGCAGTTCATTGACACCGCCTGGTCAGTCTTATGTTTGCTCAATTGACCACATCATGAGAGTCGCGTGCACCTCCTTGACAGACTGACCTTTGTGGACGCGATGGTGGAGATGACGAGGTCCAGCTTTCCCCTGTACTTCCTGTCCCACTTCTCGTCCTCGTCTGTTGCAATGTAGTCGTCGGCCCCCAACGCCATGGCCTCGTCCCGCTTGGAGCGCTTACGAGAGATGGCCACGACGCGGTCGGCGCCCATGGCTTTGGCGAGCAAGACGCCGTAGTGGCCGAGGCCGCCGATACCGACAATGCCGACCGACTTGCCGGGGCCGACGCCGTTGTGCTTGAGGGGCGCGTACATGGTGATGCCGGCACACATAAGGGTGGCGGCCTGGGCGGAGTCGATGGCGTCGGGGATCTTGAAGGCGAAGCGGCCCGGGCAGCGGTGGAAGGTGGCATAGCCGCCCCAGCCCTTGTCGCCGTTGTGGTGGGGGCCCGGGTACGTCCAGCGCGACTTGAGGCAGTAGTTCTCCTGGCCCTCGTCGCAGCGGTCGCAGGGCTTGTCCTGCACCGACAGGCAGCAGTCGGTCAGGCAGCCGACGCCGACGCGGTCGCCGACCTTGTGGTTGCCGACGGCCTTGGAGCCGACGCGGACGATGCGGCCGACGATCTCGTGGCCGACGACGACGGGGTAGGGGGTCTTGTACCAGCCGCTGGAGAGCGTGTGCAGGTCGCTGGCGCACATGCCGCAGTGCGTGATCTTGATGTCAATGTCCGTCTCCTCCCAGCGCTTGGGCTCGAAGTCGCCCCAGACGAGGTTGCCCTTGACCGACTCCTTGTCGTGGCCGATCCAGCCCTGGAACCTGGGTTGCGCCGCCATGGTGGGTGGTAGTGCGGTATCGCGATGCTCAGCCGTGGGCAAAAGGGAGAGGGGGCGGAGGGGAGAGGAGTGGGCACGAGACGAGCTTGTACTCCGGGCCGGCGTCACTCTCGGAGCGCCGGCGGCCCCACCCCCGCCCTCCTTCCCCAACCGGGGCGGAGTGGGGAAGTTCTCCAAACAGGCCCGGCGCGGCCCTCTGACTGGCTCAGAGCCGCCGGGGCCCCAAAGCGGCGGGGGCCCACTTGGCCAGGCCGAGGCTCAGTGTCCTCGGGTCTCGACTTCCTGCCAACTTCGAGTCCCGTACATGCGGGCTCTGTCGGCAACAAGGGCAGGCACCGGCACGAACATGCTGGTCGCAGGGTCTCTCGAAAAACAAACCCAAATCTCTCGTTTGTGGCCTGCATACGCGTACTAAGGTATTGGGTTGCCTTCGCCTCGAGTCTTGCATCAACGTCCTCGCAGACGATGACCTGCCGCCGCTGCCGCCGCACTTGCTCCAGCCACCAGCGTCCACTTCTTTGCCACCGACACCTTCGAAACTGCCGTGGCGCTGCGACCGCTTGATCCCTCCTGGTCCACTGCCTTTGCAACTTTCGGATGGTGCTTCCAGGCCATCTTCGCTGGTGGCTGGCGAAGCTCCTCAAGCCACTCGAGCACCGGTGATCCCTGGATCAGCGGGCCGAGGACGTAGTTCAAGCTGAGCCAGTTGAGGGGCAGGTATGGCTGCACGTACTTGGCCAGCACCATGTCCTTCCACGACAACCACGCCGCCATCCTCGCGAATGCCTTTGCCGTCTCCGTCACCACGCCCATCTGCTTCATCCGCTTCGCCTTGTATGCAGCAGAGACGGCCTCGACGGCTGCCGTGCCCGGAAGAGAACCCGCCTGGCCATGATCCAGCAGCATCTGTCGCAGCCCGTTGGCCAGAACCACCATGTCCGTCACCCCTTCATTGTAGCCCTGGCCCGTGTGAGGGTCGAGTTTCCGCACCGCATCGCCGACCAACACAATCCGCCCATGGTGCCATCTCTCGACCAGGCCCTCCTCGCAGTTGTAGAGCCCGATGGGGGACCGGCACCGGGCCCGAACATCGCGCACTGTGTAGCCAGGCACGACCATGAGGTCGCCCCAGCGCTCCAGCATGTCCGCCTTGTCCTTGTCTGTGTACTTGTGGTGCTCAGACGTAGGATTGTCCAGCTTCTCGTAGAGAGCAAAGACGGAGATTTTCTCGCCGTACATGAATTGCGTCGTCACCCCATACCCCACGCCATCGCACTTGATGTTGGTAGGCACATTGGGCAGGCTCTCAGTCTGGGCGACGAGCACCCGGTAAGTAGAGAGGTAGGGCCTTAGGTACTTCTCGGCAAGATCAGCAACCTGCTTTTCCTGACACAAGGACTCCATCAGCAACCGAGTCTGGCTGCGGACTCCGTCTGCACCTATCAGCATGTCGCCTTTCTCGACGACTCCGCCTCGACAGGTGACACGGACACCATTGTCATCCATCTCGATGTTCTCTACATGCCTGTCGAGTAGTACCCGCGCTCTAGCCTCCTGGGGCAGACTTTCGTATAGTGTTTTGACAAATCGTGTGCGCAAGATGACTCGGAATCCGTAACCGTGACTATATTTGGAGCCCAAAGATATGAATGGTCAGCTAGTATTTCTACACATAAGTTCATGTGGCTCCCATTGCAACTTTAGATCTCATGGACACTTTCGCGTACGCACTTCTTCTCAACCATATCCGGAAAGTTGGACACGTCAAGCTCTTTCGCATCATTGGCAACCATGACAGTGTTTGTTCGGAGGGCCTCAATCATTGGCGCAATGGTATCGTTGAGCCCCAATTGCTCAAGGATACGGAAAGTCTGAGGCCAGATGGTCATGACGGACCCCACTGCTGGAAGGACGGTCTTGTGCTTCTCAAGAATCACGAAGTCGATCCCGGCCTTGTGGAGGACGTGAGCAGCAGTCAGTCCCACGAGGCCGCCACCGGCGACAATGACCCGAAAGGGCGCCTTCGCGTGTGCTGCCATGCCGGAGTGCGCAGTTACGGAGTCGACTAAACTTCAGCAAGTTTCGGGAAGTCTCGATTGATATGGTGCTCAGTAAACAGAGATAACGTGCTTACGCCGGTTTTGTAAGAGTGAACCGAAGTTGGAGAGACTGTGTGCTACTTTCGCGCCTGCCGGCGCTGGACTACCTGTTCCAATATTTATGGGCACGCAGGACTGACTACTTGTCAGATCCCGTCAATCCACACCAATAGCTTCGTCGGGACTCACAGCCTTGTCAACCTAGCTACAGCACTTACCCGCACCACCGCATGCATTGCAACCAATGATTACCGGGTGGCACCGTAATCGTGTAGGTCGACGGGTCCGTACATGCCGGTTCAGCAAACAAAACCACCATGCGGCCGTTCCAGCCCAGCTACGCAGTGGATCTTCTTCAGGCGCCTACGTGGGTATGCATGTCAGTTTGGCCCTCTATCGACAATGGCTTGTGCCAAGGCTAGACGCCTATCCTTACAGTGACGCGCAAGTCAGTGGACATTCCGACAGGGAGTAGTGGCGAGCAGCTCACCCAGAGCAGCCAGTCCGTATGGAAATATAACAATGTAACATGACATGAGCCTTGATGCCTTACGGACTCGGCGAGGCACTCCCGGACCAGTTCGGAACATATCAAGACTGGGATACATCTCGGGTCCGAACGGTGACAACTTGGTGATAGTGGCGCACGTGTTGGTGCGGGATTCAGGCAGTGATCCCATGTCATCCTCATTCCCTCCAACAAGATCTGACCAACAAGTGCATGAGTGAGTTGTTCAGAACCACCG
Organism: Microdochium bolleyi; assembly: GCA_001566295.1. Classification (NCBI taxonomy): domain Eukaryota; kingdom Fungi; phylum Ascomycota; class Sordariomycetes; order Xylariales; family Microdochiaceae; genus Microdochium; species Microdochium bolleyi. Next base: position 1,244,487 of record KQ964248.1, on the reverse strand, counting down.
CCAACTGCAGGGAACTTGCGATATTGCGGCTGAGGGGCGTTCTCATTGGCCTTGCCATCCTGGGTCCGAACATCAGCAGCCCAGTGCCAAGTGTTTGCTAGCCGCTCCCGTCTTCCGCGATGCCTGCATACATCCTTGTTCGATGCGGGATCCGGCGCGGGCTGAACTCTTGCTCGACGCTGCCTTTACAACAAAAATCAAGGAACACGATCGAGATAACTGGAGACATGAACAGAACACTTCCGAGGTCTGATCCCGTCTCGTCCCGCCACTTCTGGACTGTCGACCCGTGAGAGTGCCTGACGGAGGGGCAGAGCTACGGAACGCAGAGGTGGTTCCCAGGATGATGGACCCGACCTCGGGGACATGCTCCACTGCGGGCTCGGCAGTTGGCATGGAACGCGGCTTGTCCCGCTCAGCGTCAGTAATCAAACCATCTACGTCTATATGCTTGTGAAAGCCTCGTAGCTCTCCACCAACGGCAACAAGATATTCTCGCAGTACAACTCCAAAAATCCTTTGTCGTCCCACCCCTGTGGTCGCCCGCCAAAGATTGAAAAGCATCGCTCGATTGCGTCCACCTGGCGTGAGAGCAATTGCTCAATTGTTTTCTTGAACCACTGGTTCGCAATCCAGTGTCGTCCCTGTGGCGTAGCGATATCTTGATGGCGTTGACTCTCGGCCCAGCTTTCGAGTGGCTTGTGATTCCAAATCTCGAGAAGCAAGATCGCGAGCTCTAGGATCGACTCAATGGGCGTTTGGGGACCTGGGACGACCTCCCGCCCCTGTAGCGTGGTGCACTCGATGTAAGTGTCGGGTATGATTGTCAGGCTACGTTCCGAGGATATCCGGATGATGCCACTGCTGATCGTGTCGTCTAGCCAGTTTGTCTCTCGCAGCTGCAGGACGGATGAGGCAACATCCAATGCAAGAATTGTCTGCTGCTCCGTGGTCAATCTTAGCTTCTCGTCTCGGTGTCCTTCTTCCAGATACTCCTTCAGGGTCATGGGCGACGGCAAGCTATGACCAACTTTTGCCCGCGTCCCGCACAATGTGATTCCGTGTCCATCGACTTGCAATCTGAGCTTGAGTCCCTTAACCTCAGCTCTCAGTGCATGTCGACAAATGTGGGTGACGCTAGCAGGCCGTTGAGGTGGCCGTCTCTGTATCTGTGTCTGTGTCCGTGATGTGGTCTGCGGACCAGACGACAGCGAACTTGAGTTTATGACGGTCACCACATTACCGAAACGTACTTGCGGCCCTCCTCTTTGATAATGGACTGGTCAATGCAAAGTCGAAGCCATCAGTTATCTGGGGCCTTGGGCTTACATTGGCTCTGGAAGCGTAATGGGCACAGTAGAATTGGTGGCCGTCACGGTAACAGACAATTGTGCTTTGATGCGGCCGTTGCCTAGGAGAATATCGAATGCATCTTTATCGATGCTCGTGTCGTCCTTTCCCTGATGGTGGTTGTTCTCAAGGTGTAGACGCCCACAGAGCTTGAGATATGCCATGTGCTCTGTGTTGCAACAGCCAACACAGCTATCGCGGATAGCTCGGAAGACGGTGCCCGAGTTATCGCGCACTCTAGAGAGTTCTCGAGCCAGCCGCAGCGCCCTCGGCTGTGGCTCATCGATGACTGTTGTCTGATGGTGTCCTAGAGCTTCAACGATCTCACCGAGCGATGAAATCTCCCCCTTGAGATCTTCGAGTAGTCTCTTCAAGTCTTGATGTTCCATCACGAAGTCGAAGCGCTGCTGGAACGAGAAGCGGCCATCTTCAGTGCGGTTTGCTGCGAGAACAGCCTTGAGGTCGTCCTCGTCGGCCTACATCTCCACCATTTCAGTAGTCCAGATCTGCACGCTGCATGACAACCAGGAAGAGTCAAATTGCATACCTTTGGGTCCCGGTGTAGGTGCTTCATCTTGCTGGTGATCTCCTTAAGGTACCCTTCCATGCGTCTCATGGTTGAGGAAAAGTAGCGTTCATGTTGTCCCAAGCATTGCCGGAGTCGAGCTTCATTGGAAGGATCGTGCAACAAAGCAACACATTCTACATCCGTCAGCTCTACACTACGTCGATCCGGTGCCAGTATTGCATATCGGACGATGCAAGAGAGGTGGAGATGAGAACGGAACTGAATTGCTTCCAGTCGCCTAATCAGCCGCCCGAGGTCTCTACACATCTTGGCGTTAGACCCGAGAGTCAGGGCGCTGTCGCCGAACTGAGAATAGCTGAGTCCCGCGATGACTAGGGGTATAGACCCAAGCACAATGCCGGCCACCTCGAAACCGGACATTTGGTCACAGTTTCTTATGATGCCAGTAGTCTGATTCGGTCAGCTGGGGAAAGCTACCAGGAAGACCAAATTGCGACCTACAGAACAATAGAGTCTCCACAGGGGCAATAGTCTCGACCACGGCGCAGGGAGGCAAGAGGTTAGAGGACATGAACAATCGTAACAGTGCCAGCCCACGCCGTATTCCCGCGGAGAGCAACCCCGCGAACCACCTCGGGTTGAGTACCCGACCTCTGGGCAAGTCGCTTACCTGGGCGATACCTGACCCCGCTCGCAGCCTTGCCATCGTTGTTGGCCTATCAGTTCAATCTTTCTCTTGCCTGAGGGGTAAGCATGGTCTCCTGGTCGGGTGTCGGAGGGGTTGAGTGAGGATTGCAGTCACGGGAAGTATGACAGGCGGTTCCGTGGGCGGCCTTTCATACGTTGCAGATGTTCGTTCACACATCCTCAAACCCCCTTCAGAAACCCTCTCCCCTTTCCTTAAGACACTTACTCCAACACTATTCGACTTCGATTTCTATGGGAGTTCTATCATCAAAACGCAAGTGTTATCCTTCAAATGGGGTCCGAATCGCTTTCAGGGATCGGTTCCCCGATCTTGGAACTATTTGATCAGCTCGTGATGACTACGATGATAGGTCCAGATTCTTCGAAACTTCATGCGAGTCTTCTTCGGGAGTCACAGAGGTTCTTGTTGTGGTCCCAAAACCTGGGTTTACGACAATCCGGCCATGCTTCGCTGGACTATCGAGTTCGAGACTCGCTCCTCATCAAAGGGCGCCTGACGAAACTCCTCGTTGACCTCAGAGACACTCTAAGCCAGATGATCGAGGTTGTCTGTGAAGGAAGACTGCCGACAGAAGAGTTGATAGAGATAGAATTGCCGACGGAAGATGCCTCATCAGATGGCAGTACCTACGAAGAAATGGAGGATTGCATGTTTTTGTGCATTGAAGTCATTGATGAACTCTACAGCTTGGCTATAACGATGCGCAACCCCCGGAACCGCCCTCAGCGGAGTCTCGATCAACTGTACAAGGCCATCGCCGCGAACGAGCGCGATGCACACATCCGAGAGAAGGAAAGAATCGAGTCTCTCATAATATCAAGTTTGCGCGAAGCAGACCTCCGCAAGAGGTTCGAGGGTATTGGTGACCACGAGGTTTACAAGTACTCTCACCCGGAGTCCTGGATTGTTGAGCGCAGTGGCCGCGCCAGCGCCCGTCGACAACAGCAACTTCTCTACTGGGCAGAGCATGCAGGTCGCCTTCGTCGGAATGACGATGACGCACAAGACTATCCCAGAAAGGTCAAGAACTCGGCAAAATTGGTCCCTGAGACTCTTGCCAATGATCTAGCCACAACTTCTCCATCAGGCTCTCGGCCAACAACTGCAACGAAAATGTCGTCGCGGCTGAAGAGTGGTGTGGGCTCAGAGTCACGCACCTCACCCAGCGCCCGGGCACCGTCAGTTGTGACTGCTGGAGGAACCGGGTTAGAGTGGCCGCAGCCACCGAAAATACCGAGCGAGAATAAGCACTTCGTGTGTCCGTATTGCCATCTTCTCTGTCCAGCGTTTTACGCGCTCGATCAAGCACTGTGGAGGTAAGCCAGATCCTGATGAAAGGTGCTAGCTGGATTGGGCTAATTGTCAACGAAATGGTAGAACTCACCTTATTCGGGATCTGCAACCGTACCACTGCACTTTCGAAGAGTGTTCACAGCCGAGCAAGTTATACTCGAACAGACGCGAGTGGATAGCACATGAGGATCAGCACCGCAGTCCTCAGAGAGACTCTCACGATCCACAACTGTCTGCCTCTGGAGCACTCGGCAAGCACGCTTCTGAGAAGGAGATATCTCCTGTGCCAAGCCAAATCAGGGGCATCGCGGCACCAGAGCTTGAACGCTCTTGCCCATTTTGTCCTGTCCCAAGCACCAGTTTTGATAACATGCAGGTCCATCTTGCTTATCACTTGGAAAAGATAGCGCAGAGGGTGATCTGGCAAGTTACGGACACTTCCGATGAGCTTGCGTCCAACAACTCGAATTCGCACCTCGCTGTGCGCAGGGGACGAAGAGGTTCTATCAGCCGCGACTTTGGCGCCGAACGTAAGTCAGGCCTAGCCTTGCACCCCTTCATTTTGATAACTCAGTCTGACTTGATGTAGCCATATTGCTGTCAACTCGGTCGACCTTGAGTTCTGGTCTGTGGCGGTATCCTCTACCACATGACACAGGCAAAGTCAGTATCGTGGTCTCAGAGGCCAATCGCACCATCACATATCTTATCATAAGTGCCATTGCGTACTATCTGATCGAATTCGGATTCGATGATGTAGAAAGTACAAGCATACGGCATGAAGGAATGCAGTCCGGCACTGTTGCCGAAGTGGAGGTAGTAGTGTCTGTTAAGAACAGTCCTTGCTTCTACCTCTGCCCATTGCCAGCGGGGAATCTGTTCTATCCATGCGACGACTTCACTTGGAAGGCACAGATGTCTTCCGTTACAATGCATTCAATCACCCTGCCTGATCACCAAGTATACGAAAGCCTGGCTACATTCCTCCCTCACGCCGGCCCAAAAAACAGTCAAGAAACGACAATACCAGGGCACCGACTGAGTGCCACAAACATTGCCCACATTATTGATGGCCAGGACGCCGCCCAAGAGAGCAGTGCCTCAATTGTTCAGTCTTGGAAGATCTCAATGGTTGAAGGCGAACCTGTTTTGATGCCCGAACTAGCCGAGGAGGACCGCGAGATTGAAGTGTCCCCCGTGGAAGAAATTGCGCTTCTCGAGCAGATCTCCAGGGCCGAGATGTGGGACAACCAGCTGGACTTTGACAGCTTCAATCTCAAAATGGATGAGAAACAGGGTTCAGTGACAGTTTCAGGGGCACCTTCAGACTCCCCCCTTCCAGAAACTCAGCCACGACCACGTCTCCCTGATGTCTCAGTGCAGCCGGGCCCCCAAGAAGTACCACATCTGCATGGCACAATGCAAGACCTGGACTTGGGGGAAGATCAACCATATTTGCACAACCTTCGTCAGCATGGCTACATACCTGACCATCAAGAAGTCACTGAAATACCGAGGGCCTCAACCTCTGTACAGTTGAAACATGCGCCCCGGCCTCACATGCCGGATGTTGCACTGGACCATTTCCATCAGGAGAAGGCACTGATGCCAGGCTTGGCTCAAGACGGAACTGAGAGCCAAGAAGACAGACGCCATCACAACCATCATGTGTACGACTCTGATTATTATGCAACTGAGTACTTGGGAACTGCGTCGACTCCGGAGTCTTTGGCTTCTGTCCACGCTCAGCCCACTGACTTATACCTTGAGAGAAATGACGAATGGCCATACGATGATCAGGTCGATGAGCTCGAAGAGAACTATGCGGGCACATCCATCGCTACGAACGTCCAGTCGGGTCAGTCCGAAGATGGAGGAAGCCCAACAGCCGGGCCAAACGAAGACAACGAACAAGACCGATCATACCTCGACAAGTACGGGCAGCCTGGTACTCATGAGTCTGTCTATCTACACCCGTTCGAGCATCTCGATGACGAGCCACGCATTCGCGACAAGGGAAAGGGTAAGCAGGTCAGACCAGTCGAACACTATGAAGAGAACGAAGACAGTTTGGACATGTATTCAGCATACCCCATTACAGAAGACTTTGGAGAAGTAGATGGCGAGGACGAAGTGAAATCTCAGAATTTGCGAGCCGCGATGGAACGCGAGCGTACAGGCTATGATCCTGACAACGCCCCCGGATTAACTCAATCTCAAGATGACGCCTTACCTGGGCACCAACAAAAGAAGCATCACAGCAAGACTGTTACTAGGCAGCAGCCAAAGTCAACTCGATGGGAGAATCCCTTCGGTAAGAGTCTGGTCAATGGGCCTTCTCCGCCCTTGGTGGCCATGGTATAATAACTTATACTTCCTATGCTACGCAGAACCGTTTACATTACAGCGCTCAAAACACTTCTGTGTTGGTAGAGTATGAAATCCCCCCTCATAGCCACTGAAACAGCATCAGGAACTGACAGCGCCCAAAGGTTTTCAAGGCCATGTGGATACAAACACGAGGATCTAGTTCTAGTCTTTCACCCATGAGCGAAGACGACCTCCGCTCTGAGAGCATCAGAAGATTCGTTGTCGTGACAACGCAAAGGGGCTATTCTAACTGCGTGTAAGTCTTACATGTGGTGTCGTTGGCTGCATCAGCAAGTCATGTGGCTGATGAAAGCAGAGCCATTCTCACATACCAGGGATTCGGTTGCCTCAAGCGTGGTACTCGTCCGGAGAACCACTGTATGGCATATGATGAACGCTATGAGCCGCCTCAACTACTTGCAGGGGAGCCTGAGTTGGGATTCGCGCCCATACCGATAACTATTGGCCCGGAACTAGCACAGATCGAGACAGTCGATCCGACGTCTCGTATCAACCTCGCAAAAATTTATACTGTTGAGCACAATATACCGGTCCAGTTCATCGGCTATATCCCCCCGGAAGGACTTGACTATCTTGTAGAATCTGTCAGCACACTGTGGGCTCGGGACTTCACGCCCCACCACCGGAAAGGGTATGGCGAAGGGAAACGTCAGTAGTAGCTATTCGGTCATGGGGTATGGAGGACTAATTCTAAGAGCTACCGTCGTCTCCGAGATCTTTACACGACAGCTCTCCTCCTTCTGCTGCAATTCGAGTGGTTACAGTACCCAAAGATACTATTTCACTCACGGAGTAGAACGTGCACTTCGGGTACTTCGGCAATCAGAGTCCAAGGTGGTCCAAATTCATGTCAATATCATGCTGCACTTGATCAGGCCACACATTGTAGCTTAGGACTCCTGCAACTAGTCAGCAACGTGAAGTCTGTGGATTTTACGTCTATGTACCCTACATGCCAGACTGTACACTAAACAGAGCCAGGACTAAATCCGTGCCAGTTGTAACCAAAAAGATGTCACGGCTTACTCGAACGCCGAAGCCGTGCTACGACAAAATTTGGGAAATTCTGAGGATCGCCTCACTATCTTCAACTTCCTCGAGGTGCTTCAGAAGAGAAGTCTGCATTTCCACTCACTCAATGTATACATGCCGAAGCACCGAACACCACGAGGGGTGACGCAGCGAGCCCGCGTCCAGTCGACCATTTAAAGCCTCTTGTCGGCCTCGTCCTGACTGCTGATACACTCACGTACGGGACGGATTGATAAGGTTACATTTTGAGGATCGGCTACTTGGAAGCGGCGCATGCCGCGTATATCCGAACTTCCGCTCGGATAGTGCACTCCCGACATCCGCGAAGCCCCAAATACGAAGACACCAACGGAGCCACATCTTACCAATTCTTTCCACTTTCCCACCCTTCCTATTACATTGTGTGTATCACATCATTTTCACTTGGGAGTTCCCCGTGTTTTTTTGGTTCATTCTGATTCACATATCCAACTTATCCGGATTATGTGATGAAACAGCCCGAAATTCACATTGCTTTTACGAACCAAACCAATTGCACTTCTCTGCGCCTATACGATATCGCTCATTCGATATGTCCCAAGGACTGAGACGACGACGGCTTGGCCAGACTTGATGGCCCTGGCCCACGAAACGGCCTCGACGCTCCTATCCATAGACGATTCCTAAGGTCACATCTACGCTACTACCTGCGGCACTGGTTCGCCAGCAGCTGGTACTTGCTCCTGCAGGTTGAAGTGGTAACTCCGGATGATTGAATCGGCATCGTCGATGGCAATTGGCCTGATATCAGCCAAGGTCTTGATCTTGGCAGTCCTAGGTTGGAGCAGAACCCGGTCAGCGACTTGCAACATTCACGTTAATAACATGAGGTATCAACTTACACTTCCTTAACCTGCTCGTCGGTCATGGTGAGACCAAGCTGGGCGACACGGGTCTTGACAGCGTTCCAGCCTGTCAGGCGCGAGGCGAAGTGCACGTAACGGGTAAGACCAAAATCGCTAGGGTTCAGGATCTCATATGTGCTGGGGTTGTTGAGGATGGCCTTGGCGTGGATGCCGGCCTTGTGGGTGAAGGCGCAGAATCCGGTGATCGGGTTGTTGAAGGGAGTGTTGACCTCGACGGCCTCGGCAACGAGATCCTCAATCTGTGATCACGGAATCAGCCCTGGTGCCCAGGTCTGCGGATTTGCGGGACTACTGAACTCACCTCCTTGATCATGTGCAGCTTGTACTTGCTCTTGACGTATTCGGGCTCGCCGACGACCATGCGGGCCATCAGTCCACCGAGAGGAGTAATTCCGTTTCTCTCGCCAACTGTGACAGTCAGTCAGATTTCCAGACTTTGGCCGTAGATACACTCTGAAGGGTTGACTTACTGCCGAGAACGCTGGTATCGATGTGGGTGGCACCAGCCTCAAGAGCACAGTATCTACACAAAGTCAGCACATGGACATAATGTATGTCGGTGTTCACCAGGGTACCCACGCGTTGGCGATACTGCAGCCAGTATCGTTGTGGAAGTGCGTCTCGATGTCGCAAGCTGCAGGTACACGTTAGTATGAGCGCGTGTGAGTCGTCGTCGCCGCCACGCAGGCCACAACGCGTCCTGCATAAAATCCACTTACAAACAACACCTCTCAGGGTTCGCACGAGCTGGTAACTGGTCAGCATCATTCAACGTGACGGAGAAATACGAAGAGGAGCATACATCGTAGACTTGGCGAGGCGAGGCGCAGCCGACAGTGTCAGCGATACCAACCCGGTTGACGCCAACCTTGTCAACGGCGCTGTAAAGCGAGAGAAGATCGACCAGGTCGGATCGGAAGGAGTCCTCGGACGAGACTAGGTCGCCATAAAGTCAGCATCATGTAAACCCCCTCCAATTCGGCTCGGAGGTGAAAACGTACATCTGACTTCAAGTCCCTTGGACTTGACATACTCGATGACCTCAATGGCGGTCTTGGTGATGTAGGCCATGTCCTTGCCGTGGCTGTGCTCGCGGAGGAAGTGGGAGGTGCCGATGACGACATCGAGGCCATCAACACCGGTCTCGACGGCGATCTTGGCATCGCGCATGTCACAGCGGACGTCTACGTATGAGGAAAGATGAGTCAGTATTGCAAGGCTGGAGAACTGCACCGGCGTCGAGCGAGCACTTACGTGTGAGGATCTTGGCCTTGAGGCCGAGCTTGCAGATAGCCTCACAATCCGCTCTTGACTGCTCGGAGGCAGCTGGCGAGGTGAGCTCGATGTAGTCAACACCGAAAGCATCAAGAGCTGTGAATTTGGAGCGTTTGTCAGCGTGCGCACTCAGGCGAGGGAACTGGCAGCCTGTTTCCCATTGTGAACGAGAATCTTGTCGACATACCCTTGGCACTGTTCCATGAAAATTGCGTTAGTTGAGTCTCCGGGAGGAAGATGATTCAGAGAACACAGCGGAGAAAACGTACATCTTGATCTTCATGGGAAGGTCGAAGTAGGCGTTGGCAAACTGCTCACCCTCGCGGAGGGTGGACTCGATGATCTTGAAGCGGCCGACATTGGAGAGGTAGTCGCCGACGGGCTGGTAAGGGTTTGAGCGGTTCTGGCGGGGAGCGGAAGCGACGGGGATCTCGACGCGGTCGGCCTCGTTGGCGACACCATTGGTGCCGTTAGAGGTTTCTGTTGGGCACATGATTGCGGTTGTGTCGTCTGTTGTGCGAATTAAGAAACTTTTTTCGGTAGGAGCTCTTGTGCGATTTCGGACTAGATGGCTGGCTGGAGCTGGGCTCGGTCAGCAAACAAGCGGCCAGGATAGCAAGATGCACTCAGTGGAGAGAGCACGGGAGAAGAGGATGACATACAGCCGGTTGCGTGTTCAGACGGAGCTGAAGTTCGGGGAGAGTAGTGGGCGGCAGAGACGGAAGAGGGCTGGGAGCAAGATGGTTTATTATAATATCGAGACTACGAGTCGCTGGCGTCTGGCAGGCTGGCAGGCCAAGATGTGCATTGAGCCGGCAGGCGCACGTCGAAGCGGCGGGCCCTGGAGAACACTGGGATGCCTGGCGGGGTCTCCAGGGCCCTGCCAGCCAATTGGCATGTGCCTGGGCGACCAATTCGACTTTTTCTGGCGGCGCGGCGGGTGGCCGCCGACAGAATGATGCAGTTTGCTTGCGCGCTGCGCCTGGGCGGGGGGCGGGGCAGCCACGGGCTGCGATTTTCGCTCCATCCCTGGTGGGGTTTTCGCTTTTTCTCTGGGCTCCTTGGCCGCGCGAGCTCTGCCAGCAGCTGGCGGGCTCGAGACCCAATGTGCGCACTCGGGGCGTGACAGACGCCGGGCACTGCAGAGGCCAAAGCTCGCGTGAGCAACGTCATGACTGGCACCGCATGCGATCTGCAGGTCCCACTTTCTTGAGGCAGGCCCAGTCCCGTCTCTGATCGCCCACGAAGCATGGCGCACGTTCCAGAGTGTCTTGAAGCATGGCAAGCTTGAATACGCGAATGAAAGACCACGTTCGTCAAGCTGCGAGCAACCGTGTATTGGTTGTGCCGATGGTTCCCCGCATGGTGACTGCAGCAGGTTGCAGGATGCGAAGGAATGTGGGAGTCTTTTCTTGGCCGATATCGCTTGTTCCCAGGCGTCATGCCCCACCAGGGCCTGTCCTCAGAAAGTCCAGGGTCCACGACCGCGCAATGGGGAGTCAGACTCCAGCGCAGCCGGACGACTCCCTTGACTCACCAGCACCCTGCGATCCCAGACAGGTCTGCGGGCTGCTGGTGCCGCTCCGGCCTCGCCTCGCTCGCCTCCGTGACGCATGCTGGTCCATGTCGGCAATTGTCACCAAGCTCATTGGCTACTGCTCTGTTCAGCGAGAGGAGGAATAATCTATTCAGTCTTGAGATGAGACACTGGAGCGACGTCATGCCCACAATTTGCTCGGGGGTCTGAGAAATTGACCGGCGACCACCTCGACCCCAACCAGACTCTACATCCTGCGTAGGATGGTTCGAACGTCAACGAAAGTGCTGTGCACTGGTCACCTTGCGGTGAGCCACTGCTACGAGCGAAACATGCAAGCAATCAGCAGACTTATAGAGTTGCCGCAACCTCGTTCGCGGCAGGCACTATACGCCGCCGGGGGGATCTGCCCTGTGCCCAGTCTTGACCGCACTCTTGGAGCATTGGACTCGCTTCCACCTCCTTCATTTGTAGTGTTCGTATGCTATCCATGATTGTATGGCATGTGGCTAGGTTAGGCCATGCACTACTTTCGAAGAAATCCAGATAACATACCATACTCGGGCGATATGCGGCGAGGTAAAGGGGTACAACAACTATTTACACCGAACCCAGAGAGTTACCCGGTCGATCCGATCTCGAGTTGTTTGGCCCTGACTTCTCTGAACACGAGATGACACTGTTTGTTGTGTGGGCTGTACCTGATCGACCACCATGACATCTTACATACATGTCAAACAGGTCTCATTTATGGTGTCTGCAAGATCTCGCTCAGACGTAATTTCCGTGGGGATGTGAGGCCAACCAGTCAAGAAGATTGCCGAGTCCCGTTTCGAGCAGAGCAGCTTGACTTTGGCAGTTTATTACCAAGATCAAGTGCTGTCCATATACCGCGACTACAGCTCCAGCCAGCCACCCGCACCCAACTGGTGGGGCACGCGCGGAACGGCTCCGCGGCGCGTTTTGTCATGTGCTTCTCCGGAAGACAGCTCCACGATCAATAGTTGACTTTCCATCATTTGCGGTCCTTCGCAGTCGAGATACCTCCGCCAATGCTGTCACAAACAGTCCGGCGCACCACGGCGACTGGCTTCGCGCGCCTGCCAGCGGTCCGAGCCGTGTCCTCGTCGCCGCGCTTTTTCACATCCCAGTCGAGCACCGTCTCCCTCGCATACGATCTCCACGAACCGCCAAAATCCGATCGCTCCCGACAAGACGCGCCCATCATCTTCATGCACGGCCTGTTCGGTTCCAAGAAGAACAACCGCAGTGTCTCAAAGTAGGGCTCAATAGGAACGGGACGCTGTACCAACGAGAGAAGCTCACAAGTGACGGGAGCAGAGTACTCGCCAGAGATCTCAAGCGCCATGTCTTCGCAGTCGTCAGTCCCCCTCCTGCTCGTCCTTGGTGCACAGGTCCCCCGAGTCGACATCTTCTCACATCTCTTGCAAATTAACAGGACCTACGAAACCACGGAGACTCTCCCCACGCACTCGTCCACCACTACAACGCCATGGCCGAGGACGTCGCGGCCTTCATCAGCCAGCACGGCCTCCAAAAGCCCACGCTGATAGGCCACTCCATGTGCGCACACCGGCCCTCGATTGCCCTTCCTCGCTGTACATGTCCGACCTGAAAACGGGATATTGACTTAGAACGATTGATATTAGGGGCGCGAAGACTGCCATGGCCCTCGCTCTCGAGCAGCCAGACCTCATCAGCGACTTTGTGTCTGTCGACAATGCTCCGCTCGACGCCGCCCTGAACGGCTCGTTCGCCAAATACATACAAGGCATGAGGAAGATTGATGAGGCTAAGGTCGCGCGGCAGTCAGACGCCGACAAAATTCTGGCCGAGTACGAATCTGTACGTCACCCGTCCTGAGCTATGTGTCCTGGCCTTGCTCACGCCCTGGCGATGGGCACGGAGCAGCTCCACGTGGACCATGGCTGACACAATTGTTCTCACGCTCCAGGATCTCCCCGTCAGGCAATTCCTCCTTGGAAATCTGGCACGCAACGACGACGGAGTCCAGCAGTTCCGCGTCCCGCTAGGGACGCTGGCCAAGGCACTTGACAACCTTGGCGACTTCCCCTTCAAGGACCCGAGCCAGGCTCGCTTCGTCAAGCCTGCCCTGTTCGTCCGGGGCACGAAGAGCAGATATGTGCCAGACGAGGCAATCCCCATCATCGGGCAGTTCTTCCCGCGCTTCCAGCTGGTCGACATCGATGCGGGCCATTGGGTCACAGCGGAGAAGCCCCAGGAGTTCTTGAAAGGTCCGTCGTCTTGCATTCGCTTCCCACCAGACCCGCGACGTGTTGTAACTAATGGACATTCACGTGTGTAGCTGTGATCGAGTTCCTCACGCCCCATGATTAATTGTGGGAGTTTGCATAATGTATCTAGACATAAACCTGTATAATCACCAAGCTTCTATAGAATCAGCGCCCCGCGGGCGCTATACAAAGGGTATCAAGTATGGGGACAAACAATGTACAGGGCAAGACTATCGAACAGGTGGTCGAGTAGTCATAGAAATCCCACTCGAGATTAGCAAGAGCAGTACGAACTATTGCCTTGTGCTCCCGCAGCACTAAGATCCAGACGCTTGGAAGCTGCCGACTTGGATGGCCCTGCCGAGAGAAGTTCCGGGTGTCGGACAATCTCACCAACTACCTCAACGAATGGCTGCTTGATGTTGGCCCGCGTCTTGGCACTGACTTCACAGTATCCGGCGCCCTGGGAGTGTGCAAAGGCCTTTGCCTCCTCAGCTGATACCGCGCGAGTGGCGCCTGGGGCGACCTTGTCAAGCTTGGTACCGACCTATGACAGTTCTGTTAGCCCGTGGACATGATGAGATGGGCCCAACACCGCGAAACTGTGAAAACACCACATCGTGACACTCGTCAGCAAGGGGGATGGGAGAAGTACTCACGAGGTAGATGACTGCGTTCTCAGAAGCGTTGGACCGCGCCTCCTCGATCCACCGGTCCAGGCTGAGGAAACTCTTGCGATTGGAGATGTCATAGACGACTATCACGCCGTGGGCGCCACGGTAGTAGCTGGTTGACAATGTGCGGTAGCGCTCCTGGCCGGCGGTGTCGAAGATGTTGAGGCGGTACCCCTTCCCGTCGACAGCGAGCTTTTTGGTCTGTACATTACGCGCGCAAGATGTGTCAGCGAATGTGGCCGTTCGGCGATAACCTGGCACTTGTCTCCCCGCACTTCGGGATTGAAGAGCATGAACGAGAGCCAGAGCGCACGTGTACGTACCATAAAATCGATGCCTATGGTCGCTGTTGTTGATTCGGGATCGAACTGGTCGTTGCAATATCGCAGTAGTACTGGAGTCTATATTTAGCGACGGCATTTTTCAATGGCATCGTAGCTAAGGCAGGCCGGACTTACGACTCGACTTGCCGGCACCGGAGGGCCCGATCACAAGGATCTTGAGAACTGGCAATGATTCCTCGGATGCCATGACAACGCAGTCCAGAAGAACAACGCGTGATCGGGAGAGGTAAACGATATGTGGCCGCCGATATCAACTGCGCAGTGATTCTTTGCTCTGTTGTCTGCGTAGGCCGCCTGGTTAAGATGAATGAGATCGTGGTGGGTAGGCTCCCAATATCGGCTGCAGGCGTGATACGTGATCTAGGTTGATACGCAGGGCTGATAGCATGCCAAGGCCCGAACAGGTGCAATGCAGTAGAGATTTCTGCAATGCTTAACACTCTGACATTCGTCCATCAAGCAGGCGCTGAGCCGGTGTGGATGAGGTCATGTGCTCGCTCAATCAATGGGGCAGGACCCAGGCTCGGAACAAGTCGACGCGGCCTGGCTGCACAAAAGGTGGCCCTTGCCTGCATGTTGTTTGCACAAAAGTGGACAATTCGCTATACTACCCGTGTTGGTATTGGACATGCGTCAAAGTTGCCACGGCCAGTCCACTCAACATAAACCATCGTATTGACCACTGAGTCACAGGCGTGTGTTCCTGAGCTCGAGCACCGTTGCTCGACTGCCAAAGTCTTTCATATCTCGGCAATCTGGAATCAAGACAGATCGACGTGCTTCAGCAACCTTTGTGGTTTTCACGCGACCAAGTTTCACTCCGAGGATGCATACAAACCAATTTGCTCATTGACGCCGAGACATTGTGAAGCGCAAGTAGCTGTGCCGTTCGGTCGTGTATTTTGAATGTCTGAAGGGAGGAGTGTAGTGCGATCATGGCTCACGGGTGTCTTCACATAAAACGGACGAACGAGTCGCTCAGTGTTTCACAGATTTTGTTTTGATAACGCCGTAGACCAAATGATTACTGTTTCAGCAAGCCATTCCCATTTTTTAATCTTCTCTGAGAGGATGCCGTGTTCGCGGCTACCGTGCCGCGCCAATGCAAATCAGAAATGAGACCTAATGCCGTTGCGTAAAAGACCCCACGCCGTTCCATGACCAGAGTTTCTCATGTCATCGTCGCATTTAAACAGCCTCGAGAACCCGCTCCTTGAACTCCCGCTCAACCTTCTGGCCATCCTCGTTTGTTGTGGACTCGCCGTGCAGGGCCATCAGGGCACCGAGGTCGAACTTGGGCGCCTTCAGGAGCTTGACCTTGCGGATGTGAACCTGTACAGGAGTCATGTTAGTCACTTGTCGTGCACTGTGGTTCGGGTTTATTTAGTGACGCAGAGTCACGGGCAGAGTCAACATACGTTCTGGAGGGGGTAGATGCCCTGGGTAGCCTTCTCAATCTCACGGCCGATAACCTCGGGGATGAGCTTGGAGGTGAGCTGCTGGAGAGTGCAGGTGGAAGCCTCGCGCTGGATGATGTCGGTCATCTTCTTGCGAATGGCGCGGATCTGAGAAGAGGCGGCGTAGGTGGTCTTCTTGACCTGGTTGGGCCGACGCTTGGTGAAGGCAATGGCGAAGACGCGGAGGAGGTAGTCGTCGGTAGTCTTGACAGTGATGTTGGCCTCGATCAGGGTTTGCCACTTGCGGACGAGCGAGCGGAGCTTGTCGGAGGTGAAGTCAAGACCGTGGAAGTTGGTCAGGCAGTTCTTGCCCTGGACCTCGTCAATCCGGAGCTTGACCTTGCGGAAAGCGTGGTCCTCATCCTTCTGGAGATCGGCGAGCGAGACCTCGAAGATGCGGCCCTTCAGGGCGTCGTTGGCGTTCTTGAGACCGGTCGTCCGGTTGACAAGAGTCTTGCCGACACTGGAAGTTCGAAACAAGTCAGACACGAGCATTGGAAAAATTCGCAAACTGATGGCAAAGCGGGGCCATTGTATGCGACGATGTAGGCAGAAGCGGTCGGATGGACATACTCTCTGATGTTGAAAGGCGAGGGAGCCTTGAGGGAGTACCAGTCCTTGCGGGTGAAGGGGTCCACGGTTCTCTTCTTGAGGCCCTTCTTGCCCTTGGACAGTCTCTTGTTCCTGTTGACAGCATCTGGTCAGCAACAAGTTTTCATGCTGCGGCTCCGTTCGCTGTCCAGCCTGTCCAGACTCGTCTCGTTCGTCCCGTCCTTTGTCAAGCCGAGGCGGTAGTCGCTGCACAGATCCGATGCGTTCGTCGTAATCCTTTCATGGTTGTGTGGTGAAGGTCTGATGGCCGGCTCGATATCATCGGGTGTGTTGTGCGCGGCTTCGGCGTGGCGGTTGAGACGGGGACGACGGGGACGAGCAATGAGACAGGCGGATGGCGAAGCGGCGGTTGTAATTATCGTGTAGCGGCAGGAAGCACTCACTTTCCTACAGCCATGTTTGCGAGGGTATCGTCAAGGCGTGTCTACGGTATTGTGGAAAGAGGCCGAACGTGCGCTTCACAGTGATCCAAATCCTGCCAGGGAAGACACAAACCAGCCTGACAAAAGTGCTAGGTTTTTTTTGTTGCCCTTGTGCTAAGAGAATTGTGTGTGCAGCACGGACCACTCGCCAAAGATTGCAAAGACAGGAGTGGGGCCTCAAGCCCCGCTCAACTTGTGCCTTCCCACTCACGAGAGGGATCGGCAAAGCCCAGCCTTGGGAGCGGGCGTTGCGTTGGCAGTGCACTTTTTCTAGGTTGGCTGTACCACCGTATCCGCTGGTTTCTCTAAGCTACAACAAAGAAACCGTAGAGTCTTCCACTAGATCGCCCAATTAACTTCCCTTTTCCAGTCGTCCTGATTTCCAGAGGTTCAAAGCTTCAAAGCTTCAGAGATCCAGAGGTCCAGAGGTGAGCTGGATTGGTAAGTCATATGGGTACTGCTAACCGAGCAAAATTCGCACGGCTACTGTAGCATTGGACTTGAAAACACGGGCTCAGGACCCTCAACTGTCAGCTGTTGAGGTCCACCTACTTGAAATTCATCACAAGTCAGATAAGCAGTTCTTAGCCAAGTTTCTCGTTTCGCGGCAGGCATACCTAACTGCCTCGACCACGGCCCTTTAACGACCGCGAATCACGAAGCAAATGTCGGGTGAATGTTTCAAACGAGCCCGGACCATGACATTCGAGAGCATTGCACTGTAGCAGCAGTATATCTTGCTCTGGAGTTCAGATTCGTCACCTCCCGAGGAAAACCGATGCAGGTATTACACACTCTGTGGCAAAATTAAAAAGATCATGGAGCTCTGCCACCAGTCACTGCCACCTCCACGACGAGCATTCTGAGCATCCCCATCAGCCTCTGGACATCATCGACGCCCACCCACCTCGCTTTTTCCTTCACAGCTGGTACCACGCCGTCCCCATGACGACCAGACCAGAGCCATGGCGGACATGAAGCCATTAGAAGCCCGCTCTACGATCGCGCGAGGCGTGCATGGGCGACGCCGCCTTGCCATGACTGACTGCCCCAAGTATAGCGCTGGTCAAAGTGGCCCTGGTCCGTTGCCTGAAAGCGGAGCATTTGCCGTACTCGTGACATCTTTCTGATGATTTGGCTCCACGCGGGCACTGGAGTGACTGAACACTGGACTACTGAACACTGAACGGTCCTATCCTGGGGCCCACTGACCTGCATGTCTGTTCCCGACGTGCGCCTTGAGGATTGCAACGGTGAACAAAGTACTGTTTTTCTTCTCTGTTCCGAAATGCGGAAGAATGGGATATCATAAGCCAAGGACGTGGCATCTACCACGAAACTCCATAACGCCATCGCCAACCGAAACCTGTTCCCATATATGTGTATGCCGAATCACACCCAAACTCCAGCTCAAATCATGATGCGCTCCATCTGTATGCACGCCGTGGTGCCAAGCATATCGTACCGTGTCTCCCTCGACCAGTCAGCTTGATGTCTGCCGGAGGTCGAGGCTGCCGTGCCCTTCCAGCCAGCAAGTCGTTGCTGATACACAGCCAGTCGCCAGGTGCGCCGACCTAGCCTGTCCGGGTAGACGACTTCTCATCGTCATTATCCTCATCATCTTCCCACGTATCAAAGCTTGGGAAGCTGAAGTAACACGCAGAATCTGGTGGGTCTTGATCAGCCCTTGTTCGACGGATTCGAGTGGTGATTTGAAGCCCTGTGCAACTTACATGGAGACTGGGGGACAGATGATGCCGAGTGTTGCTGATCAGCTCTCATCTGGGCCTCTAGTGATGAGAGACTCTGGCTGGACGATGATGACGAGGTGTACGATGACTTTGAGACGACCACCATGTTGAGCAGGTCGGTAGCCCGTCGGTTGGTGTTTGAGTTTGTGAGCAGGCCGGTCGGTGAGTGAACAGTGGTGATGGAAGGCTCTGTGGCTGCTGCTCTCAATAGCCTAGGTCGACGGCTGCTGCTTCGCGACTTGGTTGAGGCAGTCGACTCCCTGCGGGGCCCACGGTAATAGTCTGTCGATCCCGAAGCCATTGTGGTAGTGTGTGTGATGAGCTGGTCCAGGTGTCTACGCGTAGGCATGTGCTACACAAGCAGTGCAGCAGGCAGCGCTCATAGGCTTCGAATATGCTAGAGGAGAGCTGGGGAAGTTGTTCGAATTTGGTTCAAGATGGCGAGCCAGAGAGCACGTCTTGCACGGGACTTGACGACGGGCGCCATGGTTCCTAAGTAAGGAGCTGGACTGAGCAAACGACCGCGACAAGAGGAGAGACCAGGCAACCTAGCATGGCAGGATGGCAGGCTAGCCTGGCGGGCCACTTGCGACAAGGGTCGGCCGGTGCTCACCCCGGTCGCACCAAACCGTCGGGGATTCGTCGCAGTGCCACATGTCAGTTGGAAACGGGGAACAGACTGATGTGGTGGTCCTTGTATGGCTGCGAGGCCCTTCTTGGGCGTGTTACAGGCTGCACGACGGCCCAACCCACTCCGCCTGGACCGTCTAGCTAGACCTCCGGGGGACCGCCAGAGGTGGAGCAACATGCCCGCTGACACTCGGATGGAGCACGCTTGGCTTTGGTTCTGTCATGCTCCCGTCACGGCCCAGCCCAACAGCAGATGGATCTGTCGGCTGGAGTATGGGGGAACCAGCACCTCGCCAAAAGCACCGCGTGTTCTGCAGCGTGGTGCGAGCGGCACCGGATGCCACAGCGAGTGCGCGCCTCTCCCTGCGGCATCCTTGTAGACAGCATGCCGAACGGGCGGGTGATGGTGTGGAGGATGCCGAAGCGTCTGGCAACTACAGGAGCTTGCGCGTGGGCAGTGGCCTACCAGAGCCAGCGCCCCTCGCGGCCGCCGAGCTCCCTGGCCGCCCTCCAGCATCCCCTGAGCGGAGAACCCACCCACGCGGTGCGACCCCAAGACACCACCTCTTGAGAGCCACTACGGCAGGCGGACTTGGCCGCGACGGCGGTTGGTCATGGGCAGCCAGTGCCAGGGCTCGCCAGGCACATTCGAGGGCCCAGAGTCTATTTGGCTCACTGTGTGAGCCTGCTGTGGCTAGGCTGGCCCGGCCGGGAGCGCTAGAAGGCACTCCCCGGAACCCGGTGTTGATGGTTCGATTGCTGAAGCTCGGAGGCTGGCTGTCCCCGCTCCTGTCTGCTTCACTGTTCGTGTTCACGCGCTCACACGCTCCCTCGCGACCACATCGCTCCACTCCGTGTGGCTTTTACAGTTCACCATCGCTGCAGGGCTCCCGCGATGTCAGCCTGGATTGCCCCGGCTCCCAATGAGCAACTCGCGGAACATGCGGGCCTACGGCCTTTCGTCCGTCCTCGTGGTATCCTGCGACCGCCGAGAACCGCCACGCCCTGGTTCCGGCGCTCTGCCGTGTCTCGCCATGCGTGGAGTCATGCAGATGCGTGACGGAATCCAAGCAAGACCGTTATCAACTTGCGGGCAGCTCACGGACTTCCCTGACCATGGTTCGCATGGCTTCCAACTGTGCTCTCCTTGGCTCAGGGAGATTGTCCCGACCAGCCTCTCCTAAGCATCCACCGGTTCATTTGACGTCAGGAACACCGGCAGAGCATCAGCCAACGTGCACGATGGACTGTGCACACCTTGCCAGGAGGTGCACAGCGGCATATGCAGTATGCATCAGATCGTGAACAGGCAACTCCGCGCGAGCGCTTGGAGACGCGTTCCCGGACAGGGCAGGGAGACATCAGTCGCATTACGTAGTGCGCATGGGACCGGCTTGCCAAACTCGCCAGCATGCCGAGCATGCAGCTCCTAGCTCGGGCTCGGGGCAAGTTTGTGCTTGTTCCAGCTCCTCCAGTACTCCGAATGTACCTGCTCCGCACCCCGCGCATTTACTCGCCAGCCAGCAGCGCCTGGCGACACCACACTGAACGTCCACGCAGGTATCTGCGTCCAATGGGAAAAGTGCCTTGCGGCAAACGGCTTGACCGGTCGCCCCCGTAAGCACCATACCGGCCTGGAATGCGTGCATATCCACCCTATCAGAGGCCTCGTGGTGTTGGGACTGTCATCTCCCCCACCCTCGCAGACGAGGGCCGTTGTAGATGCCCTCTTTCAGTGGCCAACAGCTGTCAAGACAGCCTTCCTAACGTGACGAGCCGCAGCTGTTATACCAGCTGTTATACGTCGACATTGCCCAGACGGGACGAGATATCCTCGGAGTGTGTTGCCCCCATTCTTTCCTTCCTCTTCGTGGGGTAATGACCACGCATCCGGCGCAGGCCGTCTCTGCTGACAGAGCGGCGAAAAGAAAGACTGCCCTTGCCAGACTACTGACCATGCATTCAACTCTGGTGCTGCATCATGCTGCTCAGTATCACACGATCACATGTTGCCTCGATGGCGGCACAGGCTGGCCACAGCGATTGCGGACCATATTTTCCCGCCCAGCATTGGCTCACGATGCGCAGAGTCTACAGGGGATGTGTCATCGTCCAGCCGTCCAAGCATCAGCACTCCCAAGGCGTCTCTGCCGACTGCTTCGTATAGCCTGCGAATACACCGCCGATCTTATTGACGTGAAAATGATAGTTGACCTTGCTGGGCCTGTTGCCAACCCGCCTTTCTTATTTGGACCGGCTCAGCCGGCTTGTGGGGAGTTCCAAAGCTCAATCCATGAACCAAGGCCAGACACTGGCGCCGCCGGGTTTCACGTTGCCGTGATGTCAACCAAGAAGCTCCGTTAAACAGTTCCTTCTACTCTCGCATCGCATAGCACAACACAGCCAACCCCGTAAAGCAAATCGGGATCGTCCGACTTTGTAACACCTGATCCGAATATGCTCCGCTTGTGTCTCGCGAAGATCAACCCCCGGCCTGGGCTTTCGACGGGGGACACAAGGACCTGCTACGCGTCCTGTCGATCTGACACGGCGCCGAGCCACCGCAGGGATCATCGAGATTCTCGCGACGTTCTGGAACGGCTGATCTTCAGCACCGGCATCGTTCGGCGATTGTTTCGTGTTCCACCGACGCCTTGGTTGAGGGATACCTAAAAACTCGGGATGAATCGAACGAGGTCGTCGTGCTTGAGATCACGACGTTCCGGTTTCCGCTGCAACAACGGCTATTCCTCCAAACCTTGGCTTCCGGTGTCATCATCTAAATGTCTGTAGTGTGAAGGAGTCGCCCTTCCTCCGGCGTGGCTCGATTGCTTACCACGTGTAATATTTGGGCCAGTGTTTACTCCGTACTCACGTAGGCATCACCTCTGCGCAGTATTCGCATTGCTAAGAACCCAGGGGCAACGAGGCGCAAAAGCTTACCGAAGTGTCTTCCCGACCATGATGGCTGTTGCCGACATCGTGAAAGGCAGACCTCTAAGTATGGGACACCAGGCTGACCCTCGCTGGCAACTGTACTGCATCTATCCAGCTCAAAGTGTCCGAAATGTGTTCTGCCCATTTCCGATGCTGCCGCACTGTCTAGCGTGCCTTGAACAACCGTGCGAAGAGACACATGCACGGTCTTCCTCTCCCGCCCTCCCTCTGCTGGACGTCATACCGTGTGCCTGGGTGTTGCTTGTATCGCGTGCGTGCACGCACGCGCTGCCGCTGCGCAATCGCCGCCGCTCGTGGCTGTCTCCAGCGCAAGGGAGAAGGGAAAAACCCCCAACACAGAAGCCACGCGAGCGACGAGGCCAGCACGCAGCGCGCCGCAACCGAAAACGAGATCATCAACTCATCCCCTGCCATCCCAGGCCTATTCGAAAGCGCCGTAGCACGATACATCCGCACCAGCGTAGATACAAACCCCGACCGTCACTATGGTATGCGCCTCTGTCACGCGAGCCACCAACTGCCCCGCCAAATTCGCCCGTGTCGCGATACTTGCCAGGACGGCTCGAACGATGTCTACAGAACGGAGATGGCTAATCGTATGCGTTACGCGACTCTGTCTAGGGCAAGCGCAAGAGTTCCAGCAAGCCTCAGGGCCCCAAAAAGGTACACCTGCAGCCCCAACACCCCCCCCGGAGCCCTCGCTCCGACATCGTAGGATAGAAATTCCGGTTTCCTTCGCCCACGCTCCTCGACATCGACAACACGTGCGCCACGCGCGTTCGCTTCTCGAGACACAACGTTCCATGCGCCTACTGTGCTAGATGTCATGGTTGAACCCTAGCTGACATATGATCTCGCGCAACCCGCCTCACAGTCCGACCCTCTCCCGACGACGTTTACATGCCTGTTCTGTAACCATGAGAAAGCCGTAGCGGTCAAGATGGACAAGAAAGCCGGCGTCGGCCAGCTGGACTGCAAAGTCTGCGGCCAGAAATTCCAGTGCGGCATAAATTGTATGGCAAACAGCATACCCCTCCTGCCCGCCTCGCGCACGCGACCACATTCTCGACAACGACATGAGCCATACCACGAGCGATGTTCTGGAAAACTCCGATGGCTGACTAGGTGTGGCGGTTTGCACAGATCTCTCGGCGCCAGTAGATGTTTACAGTGAATGGGTCGATGCGGCTGGTATGTTGTCACGAGTCCTGGGAAAGGTGCATCTATTCAACCAGGGGCCGTCGCTAACAACACCTTGAACGTCAGATGCTGTCGCTAAGGACGATGCGGGTGGTGCCGGACGAGGTGGTCTTTCCAGGCCAGGCGGGAGATCGTCAGGTGCGGGCCGCGGAGGTGACGACGAGGATGACGACCGCCGGTACACGGGAGACGGCATTGTGGATGACGAGGATGACTACTAAGCCGATTCGCTGGCTGAAATCACAATTGCAAGTGCTGCAAGGGCAAAGCCGTTGCCGCCGACAGCGGGTTGCTAGGGGCGAATGCCACAGTCATGCTGTTGTCATACGCTCTACGCTGCTGCTACAAAAGGCCGTGGTTGTATAGGGGCTATTTGGATGCGCGCAGCATGGTCCTCGAGCTGCAATATTTCCACGAACGCCTCCTCGCCTGGTCCACGCCAAGACGTCGACGAGTCTACATGGTGTAGAATCTGTCACCAAAGTCTCCCAGGCCAGGGATGATGTAGCTGGACAAGTTCAAGGTCAGCAGGAGCGAAACTGACAGGGAGAGGGTCTTGGGGCTACTCACTTCTTGTCATCGAGACCCTAGGTGCGCGAGAAGCTCATGTTAGTCGTCCAGCTACTTGGCGGAATGAGATGTGCCGTCATCACGGGGTTGTGTACATACCTGATCAATAAAAGCAGTAACTACCCTCAGTTTGGGGAACTTGGTGGCGAAGTTGTTGACACCCTCAGGGCTGGCGATGAGGTTCAAGAAGATGATTCTCTCCTCGGGCACGCCCCGAGACTTGAGAACCTCGACAGCCATGACGGCGGACCCTCCTAGATAAATGACAGACAAATAAGTTATGCAAGGTCCAGTACAGAAAAGACCTGTGAATTAATATACCTGTGGCAAACATGGGGTCAAGCAGAAGAACCCAGCGTTGGGCGATGTCCTCGGGTAGCTTGTCGTAGAAGAGCTTCGGCATGGCAGTCTCCTCATCGCGCTGGATGAGGATCTTGCCGATGCGGACGGACCGGCAGCAGTCTCTGAGACCCTGCTCCATTGCCTCACCAGCACGCATGATGGAGACACCGCAGATCTTGCCCTGGAACATGAGCCCGGCGTAGGTCCGGCCCACGGGAGTGGTGACCGTGTGCTCTACTGTGGGAAGGTGGTTGAGACCTTCCTCGACGAGCAGGCGAATGATGCGGTTTGAGTAGAAGATGAAGTCGGCACGATCGGTGTTCTTGTCTCGGATCATCCTAAGCCCCACGAACAATCCATCGGATGCTGTGAGTCCATCTACTGCTCCAAGATGTCGAATTGAGGGGATCGGAGTTATATTTGAACAAAAGGACGGATGAAGTAGTAACTCACGTGAGCAGGGCGATGAGCTGAGGAGTCTGAGCCAGAGTGACAACGTTCTCGTGGTTGACCTCCACGGAGACAGTCGCGGATGGCTTCTGGCTCTCCGAACGATAGGGTGGCCCAACGCACTGCGTCGGACCAGCCTGGGGCCTGCTGCTAGAATCTGCAGACATTGCCTAGGAGAGTGGTGTTAGAGGTGAGGACTGGCCTTGTCAAGTGAGGGGCTAGAACGTCAAGACAAACTTATTCTTTCTGAATACTTGTACAAAAGATCGATGGGGAACTTGAGTAGGACGAGCCGCGTTCTACTCGTACTGTTGGGCAACTGGAGATCACCACCAAGGACCGCGTGACTAGCAATATCGTGTTAAAGGCGCTGGATCTGGACAGGCTGAAGTAGAAGTTGAGGTCTGGCCGGTCGGGGTCCTGAAGCACGCTTCTGACAGGCGTGCCGAGACCCAGTATGGTGGGGTGAGCTTAAGCGGCACCAACCTTGAATAAAACGGGATGGCAAAGGGACAATCCGAGTTCGAGGAGCGTTATTGATGTTGCAGTGGTGTTCCCGGGCACAAGTTACTCTCAAGTCTGTTTTTGCATCAACTGTCGTGCCTGCGGCCCTGTTTTGTTTCTGGCTTTGGTGTATAGATCCAATATCTGCAATGTGCCTCTGGCGCTTATGGCCGACGGTCGCCGTGGTTGCAGGGGGGGAAGCATGGTCGCAGTGATGCGAATGACTAAAACGCATGGTGCCCATCTCTCCGTTTCAGCCAGCATAAGTTGATTGGCGTAAGTCCGTTGAGGTGTGCCCAACTGGCCTACCAGGTGGGGTCTCGAGACCGTGCCTCGAGACGGTTCCGGGATTCCAGGCACCCGTGCTCGCCGTGGACGGTCTGGGTCCGTTGTCCCGCTCTTCCGTCCATCTAAAACGTGACTGAGCTACTGGAGGTACGTACAGACCGTCCTGGTGAACAGCCCAGGTTTGTCGCGCCCACCTGTCGGAAACCCTCCCCGGATGGGAGCATGCTCGTCGCATTGTTGTTGTTGTTGTTGTTGTTGTTGTCGTCGTCGGCGTCGTCCGTTGCGCTTGACCGTCCTCGCCAACGACATAGAGACCGATTCTGCCACACCACAGGCGGCACGCTCACTTTCACATCTCGCAACCTTCGCTTGGCCATCATCGGGAACACGGCCCTTGCACTTTCCGTTCGCATCCACCGAGCTGTGTGCGTGCAGTGACTTTGCGCCCCTCGCCTTCCGTCGCGCAACCGAACTCGATGATCCCGCGTAGCTTACACACCATCGCACCCGCCGCAAGAGCAGGACTGCCCACGCGCAAGCTGGCACGCCTCATTCGACGTGCACTCTAGTGCATACCTCGGCTTCGTCAAAAGATCTTGCCAACCTGCTACCTCCCAATGCGCACTTGATCCTGTCCTCCGATGCGCCTCTATACCATTCCGACGTCGCATTGTTTCCGTACAACAGGACAACAACCGCCAGCATGGACCCAGCGTCGGATCTCAGCTCGGCGCGGAAGAGGAAGGTGACAACGTATGGGAAATTTGCGAAGCGCCGGCCAGTACCAGCGGCTGATGTGTCGCCATCCGCTTACGACTTCCCCGCTGACGACGACGAGCTGACCGCCACGTCCCGCAAGACAAATACGAGCAGCAGCGAGCCATCACGGCGACCTTCACCATCCCTAGCAGCACCAGCTGTGCTCCAACAAGGGCGGGTCCGACCACCTTCTCAAGCTCTGGGCGCATCCCTCGCACGCAAGCGCAAGCTTCAACATGTATCACCAGCCAAAGCGCGGACTCAGCAAGCGCCAGCGGTACCGCTTCAGCCACAGCACAAGATGGGCCTGGTGGACAGCATTGGGTCAAAAGCACGGCGGGTGCAGTCTACACAATCTTCAGACTCCTCAGAGCTGGACCAGCGACCCTCAAAGCTATCTAGCCCACCCAGGACGCCGACACCACCGCGAGCATCGCCGGCGAACAAGCGCAGGACAGTCGCACAAGAAGTCCCGTTCTCCCCCAATACGATGCAGGTCTGGGACAATCTGGGTCGTGGGGCGTCTCCAGAAGTAGAACGACCACAATCACAACACCAGATCCCTGTTCGCCTCGCGAACATACCAGCAGCACCCTTTTCGGCGCCGACTTCGTTATCGACGGGGTCGCAATCAAATGCAGTTTCACACTCAAGTAACTCTGCCACGCGCAAGACAGCCACGACAAGAACGAGGAAGCGTCTGATAGATACGCTGGCGGAACAAAGCACGGGCGCCGAGGGCGATGAGGATCAAGATGAAAACGATGTAGACGACAAGGATATGATGATTGACATCAGACCGAAGCTGAGCTCGCAGCCTTCTTTCGGCTCTGATTCACAAAAGAGCAGCGAAGTCCCATCTACACCGCTGACGAAACCGAAGGCGGCACCAGCTTCACAAATCAGGACCTTTGCCCGCTCCTCGAGCGCTTTAAAGTTTCAGTATGGCCAGCAAAACAAGATCTTAGAGGAAGAAGTTGACCTCTTCGATTCATTGGCCTTGCCTGAGGAGAACTCAGTGCCTCTGAAGGGACGCCGTCTCGAACTGGGCAGCCACAAGAAGAAGAGCAGTGCAGCCTTTGGTTTGGAGGACGACGATCTAGACACGGAATCGCCAAAGAGGATGATAAGGAATATTCACGAGCTACGCCAGGCCGGCGCCAACTCGCGTGATGCTGACGAGATGGCCGATCTGAGCTACCAAATAGGCGTCGCCGGCCCACCATCTTCCTCGAGACGGACCGCTCTAGTCCAGATAGCGGAGCAGCTCCATGACAAGGCATTCGTGCGGAAGTATCGTGCGCATGGCTTGGAGCAGATCATCTTCCAAGGCGTTGATCGG
Organism: Microdochium bolleyi; assembly: GCA_001566295.1. Taxonomy (NCBI): domain Eukaryota; kingdom Fungi; phylum Ascomycota; class Sordariomycetes; order Xylariales; family Microdochiaceae; genus Microdochium; species Microdochium bolleyi. Next base: position 1,216,887 of record KQ964248.1, on the reverse strand, counting down.
GAGGAAGACACTGTGGCCTCATGCCTCATTGCCTCTATCCTCATTATTGTGCTGGCGAAAGAGCGAAGCGCTCACACCATGCAGGTCCTGCACGACGAGAATCCTGGGTCTATGCTTACTCGGCTGTGTTCCGACACTCGGGCGATCAAAGACCTTGTTCGCGACCGGAAGAGCAACTTGTCCAAACGTAATCAGACGGCGATTTTGGACATACAAATGGCACTTACTCAGCCGGCAGTGTGGAAATCGCGACCGCCATCGCGGGTATCGCCACGAACGCTCGCTTTGAAGGCTCTGCGCTATCTCGTGGCGCCCGGCGAAGATATTACTAGCCATGCGATGATGCTCACGCCGACAGTGATTGAACCACTCTTCTCGATGCTGGAGGGGATGGTGCATGAGCTCAAGACTTCGGACGAGCCTGGTGAGGTTGATACCACGGATCTTGAGATCGCCGTAACGATACTGCATGACCATGCCGCATACTTGTCGACAGTGGCACAAGACGATACCCAGTGGGCCACCGCGCACCTGCCAGCTGTTGCAGACCTGTTTGGGGTGACACTTGGGCAATCGAACAAGACGTTGGAAAAGGCAGTGCTCAAGCTGACAATCAATATGGTTAATCACAACCTAGCGGCTCCCGACATATTCGTGTCCAAGGGCCTGGTGCAGCCGTTGGCGGTTTCCCTGTGCGACAGCTTTGGCAGAGCTCTAGAGCTTGTCATTGGAGACCAGCCAACGGAGGGGCTGCTCGACGGGCTTGTGCTGGAGCTGGGTATCCTCATAAACTTCTGTGAGCATAGCGCTCTGGCGCGGAAGACTACATTTGAGTGCGGCTCGGGGGACCAAGCCCCTCTTGATCAGATCATCCGGCTCTTCCTGGATAACCGCCGGAAGACGTCTGAGGTAAGGACGAAGAAGAGCCCCGCAATGTCCCCCGAGATTCCAAGACTGACACATCTGCAGGCTGATTCTGTAGAGAAGAGCCATCTCAATGTCGTGTTTGGGTACCTAACGATCCTCCTTGGTTACCTGGCGCTGTACCCGCCTGTGCGACACAAGTTCCGTTCGAGCCACCCAGGCAAGAACATGGAGCCCCTGCTGGAGTCGATCCGGGAGTTTATATTCTACCACAAGAAGATGGAGAGCATGGCTGGGGGCGAGGACGACAACGAAGCGCCCAAGAATGCCGAGTGGCAGAGTCTACAGAAACTAGCCTACAGCATTGAGGACGAGGCCAGGTTTGACTAGGGGCGTGTGTGGGTGAGCAAGCAGGGAAGCAACGATGAATGTTTATGATGACCATGGCAAGAGAAGAATACCCCGAGTCAAGCCTATGCAGACCCGAGCTAGTGCAGACATGACTTGATTACCAGATCCGTGCTTGAATAGAGAGGGAACGAGTGCCGCAGGGTCTGCATCACGAGGGCCGGTGACGATTGTTCTAGAACATGGCACGCCGGGCTGGAAACGGGGAATGTGGTGCCAGGGGCGCTCTGCCGCCCGGCTGGTCGGCCCCACCACGAGAGCTGGGCGAGCTGGGCGAGCTGGGCATAGCACGGGCATGGGCATGGGCAGGTGGGCGGCGGGGGAGGGGGTTGGCCCTGCAGTGACGGCGGCCCGAAGCCGCACCAGCAAACGTGAGCTCAGCCCGCCTGCCCAGCCTGGTGACTGGTGACCTGCGTCAATCTGCATCATGCATCTGCACATACTCCAGACTTCCCCATCGCCTCCTCGACCCCGATTCGCATCATCGCCACCCTCCTGCGCCCTTGCTTGTTGCTGCAAGATCCTCCCTTCGCTCACCCTGTCCGCCACTTGGTTGCTCTTCGTGCCGCGCACACAACCTGCCAGCTCCTTATCGACGACTACCAAAGAACCAGCGACGACATCTGGAAGCAGCACCGCGGCTCCCAGCTTCAGCCCACCCATAGCTTCTTCCCCCCAGCATCCCACGACAATACCACACAGATGCCTGCCCCTCCCAAGCAGCGCAAGGTCGCCATCGTCGGCAGCCGCTCAGTCGGTACGTGTACCAGATTCTTCTGATTACATTACAAAGCCCATCTACTGCCCACTCGTGGCAGATGTTCGCGTACCGTCTAGTGTCCCTGCAGAAGCTCAAGCTGACCATGCTTCACTCCCCCCTCCGAACAGGCAAGTCCTCGCTGGCGGTCCAGTTCGTCGACGGCCACTTCGTCGAGTCGTACTACCCGACCATTGAGAACACATTCAGCAAGGTGATCCGGTATAAAGGGCAGGACTACGCCACCGAGATTGTCGACACCGCGGGCCAGGACGAGTACAGCATCCTCAACAGCAAGCACTTCATCGGGATCCACGGGTACATGCTCACCTACTCGGTCTCCTCCCTGCCCTCGTTCGAGATGGTGCAGGTCATCCGCGACAAGATCCTCAACCACCTGGGCACAGACTGGGTGCCCATCGTCATCGTCGGGAACAAGAGCGACCTGCGGCCCGAGCAGAGGCAGGTCAGCCAGGACGACGGGCGCAAGCTCGCCGAGAAGATCAACTGCGGCTGGACCGAGGCGAGCGCGCGGTACAACGAGAACGTCGGCAAGGCGTTTGAGCTGCTCATCGCTCAGATTGAGAAGTCGCAGAACCCCAACGAGGCGCCCGCTGGGGGCAAGTGCATCCTAATGTAGGTAGGCAGGGCAAGTGCAGCCTCATGTAGCGATGACCACTGCGCACTGTGGCGAGGAAGAAGAGGATGAGGACGACGCACAGATGCCGACAGTATTGTCCCGTGACACTTCGCTTCTGGGGAGGGATAGGGGCCATGAAGCACGGTGACCGATATGGCAATGCGGGCCAGTGCCATGCTGTACGAGGTGGGGGCGAGTTCCCGGATTAAGCTCGACTGTTGGCATGGACAAACCCGCGGCGAGAGAGGGAGAGAGGGAGAGAGAGGGAGAGACGCGCGGGACGAGTTCCTGCACGCACGCAACGGGGTCTTTCGCTGCTCCTTGCTGTCACAGACCATGATCTTGAGATGGACTGGCCACGAGTCATGTGGGTTGTTTCTTGGGTTCCTTGTTGGTCATGTCAGTCGAGGTGTCTACGTCCAAGCTCGGGGACCCGCGTCACTTGTCTCGCTGTTGTTTGCATTCCTTTGCAAAACCTGCACAGTTCGGCACAAGATTTTATGTTTATGGATGTATGCTCCGTTGTTCTTTGGTCCGTGGTTGTCCACTCGGCCTGCATCTTGGCGGATTGTTGCATTTCTGAGAATAGACATTCACGTGAGGTCGGCTTCACCATAAACACTCCTTTTGCGATATTAATTGTATTACCAGCTGCGTCTCGAACACTGTTGAAGACATCAATGTGATGTTGTACTCACGTGCTCAACTACCTCGTTCTCTGTCGCGGCATCGAAACAAAAACTTTTCCCCTGCGACCCGCTGATTCTGGTATCTTTCATCCGTTCCTGAACCTATCCATGTGCTTCCAAGGCCTAATCGACACTGGTACCATGCTGTAACCTTCACCGCTCGTTTAATCGCTGGAGAAGCAGGAGTCCGAAGCCGAGTTGGTTTGGTCCATGGGTGGCAATTCCCCGTCCGAGCTATAGTAAGCAGAGTCCTTGCGCATCTCGATTCGCACATAGTCAAACTACGACTGGGCGAATTTGTCAAGGAACTCGACAAGCTCCTCCGTGGCTCCATCCCGGATTGCGTTGTAGTTGCTGATGCGGATGCCGCCGACGCTGCGGTGGCCCTTAAGTCCCGTCAGACTCGCGTTCGACTTCCAGTTGCTCGCCTGCTTGAGAAACTCCTTCTCAGTCTGTTCCGTCTCGCCACCTCTCGAGACCCGGAAGCAGATATTCATCCTTGACCGTACCGACTTGTCAGGTACGATCTTGTACATGCTGCTGTGCTTCTCCAGGACACCATAGATAGCAGCTGCTCGGCGATTCGATTCGGCCTCCTGTCCCTCAATCTTGTCTTCAGGGTATTTGGCAAGAAGCTCCTTGAGGACCTGGCCGGCGACATACACACTATTGCGGTGATCAGTTGATGGTCTGCGAGATATCTAAACGGCCAGAGAAGAACTCACTCGAAAATGCTGAGAGTGTTGTACAAGCTGTTGTTGGCGGCAATGGTCTCGTATGAGAGCACGACGGGAGCGACAGGAAGACCAAGCTTCCGCATCAGTGACGCAGGAGGTTGGGGGCAGGCAGGGGGCATCAGACTCTTCTTAATGATGACCACAGTGATGCCTGTAGAGCCGAGGTTCTTCTGTGCGCCGAAGAAGATGACGGAGTAGTTCTTGATGGGGATGCGCCTGGAGAGGATGTTTGACGACATGTCAGCCACCACGATGGGTTTCGAGCCGTCAGTCTCGGCGTTCAAAGACTCTGGAAAGCTCGGAAACTCGACAGCATCAACTGTCTCGTTGTCGCAGAAGTAGACCATGGCCGGGTTTTTGGAGAGAGACCAAGAGTTCTCGTCAGGGATCTTGCCGAACTTGCCACCATTGACCTTGCGTGCGTCCGCGGCAAGGTTGGTGTACTCCTCGCCAATGAGGCGACCAGCCTCCTTGTAAGCCTTGAGCGACCAGCTGCCCGTTACGAGGTAATCGAGCTTGAGCTCAGACTCGACGGCGGATTTGAGGGCAGCGACGAGCTTCTCATCGTTGACGTCCTTGTCCGCATCGAGGCCGAGGCTTCTGGCAATCTCTGCCTTTTTGCGGGTGACCCAGGCGCCGACAAGGTTGTAGACGGTGGCAGAGAACTCGCCAGAGCCGCCACCCTGCATGAAGAGGATGTCATAATCGTCGGGGACGTTGAGGAATGAGGCGAGGTCGGCCTTTGCAGTGTTGAGGATGTTGGAGGCGAGCTCGGAACGATGCGAGTGTTCGGCGATGCCGAGGCCGGTGTCTTGGTAGTTGAGGAGGGCGCTCGAGGCCCTCTCGAGGACGGCGGTGGGCAGGGGAGCCGGGCCGGCGCCGAAGTAGTGGACGTCGTCGCGAGAAGGCATGTTTTCGGGGATGGCCGGTCGACTATCGAAATGTGCGTGGGTAATCTAATGGACGAGTGCAATGGAGCAATGGAGCAAGCAAAGTGGTTGTCATAAGTCAACGACTCCTTGGAGATGAGAAGAAGAGGGAGGAATGCAGCCAGCAAGCAGCTGAGAAGTCGGGTGGTGCAGGAAAGGGCCCGAATGCGTCACGGAGCTTTGAGGCAGGCAGGAGCTGGTGAGTCGCGCCTGCAATTGCCCCGCCAGCCGATGTCGCACGCCGTCTTTCTGGCGCGCAGGTTTGCAGGCCACCCACGCCGAGGGCACCCCCACATTTTGACGTTGCCGGCCTGCATCGCGCATGCATCCCTCGTCGTCGTAGATGCAACCCGCTGCAACGGCTTGTCGTTTTGTGCTGTCAGTGCCAACCACCCGATGCTTGCGCGGAGGGCATCCAACTGCCGTGCTGACGTACAAGACCAGTCTGCTGACCAAAGACACACATACATCTGCGAAACAGCTTACAAAAGGCCAGGTGCGGCCATCGACCCTGAACGGGCAAGGCGCGGCAGCACTCACGATCGCTGTCCCGCAAGGGCTTCTCCGGGCCTTCTCGAAAGGGCGCTGCTCGTGTTTCAAGGGCCCTAAGGTTCGGAGGCTCTGGGGCAGATACTGGACCGTGCCATCCTGTGCTCCCGTCCACCACACTCAAGATCATGCGTCGTCCTACGGGGTCGCCATGGGTCCGCCGGAGCCCCCCGTCTCGTTCTGTCAATGCGGGCACATTGATGTGATGACTATGTCCTCGTTAAGAATGCCTGATGGCCCGGGGAGGATCTGCCAGGTCCTTGAAAGAGCTTCCTGGCTTTCGACCATCATATCACGGTGGACTCGGAGAGAACGAGCTGTGCTCAGCGTGGACGGACGACCAAGAGAGCCTGTACCTTTGTGCTCTGACCTCTCTCGCCAGGGCCGAGTCCCTGGAAACACCACCCTGCACAGCCAATCAGCATCTCGCTCCCACCGTGCTCCCGCCCCGCACGCGCCCCCACATCGGCACGATGCCGCCCCGATCCGGCGCCGGTCGGTCCTCGACCTCTGCCGGCGCCCGCCGCCTCAACACTGCGACCTCCCGCCTTTTCCGTAAGCACCCCGCCTCTGCGCATCCCGTCCTCCCCATCCCAGATGTCTTCGCCGGCCGGCCCCGCCGCGCCGCCGCCGCCGCTCCAGACAGCACCCACACAGCCTGATCTCCAGACTGAAAGCCAACCACCACCTCCTGGTGACTCCTCCGCAGCCACGAACAACAGCCCTCGCGTCTGGCTCATCTCCTCGGCCTGCTCCCCGCTCGTCGTCCGCCTCATCCGCCGCCTGCTCGCCCACGGCGACTACGTCGCCGCCTGCCTGCCCCCGCACGAGCTCGACGACCCCCAGCGCAGCCGCGACTTCCGCGACCTCGTCGCCGACTGCAAGGGCAGCGCCAGCGCCAGCGCCAGCACTGGCACCAGCACCGGTGGTGGCGGCGATGGTGGTGGGAGCGGCACCCCCGACGACCATCGGGGGGACGGGGAGGAGGACCGCACCGGCTGGGCCGCCCGCCTCCGCAGCATCCCCTCGGACGCGCGCTCCATGTCGCAGTGCGGCGCCGCCGTCGCCGAGGCCCTCGCCGCGTTCGGCCGCGTCGACATTGTGCTGTGCTGCAGCTCCGAGGCCATCATCGGCACCGTCGAGGAGCTCGCGGCGTCCGAGGCCGCGCGGGGCCTCGTGCAGGACCAGTTTGAGACCATCTTCTTCTCGCAGGTCAACCTCATCAAGGCCGTGCTCCCCACGCTGCGCGGCCAGCACAACGGCCACATCGTCCTGCTGACCAGCATCGGCGGGCACATCGGCACGCCCGAGATGTCGATCCACACGGCCGCCACGTGGGCGATCGAAGGGTTCTGCGACAGCATGGCGTACGAGGTCGCGCCGTTCAACGTGCGCGTCACCATCGTGCAGCCGCACAAGGAGATCTCTATGCTCACGAACCGCATCGTGTTTGCACCGGCACTGCAGCCGCAGCAGCAGGACAGGACGGAAGCCGGTGGTGGTGGTAGTGGTGGTGGTGGTGGTGGGAATGGGGACTCGCACTTGTCGGTGCCCAGCGTGAGGAGCATGCTCGCGAGGGTGCTCAATCTGGACCCGGACACGGCACTGCCCGGCACTTCTGCAGCTGCCGGTGCCCAAGATGGGAGCGGCTCTGCCGACTCTCCCTCACTCCCGGACACACCCTCGTCTTCAACATCACCGCCACCAGCACTCTCACCGCCAACATTAGCAGCACGAACACAATCCACCTCATCAGCGGCAGTCCCCAGCGAAACCTACAACAACAGCAATAGCAACAACAACAACAACAATAGCAAGGGCAACAGCAGGATAATATACCGCTACCCGCAGCTCCCAGAGTCCTCGCTCGACGCCCTCGTCAACGAGACGGTCACCGCGCTCGTCGCGATCGGCGGCCACGAGAACCCGCCCGCGCGGCACATCGTCGGATTCGAGGGCGCCGAGGCGGTCAAGGAGAAGCTGCGCAATGTGACCGAGGAGCTCGAGGATTTCATCGAGGCCACTGTCTCGGTGGACATCTTCGAGGAGGATGGCGGCGGCGGTGCTGGCCAAAGTGGCAGCTGCGGCAATGTTGGTCTCGAGGGAGCGGGTGGAGGAGGAAGAGGAGGGAGGGGACCACCAGGAGAGGGCATGATCGGTTCTGCTTCGTATGTCGAAGGTGGCAGTGGGCAGATGGACTGGGACGGTGGCTCGTTGTGGTAGAAATATACCAAATGGACTCTTCATGTACAGCCAATGCGGCCACGGTCAGTTGTTCTTGGTGATCTGGAAGTGATGAGGTATATGTCTGTTTTCCAAAGCTATATCAGCTGCCCAGATGACTGATCGCCCAACATACGTCACGTGCTCGAGAGGCCTCTATCACGAATAGCCGAACCCAAGTGCTCATGGATGTCAATGTGGTAACGATTGCACTTCTATACATCCATGGTAGATTCGCCCTACCGTACAGATCTGTACCATAAATTAGCATCCTTGCGCTACGCCACGTCTACGCCATCTACGACGACCTGAGCTCTTCAAGAAGCCACTCCGGCACGCTCGGCGGCTTGTCCCAGCCATCTAGGAACGTACTCGGTGCCACACCGGCACCGGACGGCTTGGCGTACACGGCCGAGATGTAGCAGACCACACTTCCAGCGGGGATCGTGTGCTGAAGCGTTGGGATAACCGTGCGGGACTCCAACAGGTTCGTGTTGGGGTCTGCGTTGACAATGTTGGCCGACCGCTCCGTAGCATCTCCCTTCCCACCGGCAGCAAAGAGGAGGTCGCCCTCGAGCGCGCGGATGCCCACAGCGCCTTTGCTCACGGCATAAGCACCCTTCTCGCCCGCCGCCCAGCCCTCTGGCACCCTGAGGTCGTAGTTACCGATGAGCTTGGGGAAGGTGCCCTCGCACAGAGCTGCATCGTACGTGTCTAGATTCCGGCCCTTTTCCGACCCGGCATCGGTGATGGTGCCTCGCTCATTGGCAATCGCGAAGCTGCCGTCTGCCGTCATGACCTCGCGACCGGCCTCGATCTTGTGGACGCGGAGGTGCCAGTTTGGCGTTTCCTCGTTGGACGGCACAAGGATCGTCTTGACCTTGACGTCAGGATACGGCGTCCACACAGAGACCAGCACGGGGGTCGCCTCTTGGTCGGTACTTCCGCCGCGGGTCTCTAGACCGGCGTACTCACATAGCCGGCGTGTCTTCCAGTACTCTCCGTTGTCATCGGAAAAACCGAGTTGTGAGGCAAGTGAGTACTGCTCGAGCGTAAAGCAGCTTGACGGCACAGAGTATCCAAAGGCACTGCTATAGGCGAACCCGCCGTATTTGGCATGCGTAGACTTCATGGGATATCCGCAGGCTTGACCAGAGTTCAGAAGCATGCAGTGGCCGCCGAGGTAACTAATGAGAAGATGCATATGAGTATACACAATTGATGGCCACTAAGTCTTGTACCGAGGGCATGTGAGTAGTATGACTGACCTTGTGATGTGGCCAGGGTGTTTCATTCCCTTGATCTTCGGAATCAACCCGGTGGGCAGCTGCTCCTCGGATGTCCAGAAAGGATGATCCTCGGGCACCGCAAGGCAGACAAATGCAAGAGAGGCCCAGTACTGCATATTACGTTAGTCCCCATCGATAGACACCAGACTTTGGTAGGGGTTATATCATGTTCTTACAGGGCTGCCTGGGCTATTGTAGTTCTCAGCCATCTACGTATGCCGTTAGTTGACAAGGCCAAGTTGAAAGAGGACCTTCTCGAGGTTGTACTTACATACATATTGGGATACGAGAACCCAATAGATAGCGTGCCGGCTGCAGTCCAAATGTTTGGTTGAGTCTGCCACCAGCGTAGGTGCCGAAGAACGATGCCCTTGACCATGCCCCATGTGAGAGGCTCTGGGAGCTCGACGTCCGCGAAAGCTAGGGCACCCCAGAAAGACACCATGGCAAAGCGGTAGATGACGCTCCGGCCGAAAGGGATGGAACGACCTGTTACGAACCATGTTAGTTCTTGCTGCAGACAGGAAACAGAAGTCATGCCGCAGAATGTCTACTCACCTTCATCGTCGTAGTAGTGCACGAGATCCAGGGCGATGTCTTTCGCCCGCTGCTTGAACTCTGCCGCCCGTTCCGGGTCATCGTCTCCATTCATCTTGGCGTACAGCAGCTGCAAGAACTGGATGGCGAAGCTGTGCGAGTAGTAGTCCATCTCTAGATTGCGAGTCATTTAGTCTGCACAACACTTCTCATGTAGACGGCGATGTTTATTGACTTACGGTGGATGCCCTCAGGGCCATCGTTAGACCAGCCACTGGCACGGTAGAAAGTCTCGAGATGTTTGATGTCGCTCTCCAAGCGCTCCTTAGAGTACTTTCCGCCGTTCTTCTTGAGACCGAGATTCGCAAAGACGCGGAACCATAGCCAGTTGGTATTAGGCATGCTAGATCGGTATGGCTTGTTAGCTGAGTGCTCACACGTCTTTAGAGAGAACAGTCTGTGCCGGGCTGGGCTAGGCCACTATACCGCTTCTCGTTGACACTTCCGGCCAGCCACGTCTCGACGTTGGCTTTCTGCTCGTCGGTCATGGATTGCCAGAACGACGGGACCAAGGCAAAGGCTGTACCCAGGGGGCACATCTCGACCATTCTCTGGTCATTGTCCCTGACCTGGCCCCAGAACTCGTCTGAGCTCGGGTTCATGCCCTCCTTGAGACCCTATACGATGGAGAAGAGTTGTCTGACGTCAGGGCCCCGAACGCAAGGAATCCTGGCAGGTATCGACATGTGACGAAGCTTACCTGAGTCCATAGCTCGGCTTTCTCGTAATCACCGCCGCCGGCGAGAAGAAAAGTCAAGGCCCACAGCGGGCGAGCAAAGCCTTCAATCTCGGATGCTGTCTGGTCGAAGCGAACGCCAGTGGCACCGGGACATCTGACTGTTGCCTTCTTGGGCGAGAAAAAGGGCTCGAGAGGGTCGAGAAGAGTCCTGGCAAGCTGCTGGACGGAGGCCCGGTCTGCGAGCTTGACCTTGCAGAAGGGATGCTCGCCCGGGTCGTAGCCTAGGCGGACGCCTGCGGAGGAAGCCATTGGGGTACTGTGCGCGGGAGTTGGTCAGGATGGCTGACTACGGGGGAGCCGGATGTGCTTGGCGAGATGTCTCGAGCATGGAGTCTGGCGACTGACGCCATCCTCGCGGCATAGACATCTCGAGTGATATAGCAACACCTGGGCCGCTGGCAGCCGTGTTAGTGAGAGTGGGGGAGCGGGCAATGGCGACTTTAGCCGCCTGGTGGTTCGTGGGGAAACTCGGCAGGTGTCGTGGCCCCGCAGGTCGGCACAGTGGCCAGCGAGCCCGGCCTGGGACCCCGCCGTTGCGCTGCGAGGCCGGGCAGGCGCAGGCCTGATGCCCGGCGCGGCTTGGCATCCACGGATTGCTCGTGCTGGTCTCGTCCTCAACTCCATACGGGCATCATGTCCCTCAGAATCACTGCGAGTCCGGCAGACCCACCACGGCCTCGATGACGCTGGCGACGTCCGGCGTCGAGCTGCTCAAGATCTGCCGCGCGTTTGTCGCGTGCGTCACCCAGCTCCCACTCTTGGCATAGCGCTGGGCTCTTCAACACGGGACCCCTGGCGGGTCCCCGACCACCATCGGCGAGCACGCCCTGCCCCGACATGATGGTTGCTCCTTCCCAGGCGGGTATCTCAAGCGTACGATCGCGTACTTTATGCAACTTCGCCTTTGACGTGCACGTCGCCATCGCCAGCTGAACCATGGACATCCCTGTGTGAGACCTGCCCAGATCCCAGCTCTCGTGGACCTCCGCACGAGTCTGCCCGCTAACCACGCATCCGAACAGATCCATTGCTCGCACCGTGGTGCTGCAGTTCTCGTCGCTGCCCACGCCCACCACGGACTGCTCCGGCAAGACCGTCATTGTCACGGGCGCCAATGGCGGCCTCGGCCTCGAGACCGCCCGCCACTTTGTCCGTCTCAATGCCGCCCGTGTCATCATGGGATGCCGCAACCTCGAAAAGGCAGAGGCGGCCAAGGCCGACATCGAGTCCACCACCGGCAGGCCCGGAGTCCTCGACATTTGGAGCATCGACCTCACCTCATTCGACAGTGTCAAGGACTTCTGCGCCCGTGCCGCAGACCTGGACCGCCTTGACATCGTCGTCGAGAACTCCGGCATCGCCCCGTACAAGCCGCTCTACGCAGAAGGCTACGAGAGCCAGATCACCGTCAACGTCATTTCCACGGCCCTCATGGCCCTCAAGCTGCTCCCCGTCCTGCGCCGCACCTCGACCAAGTACAACGTCGAGCCCCACCTCGTCATCGTCTCGTCCGACGCTCATCGCTTCGTCACATGGCCCATCATGCGCCAGCACGACAACTTTTTCGAGGCCTGTCGCACAGACAAGATGTTCCACGAGCGCTACAGCATCAGCAAGCTCTTCGAGATCTTCTTCGTCAACGAGCTCGCGCAGGCGATGGACAGAAGTGGCAAGTCCAGCGTCATAGTCAACACGGCACACCCCGGGCTGTGCTCGTCCGACCTATTCCACGAACTGCCTGCCTTCATGACCTGGATCCTAAACGGCATCATGCTATTGTTCAGCCGGACCTGCGAACAGGGTGCCCGAAACTTTGTGCACGCGGCTCTTCTGCCCAACACGCATGGCGCCTACATTTCAGAGTGTAAGCCGGCCGAGACCAGCGCGCGCACGCGCGACGAACTTGGTGTCAAGACGCAAAAGCAGGTCTACAAGGAGCTCATGGAGATGTTAGAGAAGATCGAGCCAGGAATCAGTGCCAACATTTGAGCCGAACCGCCGGGATGCAGGAACATTGTTTAGCTAGTAAGGTCCGCACAGTATATGCCGCAGAGTATTGTACGATGCCACTCTTATAAGTCGTCGTTCGCCGAACGTGGCCTGGTGATGGCAGGCAAAAGTCCGGAACTGTTCCACTCGGCATGAACTCATACAGTATCAAGGCTTAGCATGTGCACAATCACAGACACCCAATAACAAGGTGCTGACTGCGCCAGGGTGTGCATCATGGGTCGGGGGAGCAGCTCGGGAGGGCAAGGAGATGAAGCAGCACACTTGGACTTTGCGGGTGTCGGAACAACGCAGACCAAGCCATGCCGAGGTATGACGAGGTAGCCAAATTCACCGACTCTTTCTTAGCCCCAAACTTGCGTCCGTTAGCGTGCTCCTCCACTTGATGAATAGTCTCCGTCCGGGGTGTCCTGGAAGTCAACCTGACGTTGCCTAGAATTCAAGATTCCAGGATGCTCTGGAGCTCCTCACACCCCGGCCGACCATCTGAGGCTGTATACCTCGACTTGACGTAGGTTATCCCATCCAGCGCGTCGCCGGAGCTCCGCAGGTTGGACTTGAGGTCTTGTTCTTCTCCGCACGCAGCGGAGCAGACCCCCACAACCCGGCCGTTGCCGCACCAGCGAATCGCAGCACCCCGGCCCGGCTAATGCGGGGAAGCCGGCTCCTTTGTCGGCCTCAGTCACTCAGCTCACATCCTGTAGTCCCGAACATTGCATCGGGGCTCGGACACTTCTCTTCTCCTTCATATATAGATTTCCTATGACAGCAGCTAGAGGTCGAGGAATACACCCTTAGACGACCGACTGAGACAGCCCCGCCAACATGACTTCGCCTCAACTGCCTCGTGAGCTCTGGTCTCACCCAGACCCGCAATCGACACAGGTGTACCAGTTCATGCAGCTCGTCAACAAAGACCAAGGGCTGAATCTTTCGGTAGGCCTCTCTCAATTCCCAGCTTGCCATTGATTTATGCTCCAAGGGGACCTCCATGCTCACATCAGAAGCTCAGACCTTCCAAGACCTGTACCGGTGGTCCATCGACAACCGCTCCAAGTTTTACGCCCAGATCTTCGACTTTGTCAACCTCATCCACGCGGGCTCGTACAAGCACGTCGTCGATGAAAGCGCGCCCATCAACGAGCTTCCGCACTGGTTCGAGGGCATCCAGCTCAACTTTGCCGAGAACGTGCTCTGGTCGCGCGGCAGCACGGACCGCAAGGACCACCACGGCACCAAGGGCAAAGAGGACAGCAAGATCGCCATCACTGCCGTGCGTGAGGGGTGCACCGAGCTCAAGGAGGTCTCGTGGGGCGAGCTGCGGGCTCGCTCGGCGCAGTATGCGGCGGCCATGAAGGCCGCGGGCGTCGGCAAGGGGGACCGGGTCGTCGTCGTTGGCTCCAACAGCATCGAGACGCAGCTGGTTCTGATAGCGACGACTTGGGTCGGGGCCATCTTCAGCAGTAGCTCCAGCGATATGGGTGCTCAGGGAGTGCTGCAGCGGACGGTGCAGATCGACCCGAAGGTATGTGGCCAAAGACGACTGTCTAGGAAAGTAGCACGCTAACCTCGGATGAATTCCACACGTAGCTGATCTTCATGGACGACGCCGCAGTCTACAATGGCAAAACACTAGATCTGCGCGACAAGATGGGCGAGATCCTCGAGGGCATGAAGCCCTGCACCAACTTCCAGGGCCTAATCTCTATCCCGCGCTACGAGAACCAGCCACTCGACATCATCAGACTCCCTCGCACCCAGACCCTCGCCCAGTTCTTGTCCTCTTCGAGCTCTGCCTCGCCAAACCCACCTCCCATCGAGCGCGTCGCCTTCCACGACCCGTTCCTGATCTGCTATTCCTCCGGCACGACCGGCATCCCCAAGGCTATCGTGCACTCGGTGGGCGGCGTGCTCATCAGCCTGACCAAGGAGGGCCGACTGCACGGCGACTCGTCCTCCTCCGATGTCGCCCTACAGTACACAACCGTCGGGTGGATCATGCTGCTCCAGATCCCCGCGCAGCTGTGCCTCGGCGCGCGGGTGGTGCTGTACGACGGGTCCCCTTTTATCCCCGACGCAAAGGCGTTCGTGCGGCTCATCGGCGACCAAAAGGTCACCACGCTGGGAATCAGCCCGCGCTGGATGGGCGAGCTGGCCAAGGCCGGCCTGTCCCCGCGGGAGCTGACGGACTGCTCGAGCCTCAGGCTGGTCACGAGCACCGGCATGGTGCTGAGCGATGAGCTGTTCGAGTGGTTCTACGACAAGGGCTTCCCCGCGAGGGTGCACCTGTCCAACATCTCTGGCGGCACTGACATCGTAAGTGACCTCCACACCTGTCCCGCTTTACAAACCCGAATATTCACAAACAGTGGCACAGGCCGGCTGCTTCGCCGCCGGCAACCCCCTGACCCCCGTCCGCGTCGGCGGGTGCTCGGGCCCGTCCCTCGGCGTGGCCATCGCGGTCTTCGACTCCCTCGCCGACCCGGGCTGCCCGGGGAAGCCCGTGCCCGACGGGACGCCAGGCGAGCTCGTGGCCACGGCCTCGTTCCCCAACGTGCCCGTGTTCCTCTGGGGTGACGCCGCGCAGCCCAACGAGCGCGACCCGGCGCGGCGGGACCAGTCAAAGTACCACGGCGCGTACTTTGCGCGGTACAGCAACGGCGTCTGGGCGCACGGAGACCACATCGTCGTCGACGGGGACACGGGCGGCATCACGTTCCTGGGCCGCGCGGACGGCGTGCTGAACCCGAGTGGCGTGCGGTTCGGCAGCGCCGAGATCTACTCGGTGCTCGAGAAGGGCGAGCTCGCCGAGGAGATTGCGGACAGCGTGGTGGTCGGCCAGCGGCGGCCCAAGGTGGACAGCGACGAGAGCGTCATGCTGTTCCTCATGATGCGGCCGGGGAGGAAGTTCAGCGAGGACCTGGTGCGCAGGGTCAGGGCGGCCATTGCGAAGGAGCGGAGCAAGAGGCACGTTCCGAGGTATATCTTTGAGACGCCCGAGATACCGGTCAGTAATACTCCCTGTGTTATTCACCCTGGCCCTTTCCACTATTCTTCTTTTTTTCTTTTTTCCTTCCCGGTCGTTCTTTTGGGGTGTTTTTCTCCCCGCGATGCTCGGGCCCCTGGTTGTGTTTTCAACAACCATGTGCAAACCTGCTCTTCAAGTTTGCGTATCCATCTTTTCAGAGTTCCAAAGCTGACTGGTCTTCTTGCTTGTGTAACACTTGCAGACCACGATCAACGGCAAGAAGATCGAGATCGCCGTCAAGAAGATCGTCTGCGGCGAGACGGTCAAGCCCAGCGGGACCGTGGCGAACCCGGAGTCGCTCAAGTACTACTACCAATTCGCCAAGGTGGAGGAGCTGCTCAAGCCCAAGGCTAAGCTATGATGGGCAGCAGCCTGTGGTTTGGCGCAGCACCTGGCACATTGCAGCTGGTTGTGACCCGGCCTGAGGACGACATTTGTCGGAGTGGCAGTTTTGTAGCTCACATGCAGTCATCAGGCAGATAGACGAGCGGATCAGGACGAGATGATTCGTAGATCTAGCGATCCAGACTTGTGATATACACAGATTTCCCCTTGAACCAAGCTTTTGTTTCATTTCGCCAGGACATACAGCTTACAACATCGAATGCACACCTCCTCACTCTTCGATGCTCAGGCTGACGGAAACTTGCCACCATGTAAGCCGTACCGCCAGCCCATGTATCCCAGCATCCCAGCAAAGCTGCCCAGGCTCACGGTGCCCAGGGCCTCTGCGAATTGCACGCCACCACTGTTCCCCGCCAGGTGAGCTGCTGGCACGCCATTCTCGCCCGCAGCGATTACTTGCGGTGGCATTCTTCCCCTCCTCAGCGCGACGGCCGAAGCCGCCAGCCCAACGGCCATACCGGCGTACGTCCAGTCGTCGACCTCGAGCTGGCCCTTGCTCTCGAGCAGCCGCCAGCTGCGATCCTTCCACTCGATGGCCTCGCGGCCCCACATGCGGCCGACCATCCCCACCCCGACGACGGCCAGGGTCCAGACAGTGGAGATGCCGATGGAGCGGAGGAACTGGCGCATGAAAGGTGCAGCGGTTGGTGAGTTGATGGGCAGAGCAGCTGTCGGCTTGGGCGACGACCTCATCCGTGCCGTGAGGGCCCGGCCGCCGAAGAGGACGCCGCCGATGACTGCGCCGGTGGTAACGCCGCGGGTGAGGACGTGGGTCGTGAGGATCGTCTTGGCGTAAGGCTGGTCCTCCGCATACGCCGGATGGGGAAACAGCCGTGACATTGTGATGGCTCTTCAGCCTGGACCGACTCTTGATTTGCCGGCGGTATCTCGACAGATTGGCAGTCGGGCGGGTTGGAGCCAAGGAGACAGAAGACAGAACCCTTGCTGTCAAGATCTGGGCAAGGCCAAGGTGGATTCAGCATCAACGCGGGTCTCGGTGCTTGTGGATATTTGAGGCAGGTA